>OY744521.1:87624697-87672197 GCA_963556195.1 Sepiola atlantica | reverse complement strand
TTTCTCTCTCTGCACGCACGGAAATATGTGGCACAGAAGAATTAATTTTTTGTTGTTGGTTAAGATGTTTAACAAATCGGAAAAATTAAATCAAATACTTAGAAAGAAATTAATGAAGAGTTAATGGCCAGCAACATTAATATAATGAATGAGGAAGCAACCGTCGAACAAAAAGTACCCACCTATCAATGAAAATTTGGGTAGCCATTTGCAATTTTGTGTATTTGTAACAAGCAGAAGTTATCGGTGTTTGTCCAGATCTGTATGTCACTGAAGGAAATTCTGGGCCGGATATAGTATGTAATTAATGAAATTGATTGGATTTTCAATAGCCAATAACAGAGACCAATGAATGACATAATTGACTGGCTAATCAAAATCAAATATCGATATGTTAAATGCATTGCTATTTAAGTCTAATATGAAAAATCTGACAACTTAATTTAATATATTAGATTAAATATAAAGATAGGAATATAAAACTCAATTTTGAAAAGCACAAGTTAAATTTATTAAATACCAGCAGGACCCGTGCCTCTGCGTTGCGCAGGAGAGATATATAAGTATTAGAGTATTAATTCTTAAAAAAGAAGTTGAAAAGTAATTTAAGTGATTAAAATAGGATTTAGCAATGTTTTGAATCAAACAAAATAGATTTCTCTGTTTTATGTGACTGCCCACCCCCTCCTACGATTGTAAACAAAAAATCCCCCTCCCCCCCCCCCCAAAAAAAAAAAAATAAGTAAATGTGATCCAAAAATATGTGTGAAGCTTACCACAGTCAGTGAAGGGATTATCCTTCTAGACTACAGCAATTTTTATCCCAATCTGGAGTGCCCATTTTGGTTGGAGATTGAATTTACCAACATTAAAACACAATGGTGGTTTTTAATGTGTTGAAAATCCATCTCCTGTGGAAAAAATAAAAATTTCCGCAGTCTAGAAGGATTTCTAGTTCACTGACAGAGGAGAAAAAAGAATAAGTATAGTATCATAGCACTTAGTAAAAAATTAAAATAAACAAAAATAAAAAGTAGAAATGAATTGTAAAATCGACAAATAGCTAAATAGAGAAAAAGTAATAAAGAAATAAAAATTGCCACAGTCTATAAAGATTTCTCCTTCATTGACCTGTGACAGAGCAGTCAGGACTGACGGGGATCGGGTACCCTGGTGGCGCACTAGTATGCATCTTGGTGATGATGCTAGGCCCTACGTAGAAACGAGGTGGTGATATAAAACTAGTACATATATTCAACGTGGAATCAGCTATTCAAAACAAACTGAGTTATGGCGCCGGGCTGTCTGGAAAAGCCACATAGGTTGTCAAACTTAATTATCGCCACACAAAGGGGCACGCTTACCAGGTGCAGCCTAGAAATAAACCGAATTAAATTAATCGTTTTTTTTATTGTAATAAGTAAATAAAGAAATAAACAGAGGAAGAGAGAGTGGGGGTCCCAGACATAGAGAGTGAATGGTTAGAATAGGTAAAAGTTTAAATGAAAACAAAACAATAGAAATTATATGCTAAGTGGAAGATGTATCACCAAAAATTAAAATCATTTAAAATATCAATGTTTTCGATAATTGTAAAGGAAAAAAAGCATAGGCAAGAAAAAATAATAATAATAATATATTCTGGGGTTTTCCGATTGTTTGAATAATGTTCAATAAATATGGATGGTCAAAATTGAAAAAGTTTACCTGTGTTGTGCATGAATTATTACTGGCAGTGTTGTGTAAAAAAGATAGTACGGGCCTCCATAAAATTCCTATGAGCCATTGCATGATTTTTAACTGAAGACCTATTTGTTTTACACTCTGATTTGTTTTAAATTGAGTTATAAGCCTTAAAAGTGTTATGTATGAAATTGCTTAAGTGTTTATGGTATAAGTGGAATAAGGAAATTACACGTGTAACAATGGAAGATTCGTAACTTAAATGGATTTACTCAATGAGATTGATAAGTATGTGATGCCATTTTGAATCAATGTACAATAGAATTGATTCCGTTTGTTAATTTAATCCTTAAATTCCGGAATGAGTTGAAATGTATGTATGTTTAATAGTTGTAAGTATATGTAATCCAATATTCTGGAATTAGCAAGGAATGTGCAAGAGCGTTTATTTGATTCATGAATCTGGTATATTATGTATGAAATTATTAGAAAAATGAAATGAAACAATTATGGTGATCATTGTATAAATTATCCGATGTAATTTATTTACTGGCGCTGAATGGGAATAGAAAAAATGTTAGAGAGAAAAGTTTTTGCTACTATCTGTATGGAGTATGTTTTTGTGAGAGTCTGTAATGACGGTCTAAAAGTAAAATTTATTGTTAGATGGTGAAAATAATCATAAATTTCTTGAAACACGCTCGAGTGAATAAGCTGAATAGAGTGGTGAGTTTAGCAGCCTATGATGCATGTGGTTATTTTCTTACTCTCGTCAAAGGTAGAGAGGGAAAAACGTCTTTGCTTTATATAGAGAGAGACGAGAAGAAAAATAAACAATAGAGGAAAAGGCAAAATTATTGGTACTGTATGGAAATTTAAATGAATGAACAATTTTCACAATATTAATAGTTAATAATATATATATATATATATATATATATATACATACATATGAGTTGAGATCAACAAAATTAGAAAATTATTTATCAGTTCCAAGAATTCAAACACAACGATTATTTGGCATACTATCATTTCCAAGACAATTTGGAAATATTTTATTTTGTATTATACTTTTGATGATTCCAAAACGTCTCTTCATCAGGGCCCTTTACAACATTACACACAGAAGTATATTGAGAAAACATCAGATTTCAGTACTATTAAAAATAAAAAATAAACATATTCACACAATATTGGAGACATAACCTCTCATTATGCAATCATATATTACTCACTCCATCAGTCAGTTCAAAAATGACAAGAGTAATAGAAATACATTAGAAACAGCAAATAAAATATTTAAAATTTTATAAATACAGGATGAACCTGGAAGAAGAAAAAATTATAATAAAATATATATCAAATATATATCAAATTAAAATGTAAGAAAAATCATAAAATAAAATGAAATAAAGGGATAAAAAGGATAATTAATAATAATTAGAGAATACAATATAAAATATAATAAAGTATAATACAACAAAATAAGAATAAATATATGAGAATAAATCTAAGAATGAATAAATAAAATAAAATTTTATTTAAAAAAAAAAAACAGATAGAGTAGAGGTTAAACAAAAGAAAAATTAAAATAATTAGAAGATAAAATGTCTATAATCGAATATATACAAATATACAGAGAAATAAAAATACAACTTGAAAATATAATTAAAATTATAAGAAAAAAATATACCATAATTAGAAAAATATGTAAAATAATAATGATGATGAGCAGAGGAATAAACCTATATAGAAAAAAAAAAACAAAAAAAAAAAAATGTGTTGTACCTACCCGGTATTGCCCAGGAGCCTTTTTATTTTCATCTTTTTTTTGTGTGTGTGTTTTTTGCTTTATTTTAAACTACGCCGTTTGTTTTTTTTTTTTTTTTTTGTTTACCTTTTTTGTTGTTGTTTTTTTTTACCTTTTTTTTCTAAATATGATTTTGAAAGTTAATTTTAATTATTATGTTATCGTTTGGTCCTGAAATTATTAATTGAACAAAATTGTTATAAACCTATAACTAATCGTGTAAAAGTTTAATCGATTTAAAACTTTCAATCTTTTACTACATGAGGATTTGCCAAGAATCTCAATAGTTAAAATGATTTCAAATTTTGAGGAGTCACAAAGTAATTCATTACTTTTTTCAACTATTAACGAAGGATGAAAAAGGCTGACTTGTTTATGAAGAAACGGAAGTGCATTCTAGAGAAATTAATTGTGTAATTAAATTATTATTTTAAATAGGATTTATAAAATTTTGTTTTATTTTCGATTTCAACAAGTATTCCATTAATAGCAAATAATCAAAATAATTATTTATGAAGAAATGTCAAAAATATTTAGTTGTCCTTCCGACGGGGTTCAAACTTGCAATCGTCGGCTAAGAAGGCCGGTGTGTTATTTATGGGTCTTAGTAAAGGTCTATATGCCATACAAACAGAGGCACAGAAATTTGTATTAGTATAGATCAATAAAAATCTTTTTAAAAAGATAAACAGAAATTTATCCACTTTTTTCTTAGTTTGTAAAAATTAAACTGTGCACTTTTATGGAAAATATCACAGACTATATTTGATGCAGGCTGTCTTCAAAATGATTATAATTTATCGAGAAGTATAAGATTGCTTCACTCTTTTCTTTTTTTTTGCTTTTGGTTTTTATTTTTGAAATTTATAGAGAATGGCAAAGGACATTGCTTAACCTCTGTCAAGAATTCATCGCAGCATAGAATCATGTTCACTATAATAATGCAAACCGTATTCTCAAAACTTATAACTTCTAACAGCATTCACGCAGGGTGAGTTGAACCAACTCCAAATGAGTTCACCACATCCCGCATCAAAGTGGTCCACCCACGCCCATCGGTAGCTGAGTTTTCGGAATACTACAGCCATTCCCGGTTTCAGCGATGAATACCAAAAAAGTGTGGCAAGCTACCAGCTCTATGTCTGTCTTCACCGTTTTTATTCCATATCTTCAGTTGACTGCCTTTGCGCTTCCTTCAGCCAGCAGATGCAATTAGGTCCACCAACTTGCAGATGAATTCCTCCTCAGAGCATCAAAGCTAAATCTCCATTTCAGAAGAGTCTCTGTGATGCCAATGATATTGCATCTTGCACAGTAATTTGGTAGACTATTAGGTATAGATTTCAGGCCTTTTTTTTAACCTGGATTCAAATGAGCGTTAATGTCAAGTGAATTTATAAAGTGAACTAAGTTTTAGTAAAGCTATCGACTGAGAATGCATAAATAATGATGTCTAATGACGCAATCGCTTATAAAGACGTAATCCCTTTTTATTTGTCATTCAATAGTTGAATCATAGTTATAAACAATAACAATATGAAGTCTTCACATCGTGAAAAGTTATTTTTAGTGTTTATTCCCGTGGAGATATGAAGGAATGTGTCCTTTCAAAGATTTGCTACCTTAACAGTAGCAAGTCGTGGAGCAGACTGTGTTTTTCGATTAGATTCTGGTATGATTCTGGTATCTGGTCTAAGTAATCTAGTAATTTGTATTGCTCCACCAAAGGTTGGATCGCACTTCAGCGCCTTTAACTCTGTAACAATCTTTCTGCAAAATAAAAATACATTGAATCACAAAACGAAAAATAAAGTTAATCACTGTTACAAATTCAGTTGAGTACATATAAAATGTTTGTATTATTTACACATGGATAACTGATGCAAATATACAGTTTTAAACTCTTTAATTCAGCTTTTCTTCAGAAAATACAATACTTATTCTGCAACATTAGTAATTTGCATGTATCGACATTAACACATTTTAAAAGACGAGATACGACGACAATGAGGCAGTGAAAAACGTGCAGTTGGAAGAGCGTTTTTCACTGTTTTGTTAGTGTGGTTCCGGTGTTTTCTGAGCAAGAATTCCTCCTAAATTTTAGACCGTCATTGAGAGCTTATTGTGTCTCAAAGAGTTTTCAGTTTCTTACACATACCAACAGATATGTTATTTCAGACTTAAGTGTGGCAGACTAATTGACGTACAGAGCCTCTTATAGAGATGTCTTGACGCATCTACAAAAAACTGACTCTGCTGTATGCATCTTTTGAATTATTAAATTAGTTTGTTTCTGTTTAAAAAACGAATTATTTAACAAGCTTTGGTTTACATTATTAATTTGAAAAAAATTATCAATCGTTTATGAAATCCAACAAAAGTCTTTGCAATAATGAATCCACAGATATAGTATGAAGTGTCAAAGGGTATCATCCATTGGAATATTATATTATAAATTGTCTAAAAAGAATATATTGGAGTCCAGAATGGTTAGAAAATATTTTTATTGTTCCTTGGCCTTCTATGCTTAGATCAAAGGGTAGTATTTGTTTTCAGCATCCCCGCTACATCAGACGTTTTACTGTCGCCGAAACTATTGTGTATATATAAGAAAATATAACAATGCAAATTACAAATGTATATTACAGAATGTTAATTTATTAAAAACTGTTTAAAAAATAAATATGCAAATTGGAATAATTTAAACTGGTTGTGGATGTTTGCAGATTACTATATATACAGTATTTCAAAATCTTATGTTGTATCACAGAATTAAATAAGCATAATCCGTTTTGATGTTAATATAGTAGCCGCCGTATTTGCTATTTAGATGTTAATTTACTTCCCATTTCTAAACAATGCATGGTGGAGCATTGGTACGTGCCTCGGCTACTGAGTCAAACATGACTTTCGTATCGGGGTTCGAACCATGTGACCGGCAGGGATTGTTTCCTCCCATACTGACGATTGCAGGTTTGGCATGAAACACATGTGTATATGGGTTGGGTTTTTTTTAATAATATTTATTTATAAATAATTATATATACGTTTGGCTTGTGGTTGCAGAGATGAAGCAGTCTCACCTCCTAAGGGAAAAAAGATGTTTACACATTTGAGCCATCACCAGTTAAAAGGGAGTTAATCCCTATCGAATTGTTCAAGTAGGCACTCGGTGACATGCATGTAAATTAACAATCGTAATCGTTGCAAGCTCTATTAAAAAATATGTTTACTTTTAACTCTTAGCTGGTTCGCAGACATGCTTACTACTGATTCAAGAGTATGTCTAGTCGATTTTGCTGTCCGTTGCATTCGTGTTACCTTATCTGTTGCGTTTCTTGTTTTGTTGCACCTCGCATGTTAGGACCTTTGTCCCGTTCGCCTCAGCAAATTAATAACAGTATTAACTTACACTTTCTTATATATAGTAGTATAAAAATAGACTTATGATAAATAACAAGTGTTTCATTCTTGGGGAAATCAGCTGGCTAGTTAGCCGGTTGATTTCCCCTGGGAATAAAACATAAACGTTTCTATGTAGCTTACTTGACATAAGTATATTTTTGTACTACTACTGAGCTTTACTTATGTATTGAGCACTGTTGAAGCAAATACTGAATATATATATATATATATTAGAGTTGGGCGGTTTTGACATTTTGGTTTCGGTATCGGTTTCGGTTTTTTTCCCCTTAAAACCTCGGTTTACGGTTCGGTTTTTCGGTTTTTTTGAAAAAAAAATTTTTACTATGGAAGCTATTCATTCTCTTGTGTGATGATTAGTTATTATTCAACGTTTAGTTGAATTATGCCACTGTTTCGATAATTTTGTGACTGAATCATTCTCCATGATATGAATCATATAAGTTTTAAGGTGTTGACTGTTGTAACTAAAGTTCTGATACCTTTTCAACAGTTAACTCGTTAAAACAGTGACCAAAGATTCATGAAAGCTTTCTGAAGAATAAAACTGAGTTTGAATATACATTCTATCTAATTCTTTAACCCATCAGAAGCTAAAATATAACTCAGAAATGCAAGAAATTAAAAAACAAAAATTTATTTAAACAAACAAAATAATTTTACAAATAAAATTAAGCAAAAATGATGATGAAAATGAAATATTGTCAAAATTATTTGACAGATTAAAATTTTAATTTTATAATAGGTGAAAATGTTTTTACTCATTTTCTTAGGTTGTGATTGAGAAAAACTAGTTTCTCAGCATGGTTAGGTTTCAGCCTACATCTCCGGTCACTAATGACAAGTCCAGCCTTACTAAATATCCGTTCACTCGCTACAGAGGTAGCTGGAATACTCAAAAGTTCTCTTGCCAGAATACAAAGATTCGGGTAGAGCCTCCCATTTTTCTTCCACCAGACAAAAGGACAGGCTGATGGGTCGATGGCTTTTCCATACAGAAATCGATCTACCTCGTTTTTAATCCGAGATATTTTTTTACCGCTGGTATCAATTTCTTTTGTTCTTGCCTGACCTTTCTTTCGGAGAAAACCCCAAAAGTCTTTTTCCCCTTTTGGTTCACTACTTTGCTATACTTCTGCTGGAATGTTTTCGTCCGTGTCATCGGATAGTCGAAAAATAAACACACCATATACTTCTCGAATTGCCGGTGTTGACTGTTGGGATGTCTGTCATTTTGTGTGCTCGAAGTTCTGTCAACTGGTGCGTGTTGGGGTTAATATTTGTTTTTAAGACAGGGTAATAAAACTTTATAGACATGCGTAAAAGACTAGTAGTACACCCGAAAACCGCGCCAAGGGAAAAGGAAGGATGGTTAAAAAAAGTAGAGATTATTAATTCACCTAAAGTCATTTTTTAAGCTTTAAGGTAATTTTAGTCATAGAATTCATTTAATTCAATTAATAATTGAGATTTTAGAGTAGGGGGTCACTTTCCTATATAAAGTCAATGTAAAATTGCCACCCACTTTCTGACCAGTTAGCAGTAAATGGAGACATGTAACCAACTGTTTTTTTATTAGTTTTTTTTTGTTTTGTTTTTTTCTAAAAAAAAATTTCTGTGTTCGCGCCGGACAATCATCAATCATAAGCAAGAAATAATTCAATATTTCAAGGTTGGACATGGAATTTCTCAAGTTGATCTACTTTCCAAGTGTCGGGACATGGGTCATCTAGTTTATTATATTTAGTTCATTCTATATTGTAGTTTAAGTCCAAATTTATTATAAATCGCTCTGATCTTTGAATATGTGCATTGAAACTCATAATTTCAGTGCCAGTATGAGACCTGCCAATCTCCAATGAGTAAAAATTGCAGATTCATGCAAAAAAATCTGGAGAATTCACCCAAACTCTGGAGAGTTGGGAATGAGGCTAGAAAATCAAAAATAAATCAAAACACTTGATTCAATTTTTTCAATAAACTTTAATTAAATGTAAAATATGAATTTTTTTATAAGCATTATTTTAATTTATAGTTGAAAGTTTGGTGCCTTTTTACAATAAATCATCATCTCGTTACCATTTATAAGTGTGTACATCTGGATGTTGCATCTCTGACATTATTAACAGTTCAGTAACATAACATGGTCGCCTGATTCGTTTCCTGAAGTAAGTGATGTTGAAAAAGAATATATGCACAACCTTCTTCGGCTTATATGCATGGATGTTAGTATATAAGGTCAGAATTCGTCAGTGGAAACAGAACACCTTCGACTGAGGTCTAAGCACTGATGGTGACAATGTAAGAGAAAGTGGAAGAGAGAAGAGATGGAAGGTTAGAAGGAGGCGGTAAGAAATAGTGCACAGAGGTAGAAGAGAAAAGGAACCAATTTAATCCTAAATTCTCTTTTTTTTTACAATAGTGATGTCACTTAAAACAATCTAATGACAAATTACAAACACTATTAAGATGCATTCAACCAGAAAAGTGTACACAATTAAAAAGAATGTGAGAAATGGACACTGAATCATGAACATTGAAGTAAAAAATTATGAGACTCCTAGCAAAACCCTGATAGTTGGGAGGTATGTAGTGTGTACATGAATACCTAATTAAAAAGAAAAATCTGGTTATTTATTGGGAAAAAAACAAGCTGTAATAAATTAGGTTGATTGAATAGACACATTTTATAATGGAAAGTTGATGTCTGTCTGTAATTGAGATTGTTACTCTATGAACAAAGGATAAATTAATATGGCGATGGATGGCCGGACAAATGATTATGGGAGAGATGCCTTTATAGAAGCATGTCATTCCCACTGTTTGATGTGGCCCGACCACATGTGGATTGGTCGAAGTGGCCCGACCACGTGTGGATAAAATTAACAGATTAAAACCAACAAAGGGAAGAAAGAAAACATTATTATTATTATCTGAAATTATATTAGAAAGAAAGCGAAGGAATAATAAAGCTAACACACAAGAATGGTATTTTGCAAAATCAATAATTAAGAGTAAAACATTCATATTAAAACAAAACAATTTATTTGACTAAGACATTTTGTAGAGTTCATATTTTTAAGGAGTACAAAAGTTCCGTTTGTACGAGTGAAATGTCCGTACGAAGGTGTATATGCGAGTGAGTTTGATGTAAAGTGATTTTTGTGGCAATTGTAATGCGTGTGTGTGCTCGAAGAAAAGTTTGTTATTCGTGGTAGGAATTAAAAGAGATTACCTACTTTTTGACTTTTGCCTCCCCCACCTCCTTGGTCGAGCCGGTGGGGGGGGGGGGCGACGATCTCCTCTGTGTGCGTTCAGCAGGAAAGCGGAAGAAAAGAGAGAAAGAAAAAAGGATGCGTGACTGGTTTTATAATGAGTCAAATCACGCGTGGTCAAGCTGACCTGTTGGTTCCTGATTGGCCGGAATCTTTGGCCAACGTGCTTTCACAAGATCACCCCCTCTTCTCTACCTCAGAGACAAAGAAGGGCTGAGTAAACAATGAAAGAAAGTTGCAACATAGTAGCGTTTGCTACAACTCTCTGTATCACAATTCCTTAAGTTATTACATTATATTCTCGTTCTCAATGATTTTAATTTCAAATCTCAAGAACGAATTATTATTGTTTTATATTATCTACAAAGATGACCCTAATCCTACTAATTCCATTTTTCTATACTTTAAACATGCAATTTATATATACAACCAAATTGCAGTTCACAGACTGTATGAAATGGCTAATTTCCATATTGATTTGTAAAAAAATTGCTTTTAATATTGAGTTGTAATTCTTTGGGGTTCATTTTTATAAATATGAGACCTGATCCTGTTGAGAACTCTTATAAGAAAGTGATTAAAAAAAGAAATGACTAATTTCTTTCTTCAGCTTGTTCATTTAGTTGAATTAAATGAACTTGCATTAGCAATGATATTGAGTGGTTGAGATAGAAAAACCCGATGGTTAAGCAGACGGAGAGCTGAAGCTAACTGCATATTGCAAAGTTAAGAGGCAAATCTCGGCTTGAACAGCAGTACTAAACTTTGCTGAGCTTATCTTGAAGTTGATCTTAGTTGTGTGAAATAACACCAGTACATAAATATAATGTCTGGTGTTGAATAACAAAATCAATTATATTTTTGTACTGGTGTTATTGAACACCATGTTACTTTTAAATAATATTCTGAGTTTGGGTTACGAACATAACAGACACACAGTCGCCATTATGGTAAAGATTTAATTACTGGAAATACAAATTATGTACAAGATAAATCTGTTACCTATATTTATCTCTCTCCAACGGTGGGAAGATGTGACACAAGGTCGGAAAGTGGGATTTAAAACCAGCTCCCTAGAGGAAGAGCACTCTGGTTGAACAAAAATTGCCTGTGCAGCCCTGTCGGCATCTCCTGGTAGGGGTGCCTCAGGCGATTAACAATCAACTAACTCTATCTTAAAGGGTGAGAAGGCAAAGCTTGGGAATGTGGACTTCCTAGAACTGCACAGGACCATCCCTCAGACCGACAGCTAACAAGCCACCCTCAAAAATGGCAGAGACTCTGCCTGTCTGCTTTTGGTATGACACTAACCCCAAAGGGTTGTATTGTTCTTATCAAATACAGTAGGCCCCCGCTATTCGCCGGGATTACGTTCCAGACATACCCACGAATAGCGAAAATACACAAATAGGATTTTGATGCCTCAAAGTTCACTTAAAATCAGGTTTTTGTACATTAGCATGTGTTATTTTGCATGAAAGCCACCAAATTAGCATAAATTAGCCCTTTCTGCTTGCAACTTGGTTGATTTTTTTTTTAAATATTTCAGTTTCGTATAAAGTGGGCGAAAATTTGGAATACCAACATTTTTGAATGAGCTGCATTTAATATGAATCTTACGGAATAATTAGCGTTTTTTGTCATATTCGCCTTCGTTGGACTTAAATGATTATCATATTTGTAAGTTCTACCGAATTTATGAAGAAAATTTTAAGTCAATGCTTATGATGAAAATCTGCGAATTTGTGAAACCCCGAATGGTGAGCCCGTATGTGTATCATTTTCATTGTTACTCACACAACTGATGGTGTACATGATGGGTGAACGAATGCTCTTTCAGACAACAGAAACAGATGAAATTCTGTTTGATGTTAGGAACACAGAGGAAGAAAAGAAAATTCTTTGCAGCAATGCATAATTTACTGATGTTGCATTTTGGCATTAAATACCCCCCCCCCTCTCCAAATAAAAGGGTCGATGTACCATGAAACAGACAAAATCAAAACAAATCAATCACAATCCTTGCTCATTAATTTGTTTGATCTATTTCTATATTTTTTTTATCATAAGAGTAAGAAATAGGCGAGAGTTTATCTAAATCAATTATTCCTACATTAGACAAGTTTTGTAAATAAACGTCTATTATTTTTTTGGTAAATATTTTTATTAAATATCCTTGAAAATATTTCCATCAGTTTTAATCAATGTAGTAAAATCATCAAAATTGAACTCATATAAGGCACAAATTATGTGAATGAATTTGTATATTTTTTCTTGTAGATATAAAAAAAAATGGCTGAGTCAAAGAAAATTGAATTAAAGCGGCATGTCTTCGTCGATGGTGTAATTGACTTTATTGCTGGAACTGCAGGTAAGAACTGTAGGAGTCATCAATCTTTTTACAAAATTTTTGATTTAACATTTAAAAGATTTTGATTTGAAAGAATCATTTATGTACTAGCAAAAATATTCTTCCTTCAGTAGCATATTTTTGCAAGTAAATTTAATGCTTTAAATCTAAATAAATGTATGAATTTAATTGATTAAAAATGAAATTTACATTAATAAAATTGAAAGATTAATCTTTTTAAAATCTTAATGGTAGAATATTCTATTGATTTAATTTTAAAGATTATATTTAAATTTAATACAGAAGTATAACTTTTAATTATATCATTAAATGTAAAAAAAAAGAAAGTAAACGGAACAGAAAACTTGTTTAATTTACCATGCAAAAATAATTGTCGATGAAACTTAGTTATCAATTTTGTCATTTGTTTTATTTAAAAAAAAAAAAACATCTTAATACTTGATTTTTTTTAAATAACTTACTTTCGATGAGCTTAGACGTCAGGCTAAGACACTATTTTGAATGCAATTCGAGTTGTTTGGTAATTCATTCCAGTATTCTGAAGAGAGATTCAATGTATTATAAATTGCCAGATGGCACTGGTTATTCCTTGATTAAATTAAAGAAGCCAGGTAGAATGAAAGTGAAAATCAGGAGCGTTTGTTATTTATTTTAAAAATCTAGTTTAGTATGTAGGAAATAGTATGAGTTAAAAAATGAAATAATGAACGGTGGCTTGATAATAATTATACCTATGAAGATAATGACTCGGTGTTTGTGAGTTTTGTGCGAGGACTTAATTGCAGGAGAGTGAAATTCTTTGCTTCCTTCTTTCTGTGAGTATGTATTTGAGAGAAGCAGTTTAGTCAGATTAAATGTAATAATAGGTAAACAGGGATGAAATGTAAGTATATTTGTGAAATACGCTTTAGGAATTGCTGTAAGTGATGAAAGTTAAAGATTTGTGTAGTAATCCGATCTGTAAAGGGGAGATAACTCAATTGACAGATATTATCACCAAGGCAAATTATCACAGTATCTTAAACCACAATTTGCATAGGAAGTGTTCGGCTATTTTCCTATAATAGCTGAAGTTGCACAGGAAAAATCGACATTATTTTATTATATAGGAGATTAAATTATGAAAGACCAGTTGTATGTTTTGTTTAGTATTGTTTATTTACAAAATGAAGAAAAAAAACATCCCCTGAGTAGAATATTCCATTGATTTAAGTCTATATTTAACTTTAAAACTTAATAAGTTTAATACAATACTCTCTTTGTTCCTCTCTCATTCTATTTCTCTCTCACTCTCACTCTCTCTTTTTATCTCGCTCTCACTCTCTCTTCTTCTCACTGTCTCTTCAACTCTCTTCTTCTCACTGTCTCTTCCACTCTTTTCCTCTTACTTTCTCTTTTTCTTCCTCTCTCTCTTCCTTTCCTCTTCCTCTCTCTCTCACTTCCTTTCCTCTTCCTCTCTCTCTTCCTTTCCTCTTGCTCTCTCTTCCTTTCCCCCCTCTCTTCCTTTCCCCCCCTCTCTTCCTTTTCCCCCCCTCTCTTCCTTTCCCCCCCTCTCTTCCTTTTCCCCCCTCTCTTCCTTTTCCTCCCTCTCTTCCTTTTCCCCCCTCTCTCTTCCTTTCCCCCTCTCGCTCTCTCTTCCTTTCCCCCTCTCGCTCTCTCTTCCTTTCTTCCTCCTCCTCTCTTTCTCTCTGTCAAATCTTCTATGACATGCAAGTCATGGGGCCATTTATCAGGGGTGTTATTGTCAAAAAAATTTCCACAGTATTAAAAGTAGTATCTAATCTCATATCAAAGTTAAAATTCTAATACCATGACCACCCCAAAGATTACTAACATTATTAATCATCGTCTTTGCTTTTTTTATTTTTCTTAGGTGGAATCGCCAATGTTTATATTGGTCAACCGCTAGATACTGTCAAAGTAAAAATGCAGACATTCCCAGATCTTTATAGGAACGGCTACCAATGTTTCATGGAGACATTAAAGAAAGACGGGGTTAGTCGAGGACTCTATGCCGGAACTGTACCTTCCCTTGCCGCAAATATCTCCGAAAATGCCGTCCTCTTTCTCTTTTACGGCCTCTGCCAGAAAACAATTGTTTTGCTTACGGGCAACAAAAAAGTAGAAGACTTAAGTTCAGTACAGAATGCTTTTGCAGGAAGTGGGGCTGCTTTTTTCTGTGCTTTCACTCTCTGTCCAACAGAATTGGTCAAGTGTCGCCTGCAAGCCATGCGGGAAATGCAAGGTGGAAAACTGAACGCGTAAGTTGACATTTTTTTTATTTTTGTTTGTTTGGGGGTTTTTTTTGGGGGGGGGGATTCTTCTCGTATTTGTAAAATAGCTGGTTTGGCCATGTACAGTGTGCTACCTCTTGCATCAACTCCATAACATACCATCAACTCCATAATATCCCAGGCACGAGGAAGCATGGTAGAGTAAAAAAGACCTGAATTGTGTGCGTAAGAATAGATTTGACTGTATGCATCATGACTGATATCAACCCTTTGGATCAGACCACATGGAGAACAGGTGTGAAACGTAGTCTGGTTTTTCACACCTCAGAGTCCGGGACACTCGTAGCCCCTTAAACACAAAAACTTGATGATTTCATGTTTAATTGTTTATTTTATAGTCTCTCATTGACCAACTATCAATGAATAAATGTCTTTGTCCCCCACCTCCTTCTCCTCGGCTTAACTGTCTTAGAATTATGATACAAATCAGTCTGACAGTTGCTCTGTTGCTGTCAGGTTGAGGCATGGTTCAGTTCGGTCCTAGAAGGTCAACCCTCCCAAGCTTTGCCTTCTCTTTGAGAAGGAATTTATTGCTAATCCTCTGCGGCACCTCTCTCGGAGAATGTTAACAGGTCTGCTCAGCCATTTTTTTAGGCGATATTACAAATGCAATACACGTCAATTCTCAGAGAACGTGTTGCTAATCTTGATAAAATAGAATATCAAATAGTTTTATTTTACTATATCATAAATGTTCTCCATTATCCATATTCATCCATTCATCCCAAGCTGTACAGTCCAACTATTACAAAGTTGAAAACAAGATGACAGCCGAGTCATTGTATCGGGATTCCAGATGAAGTCACTTAAACAATAACTCAGAAGAAATATTCAAATATATTCTAATTAGTTGCTTTGTACTGAGTAGAAGTTTTAAATAATTCTTAATTATATTAGTATCGACTGTACTGAGGATTGAACCTTAAACCTCCAGAGAACAGTTACTTAAAACTGATTGTTACTTAACACTTTATCCATTGCACCACAGGTCCATTACTTAATACTTCTATCCAGCCATGGCTAATGGAATGAGAGCAATCAACCACTTTGAATTAAATAAAGTGTTGAGTTTGAAATTCCATACAGATTCTTGAGTTCGACAAGATGCACCTGAAGAAGGTTGGAGGTTACATCGGCCGAAACGTTGTGGGAATAACATCCAAGATGAGAACTGTGGTCCGAATAATTCAAATAATACAAATTATCAATTCTCATCTAAAAACTTCCCAAACATAAATTGGTTGCTGTTTCAGCATTGAATAACTCCAAAACGGTTGATATGCCATAAAAACAAACTGAACTAAATCATGTCAGAAATTTATTAAATATTATTTTAAGTATTCTTTGAAATTTTTCCTTTTATTTAAAAAAGAATTTTCTTTTTTTTTTTTAGCGGACCTTGGAGTGTGACACAAAACATTCTCCACAAAGAAGGTATACAAGGTTTATACAAAGGCCTAACAAGTACAATGCTGCGAGAAATGCCTGGTTATTTCTTCTTCTTTGGTGTTTATGAATTCACCCGTAGCTTTTTCATCCCCAAAAATGGTACTACAGATGATATTGGTAAGAGAAAAATTATTCTTTAATTTTGTATAGTAAAGATTCATTCAAATAAACGTTGCCATAAATGGATGTAGAATTTGGTATATTCAGACTGCTGTTCTCATCTTGGGTGTTTTTATCACAACGTTTCGGCCGATGTAACCTCCGACTTTCTTCAGGTGTACTTTGTCAGACTCGGGAATCTTTCTGTCGAACTCAGGAATCTGGACTGGAATTTCGAACGGAACTCTTTATTAAATACACGGGGGTAGCATGCTCTCATTCCATCTGCCAATGACTGGGAAGAAGTCTTCAGTAATTCGCAATTCTTTGTATCGCACACACTGAAGATTGAACCTTCAACCTTCAGATGACTGTCACTTAGAGCTGAATTTTACTTAGTACTATATCCACTGCTCCACGGGTCCTTGCAAACAAGATGAGAACAGTAGTACCAAATTATCAACCCTCATCTCAAAAATTCCGAACCATAAATGGATGTTTCATAATGTTTTTTTTTCTTTTTAGAACTGTGGAAAAGTTGATAAAAAAAATGCAACATATATGGAACATCTATTGTTTTCAAAGTTTATTTAACATCTAGGAAGTCTAAATATCGAAGGCAGTGACAATGTAATATCAGGTTGAAGACACTGTTTGGTTGATAGAAAACTAGACATGGTAAAGGTAGATAAACCATGATTAACATGAACAACAGTAATTTTCTGAGCGATGTGAGAGAGATGTTGCATAAGTGTATAAAGAATTGAAAGAGAGAAGTGTCACAACCCGTATTCAGATATTTCATATTTTGGGCCCTTTTTGTAACTCCATCAGTCTAGCTATGATGTTTTGTTGGCTAGAGGAGTTGTCCGTCGGATGGGACATGAAACACAATGAACAGTGAAGGAAGCACAAACAAAGATGTATAAAACTGAAGAAAGTTTTATTTCAGAAATTGGTCCTTGAAATGGTGGATAGGAGATAGACGTATTATTGTTTAAACGAGATGTGATGTGATGTGTGTCAACATGAAATGAGAAAAAAGTTATTTGGCCAATGTGTGAATATGTATGGAGAGAGATGATGGAGGTTTCTTTACTTAACTCAGGGATATATCGATATCCCACTGGTCCTTATTAATTCCACGTTAGTAGACAGAAAAGGATGATTTTGTCTTCAAATCTGGTTAGCAAACAAGTCTGAATTTTCCTAAGAGAGGTTTCTCGACCGAAGCGAACACTTCAGAATATTTTCTCCAACTTACCTTTATCTTTTACAATTCCCACACGTGGCTGGACCAGGAATTAGCATTTTTTTTTCAATATAACCACTTGTTTTCTTCTGTTGTTTTTCGGGCTGCTCCTTTGATTTAAGTTGGGGAAAGAGTTTGAGCCTACATCCGGTGCCAACTACATGAGGGAGAGAGGTGAAAGAAGGGGTGAAGCACGCTGTGGTCTCTGTTCATTTGTGGCCTTACACCTTCCTCTTCTCTTAGTAGTCACATCGTGGGCAAGGTTTGTTCACGTACATCTTCCTTTTCTCCTAGTAGTCGAGGTAAGGAAACCGTATCATACAAGTCAATCATAACAGAAGTAAGAGAGAAGTTCTATACATGTTGTATGTAACAATGGATACATAGGGAATGTACATCGAAATGAGTAAAAGTACCCATCTCCCTAGGATGTGTGAATCTCACTGCTTTTCAGATCAAAACAGCCTGAAAAGAAGACGATGTCGAAAAATGTCTTTTCGTCTCGAACGTCAGTGTCTAAGAGAGAGAAAGATAGTCATGTAACTGATGTCACACCGTTCAAAGCTAAGGGCGCAATATTTAGATATGTACGCATTTTTGTAATTTGTCCGCTAGCCCAGTTCTTAATTATTTTGATTGTTAATTTTTGTAGGAATTCTTCCAACAATCTTAAGTGGTGGCCTTGGTGGTATGGCGCTCTGGACTGCAATATTTCCGGCTGATGTTGTTAAATCAAGAATTCAAGTTCAAAGTGTAGTTGGGAAACCAGCCCCAAAGTTTACACCGGTGTTTATGTCGATTCTTAAAAATGAAGGTAATGTTACTTTTTATTTATTTGTATTATTTTATTAATTAATGATAATGTGATTAAAAAAAATAAACATAATTTTTTTTTTTAAATAAATAAATATATATATATATATATATATATATATATCGAATATATATTTATAATTGTCCCATTGTTTGTCTGAAACTAGGTTACCAATCCCTATGGTTTTTATAGAATTTCTCAAAATTTTTAATCTTAATTATTATCTTAAATCTGAGTTAAAATGCTTCAAAGATGCCAAGTCATTAATCTATTTTGTTGTTAGTTATCTCCCTTTAATAGAACTCTTCACTGACGTCACTCCAAAAATAAAAACAATACTTCCACCTCTTTTTTATCACAGACAACTATTAGTTCAGACATGTAATTTATTTACCTCCTCGCCAGTAGGTTAGGCACAAGGCCAGTTTTATCTTACTCCCACAAGGTAAGATGTGACCCAAGGTCGGGTTGGGAAAGTGGGACTTGAAAAGCCAGCGCCCGAGAAGGTGAGCATTCTGGCCATTAAAAATTGCCTGGGCAGCCCCGTCGGCATTCCCCGGTAGGGGCGCCTCAGGCAGTAAGCAATAAACTTACTCCTCCCCAAAGAGGGGAGGCAAAGCCTGGGAGGGTGGACCTCCTAGAACTGTACAGGACCGTCCCATAGACCGGCGTAAATCAAGCCCCGAAGGCCAACACGATACCAGTCTATGCAGTATCCATCGGAACAGCTACTACACTTTGATCTTGGCCAAAAATTTCAGACATGTATTTATTTACCTCCTCTCCAGGAGGTTAGGCACAAGGCCAGTTTTATCTTGCTCCCACAAGTAAGATGTGACCCAAGGTCGGGTCGGGAAAGTGGGGTTTGAAAAGCCAGCACCCGAGAAGGTGAGCACTCTGGCCATTAAAAATTGCCTGGGCAGCCCCGTCGGCATTCCCCGGTAGGGGCGCCTCAGGCAGTAAGCAATAAACTTACTCCTCCCCAAAGAGGGGAGGCAAAGCCTGGGAGGGTGGACCTCCTAGAACTGCACAGGACCGACCCATAGACCGGCGTAAATCAAGCCCCGAAGGCCAACACGATACCAGTCTATGCAGTATCCATCGGAACAGATACTACATTTTGATCTTGGCCAAAAGGCCAAAAATTTCAGACATGTAAAACACGAAGTGAACACTATATGTCTTCTCTTAATTCCTGATTTCAGCCGTGTCTCAATGTATTACAATAATACAGATTATAATCATGTAAGCCGTGTTATATATAGTATGGAAATTAGACTTTTCACAGTGAATGTACTAGATAATTAGCATATGTAGTTAAAAAGTCACCTTTTTAATAAATATCCAGTATTATTGATTTATAATATTACAAGCTGGCTTTGTCGACTAGTTATCACTTCGCAAAGTTTTCTACTTGAAATATTTTAAACATTAATTTAAATAAACATTCCATTCATAACTTTGTAAACACAAAACAAAATTTTTCTCATTCATTCATGTAGATAGATAAATATTAACATTTTGGTAATTTCGATACAAGTTTATTTATCTTTTAAATGTGAACGTAAAGAAAGGAAAAGAATGAAGAAATCAATTTAATTTTTCACTTCTAATTAGAAAGAGATCACAACTTGTTGAAAATCAAGTTGCCCTCTCGTAAGAAAGGAATATTTGAACACAAATGCTAAATATTTGTTCAGGAGGTAAACGAATATTGCCAAACAGAACATCATTGAATTAAAAATATCAACAAATAATAGTTAATTAATAAAATGTCCTTTTCAAAACTAATATGTAAATTAGTTAATCTTGCGACTGATATCGCATATACATAAGTAGTATATAACAAAAATAGTGTAACTATTGTTTAAAGTTGAATTAACTTGAAATAGGGGTTTTTGACTTTACTGTTAGTGTGAGAAATGGGCCCAACTTTCACATTTATTCATTTAGATGGCGATATCGTAATACAAAATAGACATTAATAATATAAATTAATTTAAGAAAACTTTTTTTTAAATCAAGCAAAACCAGTTTTCCTTCTTTTACTTGGTAAATATTGATTTAAAAAGTTAAAATTGTTTCAAAAAGTTTTTTTTTTTAATTTTAAACAATTTTATTCAATTAATTTAATGAGCAACTGATAATATTCATTTGTTGAGTAAATTGTAAAATAAATAATTTATGTATTGAAAAAATTAATGAAGAAAATATTTTCTAATTGAACTGAATAAAATTTAGTAAAATATAAATTTTAATTTTGACTAAATTAAATATTTTTATCAGTTAAAATATCTGTATTTTTATTTTAATATTGATTTTTCATAACAATGCTACGAGCAAAGTGTAATATCTGTTCACAAAAAACTCATCTCTCTCACTTAACAGTCTATAAGAATTGTTCTTGTATTAACAATCCATTCAAAATAAGGGCATCCAGGCATCATATAAGTGAATAGAAATTATAATGATTTGTTGTTATTCTGGAATTTACTTGACAATGCTCTAAGCACAGAATGGTGGTCGAGAATGTTGGGATTGGGTTCAAGACCCTAAAGTTGGTTTCGACTCGTGATACAAAAGTGTCAGTGTAGACGATTTCGTTCAGTGGGAGATAAATTTAAATGATATAATTTTTTAAAAATACAGATACCCACACAAACCGTAAAAATATGTTGGAAATAAAAATTAAAAAATGGTGAACTCACAACATTTGCTGATCCTAAAAGTGCTTTTGATTACTGATCCGGAAGTTAGTGATCATTTTATGTTAAATTTTAATAGGAAAGTTACCTCCCCCCCTCTTCCTTTGTAAAAACTAAAATAATAATGTTTTTTTTTAATTAAAAATATTAAAAAATGAGAATAACAAACGTAATATGGGGTCAGGAATGAATGAGGAGGATAGCAAGTTCTTCATTCGTTCAATACAAGGCAATGCCAAGTATTTGTGTGTGTGTGTGTGTGTGTGTGTATATATATATATATATATGAGGCCTCAGTTCAGTCTCTAGAGATAACCCCTGCAAGTATGCCTGTATGGGAAGTCTATTGCGAAGCCTCCAACTGCACCTTTCCTAAACTGCCATTGCTCGAGTCTCGTGGCAAGGAGAAGTCCAAGACGACTAGAAAAAATGCCGGGATAAGCAGAGAGCACTCCCACATGCAGCACCTGGTATTCAAAATGGTCACTTATTTAGTACTGACCAGGTTCAACGTAACTTAACTTTTGTGATTTACAGGAACCTGTGTGCCAACAGTATTATATTTTATATATATATATATATATATATATATATATTACTAGTAAAACCTGACATTTTAGGGTATTTTTACATGTGTGCATGTATCAAAAACAGTTCTAATTCTTTCCAAGGAAATATTGAGTATTTTTACTAGTGTGTGTGTATATATATATATAATTTTGAATAAAAGCGAAATTTTGTTTGTCTCAATGAATGTGGTCTTTGTGGTATATATATATATATATATATATATATATATATAATTATATATACTAGTAAAACTATCTGCCATTGCCTTGGAATGAATTGGAACTGTTTTTCATAGAATTTCTGATGAAAAGTTCTTTGTTTCAAATTTTCTTTTAAAGAAAGAAGAAATGATAAACCTGAATTTTACTTAAAATATAAGTTCTAAAACTAAATTGGCTTTGAAACAATTGTAAAACTACTCTTGGTATGAATTTGTTTTAAATTACCCCCCCCCCCCTCCTCTAAAATAATATATATGTATATTTGGTATTGAGCTTTATCTTGCAAGTTTGAACTTAATATTCCTTAACAAAAAAATGTTTTTTTTCTTTTTTTGAAATAAGCTTTGTCTAAAGGTTTATTTATATAATTTTTGGATATTAATAATATATATAAATAATGACTGAAAATCCTTTTTCATGTGAAATAAGCTTTCTTCAGTTCATGATGTTTCTTCAGATATGTTGCATATGTGTCTCTGTCTTCCGTGGCTGGCTATCTTTCTTTTCTTCTCCACGTCACGAGCTTTTGCTTGGGATGCAATAACCACAAAACAAATTCTATGGTTCTGATCTTTTTGTTATTTTCCTATGCTCGGAGAAAACATTGAGCTTGGACCATGGTATTCATTGTCCATATTCGTATATACCTGGGTTGAATGGAGGGTAGTGACTTGTCAGTAACAGCTGAAGTCTAAAATGGAAGAGAAACGGCGAGATTGTTTCAATTCTTGCATGTGACGTCATAGCCATGCATGTCCCATCAAATCTCACATCCCCACTACCCCTTCAATATATAACACCAAGAGCCGGAGAAAAATAAATTATCTCTTGTTTGTCTTAAATTGCTTGGCATTAGTAATGTAAGTTTTCGATCTCCTAATCAAATTACCAAGACAGTGACGCAATGTTTGCCTGCTGTTAATTTAAGTTTAGTGTTTAACACTAAAAATGTTCTACCCTCTTTACATGAAGATAGCGTTCCTGTCTTTGAAAAAGATTCTGCATTGTTTTATGCGTAAGCCGGAATCGGACTATATAAGACGCATGATGAACGAATCAAGCAGCACTTTCCATCGTATGCATAAACGCAGCCAGTTTAACTTTCAACAAAATATTTTGGATTTAAAAGATGCTCAATAACTACTAGTCCTGTTTGTGCTGATCGCTACACACATGTAGATCTTGAATTGAGGTGTACTTGGTCACCTTTCTATTTAGAAGTTTTGGAGGCGATTTACATTTCCTATCAATCGACAAACTTTCATTTTATAAACAGAGGGAATTTGTTTATTCTAAGAATATTTCATGAAGATTGTATAGATTCCATTGAACCTATAATTTTGCTGTGATGTTTAATTTCACTAAGATTCTAACATTACTCCTCTGACGAATGTGAGTTGAAAGATCTTCCTAGGAGACATTTTACTAAAAATGATTACAGCAGAATTATCAGAGTTATCTCCCTTAGATTTATATTCAAGTTATCTCCCTTGGATTTATTCTGGCCAACATTAGAAAATACACTCTCCTGTCTGGAAGTTAAGAAAACTCGTTCCGCCCACATGTGGAATTTAGGACAAGATTAGATTTTAGCCTCTCTCTGGTGCTTCATTCAAAGTGTATGGACGTGTCGTCCAGCTCCTCCTGGAAGAACACCTTTCCAAACCCTGGCAGGCCTTGCCTCTAGATTATGTTTTCTGATAGCTGTCACATAGACTCAGAAACATTCAACACAAAGTAAGTAACATTTACTTATTCATTGCTAACGTATCGTTCTCTATCTCTGACCCTGGCAACATGTGTTCTTTATTATTATATTTGCGACTCTAATGTATTTCTTCTTTAGTACTTCTGTCTGTTGTTCTCCCCTTGTATATTATATTGTGTACCACTGTATATATTGTGTGTCCTTCTTTTACGTTTGTTTTCAACAAACTGTTTATATGTGAATAAATGTGATTGTATGTAAATCCAACTGTTTCTTCACTATTGTCCTTTTTCTTTTTCTTCTGGTACTCGTGTATGTTATCCACAATAGAACAACACGTAAAATGACAACCCCGTGTGTCGGAAGGATATCCCCTAACATGTGATCGCTAATAACATAAAAGTACATTTTCCAACACTTTTATTAGTTCTTTTAAAATTCTTCTTTGAGTATTTCAAAATCTTAGGTGACAATTTACTAAAATGAACCTCCAACTTTTATTAAAACTTCTTAAATATTTTCTTTGTTATAAGTATTGTTGTTAATCTTTAGTATATGTTTGTTTTTATATTTTCTCTCTCATCCTTAGGTATCCGTGCTCTTTATAAAGGCCTTGGACCAACTCTGTTGAGGACTTTCCCTTCAACCGGTGGACTTTTCGTTTCGGTTGAAATGACCAAGAAATACTTAGGAATGGCTGCTGACTATACAAATTCTTAAATTACTTTCATTGTGTATCAACTGGTTTGGAGGTTGTGTCACTACTGTTCTCAAACTATTACTTGATAGGTAAAGGAGAAAAAAATAGCATTAACCCAGGGAAAAATAGTTTACAATATGGTAACTCGGTTAAAAATAAAATATGGATTTAATATAATTTTTCTGGGTTTTTAAGTTTGTTTCTGATTGAATTTAGATTTTCATACTCACATACAGAGCGAGATTAAACTTGCATGGGTCACTGCCAAAAAATTCCACTCAGGCCTTTCATCAACAGTTAAAAGGGATCATATTCTGGTCATTGCAACTCACACTTGCACAAATGCAATTCATATGTAAGTGGATAAGATAAATTTATTTGGCACTAACTTATACATCATAATTAAAATGATGAAATTATAAATGATATGCTTTCTATAAAAATTCAAAGATAACACAAAAGTCTACAAACAGTCCAATTTCCATATAATGCTAACCAAGATAGATGACAACAATTAGTAAAATAATAATTATTATATTTATGGTAAAAACAGTTTTTTAGAAATTATTTGAGGATACTCTTTAATACTAAGGCCCCTGTCTGCAGCAGAGTCAACTCTTCCCTTAATCCACCCCTGCCTGCAGATACCAATCATATTTGCTTTCTAAACAAAAGAAAGCTTTCTGATTATTCTCACCGACAAAAGTCTCCTTTCAGATGTAGTGGGTTCTGCAAATGTTAATATTTTGTGTTTTAGGACAAGTAAGACCGCCCTCACACGATTCAATTAAAAAAGGTCTAATTAGAATAAAGGGTTAATTAATGTCTATTATGCTTGTCCCCACCCCCAACCTTAGTTAGCAGGACTGTAACTCTTCTAATGAGCTAAATCAAATGAATGTAACTCTTCCAAACTCAACTATATATTATTAGTATATATATATATATATATATATATATATATATATATATATATATGTATGTATGTATATATTTATGTATCTTTGTACATGTAAACAAAAAGCAAACAACAACTGATCTTGTTTATGTTAATTTGAGTAGGAAATTTTTAGCTGTTATGTTCATAACGTTCCAGATTCATGACAGCTGTCTATCCCAGTGAATTAAATAAAGGCTCAAAGCAGATCTTGAACTCGGGCTTCACCAGTGGAATAAAAGTTGCAGTTGAGGAAGCTCAAATCATCAAACCTTGTCTGCAGCGATATGAAACCTTGTTAAGTTGCTGAGAGCTGGCTCAACCCACCCTTGTGTGATAGCTGTGACCGGTGTGTGTGGAGGTAAAGGATTTAGTTTGAAATTCCCAAAAGCTTACCAACTATGACAAAAGGCATATAAAGAAGACTGAAGACTACAACGGTCGAAATATGAGGATAATAACAACCAAGATAAGAACGACAGTACAAAGTATTTAAATAATGTAAGTAAAAACTATTTTATAATTTAGTTTAAACTTCTACCAAGGTTAGTTAGGCAATGATTATTGTTTAAAATAAGTAAATTTTCAATTGTATGTGAAATTGATAATTATTTCGATCTACCTGTTGGTATATTTTTCCAAAAATTTGGTATAATTGTTTTGATTTATCGATAGCATACCACCACTTTTCTTGAATATGCTTTTTAATGTAATTACCCAGGAAAGCTGTTAAAGTTTAACAAAAATTTGTTTATCTCTATAACTCTCTATTGTTCATGGTTTTTATGCAGTGTTTTTAGCTAAAACGTGATCTCGGTATTGGGGGTGGGAGCCATCACAAAATCACTAAACCGGTTACCTAAATTAATGTAAACATTTTTGCATAGATTTTTTTTTTTTTTCAAAGAAAGGTTGGGATATATTTTTTATGAAAGAAATCTCATAGAATAAAGTTAAAATTTACAAAATATTTGCATTCTGATGCAAAAATGTTTGTAAATTTTGGACCACATGTATTTTGAGAACTTCAGCTGAAAAAAATGGGTTTAGCATGACACTATCTGACATCACTCCAGCTCACACCTTTCCAAATGTAAAAAAACATATTTTAAAATTGACTTGATCTTGGAATTGTTTTTTCCAGTAAAAAATTCAAAGCAATTTATATTTATTTCTTAATAAAAAAAAATATTGATTTCTTTTTTTAAAAAAATGTCATTTTCAATTTCTTAATTTAATCAAAATACAAATAATCTATTTTTACACATTTGTTTTTTTTTGGAAAGGTGCCCAATATGGTGTCATGCCAAATGTGTTCATTTCAGGTGCTAGCATAGTTGATGTGCTGAAAATATAATTGCTTTTAAATTTGCTATTTTAACTTTTCATTTGAAAATTTAATTATCATTGCATTCTTACTTTCCTGTGGAATTTATTTTTTTCCATGTAATCTCAATTATCTCCCAGGTTCATTTATAGCTCTCATGATTGGCTTTCTATTTTGTTTTGGCTTTTCCTAGAGAGGGGGTGCGATTTTATTATATTTTTCTTGTTTGTTTATTTTTTGTCATTCAGTAAAAAATATATTTATAGACCAGAAAAATTATATATCTGATATTTTTTTTATAAGTGTTTTTTGTTTTGACCAGAACATTAATATTAATTCACACGAAAATGTTCATAGAGGTGTAAAAATAACAAAACTTTAAAGATTTAAAAAAAAAATAACATTTTAAAATCTTGGAAACTATGTTATATACATTATCATATAACTACCCGGCATTACTCAAGAGTTTTTTTTTTTTTGTTTTTTATCAAATTATTTCTTTTACATAGGATTTTGAAAGTAAAATTTAATTATTACACTATCATTTGGTCATTAAATTATTAATTGAACCAAATTGTTATTAAACTATAACTAATTTTCTTAAGGTAATGTTGTTTAAAATCTATATTTATAAAAATGATTGGATGCTTCAAAAACTTTCAATCTTTTTGTACATGAGGATTTATTCAGAATTTTAAAGTCAGAAATTACTTTCTATACAACAGTTTAAATGCACCCAAATTCCATTCAAATTACATACAAAGGGTCAAAAAGTAATTCAGTCTTTTTTTTTTTTTAACTATTAAGAAAAGATTAAAATTACTAACTTCTTTAAAAAGAAATTGAAATGCATTCTGGTGGATTTAATTTCATAATTAATTTCTTTTAAATAGGATTTTTATAATTTCACATTATTTTACAATATCACAGTTTCGATTTCAATAAATATTCGATTAATAGTAAATTAAAAAAAATAATTTAATATGTAATTATCAAAGCTACAAGAATTACACATACACACATTTGTAAAGTTCTTTCATAATTTTGATTATCTATATTATTGAAAACCTTGATGTGGCAAATGTTTAAAGAAATCAACTAAAATAAATCCTATGTTAATGGTTATTAATGTTTTCCACGTCATATATAATAATTTATATGCTCCACACAGTGTTTTAAGCAAACTTTAACACTTTCTTATATATATATATATATATATATATATATATATATATATATATATATATATATATAAAGTCAATGTTTGTTTGTTTGTGTTATAGAAATCGATATGTTAACAGAACATTCAAATAAGTTTCAAGAAGGGTTCATTTTTTCACAGCATTTAAAGACATCATTGAAATTTTCTTTCAATTTCATTTGGGGTCACTAGAGTAATTATGGGTTAGGTCCATAAAATAACTGTAATATATTAAAAATTCATTTCTTAGAAATAGATTTTCTTTGTTTCATAAAACAAAAATAAAATTAAACAAATAATATCTCAGTTAAGAATGTATCTAAAAAAAGGTTTAAACAATTATTTTTATTGGTATTTGAAAGATTTAAAATAATTAATAACAATTTTTTTTTTTTTACTTGTTGAAGTCATTTACTGTTTTACAGAAAAGCAGCGTCAACGAGTACTTTTTTTTTTAAGAAAACACTACCACGCTAACAGCTTTTTTATTACTTGAACTCATATTCCAAATGTTATTTTTAACATTTCTTTCCAGGCAAAAAATTGTAAACATGACTATATTTGAAATATTTCCAACCAGCAATATATTGCCACACAGACAATACCGAGTGAATACCGCTAGTATATATCTATATCGTTACTATGATCGAAAATGCTTAAAAAAGGAGTTCAAAAGGGAGATAAAATAAATCCTTTACTTACAAAAACAATGATTCAAAATCATGAATGAATATTTTTAAAGATTTTTTTTATTAATATTAACAATTATGTATGACTTAAAAAACAAAAACATTTTCAAGAGAATAATCAATTTGATCGCTCATCTCAATAGACATTAAGATTTTTTTTATTGAATGTATAAATTACTGAAACATGTTGCTGGAGCATGACTATATATTTATATATATAAAATAATTGGTAGATCCGAGTGAATTGGATGCAGGATGATCCCCCGCAGAGTCCCTATATTAATTATAAGAGTGTATGGAGAAGACTCAACGATCCATGGTAGGCTTGTAATAATTTATTTCAACCGCATGCAGGGTCTTCAAGTCTAAAGAATCTGCTGTCTGGTTGAAATAAATTATTACTAAAAGCTACAATGGATGGTTGAGTTTTTTCCATACACTTTTATAATTAATATATACATATATATATATATACATATATAAGGAAGTTTAAAATAGGAAATGGCTAGTATATGGAATTAGTGGATAAGCATGAAATAGACTAGTTGTAATAATAACGCAAACACATCTCGAAATCAAACTAATATTTTGGTCGTAAAATCAATCTTAATCTGTGGTAGAACACATCTATCAGTTTGTTTCATGTTTATCCACTAATTCCATATATTATCATTCTAATTTTTCTAATTTGACTCTATCTTTGAAAATATATGAAAAGTTGAGCTTAAATGGGAGACTTTTATTGCGGCCATTCAACTGTTTGCTCAGTTTGTTTTGAATAGAACATAGTGTGATCATAAGAATCTCTATACAAAATTATGAAAACGGAAGAATATTTATCATTTAAAAAAAACAATGAGAAAAAATAGTTACATTTTTGTACAGCATGGAACAACAAGATCTGTGAAGTGAGTGAAAAAAAAGCGGTTGTTCAGAAATAAAAAATAATATTTTTGCTTAATATTGTTTTATTACTTTTGTTTGTTTGTTTTTTTTTGTTTTTTTTTACTGCTTCGAATATTTCATGGTTCACAGAAAATGTCTCCTGAATCAAGTTGCATATGACATTTTCAAAATAGAATGATTATATAAAGGTTAATCAAGGCAAATATCAAATTGAGCTTTGTTATTTTCATTTCATTCTTATTGTATGTCTTAAAGATGAAGAAGTCAACATAGTTACAGTCAATATAACACAACATAATTCAATTGCAATAACACAAGTCAAAATGAAGCAAAAATATTTGTCAATATGTAGGAAAATATGTAGAAAAATTAAAGGAATATCAATAATTGAGTTTTAAAAGAAACATTGAGGAAAGTTTTGTGTCATGTAAAAAAAAATGATATATATACCATCAAAAAAAGTTCTGCCATATCCAGTCTATAGACCAGACATTGTTTCATCTGAGTCCTGTCTATTCAGATCAATGCAGCACTTTATGAAGGGTCTCCATGTTTAGTCTTTCCATACAGTAATAACTAAGTTTAATGCTATTCCTTCTGCCAACGACCTGCAAGCATTTGAATTCGGTCAAAGTACCAATCCTTCGGCTTTGAATCAAAAATTCTTGACAGGTTTCTTTAACTTCGTAGTAAGACTCAAATCAGAACTTCCACACCATCCAATTCTTCAATCTTGTTACTGATCTTTCTCGCGGTATATGACTTTGTGTTAACGGTCACCGATTTGAGACTTTTGATAGCCTGTCAAGAATTTTTCAATTATTGAAAGGATCGGTACTTTTGGAGCTGGAGGGCAAAGGAAAAAGTCACACGGGGGCAATATAAAGTGAATATCGAGAAAGAGTGAGTGAAATAGAGAAAGGTATAAAAGGATAAAAGCTGATTAAAAAGTGACTTAGGAATTGCATTGCTGCTACTGCTGTTGTTGTAAGGCTGGTTTACAGAAAAAACAATAAATTGTTCATTACTTGGTACTGTCTCTCTGTTTAAGGCTTATCAACACATTTATTTGTGTTGACCAAATGTGAAAACTTAAAGGTCATTGGCCGGAGATCGTGTACAATCATAGTCTTTATTTTGAAGATTAGTTTGTTTATAAATAAATTCTTGATTAATAAATCATTATTTTAACATGGTGCACAAACTTTTCCCCCAAACTAATATTTACATAGTTTTACTGCCCATCATCATCATCATCATCATCATCATCGTCATCATCGTCATCGTCATCATCATCATCATCATCATCATCATCATCATCAAATTTGTTATACATGTTGACATGTGTTGAACAGCTATTGCCCTCATTAATATTAGTATTTCTACTACGATTTGAGTTACATGTCCTTCTTCAAGTGTATGATCATGTTTTTTCTTACATTTAAATCTGATGTATGTTGATTATTTTTGTGCCTTGATGTGTCTTAAATATTGAAAGCATACACCTGAAGAAGTACTAAGCTGCACATTAGCTGAAACATTACATATCAACATTGATATTAACAATCATCTAAATGTCGTACTATAGGAACACTTTCTTTGATCCCAACAGATTATCCGGATGGCGGCTTCTCGCACAAGCAGTTGGATTGTTGTTATGTAGATGACATGCAACAGCAATTCATTTCCTTTCCTCTTTCTTATTATCTTCGTCTTCTTCTTAATAACGATGGTCATCAAAGTTATTAAAAAAATGCCTGCACAAAATAACAAAGCTTTCAAATATACAGTATACTCATCCCCCATCCATCCCTCATGAGCGCTATCACGAAACCGGACACTCTCTCCTGCGGTCCAGATGGAAAGAGGAAGATCTGATCAACTTATTCACCACATATCACTAGCGACTTCCTGTGATGCAATATCCTGCCACAGTCCCAAGTGTAAACTTTTAATGAAATTTTCCACTTTCTTACTTAATTTTATCCTTATATGAAAATTTCTGATTTTAACCTTATTTGACATTTAAATCTAAATATTGCTACATAAAGAAAGAATATGTAAAGTGTAACTTTTCATCCCAGAAATACATAAAAAATCATTCCAGCAATGGTAAATAAATCCAGGTATGTCCTTGTCGTCTTCTTAAAGGTAAGAATTAACAAATGGTAATAAATCCACAAACATCTTTGCTAAATAAGCAAAAAGTAAATGTCAGTGGGTATATCCAAAAAGCATCCTGTTCTAATAACAGTTATAATAGTAAACGTCATATTGGGGTTTCCTTTTATAACCAGTATACACCCTCCATTAAAAATGCCAGAAAAAAAATTATGCTTGGCCAGTGTTCGCACTAATATTCATAATACAAAATCATAGAATTATGTCAGTAATTTAATTTTTCATATAAATGATCATTTCTGATGACCTAAAGACAAAAAAATACCCACCATTAACTTTTTATTTAGAATGGAGGATTTATTTTCGAATTCATTTTAGGCAACAGGGATTGTCTGACTTGCTATTTGCTTTCTCGCTTCCCCTCACCACTTGAAATGGTTTCATCAGGGAACTAGAAAGAAGCACGTTTTTACTCGTTGTGTTATGGGATGAATTTATATTTATTTATATACAAATAAATATACATTGGTCTTTATTAAAGAGTAGAGAATTAAAATTAATCCACCAAGTTGTAGACTTTTATGTAGATTACAAAATTTTACAATTTTACTTCTTTAAAAACTTTGATAACTGAAATAGAGCAATGGTGGAAAACATTTTATTAATGTCCTAAGCTGACGCTACTGTTTAGGTCATTATTTAAAACTGTCTCCATTTTAATAATCTTCCTAGCCGGAATAAGTATTTAAAGCTTTTATTTTCCTATAAAGAACATGGTGCAAAGAAGAAGAAAAAAAATTGACTAGGCAGAATCATATATCGATTTGTCAGATTGAAGGCTATCGATCACAAATTTCAAGAAATAGACCAGCTCTACTTTATTATATAGATAGAAGTCACCATCAATCTATCAAAGGCTATTGGTAGTACATTTTTTTTCTGAACGCCTGATTAATTTCACAATTTATTATAATCAGAAATTTATCAGACTAATTAATTTGAATCAATCCAGAAACAGATGTGCAAATTTCTGGAAACCTTGAGAATTGGTTGCCATGACATGTGACATCACAAGCAACTCTGTAGGAGTGTCAAAAAATACTTACTTATTATCTGTGCATACTGTATTGTTACGGAAAATTGCAAATACTGGGGTAAGTATTTAATAAGAATCATTTTTTTTTATTTAGTTATGCATAAAAACAATTTTAATAAACATAAACCATCTTTATTTTCAAGTAACCATTTTTAGTAAAATAAATACATGATGATCATGATGTTGATGCTTGCTGCAACTGGCTATTATTTTTATTTTTAATTGACATATTGTTTACTTAAAAATAAGTTCGTTAGGGCATAATGTTACATGTTACATCATCTGAGGTGTGTATAATCCATTATACACACTGCAGCTGGCACCCTTTTCTAGTCGTCATCGTCAATTCACATGAACAGATGAAGCTTCTTTTCAATGGAGGATTTATTAGCTTCAAGATTAGAGTGACAAATATGGTTACAGAGAAAGATATACATTAAGAGATTGGTCACTGTGTTAGAAAGAAATAAAGATATGTATAGATGGTTTTGACCGCTATTTTATGCTAGCTCATATTGTTCACTCACCCCATCTCGATTGATTTGGGGGGAACAAGCAGATTTTTATGTGACGGCTACAGTTTCATTTTGATGTATATTGCTCCGGACTAATGCCGAAACCCATGCTTTAATTACAAATAAGTTGTTTGTTTACTTTACATATTGGCCATGATACTATTGCTTTGTAAAAAAAGTATTGTTAAATTAAGCAAATTATTAGCAAATGAAAGTAAAATGACAACCGGGTAACTACAGCTAGTGGTATATAAAGAAAGGATTGCATGGACAGTATTGTGAGCTTTCGGATGAGATTTTTATAAGATCTGGACTTACTGAAAGTTATATTCATCTGTTAGAAAAAATAGAAATAAAAAATTAAAATAATGAAAAAAAATTTTTTTTTTTTTTTGTTTTGATTAAAAAATTTTTTTATTGATTTTGAAATGAAATTGCGTATTTATTTTTAGTTTTTACATCGTATTTTTATGATGATGCCGTTGGAAGTATAAATAAATATTACTTAATCGCTAATGAAAAAAGAATTTGCCACAATCTGTAGTAAAATTTAGCTTTCCGTACTTAAAAAGTTTGGCATGGTTTTTACTTCTAAAACCATCATTTCAATTAAAACTTCCAAACTGACTCGTCCCCAAGGCATATTTGTATTGTAGACTCTTGGCTTTTTGACTAAGATCAAAATGTAGTATCTGTTTTGATGCTACACTTCATCTGTTCTCTTAGTGAAAGAGAAATCCTTCTCGAACGAGGAAAGTTTTATTTTTGTCTCGATCCAGAGTGATGCTTTTTGGGGAGCTGGATTTTCCCCACATTAAAACCCGACCTTGTGTCTAACTCTGCCCTCATTGGGAGGCAAATAAATAGAGACTCACCTCTGATATGAAAGCTTGATCCAGCGGACGTCCATGAAACTAGCACTCAATATTATGATAGATACGCACTGCAGCATGGATGTACCGAGCAGGTTATCATGATTCATTCGGCCTGGATGATATCAATGTCATTTCTCTGCTGGCTTGTTCTTCCTCAAAGTAGGTGAAGATTCATTTAACAAGTCAAATAGCATATCAACATCTACTTACACCTGATATGTACAGGTGTGAACAGAAATTCCAGGTAATAAAGCAAATAGAAGGTGTGGCAGTCTGTTTGGATTTAAAAACAAATTTCTAGAAGAAGATGGATTCAGACATATTTAAACTGAAATTGCATACCACCACCACCACCACCACCACTATGATGTAGGAGTAAAAATAAATATGACTAAGCTAAAGACATAAAATAAAAGTTACTAAAAATACAGGGTGTCATCGTCATGATCATCATATTTGGTTTAATGTCCGTTTTACATGCTGGCATGTGTTGGACGACTTCAAGAAATTGACTTTCAAAGTAACCTATCTCTGACCAGGTCTTTATTTATCCCTTTGTCCCTCAGGTCCATTTTTATCACTTCCTCACATGTTTCTCAAATGTTTTCTTTGGCTTTCCCCTGTGAACTGTACCTGCCACTTCAACTGTTCTACATCTACTAACCCAAACACTCTTATCTATTCTTTGAACGTGATCATACTATCAAAGTCTACTTTTCTGAACACATCTACTTATACTGTCCAGATTTACTCTTCCTCTGAGGTCATCAGAACTAAGCCTATCTTTAAGACTCACATTACACATCCATCATATCATTCTCATATCATTTCTCTCCATGCAACGCATGTCCTCAACCCTCACTTGCCAGGTTTCACTTCCTAGACGGGTCAATATACTGCCAGAGTACCCCTACCTCAAAAAAATTGCAACATTTTGCTTTTTGGTGGTTTTGTTAGGCTGGGTCTAGCCTACAACATTTAAAAAGTTGGACAAGATCCGAGTATGGGAAAGTTTCAAATTTCGAATATGACTTGTTTTGGCTTACAAGTCATTTTCCATTTACATCAGTTTTCATGATAAATCAATAAATTTAGGATTTTTTCTTGTTTTCAGGGTCAATCTTTCACATAAAAGGGTTACCAGTGATTCCAAATAAACCCTTGTACCATATCTAGGGGTACCCAATCCCTAAACCCTTCATTACATCCACATTGGTACCTGTACCCCTAAACCCCTTATTGCACTCACCCAGGTTCATTAACAGGCATATGGGTGATTATTTTTATATGGGTATCAGTGGTGAATTATTACTTTCTTCAATTAATCAGCCCCTTACCTCTGTATATAAATGAAATTGTTTTATAGGGTATAGGATTCCTGAGAAAGCAACTGAAAAACTCAAAGAGACCACGTTTTACCCCATCAAACATTGCCCTCACAAACAATTCACTAGCTCCATACTAATCACTATATACTAATACACATATATTTTCGTATATTTTCAGGGTCAAACATGAGTTCAGCCGCCAGTAGAGAAACTTGTTTTTTATGTCCACAGGATTTGGACTGTGATGAGACAGTGTGCTTTGAGAAAAGGGTACTGCAGGTGTCAACCATGCAAGTATCGAAAGAGGTGTCAAAGTCATCGTTGAAGCCGGAACTAGTGTTCACATAAACAAATAGAACATCGCTTTAGCCTAAAATAAAGGATGATTCTGTTCAGCCAGTAAAAAGAGGGCGTTCGTGTTTCTCTGGAATGATATGACAGTAAAACGCATTGCTTTTTCTGTGGAACTTATACTACGAAAAAAAGACTATAAACGAAAAAGTGAGGGAAGGATTTGCTATGTGAAGATTCGGTGTCCAGAGTATTCAGAACAGGAAAGACGTTGAGGTACCAACGAATCGTCAAGGAAGAAAAGACAATGACAGATTGTTCAAAAGCATTTTCTCTATCAAAGCAAAGCCAGGATGTTGTGGAAACCAATGGTTGTAAGGCAATGGTAGCTTTGTTCAATGCAGATAGAGAAAAACTCCCTGGCATTTATTAGATACAATATGCTCTGCAAGAAACTTGCGAGAGTTAAGATGTTTGTCACGTCAGAACGACTCCCACCAACACTGTCTGCCTGTAAATTTCATTCTTTGAGGACTTACTACCAGATTATGGAGTGGATGGGATGTAATGATGAAATGGTGCCATCTGAGTGGAGGTGGAAGATGGAAAGGAGCAAACTTGTTCCAGTAATGACGGACAAAAGCCCTGCTCCAGATGCACAGATTCAGATAATTCATTGCAACTGTTCAGAAGGATGCAATAACCTAAGGTGTACCTGCAGAAAGCATGGACTAGAATGTACAAGTGCATGTGGACATTGCCAAGATGGAAATTGTGACAATATGAAAAATGATCCAGTGGAAGATGATGATGATGATGAGGAGTTAAAAGTTTTGAAAAATCACTGTGATGTAAGTGCATCAGGGTGGATACAACAAGGGTAATGGGTGTAGGGGTACCCACTGATATTGTATAAGGGTTTATCTGGCATCACTGGTAACCCTTTTATGTGAAAGATTGACCCTGAAAACTTGGATAAAAATCCAAGATGTATTGATTTATTACGAAAACTGACCGAAAATAGAAAATAACTTGTAAACCAAAAAAAGTCATATTCGAAATTTAACACTTTCCCATACTCGGATCTTGTCCAACTTTTAGTATGTTGTAGACTAGACCCAACCTAGCACAGAACCACCAAAAAACAAAATGTTGCGATTTTGGGGGGAAGGGGGGGGGGGTCAATCAGTATATTGACCCGTCTATCCATACATCATCACACCGTGTACACATACCTGATAGTGGTTGACAGTGGTAATGCTCAGCTGGTAATGCTAGTAATGCCAGAAGTTCCCTATTCCTTGCAATCACACTAGCACCTGCTCCATCCTGTGCTCCAATGGTATCGCCAAGGTAACAAAACTTCTCAGCAACTTCAATAGCTATATACTTTCTGTGTTAAAAGCAACTCTCTATTATTAAGTATAATTTATTATCAAATATAAAGAACTCATCTTCCTACCACAACGGAAAAAGACTTTCCCTTCTTCCTCCATATGCCTAATGTCAGGAGGAATTTCCATGGACAGAGATTCTTTGCAAAAGCCTCCCGTCTGTGGAACACATTACCACAGGACTGCTTCTCTGCAGACTACAATCATTCCTTCCCATTAATCCTTACCACCGAGTGGCTTTTGGATTGTCAAAAAAGTGATGGCCAAAACTAAAAGTAAATAAATAAAATAATTCTTCCATAATGTTGTATTATTTAGATTATTCAGACTACTGTTCTCATCTTGAGTGTTATTTTCACAACGTTTCGACAACGTTTCGACACGCAACGGATCGAGTTCTAAGTGACAGTCTTCTGGAGGTTGAAGGTTCAATCCTCAGTACAGGCGATACTAAGAATAAAATTTAAGAAATTACGTAAGACTTCTACTCGGTCATGGTTGAGAGCAATCTACCCCTGTGGATTAAATAAAGGGTTCCCGAATTCAACAAGACTCACTTGTAAAAGGTCAGAGGTTACATCAACCGAAATGTTGTGAGAATAACATTCAAGATGAAAACAGTAGTCCGACTAATACAAATTATAAATCCTCATCTCAAAATATCTAAAGCATAACTCTTACAAGAAATGCATATGATAAGAGGGTTTTATTTAGAATTTAGTATGTGTGCCAGCATTTGCCACAAGCTCTCAAGCCACCTGGGAGCTGCATGAAGTCATTTCACAAATAACTAATTTTTTCCTGTTTGTTTACTAGTTGAATGATGATGATTACTATGAGAGGATTGAAAATCTCCACATACTACCCACTCCAAACAATAACCAACTCAGAAAACAACAAGTCTTCACATGTCATGGATGATGTTTCTGACAAAGGGAGAATAATTGCTGTTTTCAAATATCAATCTATCTATCTCATTAACTCTTATCCTTGAGTGGGTTTTTGTCTTGATAATTGGTGACTCATTAGTAAAAATTTAAAAAATTATTTGTGAAATCAGTTTATGTGGTTCCAAAGCGGCTTGAGAAGCTGGTGGCAATATTGGCGCCCATATTGAATTCTAAATAAAACCCCATGCTATACACTTTTTTTATCATATTCATTTCTTGTAAGATATATATCTCAGCAATAAATTAGGATCACTTAATAACAGGGAGTTGCTTTTCATACACCCTGTAAAACAAACATTTATTATAAATTTACTTTAATTCATACATTTGTTTGCTCGTCTTAATGGTTTGGATTATGCAAACCATACTGAGGATTGAACCTTCAACCTCCAGAACACTGTCGCTTAGAACTGATTATTACTTAGCACTTTTATCCTTTAATCCACAGGTCCATGCGATACTAAGAATACAATTATGAATTACTTGACACTTATACCCGATCATGACTGACGGAATGAGAACAATCTTCCCCCGTGGATTAAATAAAGGGTTCCGTTTGAAATTCCGTACAGATTCTCAAGTTCGACAAGACACACCTGAAAAGGTCAGAGGTTACATTGGCCGAAACTTTGTGAGAATGACATCTAAGATGAGAACAGTTGTCCAAATAATACAAATAATACAAATTATTAATCCTCATCTAAAAAATTCTGAGTCTTAATGGCTTTATCTGAACTCCACATGTGAACCATCCTTGATTTCATTCTATATGTAGAATATTTTAAATATTAATTCATTAATTCAACCAACCATCATCAGACCCCAATTTAAGAACTTTGTGGAGTACGTAGTTGGCATTACTCCCAGGTTACCTCTGACCCGGAGTGGTAGTACCTGTTCGAGTCCCATCTATGGATTGAATAGAATCTATCGTTTACAGACTATTTATTTCCAAACTAACCTATCTCTGGACAGATCTTTATTTATCGCTTTCTTTCAACTCCATCTTATTACTTCCTCTCATGTTTTCCTTGGCTTTCACCTGCTAAATGACCCTGTTACCTCAACTGTTCTACATCTCATCCATTCTTTCAATGTGATCAGACCAATCCTGTTCTGCACACATCTCCTTATACTGTCCAGATTTAATCTTCTGCTGAGATCTTCGAATCTAAGCTTGTCTTTAAGACTCACATTACACATCCATCGTATCATTCTCATATCACTTCTCTCTATGCAACGGATGTCCTCAACGGGCCAGGTTTCACTTCCATACATGATCATACTGCATACAAATGCCTGATAGACTCTTTCCTTGATTGACAGTGATTATTAAACCATTTGTATACAAAACGAGGGAGGGCCTGTGGACAAGTGGTTATAGCACTTGTCTTTGGGCTGGACGACCCGGGTTCGATCCCACTCACGGCATGCGAATTTTTGGGTCTGAAAACTCCCTCTGTCCACCCAGCAGTAAATGGGTACCTGACTAAAACTCAGGGAAGGTTCAAGGCAGCGGAAGGAGAGGGATGGGCTCCGCCTTCCATATGCTGTGCCCTAGACACGGTGATTCTTAACAAATCACCGCCGCTACGGCCATGGGCAGTGTGCGATGTCAGCAACGACACTCGTGCGCGTCCAGGCTATGCGACCTTTACCTTTACCTTTTATACAAAACGTGTGGTTTGGGCATAAAATGACCTAACGAGGGTTGACATGCCATGAAATCTAACAACCAACCAACCAGACATCATGGGCTGGTTTTTAGGTTGCTGCATAAATGTCTAGAATCTTAAATTATCATTTCCTTATCCAGGTTGCCATGCTTTGTATCTCTCACTAACTGCCTTGGTTGAATAACGATTTCAAAATCTCCCACTCTAACTGAACATGTGATCTTATTCGACAAATCACAGTTTTTGTCTCTCAGTCCCCTCAACTCTCCACTCTCTAACATATTGGAGTGACTCCCAAAAAATGCCACTCATGGAATCGTTAATAAAATTCACAATCCTTTCTGCAATCCAACCATATTTGGTACAAATAAATTTCAGTCTATGTCTGACTTGTCCACCAAGTTTTAGTCATGAATGTCAGACAGTCTTTATTTTATCACCGTTCAATGATATGTGGGGACACTTTGGTAATCATTTCATCAGTAGGTGTGATTCTGAATGGGCTTCACATTCACCGGATCTTAATCCCTTCACCCCCCCCCCCCCAGATTTTTATTTGTAGGGTTATCTCAAATATGATATCTATCAAAACAGTCCTCAGACTATTCCTGAACTGCAGAGGGTCATCACATCCAAAATTAGGACAGTGCCAAGAAGGAGTGTGACGTCAGAGTTATCAACAATTTTGCACGTTGTATCCAACTGTGCTTATCGTTGAACAGCTAGAAAGATGGACATTCCTGACTGAAACTTGGTGGACAAGTCAGGCATAAACTGAAGTTTATTTGTACAAAATATGGTTGGATTGCAGAAAGAATTGTAAATTTCATTAAAGATTCCTTGGGTGGCATATTGGGGGGGGGGGGTATCTTATATTAAAACTATGGAGAAGTAAAGCTAAAGATTTAAATTGTATAACCAGTTTTGAATTCTGGTCACATAAACCATTTAACCTAATAATAAAAAAAACTGTTTTACTGTCACAACTATTAAATTAATGGGATATGTAACATACTTAGATCTTACTTAGATTAATTTATTTAAAATATGTATGATCAACTTTTTAATTTTCAACATGAAAACTCTTATTAAAGCTCATAGGACACTTATTTTTGAAAAATGATAACAAAATTAATTTTTCTTTAATTTTATCTTTTTATATTAGCTATAGCAAACTTTAGCTGTTCTTGAATTATTTTTTCATTAAGATCTGATTTTATTCTTCAAGCATTAGCTTAAGATTAAAATTAGATGTAATAGGAAAAGATTACATCACATAGAATTCAATAAAAGGTGGGTACAAGTTGTAAACTTGTGTATACGAAAGGGGGTCGGGTATGAGCATGTGTTCCTTGTTTGAGCATAGTGCATGTGGTTCTTAGTTCTTTTAGACCCTAGCCTGGTTAACGTAGACTCTTACCTAATTGAGCAAGTGAGTCCTTTCCTATCTTCTTTTTTTTGTTTTTCGGTAATAAAGATACTCCAAGATGCCTACTCCCCGATGTTTATTTTTGCACTTGACCTCTCCAAATTGTTTTTTTATCATGGAAAGACACCATCCACTCCCTAACTCCCTCACTATTTCTTTTGCTCCCACTTAAGTCCCACTGGCACTTAGAGGTTGGCCTGCTTGTTTCTAAACAAACCGGAAAACAGTAAGCAGTCTACTCTTAAAAAGTGTTAAGAGGGTCTTACTAACCTGACCCTTATTTTACTTGGTTTCTTTGTTTTTCTTTCTTTTGCATGTTTTTGTAGTCCCACTCACCATCATTAACCAATGAAATTCTAAATATCTTTTGTAAATCAAATTGATTTTAAACCATTGTGGATATTTTAGAGTAGTCCATAGAGTAAATGTGGTAATGAAAAGAACAATACTTGAACGAATGGGTCAAAATGTGTCTAGTTAAGAGTAGGATAAACAGAGGATGACATCCCCTTCCACTCTCCACACTTTTGATGGCCTTGTGCCTAATTTGTAAAATTTGTTTACCTTCATTTGCAAATAAACAAGTCGTAAGTGTAGTTCTGTGTCTACCCTCAGGAACCCTGTTGATCACATTTCAGATATTAGCTTGTCTCTGATTCCTGTTTCGATACCCTATTATCTGCTGATGTTCCAACGACTTTGTCCAACTGTCGACTACCTCTACTTGTTCAGTCATTGAGTCGACCAGCCCAGACTCCATTTAACTCAACAACTGCATCTTGATCATCACACTCGATCAGCTCTAAACAAAGCTCAATAACTGATGTCCCTTTTTCCTGACAATTTTGGTTAATCTGTCCTTCTCAGGACAAACCCTGTTCTTTTCAGGACAATCCACAAAACTACAACATTTAGGAACAATCTGTCCATTTCAGGACAATTTTTCTTTAAGTTCACCGATAAATCCTTCAACCTCAGTACAATGTCTACATTATTATCATCATCGTTGGAGAAGCAAACCGACCAAGCACTCAACATCAATGTCCCTGAATCTAACCTCTCATAATTGTATTTTGGGGCGAAATAAAAACCGGCTATTTTTATATTCAACTTAAGTCTTACGTTTGTCATCTTTCTTTGACCATTGCTGTATTTTTAGTAGGGGGTTCAGTATTCTATGTATGTTTAACAAAAAAATCCCCCTGGAGTTGATAGTTCCCGAGTATTTCTTCAGCAGCCTCTAAATTTGTTGTTATTTAATTTTTTGGAAAGGATCTTCGAATTATTATACCAATTAAACACCATATTATAAAAAATAAATTTTTAATTTAAACTTACTTTTCAATTTTTAGCAGCACAGTGTTCACATTGCTATGTATGTTTAACATAAAGTGATACCTCCCTTACAATACTATCAATTAAACATCAAATTTTCAAATTAGAAAATAATTCTTTTTAATACTTTCAATACTTTCAGTTTTCTGTGTAAATTTAATGTAACATGCCTTGCTCCATCTACTTGATTTTTCAACTGGTCTTTTGTCAAAAATCCTATTTATAAATGCCTTACCAGAATTTCGACCAAGGAAATCATTTTACGTTAATCTTACAAAGTCTCTGCCTTCCCTGCCTTTAAAAATTGAACAGAAAGTTTTACTTTTTAAAGTACGTCCACTTTTTTAAAGTAAATTATATACTACTAGGGTACTCCCTCCATCAAACTTTTGCGTGATGAAATGGAGGTAAATATATATATATATATAATGTGTGTGCGTGTGTACAAGTAAATACACATTGGTCTTTATTATAGAGTGGAGGATTGTCACTTACAGATATTCAAGATAATTTAATGGAAAAATAAAATGAATTTTACTTTTTGCCAAAATTATTGTTGAATTGTGTCCTGTTGCCAGATAGAAAAATAAATTAGGCTAGTAATTTAAGAGGGTCTTGAGGTAATAGGGTCCCGGGTATAAAACATAAATTTATTTTTATATTAAAAATTTCCATAAATTTATGTTTTACACCCGGGACCCTATTGCCTGAAGACCCTATTAAATTACTGACCTAATTTATTTTTCTGTCTGGCAGCAGGACACAATTTTGCTAACTAGACTAGCCCACCTGATCAGCTGCCATGGTCATAACTACAGGCGATTTCATCAAGCTGTTAACTAGTAGCACTGCTGATTCAACCATTGACTCAGTCAGCTGCCCCTGCTGATGTTCTGACATCAATCCTGTGAATGTTAATATTTGTCAATTTGTAACCATCTATATTTGATAATATATTTCATGTACCATTTCTAGTATTATTATACACTATTTTGTCTGAGTGTGCTGCATCATCAGCGAAAAGCATCTCGCGTATGAGTACCTTTCACACTTTGGTCTTAGCTCAGAGGCGGACAAGGTTAAAGAGGCTGCCATTGTTTCTGGTGTTGAGGTACACTCCATCCTCCAACTTGTTGAAGTCTTAGTAGAGAGAGAAGAGAGCACAGAAGACAGAGGGCTAACACAGGGCTCTCAGAACGAGACGCCACATACATCTGTGGCAACTGCAACAAAGCCTGCCGATCCAGGATAGGCTTGCACAGTCACAACATACACTGCAATTCGACAACGGACTAATCTGAGGTGTAGAACTCCATTGTCTTTTGAGGCAGATGCCAACAACATTTTGTCTGACACCTGGATAAGAGAAAAGTGACATTAAATAAAGAGAGAGAGTGAGAGAGAGAGAGAGAGAGAGGGTGTGGCTGCCACCAGATTAGTTTTTTATAGGATACATGGGCTTTGGTTTTTTGGCCCTTTACAAATCAATGTCGAAATATCAAAACCTTGCTAAATTCGTTACCATAAAATAGATCCTAAGTATAAGGTTAAAAAGTTAGAAAAAAGATCGTTCTAGCTAGAATAACAATAATATATATCATGATAATATAAACACACATAAATAAGATAGATAATATTTAGATGATGAATGTCGACAGATTAAATGAAGTATATCAACTAAAGGGATCATATATATATATATATATATATATATATATATATATATATATATATATCATGATTTTTGGGGAGTACAAAATTTTATTATTGCAAGCATGAAGGAAAGACGAATTCTATCGTTCATGATTAAATTATAATCAAGAGAAAAAAAAAATGCCAGCCGACCGGTTTCGCCCTCTCTTAACAAAGGCTGTATCGAGGGATTAAAAAACAAACAAACAAGGGATTTGAAAAAACGGGGTGAAAAGAGAGAGTACAGAAAATAAAATAGCGTTATGTTATATGTACAATGGAGGATGAATCTTAGAGACTGATCACATCTAGTCCCAATAGACATTCCCTTTGCAAGCAAAGGGAGGGACGTTTAAGACGAACGTGAATCGTCTCCAAGATTTTGAGATGGTATAACGAGTCTATACCATATAGGATGACTTAGAATTATAGTTATTTCAAAGTGATTAACTTAGATGTGAATTAGCCATTAGGACTCATCCACGCAAGGGCAAGATACATGCCACGTGGGAATATTCCAAAACTGGGCGGGAAAGCATAAGACAAGGAAAATACGTTATTAACATTATAATTTTGAAAATCACAACAGATCTTAATTAAATCGCGATTTATTAGCAATGGAAAATCTATTTTATAACAGAATCAACAAGATTTAAGTGCTATTGCCTATTAATCTGTCTGAATCAAAACGTTAAAATGCTAGCTTTCTCTGACAAAAATTCTGAATGAATTGCAATGAAAATGACATGAAAGGAATGATTAAAACCCATGTTAAAATGCACTTAACGTAATGTTCTGACGTAAACCTTTGAAATTGTAACATTGTGTTTATTCTGGTAGATTCAAAGTCTTTAAACTGCTGAATGTTGAAAGAATAACCTCTGCACCGATTCGTAGGTTGCTGTAACGAGGAAAATAAAAATGTCTTATTTTTTTAATCGATGGCTGACGAAATATATAGTACAGCATAAATAGGCGTTGTTTAGCGAATAAGAAATCCTCCCCAACTGAGGCAATTTTATTTTAAGAGATATGTTGTTCGCCATGAAAAAGGAAAAATGTGTTTTTTTAAAGAAGGTTGCATATTTTAGATCACGTCGGTGTCGCCAATTTTAGCTGTTTAATCACGGATTTTTTTAGATGATGAATGTCCACGGATTAAATGAAGTATATCAACTAAAGGGATATATATACATATATATATATATATATATATATATATATATATATATATAGGTTTATTCGCAGCAACAACGGAACAGAACATCTTTTATACATGGGGTGGAATATATATTGACAAGGCGAAATAATCTTTGCCCGGAGTTTGTATATTCTCTACCATCGGCCTGGCAGAGAACACAGGATCACATCTTTCCTTGTTGGCTGAAGGTCACAAACTAGTTTACCACGCTGATCACATGATTTGAGTTTTCGCCAAATAACAATCTATCGCGTGAATTCTGTGCAGTGACTGCTAGAATTACTTATTCGTGCTCTACATAGCATAAAAATTCAGGAGGTGATTCGGTCAGTCCTCTTAGGTGTAGTGATACAGTAAAAGGGATACCATTCCCTTTTGAAGTTCGACCTCTGAAGAGAGCAGGTTGCTTCGTTCGTTGTTCGCCTACCCTGGTCGGTCAGCTAAATGTAGTAGCAGTTTTTCTTTAGCCCCTAAAAGTGCCACGAGGTCAGAAGCTAAAATCTGTATACATATATTAAAATTGAAGGCAAGATTTAAACATAAAATTACTTATATAGCTTTGTTCTTAATAGAAAATATATTCGATATTTCTCGACATTTTACTTGTTTGTATATTTTGGCGGTCACATTCCTCATTCCACGTGATCTTGAGAAAACCTTTTTTGTCTCACCTGTATCTGGTGTCGCTGTCATGTCTATTTCTCTTTATCTCATTTCTTATGTGTTATTTATTTGTAAAGTATTTTACCTTTTTATTTCGATGTACATTTTTGTCCTTGTATTTATGTCAATCTTTTTCTTGATTGCAGTTTTCACGGCGACATATGTGTATTGGAAATAAACTCGCCTTTAAACATAATTCACGCAGTTTGTTACTTCTCTCATGCAAAACAAGGAACTAAGGAATCACAGAGAGAGAGATTTTAATACAGTAGGTTTTTTGTTTCTGCGCCATTAGTCTCTTTCCTTTTCTTTTAATGGAGTAGACATTTAATATTTCACACATTTATGTGAATTAATGTTTTGAACTCTTATCTTATATTCCCTCCCACACACACACACCCAGGCACTGGTAGTATGATATAAATCTAAAAGCAACATTTTTCCACACTTAGTAGGGGAGAACTTGTTTATCAATTTCACACAATCTTTGTTCATTCTTGATTCTCTTCTACTTTGAAAATAAATGATTTCGTTCAACATAAATTAATGATGGATAAGTCCAATGTTAACAAATTCTTGTCGAGCTGTCCCCCTAAATAATCAGATTCTGACCATTTCACTCATCGTGTCCATTCCTCTCATGATGTTGTTCATCGCCAACCTACAATATCATTAACCTTTATCCTCGAGTAGCTTTTGGGCCTTGATAAGCAGCCAGACATTAGTATTTAAAAAAAAAAACATGAACATGCTATCTCTCTGATAATTTAAAATTCGTGATTTAAATTTGCTTGGTTTAGAGGAATTAAATTTTATTGATATTCCTCTCAAGCATGTTTTAACACTGATATTGAAAAAAAATTCACAGAAATACTCAAAGCTAAATTTAGCAATATTTTTCAGAAGAGTCTAGGATTTTGTACCGAATTAAAGGCAACTCTCAAATTAAAGTCTGATGCGTAATCGATTTTCAGACCCAAACATCCGGTACCCTATGCTGCACTAGACATAGTGAACAAGGAGTTAGAATGTCTGCAACAAAAAGGAGTACTACAACATACGAATTACTCCACATGTGCAGCTCCCATTGTTGTGGTTAAAAAGGCGAATGGAAGAGTACGAAAATGTGCTGATTATTCCACTGGATTGAACAATTCTTTAGATGCACATCAGTACTCGTCACCTTTGCCAGAAGATCTTTTTGCAAAATTAAATGGTGGAATTTATTTGCAAAAATTAATTTTTCGGATGCTTTCCTTTAGTTGGAGGTTGATGAGGAGTCAAAAGAGCTTCTGACAATCAATATTCATAAGGGGGCTGTTTAGATTCAACAGCCTTCCATTCAGAGTCAAACCAGAACCAGCCATATTTCAGCAAACAATGGATGCAATGTTAACCTGAGTGACAGGAGTTGCAACATTCATTGATGATATCATCGTTACAGGTGCTACACAATATGAACTTTTACAGCGTTTGATTTCTACATTTGAGCGAATTCAG
>OY744521.1:87617197-87619697 GCA_963556195.1 Sepiola atlantica | reverse complement strand
TATATATATATATATATATATATATATATATAGATCAAGTTCAAATGTGTTAATAAAGTGAACATAAAACCAAGTTTTTCAAGAGTACTCAATACCAAGTAGAGCATTTATAAGATTACATAAACAATATTATATCCTTACGTCAATAAACCAACGTTTCAATGCGTATTACCGCATCTTGTCAAAGGCAGAGCTAAAATAAATTCAAAATCAAAATCATTTTGATTTTGAATTTATTTTAGCTCTGCTTTGACAATATGCGGTAATACGCATTGAAACGTTGGTTTATTGACGTAAGGATATAATATTGTTTATATATATTTTAGAGGTGAAAGATGAGAATAAAAAATTGTAAAGATACAATATTTATTAAAACATCAAAAGTTCAGAGCAAGGAGCCTCATATCCTCTAACAGACAAAAATCAATCTGAACCCTGCGAAACGGATAATTCCAGCACCAAACTAATGCACACACAGGATAAAATGGACGTTACCAATTGCCGTCGGACCATCAGCCTCTTATAAAAATATTTGGATTCCTAAACAATTTGAGTATTGTTTTTTTTCAAACATTCATTTCCAAAATAACAGCTGTTTTTATTTTTGTGTTGACGTGTTTTGGGATATCATCCACCCTGACTTTACGCTCTCATCTCAACATAAGACTCTTTACCTTTTGGCTCTTATTTTTTTTTTATTTTTCATTTTATGTAAAATTTTCAAAGTTAAGTGTTGCCGATAATATTTACAATTACATTGTCAGCTTCTCCCTATCCTCTGATGAGAAGAGTTTATCTTTGAAAATCCATGGATTAAGGATATGAGGCTCCTTGCTCTGAACTTTTGATGTTTTAATAAATATTGTATCTTTACAATTTTTTATTCTCATCCTTCACCTCTAAAATTGATTGCTCTATTCAATATATTGTGTTTTATATTATCACAGTAGATTATTATTATTAAACGATAACTCAATTATCGCTATTTAATTCAATATCTAAATATTATATATATATATATATATATATTATTTCTTTACTTTTCCAGAAGCCAAAAACGTGCATTACAAAGGATATTAACATCTCACACAAACCACTGGCTAGGTCACATGATATATATCAGAGAGAGAGAGAGAGAGAGAGAGAAAGAGAGATGAGTATGAGAGTAGCAATTAACAAGAGAGGAAATTGTTAATAATGACCGGTCTATGGTGGGAGGAAGGGGAGTGCAACTGGCAGATGGTGGTAATGTTGGGAGGGGGAGGGAGCGTCTGGTTTCACAGATCTCTACTCATTCAGGAATTTCAAACTTGATTTACCAAAGGAAGAAAAAAAGAAAAGAAATTGACCAGATTCCAGTTCACTGCCAGCCTGCTTGGGCTCCGTGGTTTCACGAGCTGAAAATGTTAAATCTAATAACACCGAGTTATGTCTAAGTATCGGTTAGGCATTGTATCGCAAACCCGCAGAGAAGAAAAAATAAAACTAATTTTAAATCACTGTTTGTTTCTTCCTCCTCAAACCAATGAACCAACTAAAATCGTTACTATGATGGAGCTTTGGCATTTGTATGTTTGTACATTGGTCATTATATTTAAATAAACCAGTAATTATATAATGACTGATATTATTTGACACCATGTTCTTTTTACATAACATTCTTAGTTTTTTTGTTTTATTGGGAGGGGGTACATTATTGTTCTAATGGATACTATCCCTGCCTATGAAACTGGCTATTCAGAGTTCAAATCCTATCGATCTATCATGATCATTATACTAATACTGTTGGTAAAGGTATAAACACACAATTTCCACCCCAGCTATGGCTAAAATAGCAACCTGTGTTCAATTAATTGTATACAATGAATCGTTTCCAGGATACTCTTATAGAGAATGACCTGCATTTCCCTGACTTTGTGTCGTCAACGTTTGGGCAGGTCTCGGAAGCGCCCGAGAGTTGACGAAACTATTAACCAATCAGGTTGCAGAAGTATTAGACCATCAGGTTGCAGCAAGCAGACGATAATTTTTTGAAGAAATTAATTTCTACAATCTGCAGCGCGTTGAAATGAATTTCTACGATCTGTGTCAGCGCGTTGAATCTCCTGAAAGACTCATTGAGTTGTCAGCAATGGTCACTTCTAGCGAAATACTAACCCACACCCTAAACCAGAAAATGTTAAAAAGAAATAAAGATTGAAAAAAAAAAATGAAAGAAAAAACAAAATAAAATTTGCTGCCAATAGTTGTTTCGTTGTTTGTTAAATAAAAATATTAAAAAATCATTTTTTGAAACTTTTCGTTACAAAAAAAAAAATATTTAAGAACATTTGCTTAACAATGGTTCCTTTGACTAAAAAAAAAAAAATAAACATCAAATTAATAACAATTGTTTAGCTATAGTTTGTTCGTTCTTTTTTTATATATGTATTTTACTTTGATTTTCTCCGTCTAACATTTGTTATTTGCAACTTTTCTTGAATTTATCGTCTGGCAGTCT
>OY744521.1:86824697-86884697 GCA_963556195.1 Sepiola atlantica | reverse complement strand
GCTTAAATGGCCTATAATCTTTCTCCGTCTCTCATTAAAATCAGCACAGTCTAATAATACTAAACTAGTAATAAAAATGGGGGTATAGGCGTAGAATATTAAATATAGATTGAAATGAGTCATGCTAAGAAGGAGTCTATAAAAGCGTTAGATAAAAAAAACCCAGAAAAAAACAGTGAGCGGTAAGAAGGAATTAGCAGAAGAATATCAGTGTAAAAATGGACGAGTGAAAAAAACTAAGATAAGCCATTGAGATTATGACACATCATTCAATAAGTTCCGGACCTGCTATACAGATGGCGCCACTAATAAAAGATCCATGATTTGTTCCCTATCGAATTATTTTTGATTTTTATTCCGTACTTTTATTCACCCCCCACTAAAGCATATTACCACTGAGTCGTAAAGGCGATTGTGATTAGAGGGCATTCTAAGTGAAAAGTTATGCAACAAGATGTTTGTTCACATTGCATTTAAATTTCTGCATGTTGGTACAGTCGGGGAAACAGGGAGAAGAGAGGGGATTCCAAATGAAAGCAGCCCGGGCAAAGAAGTATCATAGTAGAAAGTTTTCTTGCATCTGGGGACCTATATAGTGAAGAGGTGGGATTTTGCTGCTAGTCGAGTTTGTTCAAGAGTATTTATGTAGATGGGGTATAAGTGCAGTAAGTTCATCGGAGCACATTCAGACTAGTGGTTGGTACACCAGCCCAGATGTGACAACGATACTCCATGCATGGGCGAATGGTAGCTTCATGAAGATATAGAATACTGTCAGGTGTGAGAAGTTTACTAACCCGGTAGAGGGAGTTCACCTTTTTTTTGCGGCAAACTTGGCAGTATCTTCTATGTATTTATTGAAAGTCATGTTGCGTGTGCGTATTAGGCCGAGGACTGTCAGCCATGCAGGTGGTTTGATAGGTTTATTATAAGTGTTAAATGAAGGATGTTTGTTTTGGTAGCATTAAATGTAACCATCCACTTTTGGCTTCATTCTACTACAGACTGAAGGTCATTTTCTAATGGTTTAAGTCAGGGGTTTTCAAACGTTTTGACCTGTGGACCCCTTTATATTTCAGGCTTTACCCTAGGGACGCCCTTATAAACGCTTATGAAATTTATGCATAAATTTTTGCTAAAAATAATATAATTTTGCATTAACGCAAAAACCTGGTTTTAAGCTTACTTTAGACGTAAGTGTTCAAATAAAATAAATTAATGCTGCATGTTGATGCAAAATGTTACAAAATTATTTTTTTTTTATTAAAAAATTAAGTTTTCGTATGGATGAAAACAGTAATAGTACTTTACAAATAGTTTTATTGTCAATTAAACACACATTTTTAAATACACACTTAGTGAGAAGGATGCGTTTGCTTGGCTTTGCACAAACTGTCAATTCTTGGCAATATTGCTGAAAAACATACACGTAAGTCACTTTCTGGAGCAAGTCTGGATCGGTATTTGTTTTTTTTCAAATTGGTTAGTGCCAAAAATCCAACTTCGAATAAATATGTTGTTGCAAACGGCAACAAAATCTCAACTGCATTTCGAGATAACAATTGTACTTTACTTCAAATACAAGAAACAACAACCGTTGACATCTAATGGGCGATAATGCAAGCTTTTGTCATTTAGGAACATTAATAAGTAAAAATAAATATCCAGACATTGAACATTTATACTTTGAATTTCACGTAATGGGTTAATCCACGGACCCCTATCTTGTCATTGAGGACTCGCTGTGGTCCGCGGACCACAGTTTGAAAAACCCTGGTTTAAGTCATTGGATTGCATATGTGTGTGTATTCGATTTGTCCGCATGTCAAGAATAGAACGTGGTGCCATCTCGGGCAAGGGAAACTACTGTTGCAATTTTCAAAACAATGGGAAAAATCTGAATTTCATGTGTTGATAAAGCATTGCTTTATGACGGGAAAAATACTGATTAATGACGCAAGAATCAGTAGACAATATTTTGGTTTTCGTATTTTGTGATGCCAAAAATATTGTCTTCATCGATTACCTTGAGAAAGGAGTTATCGTCAATGGAGAATATTATATAGTATAATTGGTGAGTTTGAAGGAAGAAATCGACCCAAAACGGTCACAAATAAAAAGAGAAACTGCTCTTTCATAAAGCCGATGCACTGTGTCCCAAGTCGATCGAACCGATGACAAGACGACATGAATTGCACTGAAGACTCGTGCAGGTTTAATGTCATGCGAAGTTTTTCCTAAATTGTTGGTGACCGGATGGACGAAACTTGAGTACTTCTAACAAACGCATAATATATATATATATATATATATATATATATATATATATATATATATATATATATATATATAACACTAGACTCATTAGATTCATTTTAAATAAATCTCGACGAAGATTTCGTAAATCAGCACTCATCATAAACTCTAACAGTATTAAACAACGTAACGGCGTTTACAATTTATCTCCTTTAATCAGCGAACTAATACTAACCAAACAGAATTTGAATTTAGATCCAAGCTATTTTACACCTCATTCCCAACAGAACTTTGCGCATATAGAAAAAGAAAAAATGACAAACAAAAAAACACTCATTCCATTTCATAAACACATCACACAATTTGAATTCTAACGACTATGGTTCGTTCGAGAAAAGAACAAAGACATTCTTTTCACGTCATAATCGAACCACACCTTTTTAATTCTAACGACTATGTATCGGTTGAAGAAAAAAAGAAGAAAAATTCTTCTCACGTTACAAACGCACGAAATATGTTAAAATATTGTACTTTAAAATATTGTACTTTAAAATATGTCATTTCTTCAAATCAATCATCTAGAGAAAATATTGAAATAAAGGTGAAACGTTGATGGATATATAAATAATTCTGTTTTTTTTAATCTTGTCACGTTGGAATATTATTTCCATAATTTTCATCATATATATATATATATATATATATATATATATATATATATATATATATATATATATATATATATATAATCAGAGAGAGAGAGAGAGAGAGAGAGAGAGAGAGAGAGAGAGAGAGAGAGAGAGAGAGAGAGAGAGAGAGATTAATTCAGTATCCTTGTGGCAAGTTTTTGTTGTACAACTTATATTTGTTAAACTCCATATGGGCGGATGTTTTTGGAAGTGATAAAGATATTTGAAAATAATATTAGAAATAAACAAATTACTACGCCGACCTCCTTTTAGCATTTCAAAAGTTACGTTGGACGAAACTGAAAATATATTAGTTGTCTTAAACCTGAATTCATATATTGTGTATGCCATTTATTGATATAATCCATGTGAAATATATTTATTTAATTTAATTGCAAAGAATGTATCCTGAATTCTCCCATTACTGGAGAGACGAGAATGATATTTTTCTGTGAAACTTGAATGATAATAATTCGATAACCTTAGATATTCATCATTGGTATTATTTTGAAAGCACTACACGGGCAATGCCTGGCCATCCTGCTAGTTTGAAATAAAAGTGAATATATGTTTATTGTTTAACTGTTGCCTGCGCAATCAAGATAAGTGAAAGAAAGATATTAGTGCAACGGAAAAGGATGTGGGAAGAGTTTCATTTTAATGATTAATTGTTATTCGAAGTCAGGCGAGGTGACACGTTTTGACTGGAAAAGTGAAATAGTTTAGCAGGATACCGAACACAGAAAGTTATTAACGAGGACGGTGAAAACCGATAGTTTTTGCCCATTTGCATTCAGCGTTGAGGTTGAACTGGAAGTTTTTGTCAATTTGCATTCAGCGTTGAGGTTAAACTGGAAGTTTTTGCCTATTTGCATTCAGCGTTGAGGTTGAACTGGAAGTTTTTGCCCATTTGCATTCAGCGTTAAGGTTGAACTGGACATTTTTGCCCATTTGCATTCAGCGTTAAGGTTGAACTGGAAGTTTTTGCCCATTTGCATTCAGCGTTAAGGTTGAACTAGAAGTTTTTGCCGATTTGCATTCAGCGTTGAGATTGAACTAGAAGTTTTTGCCCATTTGCATTCAGCGTTGAGGTTGAACTGGAAGTTTTTGCCGATTTGCATTCAGCGTTGAGGTTGAACTCGAAATTAGATTCACAAATTACCTCCCCCCCAAAAGGAAATTGAATGAGATTTTATGGAATGTATAAAAGACATAAAAGTGAGTAAAGGAAATACAGTATGAATTCATATATTTTTATTAGCTTATTTTTCTGAATCAGTATTTAAGCAATGTGTAAATGTATACCACACTTTTTAGTTGTAGAATAGTATTAATTTACTGATTTTGACGAAAGAAAACTCGTGATTGTCGATTGTCAGGGTATGATTGGCTTTTAAATAAAATGAAACTATTTAGGATATTACTGAATGAGGAAATAACCGGAAAAGGAAGTCTTAATGTAAATAAAGCGACATATGTGAATAAGTACTTACTTAGAGATTCTATTTCGGACGCAATTTGCATTTTTAGTATTTGTAACAAACGCAGTGATTGAATGAGCAGGTGATTAGTTAAAGGAAATTATCAGTATATATTTGAGATGTATCTCAAACTAAAGGAAATATTAGACAGGCTATAATATGTAATCGATGAAATCGATTGGAATTTCCATTAAAAATTTTCAAGAACAGAGGCCGATAATTGCCATAATTGACTCGCTAGTCAGAATCAAATATTGATTTTTTAGGACGAAAGCTATCGACGACAAACTTCGAGAAATAGACTGGCTTCACTTTATTATATAGATATACAACCACTTTACTTAACGTATTCTTTATTTATCTTAATTGTATTAATATCGTCGTTCGTTAGCAAAGAGTTGCTACTGGATCGATTATCTCAATATGGGTTTGAAGAACCTATCTAGCAAGATCTTGTTACCTATGTTGTTCTTCACTAAAGTTTAAAAGATTGGTTTATTGACCGAGGCGCGCCTATCGGGGAATGTCAACGTGTCTGTTTATAGTTATTTTTATAACGCCAGACTGCTCCCTCGAGAGCGCTGGTACGTTTCCCCTCCACTTTCCAGACTTGTGCCACATCTTTATGCAGTGGAGGAGGAGGTAAATAACAGCTGACCCTGGTGCCAAACAATGTCAATCATGCAAAATGCTCCCCCCCATCAAACTATATCTGTTCTTAACTCCAAAAGCATATTATTCCATGTTATATGTTTTCTACACCACTATATAATTTAGGAAGAGGCTATTTTGCCGGTCACGGCAAAATAACGATTCCTGCGTTATTTTGCCGGTTCATGTATATTTAACTAAATTGTTAAACATACAGTGACGCCCGGCACAATAATTATTTACTAATGTAAAGGGATCGTTATTATGCCGGTTCATTTTTTTAAAAACCTAATTGTTATGGCCTTGCGAAAGAAAAGGTAATTAAATAAATAAGGGCAAATATTTAAAAACAATTTGTTTTCATCATCAGTTGTGTCGGTTAAAGAAATAAAATAAAATCGACCTGCCCTATTGTGTCGGTTAAAGAAAGATCTGCTTTTAATACAAGAAACATTAAAAGTAAAATAATTAAATGAACGGAAATATTAGAGACAATTAGATTATTTAGTCGGATTTCATTTGCTGTAAAGCGTATCTGATGTAATTTCTTTACGAATTGCTGTTTGCAGACGGAAATATTGGGACCCCATTCGTACACAAGCATCTGAAATCCGGCTAAAGAATCTAATTGTCTCAAATATTTCCGTTCATTCAATTAATTTTTATTTTCAATTGCTACACATTTTAATCCAAGGTTGAATTGTTTTACAAACAAACATTGTGAAGCGGCAGCACTTTTTATACCCGCCACGGGAGCCGGAGATACCACGGGCACCAGTATTGATTTACTCTTCTCCAGGAGTTAGGCACAAGGCCAGTTTTTATCTTACTCCCACAAGTAAGATGTGACCCCAGGTCGGGTCGGGAAAGTGGGGTTTAAAAATTGCCTGGGCAGCCCCATCGGCATTCTCCGGTAGGGGCGCCCCAGGCAGTAAGCAATAAACTTACTTCTCCCCAAAGAGGGGAGGCGAAGCCTGGGAGGGTGGACCTCCTAGAACTGCACAGGACAAACCCATAGACCGGCGTAAATCAAGGCCCGAAGGCCAAGACAATACCAGTCTATGGGGTGCAGTATCCATCGGAACAGATACTACACTTTGATCTTAGCCAAAACGCCAAGGCGTGGCTCAAATGAACCAAACAATCGCAATCATTTTAAAATAGATATTTTACCTTTATTATTAAAAAAATACTATTTTTCTTTTCGGTTTATTTTTATTTTGTTACTTTTCATAATAGAATTAATGTTGATGAATTTTCCCAACATTACTAAGTCTGCTCTCGATTTAAGTAATTGAAATTAAGGAAAGTTATATGTAAAGAAAAAAAAAAGCAACAAATAAATGTTACCAAAGGCAACATAAATTCTTCTTCTATATACCTGTATAAGTTTATTTGTTTATTTCATTATTTATTTTGATAAATGATTTTTTTTTAATAAAAATGAATAATCAAATAAACATATAAACTTATACAGGTAGGTAGAAGAATAATTTATGTTGCCTTTGGTAACATTTACTTGTTAAAAATGTGCTTTACAAAGGAAAGATTTTAATGTAAAATTCTGATTTTCTTTATGAAGAAAAACTTCGATAATGTTAAAATATACAGAAAATCACTGGATTTAAACAGTTTCTATTTTAAAATGTTCTTTCAATGAAATCATAAAATAAGTCGTAATTTTGAAGAGTTCACTCCTAATCGAATCAACCGGAAGTAAAAATTAATTTAATCGTTATTTTAAAATATATTGTCGCTTAATAAAGTTTTAAATTATACAAAAAATCAATCAGGCAAAGATTAATTAAAAACAAACAAAAAAAATCAATCAGGCAAAGTTTTAAATAAAAAAAACAAAAAAAAAACAATCAGGCAAAGTTTTAAATTATAAATAAAATTTCGTTTGATAAAATTTTAAATAATACAAAAAAATTAATTTAAATAATAAAAAAAAAAAGTAATTTATAGTTAAATAAACACGAGCCGGCAAAATAACGTAAAACTCATTATTGTGCCGGGCGTCACTGTATGTTTAACAATTTAGTTAAATATACATGAACCGGCAAAATAACGCAGGAATCGTTATATTGCCGGTCACGGCAAAATAACGCAGGAATCGTTATTTTGCCGGGACCGGCAATATAGCCTATTCGTATAATTTACTGTTCATAATAACATTCCTTTTGAAAAAATACAGTTCTTGAAGGGTCAATACAATTAAGAAAAAATGTCTTCCGTAAAAATAATTATCATTGTCAGTTAAATATTCTTCAAACAAATAAAACGATTATGTCTCTTCTATATTTATTTAAAACTTTAATAATTTAATTCTTTTAAAAACAATAAATATTCTCTGTCCGTAATAATACTGTTCAGTGAAATATTCTTCAAATCAATACAAACGAATTTCACTTTTTGAACTTTATTTATTTAAGATTGTACTGTTTTAGTCGACGAAGCGACATAATTTTATTTTTGAACAATTCATTTAAAAATGGGTAAAGTCGGATTTTCTTTAACTTAGCGAGATCAGATTAAATCGCCAACAAACATAATCGCGTGTTTTTTAGATGTGTGTAAAAGGTGATAACGTACGTACGAACATGTAATGCCTTAGGTTATTTTATAGATATTACATGACGTAGATGGTCGCTTCAGTTGGGTTTTAAATAAAGACGAAATCCTAGAAAGTATAATATTTGAATCCAGGTTAAACACTGAAAATCGGAGTACCACTCGCCATCATCAATTGTCTAGGAAGATGGCCGCTAATTGAGCGTAATAAACAACCATTGAAGAATGGAGGCAACAAGGAGAAAACGTGCGAATTTGACCGCCTGTTTAAATAGCCATACTGAAACAAAAGACGCTAAAAATTGATTTACGAGAAAAATGGCGCTGTGAACAGAATTAAAAATAAAATAAAAGTTTAATTTATGAAGAACTCAATTTTCACGCGGCAATAATGATTCTAATACCTTGGCTGCCGTGTAGCTTTATTTATTTGAGAAAATAATGTATTTTTGTTTTGTTTTGTGTAAGATGAAAACAAAATCTTTGAAAAAAAATACTTGATATATAGTTTATATTTTTCACTTACCAGCTTATCCTCAAGTTAAATCGCTGGCTAACTCATTGAAAAGAAATCAAATTGATTAATCTATTATATAAATGGTAGTTTTATGTGTGTGTGTGTGTGTCCACATAAAAGTAAGAAACTAACAAAGTTGATATATTCTTTTCAGCATTGCCTCGAACAGAATGTCGAAACCTTATTTTGTAATATTGATTCTTTTAGAGGTCAACAGGAACAAAATTAGCCAGGGAGGTCGACATCTAGAGCGATTTTTCCATCGACCTTTGGCGTGAAATGTGTGTGTGTGTGAGAAGAAGAGAGAATGATAGAAAGAAAGAAGGTTATAAAGAGAGGTGATAGAAAGAGGAGAGGAGGCGAGTAGAGAGAGAGAGAGAGAGAGAGAGAGAGAGAGAGAGAGAGAGAGAGAGAGAGAGAGAAAGAATGAAAGAAAGAAAGATAGAGAGAGAGAAAGAATGAAAGAGAGAGAGAGAGAGAGAGAGAGAGGAGTTCTTAAATTCAAATGTTACACAACACACACTTTTTAACTCTTCTATTTTCTTCATTCTCCCGAGAAACACCCGGTAGCCATGCTAATCTCTAATATAATAATACGCCCCGTGTCCCTGTTTAAATATAGATATGTATAAGTAGCTATTCATTTGGGGAAGTAGTTCATTCAGTATGTATACAAGCGAACGTGAGCAGCAGCAACAGATGACTCGAAATATTAGTATTGTCTGTGATATGAACAAGACGACAACTGTTGTTTCCAAGCGAATTTAATTATAAAAGTTGTAGGTATTAACTTCTTAAACGAGATTTCTTTTAATAATAAGATTCTTTCTAGATATCTAAACTTGACTGCGAATGACTCATTGATAAAATTAGCAATTAAAACGCACACACATCCATGTATAAATGCATTTATAGAATTATGCAATAAAAGCAAGCAATTTTAAATGTCTGGCGTCATTTTTTATGATACGGGAACAGTGGTAAAAATATAACACACACACACACACACACGCAAATATATATATATATATATATATATATATATATATATATGTATATATATATATATGTATATATATGTATATATATATATTGTAAGGTATATAAATATATTTGGCCTGATAATTCCCTATGGGATGAAACGAGGACACTTCTGTGTAGCTTAATTACCATAAATATATTTTCATACTAATATATTATATCTCCTTATAATATTATACGTGTATACATGAAATAATAATAATAATAATAATAATAATAATGTATATACATACATACATACATATATATATATATATATATATATATATATATATATATATATATATATATATATTTCTGAATTTTTGAAATGAGGATGTATAATTTGTGTAATTTCGATTATTCGGACTACATTTCTCATCTTGAGTGTTATCATCACAACGTTTCGGTCGCTGTAACCTCCGGCCTTCTTCAGGTGTATCTCTTCGAACTCGGGGATATTTCTGTCGAACTCGAGAATCTGGACGGAATTTCGAACGGAACCCATTATTTAATCCACGGCGGTAGCATGCTCTTGTTCTGTTAGCCATGACTGGGAGAAGTCTTCAGTAATTCGCAATTCTTCGTATCGCCCGCACCGAGGATTGAACCTTCATCTGCCGTCTTAAGAGCATTATAAACTCCGGACCAATACAGTGCACTGATTTTACATTACCCGCGCGTGAAAATATTTTTGAGTAATAAAGTAATTATACTCTCCATATATATATATATATATATATATATATATATATATATATATATATATATATATATATATATATATATATATATATATATATATATATATATATATATAGGATCAAAATAAACCAAATTGAAAACTTTTAGTAGATGGAACCTATTGTGAAAAGGATAAGCTCAATATACGAGATAGAGCAATAGTAGAGATAGAAGAAAAAATATTGATAAATATGCGACGATTGTCCAAATTTATTTCAAATTTCAATTGTTCAATGCAAGGTTGTCAGTAATAAACTAGTGTTTATTTTCCTTTCCTTAAGCCAAGGCTTTTCAAAGATCGAAATCTTATCATCAGAGGAGAAATACAGATGGATAAGTTGGCTTTCGAAAAAACCAAAGTTCAAATATTTGAAAAATATGAGAATTATTTTTAAAAATTATTGAAATAATTTTTGTCAAAAAATGTACTGAATGAAAAGAAAATTTCGTGAAAAGAATTTCGTGAAAAAGAAATACAATTGTCCGGGTGGTAAGTTTCCGTTGAAAAGGTTCGGTGAAATTGTAGAAAGTGAATAAAAACACTTTGCATGGGAGCAGGTTGGAAAAGGTGCTCAAAAGTAGATAAGTCCAGATGTACTTAAAAGAGGCTTTGAAGAGGAAAACAGGCCATTTTTTGATTTTCTTCCGGGCCTAGAAAAAACGGTAGGATCTCATACAAGGATTAACTCAGAATGAGAAAAACCAAAGTTGATGAAAGTTTCAGATTTGGGGTCAGGATGGGGGGGGGGGGGGGTTAGGAGGTGCGGGGTAGTTTAAAAAGTCGCTTTGTGAATTTGGGGGAAAAATAAAAGTAGGACGGGTTGGCATGGGGATGTAGATAAAGTGACAGGTGGGTTAAGGGTGCGGGCTAGCGGTAGGGTGTAGGTTTTGGGGGTGGGGTTAATCTTAAGTGGTGAATAGGTATAGAAAAAGTTGATTCTAAAAATAGAAGTAAAATGTGAGCTTCCAAATATATCAGGCGGCTAAGGGCAGGTTAAATTGTAGTTATCAGATATGGTTTCAGTGTGTTTAAGGAATAAAGTAGTGAGAGCATTGAATAATATAAGATTAAATTTAAATTTAAAAAGCTAGGGAATAGTTAATAAAGAATTTATTTATTTATTTTTAATTTAAAACCAAATTAAGGGTTAGATGAATAATTTGGAGGGACATTAAATGGCCAAAGAGATAAGGGGGGGGGGAAATAATGGGGGGGGAAATAATGGGGAGGGGGGAGATAAATTAATGGGAAAAGGGTTAGTGAAATTTAAAGGTCAAGTCTGTTCTACTCAGGTATATTGAAATTTAGGAGAGGGGAACAATGTAAGGGATAAGGAAGGATTGTTAGAAACAATTTGTTTCGATTTTTAGTAATAGGGGTGGAGTTGGGTTGGTTCAATCAAAATTTGAGTGCAGTGTCAATTTTATAATCAGTGGTTTAAATGGTGAGTGAGTCGTAACAGGGTAACAATAACAGTTACAGTTTAAATTTAATTAGATATATAAGGGAAACTTGCAAGGGGTTTCCAAGTAGTATGAACATATGATTTGGGGGGGGTGAAATTGGTCAAAGATAAGATGAGTTGAACAAAGAGAGAAAGGGCCGATAGCAAGTGGCTCGCGAGTATTTAGAGGGATTAGGATTATTCAAGAATAGGCCAAAATAAGTAGTAATGTAACTAGCTCGAATCAATCAAAATAGTTAAAAAGATTACACAAAGGGGGTTATGGAGGCTATTAAGGAGGTAGAGCAGAAGTGCTAGTAACAGTTTATATAATATAAGTGTTATGGGCTAGGGTTAGATTGAAAAATTAAGCAGACCTTCGATTTGAAGCTAGTGAGTTAGAGAGCTGATGAGGATTATAGGGGGGTATTAATGGACCCAATTGGAGGGGAATTCAAATGTCGTAGTTAAAATGATGACAAAAAGAAGTTACAGGGGAATATGTAGCAAATAGGAAGAGTCTAAATATAAGGACGATATAGTGGAAGTGTAGGGGATAATAAGGGGGGTGGGAAAGAGAGGCCAAGAATGAGTTTGTAGGTGGGATTACGGATAGGAGAAACAATGAGATAAATATAAGGGGTTAGGAGTGGAGCTGAAGCAAAAGGGTAAAAAGGAGCTATATTGCAGGAGAGGTATATAAGTCTAGATATTAGGTATGTTAATGATCGGTGGAAAGTTGGAGGAGTAATGTTAGTTCAATCTACTGATAGTTTTCCGGGTAAATGTGGTTATTAGGTGTAATGGTGATGAAGAATTTATTGGGAGGGTTAATTTGTGAGAATAGGGGTGTTAAGAATGGAGGTTACAAGGTTCCCCTGGGATATAGTTTAGAGATTTGTCAGATGTTAAAGAATGGGGGGAGTTATTGGTTGGGAGGAGGAGTGTCAGATGGAGTGATGAAATTAATGTATTTAAATTTTCGTTTGTGTCTGCAATTTGAAATAAGTTCATTTTTGGAGTTAATGACATTTAAGTTCTTGTGTGCTGTAGCTATCATATAAGTTTCCAAGGTACATAGTTGGCAGAATGCAGAACCAGGAGTATATGAGTTTGACTTTTTTAATATAGACCAACTTAGGGAGTAGGGGGTATTTTTGATGTGAAAGTTTTTTATTAGGTTGGAAAGAGAGGTGCTAGTGGTACCATTGCTATTCGCATATTTATCAATATTTTTTCTTCTATCTCTATATATATATATATATATATATATATATATATATATATATATATATATATATATATATATACAGGGTGGGCAAAAATAAGGGTCCTATTTTTAAAAATTCATAACTTTTTTATTTATTGATTTTTTAAATTTTTTTTTTTAGAATAAGTAAAGGACCCCTTCCGAAGCAAGCATGAGCCGTATTAGCCCTAAGGAACGTACCCTCATTTAGAAAAAATCATTTTTGCTTAAAAAACTCAAAACAGTGTAAAAAACAATACTTTAGTTTTTGTAAGTTTTAAGAAGTGTTTTTCGGCTAAAATTTGTTTTGTTTATTTCAAAAAATCTCGGAAGGGTCAGTCTACACACACATAAAGTTTGGTGAGTTTAACTTTTATTTTGTGGAAGTTATTCAAATTCAAGTTATTCAAATTTAAAGATAGGACCCTTATTTTGGCCCACCCTATATATATATGAGGATAAAATGCACGATATATCATAAAAATGTAATGTCGTGAAAGACAAGATGTGAGAAAAAGATAAACGAAAAACAAATTTAAATACAGGAAAATATCATCAAGAAAACAAGTGATTTAACTGGTTTCGTTCAGATCAACGAACGTCTTCAGAAAAAGTGAAGATTTTAAATTTATTCGATAACGGTAAAAACAGGAAAAAGAAGAACGCACAAAGAGACGTCATTATCACATTTTTAACTATTTGAAAAAATGAAAAAATAATAAAACGCGAGCCATGAGACATTAAAATGGGAACTGGAGGAGGAAGAAGGAAAAAAAGAAAGAAGAAAAAGAAATGATTAATTTCCCTGACATAGTCGACAAACTTGATAAAATTGAACATACCATTTCCTTCACCTCCGAATTAGAAAATAATCAAATCCTCAGCTTCCTTGATATCACTGTGCACAACACCCCAAACGGCCTTAACTTCTCAGTCTTTAGAAAACCTACGATTAAAAATGATCTTATACATTTCTATTCCGACCACAACAAAATAAAATCTGGAATGATCATAGGCTCGTTCCTCAGAGCTCTTAGAATTTGCAGCCTCGCTTACCTTCGCAATGAAGAAACTTATATCCAGAATACTTATCAAGCATTAAAATATCCTCAATGTTTTATCCCAAACGCTAAACGCAAAAAAAACAACAACATAAAAACAGACCAACACACTAAAAACTACCCTTATAACATCATCAGCACAAATAACACCGACATGACTGAGAAAAATGAATCTTACACAGTTCTCCCTAATAATCCCATATATATATCCTTACTAAAAATTTTTTAATCTGACATAAACATAGTAATATCAAACTTCTAAAACAATCAAGGATTTACTCAACACCAAACTCCGTCCCCAACTATCTCCTAAACACATCTGTTATCTAGCCGGCATTTACAAAATAAAATGTGTCGCATGTTCGATGTTTTATATTGACGAAACTGCGAGAAATATAAAATATCGAATTTACGAACACAATAAGGACCTCAAACACAACAATCCCACTAACACACTAGTCATAAACTGAAATACTTTTACCCACAATTTTGATTTTTAAAACTGCACTCTCCTCAAGACCGAATACTCTCTCCCACGTCGCAAGTGCATCAAAAGCGCTATAATACTTCTCTCATCATCATCTAATATAAACCTCATGCTCGGATCTTATTCCTTAAGCAAACATCTGGCAAAAGCCGCACTGAAACAATGCAATATATTGCGCCACTGCTATCTCGGTTTAAGTAACTTTTCCCTTTTACTACACTTCATCCATATTTTTCCATTTCTTTTCCTTCTTTTTTTTCCTTCTCCCTCCCTTTTCTCATTTTAACATCACTCCGTACGCGTTTTATCATTCTTTCTTTTTCAAATAGGTAAACAAGTGCCAATGACGTCTCTTAGTGCGTTATTCTTTTTTTCTTATGTTTTTACCGTTATCGAATAAATTTAAAATCTTCACTTTTTCTGAGGACATTCGTTGATCCGAACGAAACGGGTAAAATCACTTGTTTTCTTGATGATTTTTTCCTGTATTTAATTTTTTTTTCGTTCGCTTGTTTTCACCCCCCCCCCCCCCACACACACACATATTAAAAACCACATTATGCAACACAGTTAGGAGACTCCTTGTAACTCTCGACCAAATCAGATAAGAAGCTCTAAGCGATGAGTTTATCAAATTCTCCAAAACCAAAATTTGTGAAAAGGACCAATAAACTTCAGATATTTTCTCCTTATGCGACGAAGTACTGCTATATAATGAACGAGTTTTCATTGCAACACCACTACAAAAGAGAATTCTGAGAGATTTCCATGTTGGCCACCCAAGGATTACAAGGATTAAAACCTTAAGCTCAGTTATGTATACTGGCAGAACATGGATAAAGATATCAAAAACATCGTAACATCCTGCAAAGGCTGTGCCTTGAAAATAAAGGCAACAGCAATCAAATATAGTCCTTGGCCTAAAACGAACTGATCATGGTTTTGAGTTCATATAGACTTAGATGTAGAGATCACACTACAGAACTTACAATCAATTTCTTCCATGAATTATTTGCCAGATATGGGACAGTCGATTGTAGTGTCCGAAAATGTGACACAATTTATGTCCGGAGACCTTCCAGATTAATCATATCACGATCGCTCCATATCAACCGGTCCAACGGACAGGCCGAGCGGTTCGTTGATACGCTGAAAATAGCCCTGAAGAAAGCTCGGGGCGCATCCACATGAAAAACTTTACAAGAGTTCCATTCAGGTGTATAGAATTACACCCAACGACAACACACCATCGTCATTACCCACAACTGAGGTAGTGTTTGTGCGTAAAATCTGGTCTGTGTTCGATAAGCTACTCGCCAAACGAAGCCCGGATGAACAAATATTCTACCCCAAAAAAGGCTACCAATCCGGAGAGAAAGTTTTTTCCATATGTTTCGTGATAATAAACTTTTCTGGGTGGTCGGTACAGTTGAGAAAAGAATAGAAATTATGATCTACATAATTAAAGGTCTATAGTTTACCCGCAATAGAAATTTGAAACAGATCAGAAAACGCCTGTTGCACGAAACCCGAGAAACGGACCGGCTCAACTTTATATATAAGATATAGTATAGTTTGGTACGTTATAATGTCTACCTACTGACAGATTAGAAAAAATGATCTCTGATGACTGGCTTCTTGTAGTTGTTAAACCGCAGACGGAATGTATCCTCTTATTGTAATTAGTGTAAAAAATGTAATAAATTGAAGCTATCGTAATTGAGATTATGAGGGTGTACCTTGATTTTAGAGTTGCTTAAAATAATAGTGGAATATGTGACTATGTGTTTTCAGCAAACTTCTTTGCTTGAGTTATGAGGTTTGTGGGTGGCATAAAATCAACATCAATGTCTCCTACCGTACACTTTATTGTTTCTATCTTCCGGTGACCCAGAAAAAAGAGAATATTTATTCTGAAGGTCATCATGGCTCTCGAGAGTGTGTGTGTCGGTAAGAGAGGAACAGCATTTAATTTGGATGGTGATGGTTATTATCTCGTAAGTTGATGGTGCACGGCAATGAATAACATTCACAACTACAGTTTTATCAACTTAAACATGTTTTTAAATAAAAATCAAAATTTAATAAAAAATATGTGTATGTGTTGCATTACCCGTTCTTTCAAGGTACCCGGTAAGGTTCAACAAGAATGACACAGAACAGAACGTATATGAAAAAACGTAGGTTTTCTTTATTTGCCATTACCGGATGGTTTACGCCGGCTACGCACACATATTAAACAATATTTTGACATACTTTTGTCTCATGAAAGTCTTTTTGTTGCTGAGGTCACAGACTTGGTTTCCGCTAGAAACTCGTTCGTATATATATCCGATTGGAAAGCAATTTGTTCTGCATTGTCTATCCGAGCGTGAACTGAAGAAATTGTTCTACAAGCACTTTGGTGAAGTACAAGTCAGAGGATTCCTTAATAGTAATAACTTGCTTATCAGCCGCATCTTTAGTCAGCGGACACAAAAGTTTAACAGTAACACGGTCTAGGGTACCATAGCCAATAAAGCTTCATCGGTGCCATAAATATCGGTAAACTCGCATTCTTCCGGTACATCGATACTCCGATCACCAAGCGTTTCAGCTCTTCGCGTTTTTGAAACCGTCGTTGTTCAAGTCCCACTTGCACTGCGGAACCTTCTCCTTTTTAACAGTCATCAAGTCACCTTTATTTCGTTCTCGACGTCCCATCCACAATGGACTCGTCCACGATTCATTTTTGCCACTCTTCATTATCTTACATATGTTCCATTTCTATGCGAATAACACGTACTGGACTTTGCTCTTCCTTAACCACTGTCAAAACTGCATTAATAAAAAAGACATGAGCTTAGGGAAAATTATTAAATAAAAACAAGAACAAAATTTAAACGAACTACGAAAATTTGGTCAATTTATATACTTTTAAAGCGGTAACGTTTTAACTTAAACATAACACCATACGAAAAACAAATATCTATGTTTATTTCTTACAGAAAAATAAATACTTGTAAATGTTATAACTAAAAAAAAAATCAAAATCACAACGGAATACAGATTTTATCTTACATTTATTTGGTCCGCCCTGTTATGCATGATCTGACCCACAGATGCAAAAACGTTACAGACCCTTAGTCTGTATGGTAACTATTTGCTTCTCCATGAGAGCAGGTCATTTTTATTATGTTATCACCCTTGCAATAATCCGTTATAAGTCATCTCTTTTTAATAAAACTCTTCACTGACGTCACACCAGAAATAAAAAGGAGGCTTCTTCCTCCTTCTCATCGCGAACAGAGTTTAGTTCAGACGTGTAAAACACGGCTAATAAAAGCATAACGTGAACACATAATGCGTTCTCTTAATTCTTGACTTTAGTCTTATCTCAATATATTACAGAGGTCACACACATGTAAGTAGACTAGTTTCCGCCGGCTCTTATCTTTGTAGAGCACCTTAAACATAAGTTATTACCTTTAAAAGTCTTCTGTTGATGTCTTGGTGGAGTTCATTGTCTGAAACATAGATTTCCCGGTATTTGTATGTTAATTTTACTACGACATGCATCTCGGCGAGATGATGATAACAAACAATCAAGTTTCAAACAAACAATCTTTTACAGCGTTGATTATTATGAATTTAACAAATTGTAATGATCGCTGAAAAGTAACGCAAAATAGATATCAATATCAATATTTTTTAAAACTATGGCAATGTCTGTGTGTCTATTCCCTATTTAAAGAAAGCTTAGATGATCTACATAAAAACTTAAAGTCTATTTATATGTAAAAATTTCCGAGGAAGACAATGGAAGTCTTCCCAAATCTCTAAATGCACTATAAGGGAGCTATGATGGAAGAACCCGATTAAAACTTCAAATATATCCTATTTTGATGAAATTTAAATCATATCTATAAAATTATCTGGGGAAAACAATGGAAGTGGCCCCGAATCTCTGCGTTTCCCTCAATGTGCCGAATGTCCATATACGTATTTGAAGTTTTAACTTCAAATACGTGTTAACAAAGCAGAATCTGATGAGCGAACTAAATATGTAAATTAGTAGTAAATTAATCGAAATCGGGAATCAGAAAAATCGGAACGTTTAGGGATATTAGAATCGGAAAAAACTGAGCCTAATTTCCGATTCCCAAAACGATTGTTTTGATTTTTTTTTGTTCTCGTTTAAAACTTAATTTTCCATTGCTGGTACTAATGAAAAGATGATAAATATTCATTGATGTTTAACTAAAATTTGTAGATCATGATAACGAATTTAGGTAACAAAAAAAAATGGCACCGGAAATTGAGAAACAAATTTTAGTTGCTTTACTATTTTCAATCAATTACGGAGAAAACATTTTAGAGAAAAAATAGTTCGAAATGTCTACTCGTGTAATTTACGCCCCCCCTTCACAGTGTATTTTAATTTTGCCAAAATCAAGGGAGGCGCGATAGCGCTCTATCCCTTAACAGACTTCAAAAACGACCTATGCTAGAAATCTCATTTCTTTGATCAGTCATAACTCAAAAACCAATAAACCAAATTAGTTAAAACTTTGCACAAACTTTTCATTTGATAGGTTCTATAAGTGTGTAGAATTTCAGCATCATTAGTCATGGCAACCCAGAGATCCAGAAAGGTCAGGAGTGATTGTGTGTTATCCGTGTGTACGTACGTACGTACGTGTGTGCCACCCTGTATCTCATCAACTATTTGATGGATTCAGCTGATTTTTGGCAGAGATAGAGGTTCTAGGGTCTAGTTGATGACATTTTAATTTCAGTTTACCATATACCTTAGTTTTCCAGAAAATTCAAAAAACCTTAAAAATGATACTGAAATCATATGCCCTTAATAGGGTTAAGATGAACATTCATATACACTAAATGTACAAAAGCAAGGAAATTCCCAAATTTTTACACTTTTATTGTCATTAAGGGCATGACTACCTATCAACCAAACCATTTCATTATCACATCACTACAGTATAAATCTCTATGCATGAGTGGATGAAGTGTGTGAGGTGCGCTGAAGAAAAATTCCTACAAGTAAAATACATAGCCCTGTTGTGCTCGCATACCCTTAATGACAATAAAAGTGTATATTTTGGGAATTTCCTTGCTTTTGTACATTTAGTGTATATGAATTTTCATCTTAACCCTATTACGGGCACATGATTTCAGTATACTAGCATTTATCATTGAATATATGTACACATTATACGGGTGTTTACTGTAATCCAAAAATTAAAACAAACAGCTCAACAATTGAATATTTAGAAAATTGAAAAACAACGACTCAAACAACTAAATATTTAGAAATTAAAAAAAATTCGGAATCGGTAATTGTATCGGAATCGGTAATTATATCGGGATCAGGAAAAATATTGGAATCATCCCATCACTAATCTAAATGTTAAATAATTGTCCCATCACTAATCTAAATGTTAAATCATCATCATCATCATCATCATCATCATCATCATCATCATCATCATCATCATCATCATCATCATCATCATCATCCTTCTTCTTCTTCTTCTTCTTCTTCTTCTGTTGCTAGAAGTTTTAACAGAAGTCATTATCAGTGATAGCTCACTAATAATAACTAGTGGTGTTACTCTGGAGTCCGTGTGTCAGCAAGTCTATCAGATTTACAATACTCTCCACCTTTTTCGATAACCATTGCAGACTATTTTGCGTCATCGCAACAGCCGTTTACCATTGCTTCCTCGCTATTATTATTAATGTTATTATAATTCTATAGAAGTTTTATTATCCTTTATTATTTTGATATAGAAATAAAGAGCTGTATTATTTTACCATCTAATTTACATACGTGTTTGTGGTGTGTACAGGCACACGTATAAAAAGAGTCGCTCGTTCTCTAGATATTCAAAGATATATTAAGAAATATTAGAAAGTGACTGAATCAGCATAAAATGAGAGGGGCAAGAGAAATACAGAGATAGCGAAGATATATATATATATATATGCATTTTGATATTTGTGAATATTACAGGATTTATCACAGGTAAGTATAAGCTTGAAATGTTGTGTGTGAGGGAATTCTGATTGCCTCTGAGGCTGCATTAAGAATGTCCTGAAATAACATATGAATAAAAACGAAAGTTGAAAACAAGTAATGAAGCATAGAAATGAAACTAGTCAAATGACACGATAAAAACGAGTGAAAACCGGTGAAAACCGGATACACTTGCTGTAAACCAGACTTGCTTGCTTTGCGATAATGACGTTGTAAAAATGCACTGACGTGCGCATAAAGCAGGTCACATCTTATTATTTTAAACGAGTTGCATAAATCTATAGTGAGCAGTTTTGTAATACGATGTGTTCGTCACGTATAGGCTCCAAAGCTACTTGACATAACTGCACCAAATTTGGCATAAAAGGTGGACGATAGGAAAATCACAACTACTACTACTACTACTACTACTACTACTACTACTACTACTACTAGTAGTAGTAATAATAATAATATTAGACATTTTAATCGGTTCAAAACTATAATGCCCCATTCCACCAAATTTATATTTTTAATTGATTTCAATTCTTTTAAATTAACCTTAGACAGCATAAAATAACCAGGACTTATTGTATTTTCAGAACTTCAGTTATGTTAGCATTGAGAATCTTATATAATGATTTATAATAATTAAAAGGCATCAGAGTGAGGGTAGGGCCTTCATTCTATAATCGAAAAAAAATGGTGGATTAGTAAAAACAGACAAACTGGCAGAATGATTGACGGGTCCGGGTCAAATATGACCCCGAAGAAGAACGGAAGTTAAGATCTGACGTCATTTACCTAGATGGGTTTTGTGGTTTCTTGTTCTTGACAGATTTCCGAACAAGTAAATGCAGTAAACAATCGAGTGGGGTGAGAGCAAGTCATGAATTAAGTATATATATATATATATATATATATATATATATATATATATATATATATATATATATATATATATAGTCATTCACAGACAGACTGTTTCGCAGTATAACAGCGAAAGTGCGGCTAGACTAGCACCACATCCAAGCCAGAGATCGAACCTTAAACAATCAAGTTGATAATCGGCAGCTCTTATCACTAGGCTATGGGAGGATCGATCGAAAATGATATTTACAATGTCTTTTTATATAAACATTGACCACCGCTTTACAGTGCTCAATTTGTTTATTTACAAAGATACGAAAGCTCGAAACGCTAGCGTATGTAGGTAAAAATAATTTTATATTATTTATTTAAAATTAATATTGTTATAAGCTTCTTTAATAAGATTAAAGTTGAGCCCTATCGGTGAAGCTAAAAATAGACTGCCACGTAGCTTTAAGGCATATTCCGACAATGTTCGTAGAATCTTTAGTCAGTCTTTCTAGATATGCCGCCCTGCGCATAAATAGAATTTAAATTCCCTTCTTGTATGTGGTAATGTCCCGTGACCTAATGGTTACAACACTTGCTTACGGAGTCTAGGTAGATCCTATGGTAGAGGTTCTAACCGTGCGATCATCCGAGATTATCATCTTTGCACAGATGAGAGCGAGAGCTCGAAATGCCAGCGTATGTAGATAAAAATACTTTAAAATTAATATTGCTATATATTTATGTATATAATTATTATTTCATATATCAATTTTCAGTATTAACAGTGTCCGATACGTGAGTAGAGCTTGGTAGTAAGTTATGAAAATATATTTATGGCAATTAAGCTACACAGATAAATGCCTAACACAAAAAGTTTTGCCACAATATTTGCCAAAGATAGACCGAATAACAAGAAGTACTACGTGGGTATGATCTCCCTATATTTTAAAACTAGATATTACGACCACAACAGCACATTTAAAAACAAAGAACGCCGAATTAAAACAGCACTAGCAAACCATTATTGAGAGCTCAAAGAAAACAGACGCTCACTAATAATTGAATAGAAAATAAATACGACAAGCCAATACGTGTACGAATTTAGACAACCCTTGTAGATTATTTCTGAATGAGAAATTTGAAATCCTAAACTTTAAAGACTCCTAACACCTATTAAATTGTAGAAGTGAAATGGCAAACAACTGCCTGCAAAGAATAAAATTTACCCTAGGTTAACAATACACAATTAATAAATAAATAAGTAACAAATCTAAATTAAACTAAAACCTAAAAACTTAAAAACTAAAACCTAAAATAGAACTACAAGCAAGTACGTGTTATTTTAACACGTGCTTGCTTGTATTTCTATTATTTCATTATTATATTGACAAAGCAAAGTAACAGGGATAGACCACCTTATAGAAAACAGAACAATAGAATATGAAGTAAAATCAACCGAACCTTTGTTTGTAAGAAGCCCAACGATTGACTAAGAAAACAACAAAGAAACAATGATGAGTAACCTATGCAAAACAGAACAACAGAACAGGAAATAGGAAGTAAAATTAACCGAACCGTTGTTTGTGAGAAGCCCAACGATTGGCTAAGAGAACAACAAAGAATCTGATTGGTTAACTAGTTAGACGTGTATATAAAAACACTCGGCAAAACTAACTCAATGCATTTTAGCCTTACGATCCCCCCCCCCCACCGGGGATCAAACGCGGAAGCTTCTGCGTAGCTTAATTGCCATAAATATATTTTCATAACTTACTATATATATATATATATATATATATATATATATATTACTTCAAATCACCCCAACAAGGCACACACACACGTCCCCCCATATACATAAATAATATATATATATATATATATATATATATATATATATATATATATATATATATATATATATATATATATATATAATTATCATACAAATAAGTCCAACACTGGTTTTGTTACTGTTGCGCTATGATATGATTCTGTTAAGACATAATTGTAAATTAGAATTTACAAACAATTTATCGCGTTTTTGGAATCAAATGTAATTTTTATTTGATTCTACTCCAAAACGTCAGTCAAAAATAAGATATGCCATTTGAGTGACACCATATACGGAATCATGTCAAAAAACGTTCCAATACCACTACAATAACAAAAACAAAGCAACAAAGAAGAAGAATTTTAAAATGCCCACCCCCTCTCTTGCAGCATGAAGGAACACTGTTTATTGGTACCCCGATTTTAATAGGAAGAACTCATGTTTTTGTATCTGTCTGTTCATCCGTATTTTGTCATGATTTTCGCAGTATCGGTTCATTTGTGACACGATGAGGGATTTTCTGGTGCTATATTAATTGATTAATTAATGAAATTGTATATGGAGTTATCTAACCATGAATTCAAAAAATCGATTGAGCCAGATTTTTCGAGAAAACTATCCTTCTTATGGAAATAAATTGCCTCAAAATGTCGAGAAATTGAAATTCTTTGTAAATTTATTAGTTTTATTCCAAATCCGCCAAAAGTTAGCATCAATGATAATCTCCACGAAACAACTACTTATGGTCTCAGGAAAATCCTGCTTTGTCTTTAAGAGAACTGAAAATGCTCCAACCCCATTAATTAAAATTGGATTTTCACAGAGCCACACACACATCTACATATATATATATATATATATATATATATATATATATATATATATATATATATATATATATATATATATATATATATATATATATATATATATATAAACTCATTATCTTTCCCTTAAATTCAACAAAAGTTGTGATTAATTGTCGTTTACATGATTCAGTTATCGTGATCATATTCAATTGGCAAAAATTGCAAAGTTTTGCAATTAAATAAAATCTCCTTGATTATTTTGTTGACAAAATCGACCTTAATAGTTATTTATCTGATTTAATTACTTCTGACCACAAGAAAACTATAGTTTGGCTCCTATGGGGCTGAACATGTGCCCTATATTAGCAAAAATTGCAAAATTTCTCAAATTCTACATTAATAGTTTTTTACTTAAAATCCGCCAATATTTTGTTATCATTGTTTGCATTATTCAAATAATAGTGATCGCAGAGGGAGACAACTCATGCTGTGTTTTAATGGAGGATTTAATAGCAATAATTATCTCTGAAGACCACACACGTCCATTCTGCTCTTCATTATCATGTACCTGCAATATAACGATGACATTTATTAACACTAACATGGATATACGATAGTTACAAGTAAAATACATATCTGAATGGTGTATTATGTTCAGTGGCCCCATAGTCAGGGTCAAATGAATTAAAAACCAAACAATGGACTTATTAAATTTGGCGTAATAATTTCTGGTCATAAAATGCGAACGGAGCATGAATTCAAGCAAAGCCGACGTTTGTTCGAATCAGTAAATATATAAATATATAAATAGTAAAAAAAAACAACAATTATTCGTATTAGCTTAAGCGTAATACAAACTGTATAAAAGAACAATGCCAGTCAGGTTAATTCTTGTTTGGGCGCGCGTGTGAAGTTTGCCTGGATATGTATCCAAAGCACATAGAAATTAATTTTGTTTGTATTAAAGAATGGTCACGTCTGTTGTCGAATGAAAAGAGGGCGGCTCATTGTATAAAGCCGTTTGGTTTGAATAGATATCATTTTTATTAGGATCGGGTCATAGGGGGAGCTGGCGCTACCTTCTTCCGATATCCCTTCGGATTAGAGTGGGCTCTAGACACCTGCTAGAGATTTTATGAAAGTATGTTACCGTTCTTTTAAAATTAACTCATTCATGTAATGCTTCAACTGTCATTAAAGTTTGCTAAATTTTGGTGATTCAAAAATGTAATACATTGGCTAGTGAAGGTCCAATATCATAGATTTGGAATGGGCCTATGGGACCCTAGTGTTGTTTCTTCGTGATTTTTAAATAACTGAAAACTGCTTTGTAGCACAATAAAGTGTCAACGACGGTCTAAAATTCGGGAAGAACTCTTGCTCGGACAACACCGAAACAACACTAACAAAACTAGAAAAGAAATGCTCTCCTAACTCCACTAATATCGTTCTTGTTTGTTCACGTCAACAACGCTGCCTTATTGTCGTCGTATCTTGTTGTTTTAAAGGGGTCGGTGGCTAGCGTTGTAAATTCCTAACACCACTAAAACACACAACTCTGAGCATGCGTTTTGGGAATTATTTACTGAAGTCAATAGACCATAAAGAGGTAAAAAGCACAACTATGGAACAAATAAATATTACTAAATGCAAGATAAGTTACTCTTCTACCTATCTCGAGTTGTTTTTGTGTTTTAACTTATTTTAAAGCGTTTTTGTAGGTAAAAACAAAACAGTGTTGAAGAAATGCTGTTAGAATGAGAAAAAAAGATGACGACATGGGCAATATATGAGACGCAAGCATCGCCCCAAAATCGAAAACTAAAAATAATACAGCTAATTAAATATATAGTTCGGTTGAAGATAACATTTTTCGCCCAATTGGTGACAGTTATTAGCAGTATTTTTGTTTAATTTCCGATTTTCGGGTAATGCTCGAGGGCGCACGTGGTGAACAGTCGCCATTTTTCTGTCGTGTTGACCTGTCGACACTAGTTTTTATTCACGTACAAAATGCTTTAAAGTAAGTAAAAACAAAAAATACATATCCAGGTACGTAGAAGAGTAACTTATCTTGCATTTGGTAACATTTATTTGTGTCATATTTGTTTTTTACACCTTTTTTTTTGTCTGTTGACTTCAATAAATCATTCCCTGCGCTTTTTATATCTGGCATATGCCCACTCGACCTTTCACATTTAGGGACGAGTAAACAACATGGCATAACCTTACACAAGTCCAATACATCGATTTTTAATCTCAAACAATTAGTGCGCAATTACATGGTGTACCATCTTGGGGAACACTGTACATGGAATACTAACATTTTGTGCAGAACATAATTTAAACAAAATCATTATAATTCAATATGGAATTTTCCTAAAAGATTTCAATTTCATAAACATAGGTTTATGTACACTGTAATTATATGCAAGTCTTAACTTTAGACTGGTACATACTGTTATGTTTTTTTTTCACTAATGAGTCACCACGTATCAAGGTCAAAAGCCACTTAAAGAATAAAAGTTAATGAGACAAACGGATTTTCAATTTAAAGATGAAGAATATCAAGAGAGGATAAACATGATTAATGGAATGAATTAAGTTTGATTACTTATGGGCGTGGTTTAGAACAAGTATTTGTTGACATTGGATTTGAAGACGGCCATGTTGTAGTCTGCTTAGAAGCAGTCCCGTAGTAATGAGTTCCACGGGCGGGAAGTTCTTGGAAAAAGCTCTGTTTATGGAATTCCTTATGACGCTAGTTACATAGAAGAAGAAAGGAACGGTTTTCCGTTGTGCTAGAAGACTAATTCTTGCTGTGAAAGTCTTACACAGAGGAACCAGGAATTGGAACACCGTCGAGTCTCTCCCATGGAAATAACGATAGAGTAGAAAAAGACAAGCAACGCATTTTATCTGAGAAAGAGACTGTAAGGACTAAAACAGATCATTCCCCACTAGATTTTGAAGTCGATATTTTTTCGGTGTTAATCTGTCGAATAAAGGATAACATAAGTGTAATTAGTAATGTTATGAGTTACTTCCCTTGTTGTAGAGTATCTACTTTGAATGATGACTTTACTGTATAGATAAAGGCAAATAGTTATCCGTGATTATATCTATGTTATTGTAAGCTGGAAAAAGCTTCATAAGCGATATCGCGCTTTCGTCTCACCATATTAAGAAATGCGGAAGTTTCTGTCTTTATTCTGACCAGCGTGTAGTTTACGAAAGTAAAGCGGAAGTACAAATTATGGGAATGAAATCTATAGATATGAAATATATATGGAAATTAGTAAATATGTGTAACTTAAATACATGGGATTATATGGAAACGAATTCTATGGAAATCTATAAATTTCGTCGAAATAAATTCGATGCACATGAAAGACAGTAATTCAACGTAAAGGAATTCAAAGTATGTGAATTTCCATGGGGATTAATTTTAGGAACATTATTTTAATAATTTATAGGGTTATTTGGATTGTATGTCTTGAGCTATAGCGTAAAATAACATAAAATAATATGGAAAGAACAATACCATTATCCTACGAGGAGATCATCATCATCATCATCATCATCATCATCATCATCATCATCATCATCATCATCATCATCATCGTCATCGTCATCGTCATCGTCATCGTCATCGTCATCGTCATCGTCATCATCATCATCATCATCATCATCATCATCATCATCATCATCATCATCAGAAGAAGAAGAAGAAGAAGAAGAAGAAGAAGAAGAAGAAGAGGTTTGTCGGGTGTTTATTAATGGTACTCTACTATAGTTAACTATTTACTTGTTTTGAATGTGACATTGATTTATGGAACTTTGGTGAATAACACACTTTCGTTCAATTAGTAATGAGATATATCGACTTTTAAGTATGCCATTGTAGAATGGATGCGGTCATTTCTTTTTCATCTCCGCCAATGGGGGTCGAACCGGAAGTGTGAACGAACAAAAAACATTAAAAGCAAATATCATTTCGACATTAATGAAACATGTATCTACTTTGTTGAAAAGTGAAATCTGGGCGTAAAACAGCAAATTGGGAATAGCTGGACGGCGAGGTTTTAATTAAAATGCGTCCATTGTCTCAGATATATTTTGCTACGAATCAGAGACGTCATGTTTCGCGAAGATAATCGAAAGCGATTGTAGATGAGCATTAATGGATGTACTGAACGGAGAAAAAGGGGCGATTGGCGGGTGAAAAGATCGATTAGAAGCAGTTTCTGGGGCTAAGGACCCATCACTCTCTCAAATTAATGAAAATGGCGGGAATCGCAGGCGCATTTATTCTGAAGACAAATACACGACCTTCGGTCTAGTTTGGGATGATGCCATCTACTCTCAAACCCTACTCATATTTAAATTCTTCCCACTTAAACCCTACTCCCATTTAGTTGGAATATATTCTTCATTTTACTTGCAAATAAATAATTCAAAGGGTAGTATCTGCTATGACCTCTGCCATAAGACAATAAACCCCCTTAGACCGAGGATTTTAAAAAATATATTTTTGTCCCAATCCAGAGTGCCCCTTTTGGGACGCTGGATTTTCTCCAAATTAAAAACCCATCTTCATGAGGAAGCCAGTAAATGGGGACAACATAACATTCGGTTTCGATAGTCAAAAATAAATAACGGCATCGATTTATTATTTATTACTTTGGCGAATGAGCAGCGCCGACATTAAGAGTTTATGCCCTCCCCAATATATAATACTACGAGATGACCCCTCTAAAACAAACCAATGTATTGTTTTAATCTCCAAAATCACCAGTTTTAATGCCATGTTCAGCATTTATTCAATAAATGATATATTTTTAAAGAGCTCACGAGACTTCGCGTCCTAGCGTTGCTCGGGAAAATTAAGGGACCCAAGAAACGTCTGCTGCCACCCATGAACCATATATAAATATTTTAAATCGATTTAAAAAAAACTTTCTATAAAGATTAATTATTGTGTTCTGTAGTTATTAAATTTATAAATCACTAGAAGAATACCCATCTCAAAATGGGTAAAACTAATTCCCCGAACAGTTTTGCACCACTTTTATGCCCTCTTACAAAGAGTAAAAGCAAGGTATAATACTACCAAACATCATGCCTAGAATCCTTATTCCAATTTTGATCAAAATTCATTGCATGATTTTAAGGGGTCTTAAGAAGAAATTAAAATTTATCGAATTTTGCTTAATTGGTGTCTTATGACTATAGATCAAATTCACATAAAATCTATATATTTGAATTTTCTAATGTAAAGTTGTGACCATATTGTGCCCCTATAATCTCTTTAAAATAGTTTAAAGAAACTGAAATTTAGGCAATATTTATTAATTAATGTCTAATACCCATTGGTAGAATTTCACAAAAAATTGAGGTATCTGAATTTTCAGGAAGGGCTTCCACCATATTTTCCATCCGTTTTGCATAAAACTAAATTAAACTATTACGATTCCTTACACTGAGCCACTGTATTTCAACGTTCATAATGATCAGTTGATTAGTTAGAAATGAATCTTGTAGATACAAATATATACACATGTCTATCTTAATATAAATAGACATAATAATAATTTAAACGTTCGTATTATTTCATAATGAACATCCTCGCATCAACGTAGTACGTAGATATTCTTGCTGTTGTTGTTTTTTGCGTAGAGGTTGCACATTGTAATTTCTATACACAAACACTGGAATTAAGGTACTATTTTATAGAAGTTTTTTTTACCGTACTTATATATAAACAAATGCGGCAGTTTTAAAAATCAGTCTAGACCCAGTTCATATTGCAACAATTGACTTGTTTGATCTGATACTCTCTTTCACGTCGAGCCGATAGATGAACGCACGTACGAAATACAAATTACTGTTATTATGATGATTTTCGTAATTTCATAACTAATAATGAACATTCTCGCATCAACATAGATAACACTGCTGAATTTGAAATAGAAAAAAAAGATGAATTTGAATGAAATTACCGTTTTACTTATGAAAACACGGACAAATAATTGGGCTAAATTGCTAATTAATCAGATTTTTATATGTAGCTTTTGGTTAGAAAGCTATATCCGTAAACTGTACAGGGCAAAATTTCACTCTACTATAAACACACACACACACACATATATATATATATATATATATATATATATATATATATATATATATATATATATATATATATATATATATATATAAGAAGATACAACCATTAAAAATTAATATCGTAACGATTTTCCAAACGGTAGAAGTGTAACGGAATTTAAGTTGGAGCCAGATTAATGTGCACACACAGAGTAACATTTTCCGTTGTATAAAATATTCCCCAAGTTATGTCATGGAAACGTTGATAACTTAAAACTATTTATCTGATGAGGCTGACATTTTGCATGGTGATTACTATTATCAAAGAGCATCAGATCCATGCATCTTATTTGAAAAAAAATTGAAGTTGAAATTCCGTAAAAATGTCGATCTTGTTCGAACATTTCGAGGTCAATGTCAAAGATTAAGGTCAAGGACATATACGATGCAGGACTTGATTAGCTACACTATGGATAAAGAGGCAAATCACTAAGATAGACAGAACCAATCGAATTTATCGTCAAAAGTGTTAGCTTCACGTTTCATATGTCATTGATCTTGACCTCTAATCAAGATTAAATAATTTATAAGAGGATTTATCTTCTAGGACCGACTATACCTCATTTTGACAAAGAAGCGGTTGATGGCCCAGGATAGCCCCTAGGTTGCCAGCTGGTATGAAAACTGGTCGGAACCAAAAAAATTTCATATGGCATAAATCAGGCAAACTAAATATACCTGAGAGGGGTGTTCATACCTTTCTCAATAGTATTGCAATGTAAATAAATGCTATAGATCCGACTGGATTTGAACTGAGAATGACAGATTCCACTGTTCGTGTCAATAGCCATTGTACCACTTTTGTCCCCTTCACACACTGAACTAAGTATAAGCTGAAACCCGTGTAATCTAACGGATAGCCTGCCCTTTAAAAATTTAAACTACACCTTAGAAATGGATTATAAAATTATAAAAAGGGATTACATTGTTTCATTTTAAGAGAGAAAGAGAGAGAGAGAGAGAGAAAGAGAGAGAGAGAGAAAGAAAGAGAGAGAGAAAGAGAGAGAGAGAGATAGAAAGAGAGAGAGAAAGAAAGAAAGAGATAGAGAGAGAAAGAGAGAGAGAGAGAGATAGAAAGAGAGAGAATGTTGGGGAAATTAATATTTACACATTGGTAGAAAGCCCTCTTCTACGTTAAAGAAGAGGTTATAAATATAATTTAGGTAAGCAAATTTTATTTATCCCATTCAGAACTTTCAATCTTCTCATAATATTCTTCATCACTCAACTGACATAAATATTATTACCACTTATCCTCAAGCGGCTTTAACCTTGATAAATGGTAATTCATTAGTAAATGAAAAAAATGAATTAATTTTTTTTTCCTTTCATAGAGTCAGCTTCATTGAACGGAATATTGTTCGCTTTTTATGTCATTTATCTAATCTTCTAATATAATAACGATCGTGTCGTTTTCAAAAATGTTGTTTTGCTTAACAGTGAATATATTCCATTATAACGTATGAAATGGAAAGAGAGAAAAAGAAAGTTTTAGTGTGAGTTAGTAGGAGCTGTTTTCAGATGATGTCACATTTGATCACTGAAACTTAACATTCAACTACAAAATGTGACGACATCCGAATATAAAAGCACTAGTTTTTAGTAATAAGTTTAATAAGTTTACGTTTAAATCTAAATGATATAAATGTATATAAAGTAAGCACATACGATTAAATTGTATCCATTGATTCGATTTACCAATATCTCCACGTGGACCGGATGTGACACAAGGTCAGGCGTAATGTGGGATAGGCCATGAGCACCACAAGGGCGCTCAAAGCCGATATCAAACACCCATAAAATTGCCTGAATCGGATTAATTTGTACAAACAGTTGTACAAAGGACAACAATATATTGCCAAAGGTTTTATGATTTTTAAAAGAAACTTAAAAAATTATTAAATTTAAATACTTCAATGGATTATGCTCCGATGAATTGGCTACTTTGGTGCCCCCTCGACGTAAATTCACTAGACTAACTCGACAATCAACTAAATCTCATTCATTCACTGTGGAGGTCCCCAGATGTCGGAGAGCCTTCTACTCAAATAGTTTCTTTCCTCGTACTGCTGGCCTCTGGAACTTCCTCCCTGCCCCCTGTTTCCACAACAGTACAGATATGCATAAATTTAAAACTAATGTAAACAGACACCTCGCTGCGCAGATCCCAATCTAGGTTGACCGCTCCCTACCTTCTCCCCTTTTCTTTTTCTCAGTAGCCCTTACGTCTACAGTGGCGGCCTGCCTTGTTTGGGGTGAACTATGTTGAAAAAAAAAAAATTAAATTTGAAATAATTTATTGGTTAAAATATTTGTAAAAATTTTCCCTACCTCCTCACATTCAAATGTGGCGAAAGAATTCAATTATTAATTTAATTACTATATTATTATATTTTATTTTTTATAATATATTTTTATTTAAACTATTAAAGGAGGGTACATGCATTTACTAGTTAAGAATTTCCCCCAAATAAAAAGAGATTTTCTACTTCTTTCCTCTGTTATACTTTACTTCTTCTTCGTCCCCTTCCCTGTTTGAAGGACTGTCCTCTTGTTTAACGGACGCTCATCTGTAGATACTATGCAAGTACGACGCCCTTATTTATCTTCAGCAATATATGCATAATTCATTTATTTACACGTGTGCATATATTTGAAACAGAGCTTATTCATTGGTTGATTGCGTAACGGGCAGACGGTTTAAACCGGAAACCAGCAACAAGAAAAAAAATTGAACATGTTAGAAGGAATCGTACGTGTAGCTAACACGATGTGAGCTCGTGTCTGCTTAGCTCAAGTTGGGCAAAAAGTGTATGACGTTGATAAACCCGAAACACTTAAGGAAACACTGATAATATGAAGACAATCACGCACACTCCTCACATCAAAAGTCCAGACAGAAATTACTGTAGATGTATATATAAGAGTTACGGAGTCGGAAGGTATACGGTCCGACTCCGACTCCTAAGAGTAGAAAATAATCCACAACTGAGTTCTAAAATTCCATAATATCTGACTGAGACTCCGACTCCTTATTTTATAATTCTCCAATATTCAGACTGTTAACGCTTCGGATATAAAAACGCCTACTGCGACTCCTACGAGTTCGACACTGACTCGTTCCAAAACGTCCGACTCCGACTCTGCAACCCTGGTATATATAGATATGTGTTGGATAATGGCCCTGTGAGGCCGGACGCATCTTGAAGTGGACGTATGTGTGAGAGATCGTTTGGTTTGGCTTGCACGATTTAGTGCGGGTGGACCCGTACAGTCGAGTGCAAAATAAACTGGTTCTCACAGTCGGAGCTCAAAGAGGTTGACGGGGCCACCGCGTTGACGAGACCTCAAGTCAAGGGTCAAGGTGCACCTGCGCATAGGGGTTCTGTGACGTCACGGGCTTTTGTGTGGGAAGCAATTTTGCCAGTCTGGTTAGTGGAAGCAAATCGAACAGACGTGTTTCTCTATGTAGTCCGAAATGAGAAATGGGAATTTATTTCCCTAAGAGCATACAGGCATCAGATTCCTTCTTCCCCCGCCTCGAATGGCTAAGCCCTTAATTTAGGAAGTAACTACGATAAAGTAGGAATTTGGTCTCTCCCTCAACGTTAGTGAAGCATCTCCGTGGCCGACGGAAATCTAACGCCTGAAAAAAAAAAAAATCAAAGTAAAAGATTGTTGCCTCGTGAACTTTGTGTTATTATGGTTTTGTTGCAGAGACAACGGACGGCGATGACCAGTTGTTTAAGCGATAACTGCCACGGCCCATTCCAGGACTGGTATACAAAGCGAGAACTACCACGGCCCATTCCGGGACGGCTATGCAACATGTGGTGCCATGTCGAATAGGAGTATTACATTAATTTTAGAAATTCTATAAAAAACTTTTTGTTTCTTTAATAGTTAATATAGTTTATGGTTGACATTAATTTTACAGAAGAGAAATTAACAGTAAAAAAATACAAAAATAAAGAATTTAACAAAATATATCAAAGTATAAATCCAACTCAGAGAATTAAGTTGATCTTTTTAATATTTTTAATTAAGTCGTACACTAATCGGATTAAATAGCCCCATTATAAAGTAATCTCGTGTAATTTAAAAAAATGAAGAATCCAGTTAATCCATATCAACACGAGAAACGTCTGTTTGTGTGTCTGTCCATCTATATATTTGTTGGCTGTCTAACTACTTTTATGCTATCAGATCTAGGAAGATGGTATTACGTAGATTATCCTAAGTGGGGTCACGATCAATCGATACATACCTCTTGGGTATCTTGACCACAACACATAGTTTGCAGATATTTGACGAAAACTGCAAAAGTCATCATATATTATTGTCTCGGTAAATTTAAGCAATTATCGAGGTGGCCGACTAAGCTACACGTATCTTTCTATTTTCTTATAAACGGGATCTTCCAACCGAAAATATTGTTAACAATTTTAATGTATCTTAAACATCAAATCCTATAGACTATTAAAGTGTTTAGTAAATGTCAATCCTTTTAAGAACCCTTACTGGAAGTATTATGCACATATTGTAGAGAAGGTACACCTGCTAGTATTCGATAATTGTGGATTGTTTATGCACCTGTCACGAAACTTAAAATATATGTAATGTTTATGATTAGAAAATATAAATTTTCAAATTGGAATAAAACATTTTGCAAATGTAAAGATATCGGTACCAACTGAAGTTTCCAAATTTAAGCAATATTAGCTTTTGCTATCACCAGTGTAGGAAGTGATAGTTTAAGACGGTCGGAGGATTCGAACCGAATTACAGAATCTGTGTAGACTTCGCAAGCAAGCGCTCTAACCCCACGGCCACGGAAAATTACCACGTAAATAAAGGAAATTAACTTCTATAAGGAAAGCGGGCAAAAGGCAGGATACTATCGAGAGGGTTCAACAAACATTGTCGGTGACAGTCTATTTTTTTATTTCTCAAACATGGCCTTACTCTAATTACTTATATGGGGTTTATAACAATATTAATTAAGTAAATATTAAAATATTTTTACCTACAGACTCCGGCGTTTCAAGCTTTTGCTATCATCAGTGTAGGAAGTGATAATTTCAGACGATCAGAGTATTCGCAGCCAGTTACAGAATCAGCCTAGACTCTGCAAGCTAGCACTCGTTCCATGGCGGCCATGGGGAATTACAAGGTACATAATGGAAATGAAGTTCTATTTGTGCCCAAGAAAGCTGGCAACAGATAGTAGACTATCAAGAAAGATCAACAAATGTTGTCGGAACCTTCATAAAGCGACAGTCGATTCTAAACTCCCTGAACAAGGCTCAACTCTAATTTCTTAAAGGGGCTTATAACAATATAGCCGAACATAATATTTTAAAATGAATAGAAAAATTGAGAAGCTTTTGGCTACAAGTTTGGATCACATTAGTATCTGGCAGCAATAAAACACGAAAAAAATCATGATAGATTCATCTAACGAATCACTCACGGCATGAAACCAGTACTCATGACTGATTAAAAAGTGTATATATATATATATATATATATATATATATATATATATATATATATATATATATATATATATATTTACTTAAAAAATATTATTATAGCCCCCTTTACACGGATGTATGCACCCTGAGAGAATTTAATAATGAGCAGTAATACTACGGCTTAAATGCGAGATTCCAACCCCGTTTGTTGTTGTTGTCGAATCACTGTTCACTGTACAGCCAGCTGATTTGGCGTTTATAAAGTTAAAATCTCTCCGAATGTCCATACAAGTTGACGGCGGCCGAGGGGTAAAAACTCGAATGCGAATCAGTGGCGATTTGTAAACCGGGTCCGAGCCCTCCGACCGACGTAAATTAACGTCCCTACACTGAAGATTGCGTAAGCATGAAACATCGATGTCTGTAGGTAATAATTAATACTTTAAAAATATTATATATAAATAAACGGAACTATAACTGTTTTCTATTCATCTTCCATTAATTTAATACAAAATACAGTACATTCGGCACAAATTTAATAGAAGCCCCCTCATGCTTTACTGATATTCAAGAATATCGGATTACATGATTTCTATATCTATTTCGTATAGACTACATCCCATTTTGAAAACTACGGAATACATTTAAAGAACATAATCTGTACATTTATTCAAAATTTATTCAAAATGGCGGCTATAATCTCTTAGCAATTTTCGATTATTTCAGTTATAATTGCATGTTTTCACTTAAACACTTAGACAATTTAATACGTAACACCTTTAAGGCTTACAAATCTTTCTCAAATTACTTACATACTAAAACTAATTGCAGTGTTTACTTCGACAACATTGATTTGTTGATACCAATTCCATGGAAGCACGTAATATCGGTTTCTCTATGAACCTTCTACTAAAAATAACAGACAACGCAAGTTCATTGTTTCACTTTTGACCATACATACATATTTAACATTAATCCAACATTCGTGTTTTCATTTTCACGTTAGTTCTTCTTTTTTATTTGGGGGTGGGTGGGGGTATTTTACGTAAGACATTTTCTTCTTTAGATTTACCTATTATAACCGTCCATTCTCTCTTTCCATCTCTCTCTTTTCACCCACTCTCTCTCTATTCATTCGCAACATTTTCGTCGATTTAAATAATCGCAGGTCGCAACAGTACCTAAGAGGCAATATACATTAAACAGCTACGTACAATTTTCAGCTCACATTCTATTTAAATTAGCATTCGTCGATTTATTAGAGTATATTTTTATTATCCTACTTCAGTTAGGAATAACGTTCCTTTGTTTAATTTATGACAGTTAAAAGGCTTCGAAATCAATTTCGAACAAAGACCGGCTTAACATTCATTATTTTTATCTACATGTTCCTATTCATCGAAAATTAATCGATATTAATTCATACCGAACATTATTCTAATTTATTTCATAACTTTTTTACATACTTTCTTTGACGCTAAAACTGCTACTGATATTCCAAAAAAAATTAATTTCTACTTTTCTAAGTATACTTCAACTTAAAGTGCAGTATCTGTTACTTTGTCTTTTCTCTTCTCGATCAGTGAAGGAGAAATCATTCTAGACTGCGGCAATGTTTTTATTACTTTCCCTCTATTTAACTATGTGTCAATTTTACCAGAAATCCTTCTAGACTCTGCATATTTCCCCCAGGAGATAGATTTTCAACAGATTAAACATCACCATTGTACAACTTTCCGCTCGTGGATAAGCAGCCATGAGAATATAAACGCATTGCTTAAAGTAAAATTATGGGTAACTTATTTTCAATTCAAAATTATGATGTTATTTTATTATGTAACTAGCAGGACCCGGGTCCCAGCGTTGTTCGAGTAAAGTATAAAAGAATGATTTAACCTTTATAAACATGAGCCTAAGTTCGGGATGCAGAAAAACAACCTGTGTATTAATACATTAATCTACCCACACGGACTTAAGCTTAGGTTAGGAGAAATCATCTCGAAAGTTCTGAAATAATGAAAAAATAAAAATTGTTCGTAACGCCCCCCCCCCCGATGAATGGACCGAAAGAAATAACATAAGCGCTTCTCTGATATAAATATGTTCCTCAAATAGGCGACTCTCCTTCCACTAAAGTTATTCGTAGGCTAGGAACACTAAGCAAGACCCGATATTCTCCATGCCATCGACGTGAAGATAAGCACGTTTTTATTTCTTTATTCTTCCTTTCTATTACTTCTTTGGCCACTCACAATTTTAATATGTATTATTGGAATGTACTGAATTCTGTATTTGACATAAATGTGTTTAATTCTTGATATATATCTATATATACTGTCTTATTGCCTGTTTATTGATTTCCCACTGAAGTAATTCCTGAACTCACACGCTGGCCTGAAGGTATGGCTGTCTATCTCTTATTTGTACTTACTTGTGAGAGGGAAATCTATCTTCAACTTTCTGTTCCCTCTACAGTGTACAGTGAACATATTCTATCTTATATATATATATATATATATATATATATATATATATATATATATATATATATATATATATATATATATATATATGTATATATATATATATAAGTTTTTTTTAACCTGCGGGGGCTCGGAAATACCCGACTTGTACACGGGCGCCAACTATTTTCCCCTCTCGGTGTGTTGGACCCCTAAGACCATGTCAGGCTATCCATCGAAGAGAAGAAAATCTCTGATAATAAAACCTTGCTACCAACTACTTACGTGGTGTCAGCAAACCTCCTTATTCCTGATCGACAACTTACCTAGAGTTGGAATCTCGAACAAAATCTCCGGGTTGCAAACCTACAATTGCCTAAGGAGTAGATAGGTTCTGCATATCGCCGGCCTTTGCACTCCTTCTTTGTCTATTAGCCAGACACAGAGGTGCCAGCGCTGGGACGACTCAAAACACCCAGTGCCTGGCCTTGTTTCCTTACTAGGACAATGAACGCCGTTTCTCTTTCTCTCTATTTGGGCAACTTGGGGAAAGTTTTTTTCTCACTAAGTCTTACATGACCAGTCTGGGTCACTCTTGTTCCGACAGGTTGAGAGTACAGGTTAAACAGCTTTTCTGGCTGCTGTTTCCGACTGACAGGACAGGGGCTCAAAATCTTAGGTAGCGCTAAGAACGGCTGCACCATCATCAGTTGAATAATACCGTGGGTAGTTATATGTGCCATGTCGCGCATGGAAACGGACCCTGCAGTTATCTCCGGTGGGCTTTTCCGAGGCTACAACCCCCATGAACCAGGTCGCGATTTATTGGCACCTAACAAGCACCCACCTTGCCCACCCAACTCTATATTATAACAAACATGTCATTAGAAAAAATCAAATCAAACCTAAACCAGACACCCAACAAAAAAATACCTTCGCCTCCGCCCTTGAGGCTTGCATTCACAAATATCCGGGGACTTAGAACCAACATCAACAACGTAGAAACCTTTATCCTGACGAACTCCCCGGATATCCTAGCACTAAGTGAAAAAAACCTTCAATCCTCAATCTCCTCTCACCACTTTGACATGACTGACTACCTCCGATTCTACCGCAAACATATGCACGGGCTAGGAATTTATGTTCGGAACACCCTCCCCCTGACTAGAGAACATAGGTTAGAATCGGATGACCAAGACTACATGTGCTTTTGATTGACTTGGCGTTAGTTACTTATATTTCTTATACCGTTCCCCTTCGACCCAAGACTGTACCCCGCTAAACTCTGTCTCTGAAAGCATAGATAGAGCACTCTCGCTCGACTCGAATGCCCAGATACATGTATTTGGGGATTTTAATGCACACCACCGTGATTGGTTGGGATGCTCCAGCCTTACTGACGCAGCCGGTAACTCTATGTATAATTTCTCCTTAGTTCACTCTCTCTCAGCAAGCCTCACTTCTCAACCTGTTCTTAACCTCACAGCCCGAGGCTTGTGTGACGAAAGCTCATAGCCCACTCGAGAATGCTGATCACATTGTGCTAATGATTTATATCACCCTAAAACGTTGTCCAAAAGCTGAAGAGCCGTTGCACAAAACAACGAGATACTACGAGTAGGCTGATTTTGAGTCAATCAGAGATCACATTAGCGATGCCCAATACAGGGAAACCTTCTCACTCCCTGCTGACCAGTGTGCAAATGAGTTAACTGAATTGGTCAAAGCAGGCATTGGAGCCTATGCCATTATGCGAAAATTCTTTAGCAAGCCGCACTCACCCCAATGGTTCACCTCGGAATGTGCAGCTGCTATTGCTGAGTGGCAGCAAGCATTCCATAAATTCGGCCGCCATAAGTCAGCTACTAATGGACAGAAATTTATAGAGTCAAGAAATAATTGTAAGGCCGTGATAGGTGAAGCAAAGAGAAGGTATACAGAGATAACCAAAACACGCATTCATTAACAGAAACTAGGTACTCGCGATTTCTGGAAAATCTACAATAGTGTAGTAAACAATGGTCAATCAACGATTCCCTCACTATCAAACCACAGTGATGTCGTTTGCACGGCAACTGATTAGGCTGAACTACTTGCCCAGCATTTCGCCTCAAACTCCACTTTGGACTCAGAAAATCACCCCCTCCCTAAATTCCCATTGCGGACCGAGGCCACCCTTGATGGTCATCACCCCAGGTCAAAGACATCATAAAAAACCTTGACACCCTCAAAGCTTGTGGGCCTGATCTTATACCGGTAATAGTAAAAAAGAAATGATCTTTGAAGTGGCCCCTGCCTCCTCCAAACTCTACAATAAATACCTAGCCGAATCTTGCTTCCCCGATAGCTGGAAAATTGTCTCTGTGGTACCAGTCTACACGAATTCTGGGTATAGAACTGATCCTCAGAACTACCGCCCAATCAGTCTACTCCCGATCTTTGCTAAAATCTTTGAATCCTTAATCAATCTAGCGATATTCCGGCACTTAGTTAATGGGTACCATAGCCAATAAAGCTTCATCGGTGCCATAAACATCGGTAAACTCCCATTCTTCCGGTACATTCACCAAGCGCTCCGACTCTTCGCGTTTCGGAAACCGCCGCCTTTCAAGTCTCCTTTTTCACTGCGGAACCTTCACCTTTTTAACAGTTATCAAGTCGATTTTTTTCTTTCTCGACGTCCCACCCACAATGAACTCGTCCACGATTCATTTTTGTCACTTTTCATTATCTTACACACACACACACTCATACACACACACACACACACACACATATATATATATATATATATATTTGTGTTATAATGGAATAATTCCAGGAGGAAATCCGGGTATGAGAGCTCAATGTAGTAAACAGAGCAATAATAAAATATAATAACACGAAATCACATAATTGTCGATGCAATAATTTATTTCAACCGTTCGGTTTTTTCAAGCATCACTCAGACAATTACATTTTTGAGACTGATAGAAAATTGAATTTCCCTACCACAGTTCCAATACAATCAGAGATGGTGGTGGTAGCAACCAATTTGATACATCTTTTATAGAGAGGGGGAAATTTAAAACTTATATTTAACTATGGCGGGCGAAGTTAATTTAATCAACTAAAAGCTGCCGTGTCAAAATTATGACACATACGACTTGGCGATATCATACATATAGGCAATTTTACTCACGCGCATACACAAAACTAAATACGCACACATCATATGCGCACTCACATACATAATCTCACTCGCACATTATCATAACTAAACATAATCACATACGCAACTTTTATTCATTTCTAGCCAGAATGCGTCCGGCGAAACTCGTGTTCTCAAATTCGGTTAGAGAAAAGAAAGAAAGAAACAATTAACAGGCACAGAGAAGAAATAGACAGACCGCGTGTCATAAATTCCCAGTCCGTCTGGGTTCCAAGAAAGAGAATCTAATTGAAATAAAATTACAATAAGATAACAACAGGGATAAAAAGGTTTACATCGGCATCTCCGCGGGAAACTGGAAACAACGTTTTTATGACCACAAACACTCTTTCAATAACCCAGAACTCAAGAGCAAAACAGAGTTTGCTAAACAATGGTGGCATCTGAAAAATGAGAACAGGTCCCCGGTGGTTTCGTGGTCAATCTTATGTTTTTCGAATATTCCAGATGGATTTAGACAAAGATGCAACTTATGTCTAGAAGAAAAAATAAGAATCCTAAAATATGATCGAAATAACCTCTTAAATAAACGAGATGAACTTATGGCTAAGTGCAGACATAAATATAAATTTAAAATAAGCAACGACTAGTAATCCGATGGACCTCTAGACTTATAACGGTGAAGATACCAAATTAAATAACATTATTTAAGGTAACCCCCCCCCCCCCACCAACATAATAGTTATAATAATATCTGCTATAGACACAGAATTGCCGACTTGGTGATATATAGTATTTGTGTGTATGCGTATATAATGGTATTTTGAAATATTTATTTATTCAGATTATTTACTTAAAATAAGATAGTGGATTAAAAAAAAAAAAAAAAAAAAAAAAATTTCTGCAGGTAATACACTAGTTATTGAATTAATATAAGTATAAATGCCAAATATTACCACTAGACATTATTAGACTTGAATTAATAATCCGATGGACCTCTAGACTTATAACGGTGAAGATACCAAATTGAATAACATTACTTACGGTAACCCCCCCCCCCCATAATATTTATAATAATATCTGTGATAGACACAGATTTACTGACTTGGTGATATATAGTATTTGTGTGTACGCGGATATTTATTATTTACTTAAAATAAGATAGTGGTATGAAAATTTTTTCTGCAGGTAATACACTAGTTTTTGAATTAATATAAGTATAAATGTCAAATATTACCACTAGACATTATTAGACTTGAATTAGTAATCCGATGGGCCTCTAGAATTACAACGGTGAAGATACCAAATTGAATAACATTAGGTACGGTACCCCCCCCCCCATAATATTCATAATAATATCTGTTATAGACACAGAATTACCGACTTGGTGATATATAGTATTTGTGTGTATACGTATATAATGGTATTTTGAAATATTTACTTATTCAGATTATTTACTTAAAATAAGATAGTGGTATGAAAATTTTTCTGCAGGTAATACACTAGGTATTGAATTAATATAAGTATAAATGTCAAATATTACCACTAGACATTATTAGACTTGAATTAATAATACGATGGTCCTCTAGACTGATAACGGTGAAGATAACAAATTGAATAACATTATTTACGGTACCCCCCCCGCATGATATTTATAATAATAGATTATCAAATTAATCTAAAATATAAATAAGGTAAGACTAATTTTTAGAACTCATATTACATCAGTAAGAATATAGAGTGTTATGTAAATATTGTGTGTAGGTGTGTGGATATATATGTATGTGTGCGTATGTATATGTGTGTATATGTGCGTATATGTATATATGTGTGTGTGTATGTATGTGTATGTATGTTTACATGTGTGAACAACTACATGCGTATGCATTTGGTCAATATTTCAAATAGATTCAGAGATATATATAGGTGTATTCATGTGTGTATATATATATATATATGTATATATATATATATATATATATATATATATATATATATGTGTATATGTATATGTGTATAGATATGTATATGTGTGGGTGTGTATGTGTATATATGTGTGTGTATGTGCGTATGGATTTGTATGTATACATATATGTATGTGCGTGTAATTTTATTTCAATTAGATTCTCTTTCTTGGAACCCAGACGGACTGGGAATTTATGACACGCGGTCTGTCTATTTCTTCTCTGTGCCTGTTAATTGTTTCTTTCTTTCTTTTCTCTAACCGAATTTGAGAACACGAGTTTCGCCGGACGCATTCTGGCTAGAGATGAATAAAAGTTGCGTATGTGATTATGTTTAGTTATGATAATGTGCGAGTGAGATTATGTATGTGAGTGCGCATATGATGTGTGCGTATTTAGTTTTGTGTATGCGCGTGAGTAAAATTGCCTATATGTATGATATCGCCAAGTCGTATGTGTCATAATTTTGACACGGCAGCTTTTAGTTGATTAACTTAAAGATCCCTCCCCTTCGCCCGCCATAGTTAAATATAAGTTTTAAATTTCCCCCTCTCTATAAAAGATGTATCAAATTGGTTGCTACCACCACCATCTCTGATTGTATTGGAACTGTGGTAGGGAAATTCAATTTTCTATCAGTCTCAAAAATGTAATTGTCTGAGTGATGCTTGAAAAAACCGAACGGTTGAAATAAATTATTGCATCGACAATTATGTGATTTCGTGTTATTATATTTTATATATATATATATATATATATATATATATATATATATATATATATATATATATATATATGTATACACACACACATACACCCCCCCCCACACACACACATATATATATATATATATATATATATATATATATATATATATATATATATATATATAGTAATATGTTAAGAAGGCTGGGGGAATGCAGAGTGTTGCATTAATATAAGCTGGAATGAACAAAAAAATAATAAATCGAGGAGGAACTTACTATTTATTTTTCTTTACAATCTTACCTAATTACATAACATCAAGTGTGATGCCGACTGTGTGTGTTGTCCGGATGATCATTAAGAATCATTTAATATTTCGGGAAAATCTTCCCTTTGTCAAAAATAGACACCAAAGGAAAAAAAATCCGTGTGTGTAGAGAATTCACGGACATGGATGCCTGATAGTAGGGTTGAAAGTTCTAACTCTACTCTCTAGCATCTTAATATATTACTACTATTCCCAGCAATGCTTCAAGAAAACTACCATTCTCTATTATATATATATATATATATATATATATATATATATATATATATATAAGATATCGTTTTGTGTAAGTAGTGTAAATTCTCTATGTAGATATGTATTTTCTTATGTCAATGGTTCACCACTTACCAAGACTGAAAGCCACTCGAGGGCAAGGGTTAGTGAGATTTTCGGTTGAATGATAGAAAATTACTATGAAAGGATGTATAACTACTATAATTTACTCGACAACTCAACAGATATTTGCTGACATTGGACTTGAAAACAACCATGCTGGAAAAAATCCTCGCGGTAACATGTTCAACGGATGGGAAGTTATTGGAAAGAAATTAATGAAAATTCCGTTTGATTTTAGATACACAAGGGAAGAAAGTAGAGTTATTTGAAGTGTTGATAGGAAGACAGGTTCTTGCTGAGGTTTTACTGGAGGAATGGGCAGAGCTTGCCATGAAAATAACGGTAGAGTAGGGAAAAACTAGTAACGTCTCTTCTCTGAGAAGCAGAGGGCAAGGAAAAAGCAGAGAACATCTCCCACTAGATTGTGAAGTCGGTTTTTTACTCTCCCAAGGAAATAAAGAGTGATCTAGGTGGCAACTCCCTAGATGTGTCAGAAGTACTTCATCTTGGGCCGAGGATTGAATAAAGAGTCGCGTATTTGCTGGAACGGTAGTATGTACTTTGTGGTGACAAAAAGTATTTGCTTATGTTGCTATGAGCATCTAAATGTTTGCCAAGCGGTGTAATGCCAAGCATAAACAGCAGCTTATTTGAAGTATTAGTATTATCTCTAAACAACGCAACAACTGTTTTAAGAGTTGTGGGTAAGTTTGGAAGCAATAAAAAATTATGTCGTTATTTTTTTACGACACAAGCACACTAGTAATAGAATAATACTTGTCTCTGTTTCTCTCTCTCTCTCTCTCTCTCTCTCTATATATATATATATATATATATATAGTCCGCCATGAGTAACTATATATTTTTATTCTGTTTGTTAACGTTGTTGATACTTAAACGTTTTTGTACATTCATGTGTCATTCGAAAGCGGATATCGTATATTTTTATAGCATCGTAAAACCTAAGGAACAAATCCGAGCTGCTGTTGGAGCTGCGTGCCAAAGTATACTTCTCAGTCTTTGAAAGATTAGCAAAGTGCATTGATAGCACACGGAGCTTTAATAATTAAAAAAAATATATCATGTGTTATTTTTTTAGCTTTTATACTGCAATTGTATATTCCTCCTATGTTACTTGTATTATGTTGAAATAAACTTATCTAGTTACTTATGGCTTATATATATATATATATATATATATATATATATATATATATATATATATATATATATATATATATATATATATATATATATATATATCTTTTCAAATATGATCTAAGGTTAAGATCGGATTCTAACTCTTCCTGATGAGATCTCAGTTTATAGTAACTGTTGATCGATAACATCGACATGCCAGTGTCGCAGATTTTGTACATGTCTGTGTAAATAAAAATAATCATATATATATATATAATGTAAAGAACAGGAAAATAAAGATACCTTTAAATTAGAACCTATCATTAAAGAATTAATGCTCAATATACAAGATAGAGCAGTTATGTAGACAAGTTAAGATGGGAATAAAGATTGTAAAAATACAATATTACGTCATCAGTTGCCTAAAACAAGGTGTTTTAAATAAAATAAATGTATTTTTTCTTCTTGAAGCCATGGCTTTTCAAAGAATGAAATCTTATCGTGAAATATTGTTAAAGCTATGGCTTAAGGAAGGAAACATACATTTATTTTATTTAAAACACCTTGTTTTGCGCAACTGATGACGTAATAGATATTGTATTTTTACAATCTTTATTCACATCTGTTACTTCTCTCTCTTTTATATATATATATATATATATATATATATATATATATATATATATATATATATATATATATATATAATTTTGTTACAGAAAACGAGACATAATGTAACGTAAATAAACTCAACTGTTGGTCCTCCTTAGCCATTTCCGTTACTTTTAACCGTAACAGCTCGAGACCAATTCTATCATATTTATATGTTCTGATATTCTGTAACATAATTAAGAAGAAAACACGTTATCACTTCGTTACAGGTCCAAGTAACAATGGAATTGTTAAATGATTACAAACACATAAACGAAAATACCCATCAAAATCCAGAAACAATATTTTCTTATTTTATGCGTTTTTTTTTTTTAATGGCTGCTTAAAATTATTGGATTTCAAAGTTTAAAAAATAAAAAAGGAACTTATTTATTTTTTGGAACATAGAATTAGAGTGATTTCCTGTATCTGTAAGATACGCCTTGCAAGTAAATAATGGCATTTGTTAAATTGGGATTACCTCCCTTAACTTTTAGTAGAGTTCCACTAGTGCTAGTTTTCTCTCCACTAACCGACAGTCGTTTTTTCAGAAATTATCGGATGATTTGGAATTCTTCTGAAATTTGAAAGGATGTTTTCTTTTTAATTTCTACACCCATTTGTATTTTAAAGTTAATAATTTCTTACTGTTTAGATTATTATTTTTTTCAGAAAAAGTCATGCATTATTTATTAAAACGTGGTATTTGATATAACTTATTACAAACTAGAACTATATAAGTAGTTTGAGTAGCTAATCCACTGTTTTGTATTAAAAAATATTAGCATTTGACTCTGAAATCCAATTATTATAACCAGCCATAAAACAATATAAAATAAGACAATATTGTTTCTGGGTGTTGATAGGTATTTTTGTTTTATGTGTTTCTCATCATTATTTATCTGGACCTGTAACGAAGTGATAGGGTGTTTTCGTCAACTATGACTAATTATTATTTATGTATAACACTTAATATATTATTTATATATTGCACTTAAGTAATATAATATCATTATTAATGTACAAATAGACCTGAAAAACGTTTGGCAATCTCATGCCCAAAATTCACTACCACGCCATGTGACATCACTCGGAGTAAAAATAACTTTCACTTATATCTAAGCATAGTGCATAATTATTGAAAAAATGCAAATTGTGTCCTTCAATTTGTCGCTTTGGAAGTTTTTCAATTAATAATAAAAATGAAGTATCATTTTTATTATTCATATTAAACCTTTAAACTGTCTATTCGACGCTATTTACATCCGAAACACAACAATCAACTGCTTCTTTTATGAATGTTGTTAAGAACCAGAGAATTACGTTTTCATGCCCATTCTAAACAAAACGAATAATTAAATAATGCAGAAAGAAATGTTTTCATCTGAAAAGAAAAAAAAACAAGTAAATACAAACAAAACATTTTTAGCGTAAAATAAATAACACGAAGTAAAACAGTTTCCGCAATTTTACATCCGTTTCATCGATCTATTATTTGTTCGTTATAATACGAAAATTGGAAATGATTTTTAAGCCTTAATAAGTGGGTTCTATTTCTGGTGTTATACTTTTGGCCTTGATTGTTATTGTTTTGGAAATAGCATCCACCTATGCAACTGCAGAGCCAGGGTCAACTTTCCCCTGCAGAATAAGTACTTGACAATATTGTATATAATGCCAAAGTCACTACGCGCAATGACATCAATAGCGAGGTGTACAAAGGTTCTACAAAGGTTCTACAGAAAATACATTAACGGCCAGGTACACCTTGCACGGGATGACCCTGAGAAATCCAGCATACAAAGCAGCACAATTCAGTGTAAATATGTATGAGATAAAATACACAAACATCAAAACCCACATACAGAAATCATAAAAGTATCCTCGGCTTGCGTTATAAGCAACAGGAAATGTATGTTAAGTCTAGAAGAAAAATGCCAAATTATATGCCTAAAACAAAAGTATAAACTACTCAATAAAATACATTAATTCATTCCAAAATTTAGGTATTTAGACAGATATCTCATCTGCCACATGAGCCCAGACTAAACTATTGAACCACAAATAAAAAAAACAATAGAAAACACACACAAATGGCTTTTCTCATTAAATATAGAGAAAAGAAATAAACAATGAATAAATAATTAAATATATCAATAATTATAGAATAACAAACAATATTCCAAATTATTAACAATGCCGTATATAAAAACCACCAAATTAATCCCAAAATAAAATGAATTTAGAAATAATAAATGCGGATTCTTCTCCTTTGACCAGAAAAGGACAAAATCCTTACAATGAAGAGGAAGTAACTTATCAAAATATATTGCAAAACACACCGATTAATCAAAATTATAAAAACAAATAAATAAAACAAAAAACAAAAACTATAATAATGAAGCTAAAATACACGAAAACAATAAAGAATTTTCTTTTCAGATTAAACATATAAATCGAGACCCGTAATATGAATTGTAAAGCTCTTTTCTGAATCTAACACCAGTTCTCATTTGTTTTGAAAAAAAAAATTTTCTATAGCATTTTGTTCATTGGTTTTTTTTTGTCAGATGAACATGATTCGACGAGGAATCGAAAGTACTCGTGCTAAATCTGGAACATTTATTAATCTTTTTGATTTCGAAACTAAAAAGATGATTAGGAGAATCGAAACAATAAGAAAATATATAGTAAAGCAGACGAATTCTTTTGTGTTAAACAACGTTTGCTTAAATGAAATAATGCTGCCTCTCCCCTTCTTGGGTTGAGCATTCTGGTAAGTGAAATCGCCAACTTCCACTAGCGTTTAACGGAATGTTCTTTGTAAACAAATGGAGCTTTCGGCAATTGACAATGTTTATCATTGTGATTTCACTTACTCTCAGCAGCAGCCAGATGGTGGCCAAGTGGTTAGAAGCATGAGCCGAAAGCCACCAGGTGTTTCAGGAGTGAACGATGGAAAGCAAGTTACAATTCAGACAAAGGCACGAAAAGAAGAAGACATATCTTGATAACTATTTTTATATAAAAAATCTATTTGAAAAAGAAATCAATAAAATCGTTTCCATCACCAAATCGTTTGTTTTGAATTCGCTCATTTTCAGAGATTTTAATGTAGTCACCATTTTGTTCACAGTTGTTAACTTTAATTGCAAACAGAAAACGGAATTACCTTGATTAGTTTTGTATATCAATTCCTCTTTAATTTAGTTTGATGTTCCCAACGTTCCATAATATATGTTAAAATGATCAAAATATTTCCCGTCTATCAACTCTTTATCGTGTGAAAAAACGAGTGTGTATCCTACCGAATATTTATCAATTCCCACATTCAGAACTGACTTTTGAATTTTAATAATCTATTATTATACTAAAGCTTTAATAACAGAAACATACACTAACATTTTACTTAGTTCTGGGATTGAGTTATGTTTGCAAAAATCCATTTGAATCGTTCTAATTAGCCATAATTTGCAATTAATTCATTAAGTGATTCATCTCTTAGTATGTTTCGGTCTGTCACTCTCTCTACATATTGTCTGACCCCGTTCTTATTTATACAGTGTTTATCACTCTCAGTTCCGCCTCTCTCTCTCTCTCTGTTTATTAATAATCAAGGGTAATAAAACTACATATGATACTAAAGATAGGAATAGTTCATTATTTATACAAACAAAAGAAAATATTACTATCAGTAGTAATACTATTTAACTCTTTAGCTGGAGAGACCGTGCGTGGGAGTGTGTGCGTGTGTTATGGTTAGAGAGAGAGAGAGAGAGAGAGAGAGAGAGAGAGAGAGAGAGAGAGAGAGAGAGAGAGAGAGAGATCATAAAAAGACACATTTTGGATGTTGTCTTTTTATTGTTGCAAACACATTTTTGCCTAATTCTCAACAATATAACCTGAGCTAAATGGGTGACACAACTTTCCCCACTTTATGGGTGAACTTTTTAGTAGAGAAAATAATGATTTACACTTAGCGTAAAACATTACTCTCCTATATAGAATAGAGTTCTATAAGTAATTTATCTTACGCCTGAGGGCGAAAACCGTGGCATAAAGCTAAGCCCCCTTACCGCTAGTCACAGTTCAAATCTCAAGCTCCAAAGATTTGCCACGTGAAGCCACACTAAAGGGAGTGAGTAAAGACTATAAGTTTACTGAAAATTATTTCAATAAATGTAAGATCATCTAGATCATTCATAGACTTGACAGAAGAAAAACTCAGGCACCTTGACCAAACGACTAGGAAACTAATAGCCATACACAATGCACTACATCCGAACGACTCTACATGAAAAGGATAGAAAGGAGAAGAGAATTGATAGGTACAAATGACTGTGTGGATCATATAAAAAAGAATTAGAAAAATACATTAACCAGAACGCAAAACGCCTGATCGTCTAAGCAAGATGAACCACCAAAATTATCCGAACAGAGAACAGCGAAACTGGAAACAAAAAGTCAGGAAAAAAGCAGCTACATATACGATTGAAAACACTGACCAGAGAAGAGACGCATGAAAACACCTGGACATGCCTATAAATAGGACATTTAAGTAGAGAAACGGAATAGCCACTGAAAGCAACAGAAAACAGCGCAATCGGAACGAGGCCAAAATAGACAAAACCCAGGTAAACAGACACTGTGGACAAAGAGACGAAATGGTAACTCAGATAATAAGGGAATGCAACAAACAAGCCATAAAAGAATACAAGAACAGACATGACTGCGTGGGAAATGCAGTCCACTGGGAGCTATGCAAACGTCTGCATTTTGAACACGCACACACAAACCGGATGTGTCCGATTTGTGTATCGAGAAATGAAAAGCACAAAATTCTCTAGAGCATGGAAGTACAAACAGACAAACCCATCTGAGCAAGGAAATCAGACTAGTCAACGAGAAGGAAACATCATCTCAAGTCGTAGATTTCAAAGTTCCAGCAGTTCACAGGGTGAAGGTCAAGGATGTAGAAAAACGAAGCGAACACATGGAACTTTCCGGAGAACTGAAATGAATATGGAACACCAAGAAAAGCACTATAATACCAAGAACTGTTGGAGAACTAGAAACAGTCCCGAAAATGCTGAAAAAAGACGAGAAGAAAGTTGTATCGAAGGGTAGATTTAAACTATACAACGCATAACAATGATGGAAACGGCCGAAATCTTAAGGAAAATCCTCGAATGCGGAAACCAAACCACATAAACTACGAACGCTAACCAGTCACACAACAGTCTAAATAAAAATAAAGCAAAGTCATAGAAAAAGCACACGCGGCCAAAGGAACTGAAACAACCAAAACACCCCATAACATGGCATCCACATCCCACAAAAAAGTGAAACCAGCCTCGGCTGATACCACACATAATGATCGTGAGGGTCAAGGAGGAAAGAACATGGAGGCAGAGCACCAACCATACCTCTACTGAAAGGGTGTGATAGTACTGGAATCTTGGGAAGGCTTAATGTCACTCAAATTCTAGAAAATACCAACGGTCGTTACTAGCGAGAAATCAATAGTGGACGGCTGTTGCAATAATGTGAAATGATTTGAAAAGCGATGGAGATGGCGGGAAATCTGAGGGGATTGTTTTCACTCAGACTCCAAGTGTACATTACTTGTTATTGCCAGTGACTCATCACTAATAATGACTCCTAGTGAGAATACTACTACTACTACTACTACTACTACTACTACTACTACTACTACTAATAATAATAATAATAATAATAATAATAATAATAATAATTTTGCAAAAAGCAAAAAGGAACTAGAAAAGCTGATAAATACGACCAGAATCTTCAGCCAGGACTTTCAAATGGAATTCGGGATAGAAAATGTGCATTGCTAGAGATTAAAAAAGGAAAGCTGGAGACGACTGATCGCATGGAACTACCCAACCAAGAGCAAATGAGAGCGCTAAGCGAACAAGACAGCTATAAATATTTGGGAGTTCTGGAAGCAGACACAATTAAATCAACAGAAATGAAAAAGAAGATTGGAAAAGAATATCTGAGAAGAACAAGAAAGCTCTTAGAAACAAAATTATATAGCAGAAACCTAATAAAATGAATAAATAGCTTGGCAGTATCACTAATAAGATACTCTGGACCATTCATAAGCTAGACAAAAGAAGAACTCAGGCACCTTGACCATAGGACTAGAAGATTAATGACCATGAGCAACGCACTACACCCAAAAGACGATACAGACAGACGATACGTGAAGAGAAACGAAGAGAGGAGAAGGCTGGTAAGTATAGAAGACTGTGTTGACGACACTAAAACAGAGCTGCAGAAATACATAAACCAGAACACAGAAAGGCTGATCACGACAGCAAGAGACACTGTCCCAATGAACAACTCAGGAAGCACCGAAACCAGAAACGAACAGACAAGAAAAGAAAAGTGGGAAGAAAAACAACTACATGGGCGTTACATAAGAATGACAAGAGAAAAGACGCATGAAAATAGTTGGGCATGGCTGAGAAAAAGACACCTGAACAGAGAAACGGAATCCCTACTGACGGCTGTCTAAAACAATGCGATTAGGACTAACTACATTAAAGCTAATATAGATACGCCCCAGGAGAACAGTAAATGTAGATTGTGCCGACAAAGAGACGAAACAGTAAATCACATAATAAGTGAATGCCCAAAACTGGTCCTAAAAGAATATAAAAAACAGGCATGACTGCGTGGGGAAAGCAGTACACTGGGAGTTATGCAAACAAATGCATTTCGAACACTCAGACAAATGGTACAAACATAAACCAGAGACAGTACTCGAAAACGAAAAACACAAAATCCACAAAAGCCGACCGCAGGGTGAAGACCAAGGCGAAGCAAACACACGGAACTTGCCAGAGAACTGAAAGGGATATGGAGTATGAAGAAAGTCAATATAATACCAATAATTGTAGGTGCACTAGGAACAGTTCCGAAGAACCTGGAAAAAGATTGGGAGAAATTGGAATCAAAGGGAAGTCTGAGACCATACAGCGGACGGCAATGATAAAAACAGTTTACATCTTAAGGAAAATCCTTGAATGCGGAAACCTTTCCACATAAGCTACGAACACTTACCAATCACATGCAAGGTGCAATAGGAAAAAACAAAATCATATAAAGGGCACCACAAGAACCCAAGCAACAGAAACTGCAAATAAATTTCATAAACTATTCCCCCCCCCCCATAAAAGAAAAAAAAGTGATGGCACCAGCCCCGGCTGATACCACACAAAACAGTCGTGAAGAGTCAAGGAGGATTGAAAGACCGAGGAGGGATAGCACTAACCAGACCCCCGCTGGAAGAGTGCGGAGAGCACTAGGACATTGGGAAGGCTTATTGGCATCCAAATCCCAGAGAAGGCCAATGGTCGTTGCCAACGAGAAATCGATCGTAAGCGTCTGTTGTGATAACGCAAATTCATTTGCAGTAGTTATCGAAAGAGGTGGAGAGCACTGGAAATTTGGGGAGACTTGTTGTCACTCAGACTCCAGAGAACACCACCGGTGATTACCAGTGAGCAATCAATGATGACGGCCTAATGACTCCTAGTGAATAGTAGTAGTAGTAGTAGTAGTAGTAGTAGTAGTAGTAATATTATTATTATTATTATTATTATTATTATTATTATTATTATTATTATTATTAATAATAATAATAATAATAATTTTTTTTTAAATCGTCTATACTGTAGGCTTTCTTCATTATGATTTAATAAAGGTTTCTGTTCAAAATTTCGAACTGATTCCCGAGTTCGACAAGATGCACCCGAAGAGGTAGGATATTACATTGGCAGAAACGTGTGAAAATAACATCCAAGATGAGAACAGTAGTCCAAATAATACATATAAAGCTCTGTCTGGGGCAACGAACACTATATATATATATATATATATATATATATATATATATATATATATATATATATATATATATATATATATATATATATATATGTGTGTGTGTGTGTGTGTGTGTATGTGTGTGTGTGTAAACATGTTGATTGGGTGTGGTGTATAAAATTTTATTAAAATGTAGTTATCAGCCTTTGCGACTACATTGCTCAATATCTACACGATAGAGATTCATTCTCAAGAACCAGAATAAAGAAAAATGAAAAGCTAACCATCAGCACGTGGCGTTTATTCTATATCTACGCGCCTAAAAATCCTTCTACAGAAACTCTTGTGCCGATATTGAGCACTCTCACCTGACAATATACACACATACTAATATGACTTAATTATTGTATATGAAACACCTGTTGTTATCTATGTGCAACCACGCAAGTTAGGAAGTACGCCAGAGAGCGAGAGAGCGAGAGAAAGAGAGAGAGAGAGAGAGAGGGGGGAGAGGGGAAGGAGAGAGAAAGGACTTACTCAGGTGAGTGCATGTACTTGCTTCCTTCTTAGTAGGTCCATTGCAACTGAAGTCAAACTGAACTGCCACAAATTAGTACCGCTTCTAATCAGTGCAGTTTAATATATGCGCTTCTTTGTCGCATGTTTCTACTAATAATTAACCCAGTTAATATCTTTTTTTCGTAATCTTATTTTTATCCGTTTTCTTTTTCTTTGTTCGTTTCTTTTACCTACTTTTTTCTTTCTTTTCTTTTTCTTTCTTTTTTGCGGCGTGGTCTTCTTCTTCTTTCTTTTCTCATTTGTGTTTACGTTTCGTTTGGTTACTTTTTCTTTTCCCTTTTTTGTAAACGTTTTCCACTATCCCCACTCCATTCCAATTCATTTTTTACGCGTTTCTTGTTTCTTTCTTCCTTTCCTTTTTTTCTTCCGTCCTGGGTGTGATCTTAAAGTGCATTCAATGGTGAGGGCCCAATTTGTGAGCTTTGCGGAGTGTAGTTTAACCTCCTAGTTACTACTACTCTCAGGTTCACTCTTACATGAAGAAGTGATGTTACTTGTCATGGTCTCATCCATAGGTTAAATAAAAACTATAGTTTACAGACTATTTGCTTTAAAATATACATACATGCAAAACCAATTAATCTACAAACACGATCGTTTATAAAATATATGCGCGGTTTTGACATAAAATAACCCAACGACTGTTGACATGTCGTAAAATCCAACAACCAACCAATTATTTCTTTTTCTCTCTTTTCTTTTCAATTATTTCTTTTACAAACTTTTCTTTCTTTTCTTTTCTCTTTTTTACTTTTCTCATCTCTGTGTTCTTTTTCACGCGTTCCGTTCTTTTCTGGTTCCCTCCCTATTCTGTAACCTTCTTTGTGTTCCCCCCTCTCACATTTTAGTTTTGTCTTCTTTTATACGTTCTTCTCACCGCCATTTCTCTTCCTTTTCTTTTCTTTCTTTCCTTATTTATTTTTCTTTTCTTATCTCCCCCCCCCTCTCTCTCTCTTGTTCTCTCTCCCTATTTTCAAATTCTCCGCTTCTTTTCCTTTCTTATTTTTATTTCTGCCCTCTTTCCTTTTCCTTTGTTCTCGTCCATTATCTATATCGTCTTTTTCTTTTCTCTAATCTACCATTTTTACTTTCATTCCCGGTTTTCTCCATGAATGTCTTCCCCTGGCTAAGGTAGCTAGAAAAATGGTGGGATCACACCTGACCCCTGATACAATCTTCTACCTGTATAAGAGCCAGATGGTCCTAAGATGGAGTACTGCTGCCACATATGGAGAGGTGCCGTTTATACCACTATTTTTGCCTTGACAGAGTACAAAATCGATTTCGCAACCCAGTGCCGAGCCATCTCTTCTGCTCGCTACAGCCTCTTTCTCACAAAAAGACGTTGCTAATCTTTCTCTACTCTATCGTACTTTCTTGGCCTTTTGGCTAAGATTAAAGTGTAGTATCTGTTCCGATGGATACTGCACCCCATAGACTGGTATTGTCTTGTCCTTCGGACTTGATTTACGCCGGTCTATAGGTCTGTTCTGTGCAGTTCTAGGAGGTCCAACCTCCCAGGCTTTGCCTCCCCTCTTTGGGGAGAAGTAAGTTTATAGCTTACTGCCTGAGGCGCGCCTACCGGGAAATGCCGACGGGGCTGCCCAGACAATTTTTAATGGCCAAAGTGCTCACTTTCTTGGGCGCTGGCTTTTCAAGCCCCACTTTCCAGACCCGATCTTGGGTCACATCTTACCTTGTGAGAGTAAGAGAAAATGGCCTTGTGCCTAACCTCCTGAAGAGGAGGTAAATAATACAAAGTTGGTTCTTAATGTGGGAAAAATCCACCTCCAGAATAAGGGGCGCCTTGGATTCGGATAAAAATGAAAATTTTGCCCGGCTTAGAAAGGATCTTTCTCTCAATAACCGATAATAGAACAGATGAGTATGTCCTGTACAGTTCTAGGAGGTCCACCCTCCCAGGCTTCGCCTCCCCTCTTTGGGGAGGAGTAAGTTTATTACTACCGGGGAATGCCGACGGGGCTGTCCAGGCAAATTTTAACCCCACTTTCCTGACCCGACCTTGGGTCACATCTTACTTGTGGGAGTAAGATAAAAACTGGCCTTGTGCCTAACTCCTGGAGAGGAGTAAATGAATACTCTATCGTTATTTCCATGTCACATGATTAACTGATCTCTAGCTATGGTTCCTCTTTGTAAGACATTCACAGCAAGAACTTGTCTCTCTACCACAACTGCAAATAACTTTTATTTCTACCTTCGTGTACCTAAACGGAATTTCCATGAACAGAAATTCTTTCCAATAACTTCTCATCTGGGGAACACATTACCACAAGCTTGCTTCTCTGCAGGATACAACACAATCGATTTCAAATCCAGTATAAACAAATATATGTTATAAACTGCTTCTATAAGTAATCATATTTTATTCATTATTTTCAATCCTCTCATAATATTCTTAATCCTTAAACTGACAATCTATCCCTCTCATTAACCTAATTCTCGAATGGCTTTTAGGCTTATAAGCGATAACTAACTAAAAAAAAATGATGTCATAGGTGCGCGTTTTATTGATCGACTCTTATTTTGATAGTCTGGTATATCGCGGTACCAAATTGCTGACCCCCCCCAAATGCTAGGTCACGTGATATTTTTTGCGGTGTTTGACAAAAGAAAACATACCGCCTCCTGAAATTATCCGGACTAAAAAATTAAAAAAAAAGAAAAAAAAACATAAGGTTGACAGACAGAGATGTTTTTTTTTTAATTGACATTCTGACTGGTAGGGTTAAGGAAGGGGGTGTGTTTTTATGACTTTTCAGTTAAAATTAAATGTTATTCTTGTTTGCTTCAATATTGTTACTTATTTCTGAGTGGTACATTCACGTCAAGATGTCAGTGTTAAAAATCATAAAAAATACACACGCTCCCTTAACCGTACCATTAGCCCTAAGATCGGGTCGCAAAACGAATATAAAAAAACTCTGTCTGCCTGCCTTATGTTTTTTCTTATTTTTTTTTTGTGTCGTACGGATAATTTCATGAGACGGTATGCTTTTTTTGTCAAACATCGCAAAAAAAATATTACATGATCTAGTAATATATTGGCCAGCAATTTGGTACCGCGATATTACCAGAATACTCATCCGTCTTTTGGTTAAACCCATAATTCAATATATTTTTTCTATTTTCTTCATTCAATTAAAGCATCTATCATTGGTCCCACGATTTATAAATTTTTGAGGCATGTCCGTGCGTCCGTCCGTCTGTTCGTCCGGATTTTTCTCTACAACCATCCATTGAATTTCTCTGAAATTTTGCATGAAGTTGTAACTTTGGTCAGGTTAGAAAGTGACATTCTCCGATTTTTGAAAAAAAAATCTGGTTAGCCCCCCAGGGGGTCAAAAGGTCCCGAAATAGCAAAAAATGACATTTTTTTGCCACATAACTTTTCATCCATCCATTCAATTTCTCTGAAACTTGGCCAAAATGTGGAGGCAATTGTTCCTAATAGAAAATAAGTATCGCTGACCTTAGAAAAGATCTGGTTCGCGCCCCCAGGGGGTCAAAAGCCCCCAAAATGGCAAAAATTACCCTTTTCTCCCATAACGTTTGAGCCATCCATTCAATTTTTCTGAAACTTGGCTAAAATGTAGAGGCAATTGTTCTGACTATGAAATGAGCATCCTTGACCTCAGAAAAATTCTTGTTCGCACCCCCAGGAGGTCAAAGTGGGGTAAAAAAATGCCCCAAATTGCCCAAATTTATTGCATTATACACTCGCCACATCGAGTCACATACAGAGGGGGACCACGCACGCGCAGCTTGTTTTCTTTGTTTTTTAGCGCTCATATCTTTGGCCATTCGCCAAACGGTCTCGTCTGAACCCTTTTTTGCATAGTTCCTTTCGCCATTCATACTAAATAGCCCCTTGCCAAACCAGCCTAGCCATCATTTTAGTACCCTAATAACTGTTCTGAACTATTAGCTCTTTTCTTTGTAGGAATGAAGTATAGTACTGTTCGAACCTAAGAGACGCACTCTCCCAGGCATTACTTACTTCTTTTACAGGGGGGTGTATTGCCGGTCGGTTTAGTTCTCGGTTATTTTTATAACCTTCTAGAGTGCTCCCTCGAGGGAGCTGAATTTTGCCCCCCCCCCCTCACGTTACACTGACTTCATTCAGTGGGAAACGGGTAAATAGCGACACATCCAGGAATCGTTGCTTCCGATAACTAATAACTTCCACCAAAAACTCCGATACACGAAACTATTTAAGCGTTTATTTCAAATATTAAATTTTAAGTCAATTTAAGTTTTTAAGAACTCTAGAATCTATAATAAACTCGTGTATTTACAAATGTACAAGTTTAGAGGCCGAATATTGACATTTGTTTTTAACTTCACAAATGTTTAAAAAGGTATTTAAATGCGTATTTTTATTACTTTTAAAAAATTGCCCGTAAACGTTAAGTCATCAAATACACATATGATCAAAATGTTACTCTCTGCTTATCCAGGACTTTTTCCATCTCTCTTGGACTCAAGCAATTACGGTTCAGAGAAAGATGCGGTTCGGATTGCTCGGCCTTTGTTTCACTATTCTCCAGGGATATCCACTGTTTTTCGAGACTGAAAAAAAGGCCTATATATATATATATATATATATATATATATATATATATATATATGATAATTTTTATTTACACAGACATGTACAAAATCTGCGACACTGGCATGTCGATGTTATCGATCAACAGTTATTATAAACTGAGATCTCATCAGGCAGAGTTAGAATCCGATCTTAATCTCAGATCATATTTGGAGAGAATGAAGTGGAGAGAAAAAGAAGAAGAGGAAAAGAAATTTAACATTTAAAATTTAGGGAGTCACGTTGTTTACAGCCCCCCACCATTTTTTTGACTTGGCCGCCCCACTTCACGATCATCAATAATGAAGTTATATATGCATGTGTTTAACCGCCCCCCACTTTTTAGGAGAGCCCCCCCCCACTTTCATAACTGTGTCGCCGGTCCTGATATATATATATATATATATATATATATATATATATATATATATATTCTTTTTAATACTAACTAGCGGAAGCCGTGTAAATTACACGAAATGATGTTTTCAATACTAATTATTTTGTTCCTAACCTATACATGACTTTGTAAATGCTTTAGATTAAATTAAATTTGGCTCCAATTCATGAGTAGCATACAAAGATTCGGAAGGTCGTTGCTTTTGATGTAAGCGTGACACACAAAATAAGACACACGCTATCGTATTAATATGTGTCTTCCCGGTCGTCCCCCCTACTCCCCTCTGATATAGAAAAAAAGAATCTTAGAGGTTGGTTGAGATCGAACTACAAACCAGTCGGGCAGATGTCTAAGTCCCACGTCGCTAGCCGTTGCGCCAAAGGGATATACTAGAAAGTATTAAGAAAATTAGGTGACTTGGATGCTTTTCACAATCGAGGTGCGGCACGCATGCGTAGAGCTTTTGATGTAAGCGT
>OY744521.1:86799697-86814697 GCA_963556195.1 Sepiola atlantica | reverse complement strand
TTTGGACAATCGTCGCATATTTACCACTCTTTTTTCTTCTCTCTCTCTTTCTCTCTCTCTTTTTCTTTCTCTCTCTCTCTCTCTCTCTCTCTCTCTCTCTCTCTCTCTATATATATATATATATATATATATATATATATATATATATATATATATATATGGTTTAAATTGAAATTTAATTTCAGGGAATCTTGCTTAATTGGTGTCTACTTATTATGGACAAAATTCAATACAAATCTCAAATATTTGATTTCTTAAATGGGAAGTTGTGCCCATATGTTGGCCCTTAAAAACCCTTTAAGATATTTAAAATAAACTGAAATTTGGAAAATACTCATTAAGTTATGTCGAATACTAATTTCTAAAATTTTACAAAGGTATCTAAATTTTCACTAAAGGCTTCTGCCTCTTTAGCACAAAAGCAAATTACACTTAATATAGCCCACCTTTCGACCCTTTACGCCTAGCAGTTGTATTCTAAGTTGATAATGATCAGTTACTTAGTTTATAAATTAATCATGTACATAGAAATATAGAAACATCTACGCATAAGTTTATATAAATAACGATATAGACAAGTTCTTACCTTTTGTAAGGATTATTATTTTTATTTTTTTCGTACGTTACAGGTGTCAAGATGCGAAATAATAAAAAAAAAGCTTTAAAAAGGTAGGAACTTGTTTATATTACATAGCGCTCTAGTTGATACATTTATTATAAAAACTAACAATTGAGTTATTTTTGTGTGACTTGAAATGTCAAATAAAAAGTTGTTACTATATGTACATATATAATGATATATAGATGTATATATAATATATAGATGTATATATAATATATAGATGTATATATAATATATAGATGTATATAATATATATATATATATATATATATATATATATATATATATATATACAGTGCCATGCTCTAACTCTGTGGTTGAGTACGATAGAATGTTTAGATATTTATGCTCGCCGCTCTCAGTGTAAATATCACTCCGTTATCTTGTGACAATCCCTTGTGTCCTTATGGACTGGGTGAACGCTTACAGATTCAAAGTGTCTCTGTGAACCGGCTTCGCGCCCTGAGATTGTTACTTCCCTGCGCTGATGAGCGCCATAAGCTCGAAACGACGTTGTGTCAGGTAAAATATTAAAAAATAATTTAATACATATATATATAACTTCATCATTAGGCGACAAAAAATCATACATATTTCGGGTCAGGCATCGTAGCCTGATGGTAAAACGGTAGACTACAGACAATAACATCAAGGGTTAGATCTTTGGCCAGGTTAGCTATATATATATATATATATATATATATATATATATATATATATATATATATAAAAACTTTACCAATACAGACCACTTCTGTCACCGATATAGGTTGTGTTGTGTCTCGTGTATGTAAAAGAAAACTTTCTTTATTTTCATGGAGTTGGTACAAAAAATGATTTATTGTTGAGAAATAATTATAATTATAATTTTCTTTTTCTAATAAAATGTTTACTGATTAAGAATATTCATTAGTAATATTTATTATTTATTTTATTCTTTTCAAATTTAAATGAAAAACACATTTTCCAGTTGATGGGATGACGATGGAGGAACATTTGAGAAAACCTGCGCAAACTAGTACTCGAACTAGTTTTTAAGAAGAAGAAGAAAAAGAGGAGAAAAAAGAGAAGAGAAAAGAAAAAGAAGAAAAAAGAAAGAAAAAGAAAAAAAAAGAAAAAAAAGAAAAAGAAAGAAAAAAAGAAGAAAAAACGAAGTCGGGAATTAAATAGTTGTGATATTTCTTATCAAGGTCAACATTCACCCGAGGATAAGGATTAATGAGATCGAATGATTGTTCGTTACGGAATAAAAAAAATGTTATCGGAGTATTAAAAATAATTAATGGAATGAACTAACTTCCATTAATTATTGCGACGTTTATGACAAGTATTTGTTTACATTGGATTTAAAGACGAACACGTTGTAGTCTGTAGGGAAACAGTCCCACAACAAAGTGTTCCACAGATGGGATGCCCTTGCAAAGAAGTTCTGTTCATGGAATTTTCTCCTGGCGCTAGACATACTAAGAAAGAAAGGAATTTTTTTCATTGTGATATAGAGACGGATGCAATTAAAAACAAAGCCTGATACTAAGATTAAACACGAGTAGTCTTAATTTTGTGCTGGGGGATTTTGCAATAACATCGTAAGGATTCTGTTCGCGCCGAACATACATACACATAGCAAACACGAATTTTTATTTCTATTTATTTTGTTTATGACTTGAAAATTAAAAATGATAGAAATTAGAAAAGTAAGAATAGATATAGTAATATTGAGTCCAGGGTGTACATGTGGGTTATCGTTCATTTCCGGCCATCGCCGGTTATGCCGGTTAGTAAATAAATAAACAATTGCAGAAACAACGACATAAACAAAAAACGAAACAATCACCAAAAACTATATCATAAGAAAAGTATTCAACATTTTTGGAAGTCGAATGGAATAAATGTCAAATTTGATTAATTGTAATAATTCAGAAACAATCCAGTTTCAAGAAAACTCACGAACCAAACAATCTTACATCGAATAAAGGCGGACATCACACACACACACACACACACACACACACACACACACACACACACACACACACACTAAATGGCTGAAAAATTTACTTTGCCAGTACTCGCTATTTATCTAGGTATAGTACTAAAATATTCATATAAAATCATACAATTACGTCAGTAATCGAATTTTTTATATACTAATTATTATTATCATTTCTGATGATCTAAAGAAAAGAAAACATTAACCGTCGACTTTTTATTATAAAGTGGAAGATTACTGTCCAAATTCATTTAATACGGCCAGGTAAATCTGAGGTGGTTGTCTGACTTGCTATTTGCTTTCGTCCGGGGGATAGAAAAACAGCACGTGTTTTACTTGCTACGTTTTGTTTCATGGGATTGACAGCATCATCTAAGAGTTATTCATATATATATATATATATATATATATATATATATATATATATATATATATATATATTATACGAGAATTATCTCTTTGGCTATTCTATGCAGACCTAAAACCCATAGCAACTATCGAACCCTGAGGATTATTTACAGTAAGAAACAAAAACCAACAAAAATGGCAGTGACATGCTTCGCATCGTCACGTTAATCGATTCTCAATCTAACACTGGACACAGATATCTGAACAAATCAAGACTAAGGGAAATAATTCTTTTCTTTTAACTGGAAACAAAATTATTTTAAAAAAGATGTTATTTAACAAATTCTTCATTTTCTTTCATATTAAAATTTGTAAAATTACTTGCGGTCCAATTTGATAGTGAAACATTTCTAAGCGAGAGAAAAAAATAAACTTTATAAAAAAAAAGGTTATTTATCTTGGAGATTTTCAAAACCTGGACGACTTTTTTAGGAAACGCTGTGTAGAAAGGGTACGTCAGATAGTTGGTTTATTTTATATTCTGTGAATGGAAAATAAAAAAACATCTAAAATCTGAAGAAAATATGTCTCACCTTTGAGCAAATATTTTTTTTTTAAATAATGAAGCAAATCTTTTTAATTTCTCCTCAAATGTCCAACGACATGCGTTCACTTGATCTAATCCGCAAAAAAGTGTTTGTCTCTCACGAAAACGAGGCTGTCCACCGACGATTGGCCGATCGCCCTCCTTTTCAATGCGTACCTCCCACTTTCCATCATTTTTAAAGATAGGTTTTTATTTCCCTGTTGAATATCGTACTATTATGAAAAAGACGCGCGAGGTGCAGTGATTAACGTTAGTAATCGCGTCAATGGGCGTAATCATCCCGGTGTCGACGAGAGAAAGGTGAAGCCAACGTTGCAGGCGGGGTGGGTGAGGGGTAGTTGAAAATCTAACAGGTGAGAAAAAAAATGGCGGAAATCAATGTGACAAATGGCGTCTACTGCTCAATCGAGAATATATCACGATTTTTCTAAGACATCATAATTTATCAATGTCTTTTTTGTATTTTACACGTTGAGCCTTCAAACCAGTAATTTCCACTGCTTGCTTTCAGCATACACACAGAGATAGATAGATAGATAGATAGATAGATAGATAGATAGATAGATAGATAGATAGATATCCACAGTGTTCCGGCGTCTTTACAACACATCAGTGTGGCTAGACATAACGAGATTTGAAACCCGGATCCCAGTGATTTGTGTCCGGCGCTCTACCAATCACGGAGAATCGCAACCATTTAATTTGACATTTCTGAATCTCCTTTCCTAATTGCGCTCTTTAGTTTTTCATGTCCAAAGAAGGCGCTTCTCTCATATTCATACACATTAATATGTATGACCTGTCTCCATGTTGCTCTATTTAGTGCACTCTTTTCCCAGTTATTGTTCAGGATCTCACATTATTAGAGAGCTATTTAGAATGTCCTTGTATCTAAATTTCGTTTATGAGGTGGCCTTTTTCCTTTGCAAACCTATGCATAAAATAAGCTGCTTTGGAGTACGATCTTTTCCCACCCTACATACATAGCCATACCACCGTAACATGCTTTCAATGTTGCGACAACCACTCCGCTGAAGCACCTCCACATCATCAATTTGCATCTGCCACCTCACACCTAGGATCCTACGAATACGTTGATGATAAAAACGTTATAACGTTTACACGTCTATCATATATTACAGGGAGGGCCTGTGGACGAGTAGTTATAGCACTTGTCTTTGGGCTGGACGACCCGGGTTCGATCCCACTCACGGCATGCGGATTTTCGGGTCTGAAAACTCCCTCTGTCCACCAGCAGTAAATGAGCATCTGACTAAAACTCAGGGAAGGTTCAAGGCAGCAGAGAGGGATGGGCTCCACCTTCCATATGCTGTGTCCTAAACACGGTGATTCTTAACAAATCACCGCCGCTACGGCCATGGGCAGTGTGCGATATCGGCAACGACACTCGTGCGCGTCCAGGCTATGCGACCTTTACCGTTACCATATATTACAAGTTTCACATGCATACATCAAAGCCGACAAAATACAAGAATTATAAACTTGTATTTTTTTGGTGATTTTCCTATGTTTTTCCACAATCGACACTTTAACCTACCAAACAGTGCACTTGTCTTGCATCAAGCTCATTGCCCTATCCAGACACATCAATTTATGAACCACATTCAATTTGTTTCCATGACCAAATATAGATGGCTCAATTCCAGCCTTACCTGGTGCAGGTTGATACAAAACAAGGGTCTTTTTCAAGTGTATGGTTAGTCGTAAAGCACTGCATGTCAGTTCAAAAGAATCCATAAGATATTGCATGTCCGTTTGTGAGTATGCTAAAAGAGCACAATCATCCGTGTATAAAAATTATCTAATTTGTAGATTCGCAACTTTAGATTTGGCACTCAGGCGTTTAAGATTCAACTAACTTACCAGAACTACGAAACCTTATATATATATATATATATATATATATATATATATATATATATATATATATATATATATATATATATATATATATATATAATATTTATTTATAAATATTATTATTAGCCCCCTTCACCAAAGGCCGGGCACTCTTGAGTGACTTTAATAACAAGCAGTACTAATAGCTGCATGCACGATCCGAATACATTCGTTGATCACTCTGACTGCTTGGGTAAATCTAGCCGCCGATTCTCTATTTACAAAGTTAAATTCCTCCATAATTATTAACTAATTGTCTATGGCCGAGGGGTTAAGACTCTTGATTACGAATCAGTGGCGATTTGTGATCAGGGTTCGCGCCCGCCGACCGTTGAGAATTAGCTTCCTGCACTGAAGATTGCGTTAGCATGAAACATGGATGTCTGTAGGTATTAAAATAATTAATATATATATGCACCAGACTGACAATTTTTTTAAAGAACACCACAGCGAAATATAAGGCAAACGGTAAAAAAGTGTAATACTGTTTTGCACCATTTTCTACTGATATTGGTTCAGAAAGCTGCCGGGCAACGTTTACTCGTGCTTTCATACTGTCCATACTGTCGGGGGAAAAGGGTCGGATGATCCCCACAAACTCTGGATGACAAGCAAGCTTCTCTAGAATACACCACAAAGGATTTCTATTGACTGTGCCAAAAACCTTTGTATGGTCTATAAAGATTAAGTACAAGCCAACGTTTTTCTCAAAACGCTTCTCTTGGCACTGCCTAACGGAAAAGACCATGTCAATTTTTCCCCTCACATTTCAGAAGCAATATTAAGATTCTGAAAGAACATTATCTACAATGCTTATGTAATATATCTAACAAAACCAGTAATGCTATCACACAAGAGTTACAACAATCATCTCAAGAACTTGTATTACAAGACCACCATTAATGCATCTTTCCAATTCTGTGGTATGTTTTTAACATTCCAGAAAGTCTTTGCGAACATTTTTCAGCACAATATTTAAACTTTTCTGAAAGCAATCCACCTATACCAAGGGATTTACCACTATTTAAGTTACATGTGGCTTTCTGAACTTCTGCTTTCGGTGGAACATGATTCATTCGTCTCAATGGTATAGAAGTTCATCAAAGTGATCACACCATCTAGATAGAATACGCATGGAATCTTTAACCAATTCCTTACCATCTTCAAATCGAACTGTTATATATGAGCTAGTTGAACCATATACCTCCTTTAGTAGACTGTATAGATGTTTTGCATTATTTATTCTTTGAATCCCACCAGCAATTTTGAATAACTCTTAGATGATGCTGCACTTTTGTCTTTAAATTTAAAAAAAATATGTATTGTTTTGTGCCCTGTTAGTACCACTCATGATGAAAATCCTTGAATTTCTACATCGCTCTCATCAAACCAATCTTTGTGTTGTTCTTTCAACGAATCCCAGTACATCAGCATTGCCCCTGTACAAAGATTCTTTCATAGCTTCCCATGTGTCTTCGCAAGTTATGTTCTCAATACATCGTGTAAGCTTATTTATTACCGTTTCATTTTAAAAAAAAGACTAACACTTAGTTTCTTGGGGGGACTATACCTCTGTTCCGCACAGCTGGCTTTACACAAAATTGCTCCAATTAACTATTTATGACGCGATCGATATATATATATATATATATATATATATATATATATATATATATATATATATATATATATATATATATATATATATATATATATATATAAGGAAATTGTAGTTTGCTTGAAGCATTGCTGGAAATATAAGTGTAAGTTTGAAATCCGAGGCAGGAGCAATGGGAGATATATACTGGAAGGTGGAAAAGATGAACAAAAATAAATCAGAAGAGAAAATAAGAATGGAATCTCAAATCAATTTATTAATATTTCACGTAAAACAGATTGAATACCAGAACAGTAAATAAAGTAGTTACCGTCAGGTAATTAAAAGTTCCGGAATAAGGTAAACTTAAATTTTCGAGAGCGTTCCTCTCATTATCAAATGACCAAAAAGATGACCGAGTGGTCGAAAAACCGATGGGATCAACTGTTGACGAAATACCGCTATGAATGGATATAGATGGTTAAATCTGATATAGTACTTTAATTTAGGGCCATTTTCAGGCTGTGAAAGGGGTTTAATGAATGTAAAATAGCCAAAAACAAGTGGCCTGCACCTTCTGAATTTTGCAAAATTCTTAAAATGTTTGATTGTTTAGTGTTATTTATGTATAAATGAACACAAAAAATACTACTCGCACGAATCTGAAATTTTCACCCATTACGTCCTACCCCTACTATAAGGATAGCATTAACGGTATGTTATTTCTTATTCCTTTTTTAGTAAAGGTAAAAATAATTATATCAATATATTCATAGTAACAGTCGTAGTTACAATGGTGATTATATCAATAAAACAGTAATAATAATTATATATAAGAGTAATAAAAATCATATTAACAATGAGAATAATAATTATATTAATATTAATAATAATACTACTACTGCCCTCTATAATAAGATAATAGTAATAATAATTATAATAAAACTAAAAATGAAGATAATAATGATAATAGTAATAATAATCCTATTAGTGATGATAATATTCAAAGTTAAATTAATACATATCGAATCGATAAGGTCTCTATTTTATATGAGTCTAAAATAGAATATTAGGGGATAAGAAAAATAATAGTAATAACAATCCAAGAACATCACAATTATAATGACCGCAGTATGAACAATAAAGTTGCCGTCGTCACTAAATCTGGAATATGTCAGAATTACTTTTAGTAAGAAACAAAACTAGTCAGAGAGAACTTAGACAGAATTTTCCATGGCATTAGCATAAAGATGGTACGTGAGTAGTCTGTTGCCACTCTCTGTTTCTACTTTTATCTTCTTTCAATCTTCGTTACTAAGTGACAGGAGTTTAGTTTTATTCTCGAACATGAACCGTTTGATGTTTTCCATTTCTCTAGCTTCTTCCTCAGTGAGTTCTGTGATTTCAGTTTCAGTGTTTACGTTTTGTCCGTCTTCTTCCTGGAAGTTTTTGTCAAGTTGTGTTTCTTGATCTCTCACGCCATTTATCTTTTGTTTAATTTCCTTTAATTTAATCTCTGAAAACTAGCCTTTATTGAGGATCTGTCTTGTTTGATCTGCTATCCTTTGTTCTGTTGTATGGTCGTCTACAGAAATGTCCCATATATCTTTTATTCGTTTCCGGTAGCCTCTTTCTGTGAGGTGGCGGCTTTTGTAATAGCATTCCATTACCAGTCTGTTCTCTTTTGTAGTCCATTTCTTTCTATGGCTTTTTGGTTTGTTCTTTTTATTTATGATTTCTTGTGTTAGGTCCGTGTCCTTGACATAGCTGGAACTAGAGAGGTTACTTACCTATCTTTTGCTCGTGATCTTATTCCTGAAATAAAAGGAGCTAACATTCGCAGGATGCGGACCGGGTCCCCCATGTTGGCCATCGAATGAGCACCTGCCCATCATAACACTCATATCTTTCTTCTGAGTCCAAGGGCTTGTATTGTTATTATGTTGCATTATTCATATTTTGATGTATGTAGCAACACCAGACCCAGGTTTTATTTGCCTGTGTTCCTGTCACAGGGACAGTCTTTATCTCATTTTCATGAGGGATAAGATGCACTATCACACATACATGAAGGGACATTTACGAAAAAATTATATATATATATTACCTAACTACTAAGTATAAGTTTTCTTGGCTACTCTTAAATAGAAAAGTAAAAAAAACGATAGATTCCCCTCCTATGTTTGTTTGATAAATTGACGCCTTGTTATAAAAACGCTTCTTGCACCTTCTCGCTCGTGATGTTAAATGCACATCAACTTCTTATAAAATGACATTAACTTTTTTCTCTCACGTGACTAATTAATACTTTTTATTTGAATTCCTTTCAAATCTAAGAAAAAGCTATAATAAGATCCCCCCCCCCCGAAAATAAATAGCAGAAGCTAGAGCTATTCGTTAAAAATAAAAGCCAGAATAAATGTAACATTTGTATCCCTACCAAAAAAGAGTTTTGCACCGGCTAGGTCGTGATTTATTATTATTATTATTATTATTATTATTATTATTATTATTATTATTATTATTATTATTATTATTATTATTATTATTATTATTATTATTATTATTATTATTATTATTTACTCACTAGGAGTCAGTGATCGCCCCTGCCAACAACCTGTGGTATTCCCTGGAGTCTGAGTGACAACAAGTCTCCTCAGACTTCCAGTATGCTCCACTTCTTTTCGCTCATCACCGCTGATGACCTTGTGGTATCGCAACAGCCACCTACCATCGATTTCCCGCTTATACGGGCCATTGGTCCCCTATGGGGCCCGAGTGGCAACAAGCCTCCCCAAGGTCCCAGAGCTGTCCGCGCTCTTCCAGTGGAGGTCTGGTTTGCGCTTTCCCTCCTCGACCCTCTGTCCACAATTTTCGTGGTGTCAGCCTATGCTTGCGCCTCTCTCGTGCGGTTGTATTTTCCCCGGTTCTGTTTTCTTGTGCTTCCATGTGTTTGTTCTCCATTCGTTGCTTATGTGGGTTGGTTTCCGCATTCGAGGACATTTCTCAGGATTGTAGCTGTTTTGATCATTACTGTCCTTTGAATGGTCTCAGTTATCCATTATTATTATTATTATTATTATTATTATTATTATTATTATTATTATTATTATTATTATTATTATTATTATTATTATTATTATTATTATTACCTTGTTGTCTATATTTAATTTCAATATCATTATATCAAAAATGTTTTTAGAGCTGTGCAACTTAATACCTTTTTGTTACTAGAGTTATTACTAAACCTACGTTCGATAGGACTCTGGATATGTTTTATGATTGATGGAAGTGAGGTTGTGACTTTGGGTTCATATATATATATATATATATATATATATATATATATATATATATATATATATATATATATATATAAGAAAAAGCTGAAATGCTAGTGGTCTCATTATTTCTATTAACTATTTGTTAACAATTTTAAGCCCTACATTGTATGCATATGTCCTGGCTTCCACTCTGACTGTCCTGTGAATGATTCCTTAAATAAAATGTATCTACGAAACCCCTTAATTTTCTAATTTCTCACACTTCTCACTAGTCATTTCTAGTCATCGTTGCCTAATCCTCAATTTAAGTTTCAAATCTATAACGCAACAATTATTCTATTCAGAAAATCCAAAGAGAAAAATAAATGAAAATAATAAATAAAGACACGTTATATGTTATATGAACCAATATTTATTGCTCATGCGTTGTATTTTCATTCCAAGAATGTCTCCAATTTAAATAATTTGGGGCGGCTTGGTGTTTGCAGGAGTCGGGTCTGAAATAAACAATACATATTTGAAGTTAGCAGAGGTAAAAACTTAATGGTTCTTAAAAACATTTCCAGTCGCCTCCCTTTGGTTCTATGCCATGCCTTAGTGTTCCTTCCCTAAACAATATACGAAGACAACTTCTTTGTATTTCGAATACTCTCAATAGAAATGCGATGCGTTTTATTATGAAAGAGATGAGTTATTTGCTGAAGTCAGCTTCTTGTACATCCTTAATTAGAGACTGATTTTATCCGGAAAGTTGATTATGTCCTTAGGTTTTAGGGTTCCATATAGTTCGTCTATTCGTTTTATATTATAGAATGGTCTTCGTATGCGGTCGTGATATTTACATTCAATCAGAATGTACAGCGCGCTGTAGAAATATTTCCCACACTTTAAACGATCATGTATTGCTAATGAACTCATGCAAGTACCAATGATGTTTTCATTTAGCTAATGACTTACCATTTTCCTTAAAGTACATGGAATGTGCTCCAATAAAATTACTGTACTTGTACACCTCCTCAACGTAAATACCGCCGACAACCTCGACTAGAAGCAAAATCCTACCCTTCATTGTAAAGGTCGCCAGATGCCGGAACACTTTCTAATCTAATAGCTCTTTTTCATCGGACCGCTTGCCCTCGGAATATATATAAAGTAAGTTGATATAAATAAAATTAGAATGTTATTTATATCAATTCCAAGAAATCAAATAGTACGAATATTTGCCGTGCGATCGTTTCGTAAACGATTTGGAATATTAATTTTGATAATTACAAAATGTCTCTTCATGTGCGCCCTTCATAACATCACATATAGTAGTTAAGCATGAAAAATATCAAATTTTCATATTATTAAAAAGACACATATATCCAATCAATATATAGGAAACAGAACTTCTCATTATGTAATTTTATACCATTCTATTTGTGAGATCAATGATGATAATAGTAATGATAATATATAGGATACAGCTAATCAAAATATTTAAATACAAAATGAACAAAGTAGAGAAAAATAGTGAAAATAATAATAGAAAATAAATGATAATAATAAATACCAAATCAAATAAAGTAAAGGTTAAAACAAAGAAATATTAAAATAATTTGAAGATAAAAAAAATCTATAAAAGAGAACATATATGAAGGATTATAGTATAATAGCAAATTAAATTAAGTAATAAAGTCAGAATATTAGTAATAATTGATAAGCAACATAATACACTGGATAATGATTATTTTAATAGTTAAATGTAACGAGATAATATTAATTATTAATTATAATCAGGATAATAACAAAACAAACTAAATAAAATGAAATAAACTATTATATATAATGTGTATATGTTTTTATATTTGTATGTACAGAATTCACTCCTAGACTAATTAACCGATCATTATGCATTTTGGAACACAGCTGAAAAGCGTAAGAGATCGTAATGTAGGTTATATTTAGTGTGATTTAGTTTTATGCAAAGGAGGCAAAGAAACGTTGAATACCTTCGTGAAAATTATGATACCTCCGAGTATTGTGAAAATTTTACAATAGGTATAATACATAAATTAATAAATATTCTTTAAATTTCAGTTTCTTTGGAGTATTTTAAAGGGGTTTTACGCGACATAATATGTGTATAACCTCCCATTTCAACATTCAAATATAGTAAGAGTTTCATTAAATTTGATCCATAACCATTAGGCACCAATTAAAAAAGATTCTCTGAATTTCGGTTTCTTCTTAAGACTCTTTACGCCTTACATTTTCGACATTTTCTAGAATCAAAATAATGGAAAGAATTTTGATAAAAATTGGAATCAGGATTCTATACGTAAGTTTTAGTAGCATTATATCTTGATTTTGATATTCGTAATGAGACATAAAAGTGGTGCAAAACTGTTCTGTTCGGGGAATCATTTTTACCTGTCCTCAGATGGGTTATATTCAAGTTTAGTGTGATACTAGATAGATATAGTTATAATGAAAATTGTAAATGAAGCCCGAGACTTAGTTATCGTACAGGTTTTCTTCATCGATAACATCAATCTAATTCATTAAAACGCGATATTAAGCGTCGATCTACCCTAATCTTTCGAAAAAATAAATTCTTAATAGTCTGTAAAATAAATTAAATTAACTATTTTATAAGGTAATTGTCTTTCATTTTTTTCTTTCATAATGTGGAAACAGTTTATTTCTTCAAATATTGTTTAAATATAAAATTGATGAACTCAAAAAATCTCCTTCAAAAACAAAAACAAAATACTTTTACCGTCTTAATTGTTCGTAACTTAAGAAAACAAAAGAAAATAGCAGAAGCTTCCCACACCCTCAAAGTCTAAATCTTCATCACCGTAGTAGAGCTGGTGGCGACGTGATAGTGTCAGAGCTATGGTATCTGGAACTTCGATTCCTGAAAGGGGCACCCATGATGAACAGGTCTGGCACCAAACGGTATTAGGGTCGCACCTCGACTTATCTAGAAGTCGGTATCAGGATCCGTCGTCCTTTAGTACTTTTCGCCTTCATAAGCCGTGAAACCGCACATTTTAGGAGTGAAAGTTACAACGTAGCTTCTGCGCAATTCCTTTGTGTCTTTTGAGACAAGCTTTCCCCGACTTCGTATGCAACCGCTGAGTCTTGCTGCTCTCGGTGTCGAGAATAAAAACCTGCGGTCATGCAGGTTAACGAATAGCTGTGACTAATAAGGGGGACTTCATGCAGACCATACAATCCTGGGGCACGATCTTCGTGAGTTCTATACAGAAGTTCAACTTGCTTAACAGATTTCCACGACTTTCAAGATCAAGGCCAAAGGTAAGGGAAAGTTATGGATACGGTTAAGCAGCTAATCGACGGACAATTACATTATGCTCGTATGAAAACAAAACACATAAAATTGAATGATGTACTTACAAATACAAGAAGAGGCCGTCACTTCAATGTCATCAATAGCAATGTTGCATTCTTCGTTACGAAGAACTTGCTGATCGGTATCAAACATCATTTCCAAATAAGCGCGTGTTGTTGCTGTGAATGAAAACTGGAGGAAAAATACAGAGACAGAAAGCCCTTTTTTTATATGATCTGTGAGAATAATTTATCAAACAAGTTTACTGTTTGCAATTTTCACTAATTTTCTGGTACTTCTGACCAAAAATAAAAGTGTAGTATCTGTTTCGTTTGAACTCAGACCCTCCGCCCAGGCATTACCTTCTCTGAAAAAAAGGGGTATAGGTTTATCGTCTGCCGTCTGAAGCGCTCTCATCAGTGAATGCCAACGACGGGACTGACCAGATTATTTTTATACTAGTTCAGAGTGCCTCCATATTGTTGGAGCTGGATTCGCCGCCATAGACTGAGCTTATGTCTAACTTTATGGCAGTGAGAGTCAGGAAAATAAACGCTGTTTTTTTTTTCGTTTAATGCCCACCACGTGATGTTTTCGACGTAGTATCTGTTTATTTGTCGTGATACCATCCTCCAAGGCAGTACTTCCTCCTTTTTGGGGTGGAGTGTAGTATCTGTTCTGTTGTCATAAGACTATCCTCCCAGGCATTATCTCATCCTTTGGGTGCTAGAGTAAGTCTTAGCTAAGATTACGGTGAGCTAGTGTTTGGGGGTATGGTTTGGTTTAGGGGCAGTGTAGTAACAAAATGTTTATTAGTGGCGGGCATTAAAAGTAAAAGATCAAAACAAACTTCCATGGCTTAACCCATTGCTCGGTGTATTTGTTTTATCAATATGTGGCACCTAGCGCCGTATATATTTTTACTCTATTTACAAAGGTAATCATGAAATGAACACCACTTTAATCGTGTGGCGCACAAATTACAACCCTCTCTAGGTCATTTAGTGAATGCTACAGTTGCCAGTCGACAGCATCTGTTATATTTTGATGATTTTTTCGAATCTGGCAGGTTGCATGTATGTCGACAAAAGGCACTCTCTCTCTGCCAAGCTCCAGCCCCTGTCTAATAGCCGCAGTGTTGCATCCCTGTGCTTGTTTTACAGGTACTTCCACGAAATGTGCTCCAATGAACTTACTGCACTTCACGGCCTCCAAAACCTTTAGATAGTGTTTGGAACGGGCCTTGTGTACAATGCGAAAACATCCATCGGAGTACGCCTCACCGCACT
>OY744521.1:86774697-86794697 GCA_963556195.1 Sepiola atlantica | reverse complement strand
TATATATATATATATATGCGATACTTTAGGCCCCGCTTATTGGGTTCTGTTGTCGACTTGCTAGATGGACGCCGAATTTCGATTTAGAAGTTAATTCACTCTATCATCTCCGGACAATGCCTGGTGAGCAAATCGGTACGCGCCCCGACTACTAAGTCAAATATGACTTTCGTATTTGGGTTCGAACCGTGTGACCGGCAGGGATTGTCTCCTCCCATACTGATGATTGCAGTTTTGCATAGGAACACATCTGTATATGTGTTAATTTGAAAATATTATCTGTTTATAATCGTATTTATATATATATTGCGTGTGTTTATTTAAGCAGCATAGTTTTATTTAAGCAAACATTGTTAAAATAACAGAATTCTTCAGCTTAATCAGACCGTTTCTTTATTTTTTTAATGATTTTTCTGTGTTAAAATAAAAAAATAATAATATACGTTCCATGTCTCGTGCAACCATCAGTATGATATGAGATAGTCTCTGCCAGACACAAGGTTCGAACCCCAATACGAAAGTGATACTTGACTTTGTAGTCGCAGCGCGTACAGATGTGCCCACCAGGCATTGTCCGGGAATATGTTTCGATTCTTCGTTGAACAATCTTCAAGTGACAAAAGCAAATGAACAAAAAGACTGGGGAAAATAAGAGAATTTCAAAAGGTAGCCGAGAAACGCGCACGTAAAGTCAATTAAACGTCAAAAGAGCAGAGTCGCATTGTTCCAGGAAAGACGTTAACAATTGTAATTCTGCAACGCCAGAATTAGCATCACAAAAAAAAATTGTATTACGTTAAGCATTTTAAAATCTTGTTACTGATTTCACGCGTAATGTTATTAATTGTATGTTGCTGGGTTTTAATAAAGATAACTTCTCGTACTTTTAATTTTTTAAAACTAGTTTTGGAATGTATTATTCTCGTATTGTTGACTAACATCTTTCTTAAATAAAAGGGGTCAGTTATGTTTTTTAAAATGTTGGTAAATTAAGCTAGGGTTTACAAATTGCATAGTAAGGTGGCGAGATAGGGAAGTGGTTGTAAAACCAATGTAGCTATTAGCTTTATTGTTATTATTATGGGAGTTACATTTTCCCAAGGGGCCATTTAAACTTATAAATTACATTGGTTCTTTTTAATGTTTTATGGATTAGGAAGTTGTTTTTTACTACAAGATTTCGGGTCTTACATGTTTTATAGTAAATAATGAGTCTAATTTAGTAATTTTTGTCAATTAGGATATATGTAAATTTTTGTTAATTGGGATATATATCTGTGTACAATATTTTTATGGCCTTTTCTTCTAATGTAAAGTTTGGTTGCATTTGATTACAATACTATATGTTAATATTGTTTGAGTTGTGGTGTTGGATATTATTATTATTTCTATGGTATTTTTTAAGTTTCGAATCATTAATTTTATTTGTTCATAGACGATATAATAAGGGAATTTGTTATTAATAAGGACTTGTTTTATTTTTTTTAACTCAATGAATAGGGTTTTTTTTCGGAGGAGATTAGTTTTGCACGGTTTAGTTGGTTTGGGATATTTTGTAGCGATAGGGACTTTCTCTCTTATAATTTAAAAGATTAGAATTGAATAAGTTTTTTTTATAAGTAGAAGTGTCAAACGTATTATAAGATGTGTCAACAAGCCGCGCGTACGTGGTACCCTCTGTATGTGACTCGATGTGGCGAGTATAAAATGCAATAAATTTGGGCAATTTGGGGAATTTTTCAACCCCTTTGACCCCCTGGGGGCGCGAACCAGAATTTTTCTGAGGTCAAGGATGCTCATTTTATATCCAGAACAATTGCTTCTACATTTTGGCCAAGTTTCAGAAAAATTGAATGGATGGACCAAACGTTATGAGAGAAAATGGTCATTTTTTGCCATTTCGGAGCCTTTTGACCCCCTGGGGGCTAACCAGATTGTTTTTTTAAATCGGAGAATGTAACTTTCTAACCTGACCAAAGTTACAACTTCATGCAACATTTCAGAGAAATGCAATGGATGGTTGCGGAGAAAAATTTATAAAATCGAGGGACCAATAAGAACATCAAGAAATAGGATATCATTATTTACGTTTCGTGCTATGGTGAGAATTTTGGAAAATGTCCTAAAGTTTGTGTATTTGGTCATTATTATCAGCTAGAATAAGAATATCATCGACATAGCGTATGTAATGTTATTTTTTTCTATGCTTGCAATATAGAATTCGCTAAAAGTCGGTCCGAAAACCAAACCTATTGAAACTCGGTAAATTTTAGTGTAAATGTTTTCCGTGAAGTCATAAAAAGGTATTTTAGTTGTGCAAATTGATAGTAACTTTCGTATTTTTTTAATTGATTTTAAGTGGAGAGAGAGAGAGGGGCGAGTTATTGTATATATTATTAATGATTATATCAATTGTTTTTTTTTACATGTACATTAGTGAATAAAGTCAAGAGAAGCAATGATTTCATTGTCCGGTTGTTTGATTTGTATGATTTATAATAGTTCTTGTGTGGACTTTATTTATATATATATATTTGTACTTCCATCCCGCCACACAAAAGTTAGCGAGTAAAACACATGCTTTTTTCTTCACCCCCGGGCGACAGCATTTCAAGTGGTGAGGCAAAACGAGAATGTAAATAGCAAGTGACACAACCACCTCAGACTTACCTCGCGTCTGACATGAATTGGGAAAGAAATCTTCCATTCTTTAATAAAAAGTCAACGGTGGATGTTTTATTTTTAGGTAATCAGAAATGATAATAATAATAATTTGTACCGGAAAAAAATTATTGTATGCTATATATTGACTTAATTCTATGATCTTATATCAATATTTAGTTATACATCTAGATAAATAGCGAGTGTGAACACTGACGAAACATATTTTTCCGTCATCTTTTGAGGGTATACACTAGTTCATAAATAGTTAACAACTAAACAAAAACGGATATTATTAAGATGATTCTATTTCAATCTGCGCGTTATTTGGTGAAAATTATATTTCAATCCTAATCGTGACTGGCAGACGAACCGATCGACGCATCTAAAAATCTCATTTAAAAATTAAGCGTTACAGACTGGCGAAAATGCTATTTCGAACTTAGACATGACAGACCGACGAAAATGCAATTTCAAACTTAAGCGTGACAAACCGACGAAATTGCTATTTCAAAATTAAGTGTGACAGATATACCGATAGACAGACGAAACCTCTTATAGAGATGCTTGGTCGCATTTTAAAATGTTGCCGTAGTTTAAAGTCAATATAGTGTATTATTCATTTCTGTCTTGGTAAATAAGAGAGTGCGCTAAAAAGGAATAAAGTTAACCATGTTAAATATTGCATGCATTAATCTCACCTCTTTTTTCTCATAAGTTCAGTGGGTTTTTTTTTAAAGTCAACTGACATCTGATTGCGTAGGGCCAGAGTTATCTCCCTTGACAATATTTAGTTTTAACGCGAAATGGCGTTACCGGCCCAAGTTTTTATACTCTCGTTCCCCACGTAGTGGGAAATTACGAAACAAGACCCTGCCTCTTATTTGCGCAACCTTCAAACAGGTCGAACGTTGTCTGAAACGAACCTATTATTTAGTATGCTTTTTAAACCTCAACAGCTTTGCCTGTTAGGTTATCTTTCTGATAAAGTCACCTGACTCTCAAACTATAGTCAAGTAACAAGACGACCGTTTTCGTATATCCATCTACCAGTAGCGTGTCGCCACCATTAAAACTCTGTAAGTGAATTCACATTCCAATGCAGTTGCATGCTTTAATTTTGACTCTTTAACAACAATCCTCATTAATTTCTTCTCATAGAACCATTATAATTATTGTGTAGGATTAATTTGTCTTTCCTTTGCGTACCTTCATGTATTAGATGCCTTTTTAACCGTATATATTTGTCTCCGATAAACTGTAAATAAATTAAATGTTATATATTAACCAACTGTTTTCCCTTCTATCTTTCTCTTCCGACACGAACAATGGTTGCTGTGTGCTCAGCCACTGATATATTCCCAAGACATGACAACGAAAATGTTGAAGCGAATACAAAATATTTTCACTTTTCAACGGTTGAATCTTTTTTTTAATGTAGTTAGTAAATTTGACATCGTGGTGTTGTCATAGTGCACATTGGAAGACAATCTATTTAAATTACCTACTAGACACTATCTTTGAGTGTCTACTGACTCTCTGTACAAGGGTTTGTCAGGACAACCTGACATGAGGATACTTCCTCTTACAAGTAAACTCTGACAAAATATTCAAAATAACATTGTATTCGCAGCACAAATAAGATCCTCTCAGCACGGCTATACACTTGTTCATGCGAGGAAAAGTGCACTTTCTCCTAGCGATGTTAGCTCTAGTAACAACACTTAGCTGGATACTCCACCAGAATAGATGAATTCTTGTCTTGGAATCTGGTTAGACCAAGAGACGACAAGAAAGATATACTATAACATAGTTAACTGGTCAATTATGAAGAGGAAAATTAATGTTCGTAACTTCTTTACTAACTCAACGTTTGAGAAATAAAGAACTTTTATAGAATATTCGAATATCTATGTATTTCATATAGAGATTAAGTGTTAGCCCCGGGAAGGCGTCCCTTGATTTCTGAGAACTTCAACTGAAGTAAAATGAAACAAAAATATAATTATATAATGGTATCCCGTCTTAAAGGTAGTCTTGAAAAACTTGAAAATCAATATTTCTACAACGGTAACACCACAATGCCAAATTTTATGGATTTTCAAGAGAAATCTTTTCTAATTACTTTTGAATTTTTTTTTTTCGAACAGTCAGATGCCAGCCATGATCGGGTAAAAGTCTTAAGTAATTTATAATTGTATTCATACTGAGGATTGAAACTTCAACCCCCAGAAGACTATTACTTAGAACTGATTATTACTGAGCACTTTCATTCTTGGACACGTGGTGCAACGAATAAAAGAGAAAGCTACCCTTGTGGATTAAATAAAGGGTTCCGTACGAAATTCCGTATAGATTATCGAGTTCAACAAAATACACCCGAAGAAGGTCAGAGGTTACATCGGCCGAAACATTGTGAGAGTAAGATCCAAGATGAGAGCAGTAATCTGAATAATACAAATTGTTAGTTCTTATTTAAAAGATTCCGAAACAAGTTTTTTATTGTTTATTGAGGCTTAAAAACGGACAGAACTTTCGTTTCAATTTGATAAAATAATTTTTTTAACCTTAGACCTTACTGCCATCTCTTTAATCTAAATTAAAAGTTTATTTGATAAAATTTCGAAACTAAACCAGATCTAAAAAAAAAATATTTCTACGCACTCGTTTAGTTAAAACAAACATTAAGTATCTACTTAGAATATGTTTCTGTGTCTCTTCCTAAAAAATTCAATATAGTTTCCCCTCTCATAAAGGTAATTATATGTACGTTTATGTATAGAGATATCCCTCATCTTTCTGCTAATACATTTACCGGATCAACAGAATGTATGCTAGTTTGTGTAGGCACACTATGTTAGTGGAGGACAGTAATCTAATTAGAAGTTATTTTTAATTTAATTGGCATTTACCAGCATAAAGAGTCCAACTAGTTGATAGCAAAATTCTTGCTTGAATTAAGCAATATTTACGTACTAGATTATCCACTCATGGAATAGTAGCCAATCAGAACTCATAGAATGGACTTATACATCTGAGCATATTAAAACATTTCTACCTTCTTATAAATCGGCTTTCTAGTGCTCTTTTCAGTTTATTTCTCTGTAGCTCAACTGATTGTTGTGTGTTCCGTTGGATTTCAGGAGTAAGTTATTATTGATATTCGGATATTTATTATTACACTTTCGTTATTATTATCATTATTTTTTGTTATTGTTGCTGTTATTGTTCTTGATAAGCTGGGTTGTCTTAAGTCGGACATTATGCTCATTGGATTTAAAAAAATTTCTTTGCATATTTTCCGGTTTTTGTTATCTGTTTTCATAATTCTTTCCTCCATTAGCGATGGATACCCCTAGTCACCAGCCACAAAACCCATAGACGCCAATAAGGTGTCGGTCGAGGCTTCACCTCTCTCCCAACCTGGATTTTCTGGATGAAACATGCCTCCAAAAGTTATAATAAATGTTAAGGAGTCTCCTGGAAAGGGCAAAATAATGCATGCACCTAGTAACGGATAATGGACTCTGAGTTGACATTCCAAAACTAAAAGAAATACTAAAAAGTGTGTAAATATTTGTGGTCGATAAAAACGCCCCAAAAGTTATTAGAACATCTACAGACATTGTCATCAAATTACTTGCAACTGCAGGATTTCGGCCACAGAGAATTATTAAATGAAAATAGTATCAAACCTGGAACATGCTATTTTCAACAAAAGAAGAAACGTATAAAATTATCACAAACTGAAATAATTACACAGGATTACGTACTTCTGGTGATGTCGCTGGGAAAAGGAAAAACCGTCTCCTTTTTTACACGTCCCGTATTATGTGGACGGTGAACATTTGGCGACACCTCTTATGAAAACTTATGAGATTACGTCCATAACATGGGATAATCACGTAGGATTATAGTCGTTTGAAATTGTTCTAGACAGGCTAGACTACATTGAGATTGGAGAAGAAAAACTCCCAATTATTGTTGCAGGAAGGAGGCGTTCTTGTTGGGGCTGCAGTACAGTGGAGCAGCTAACGGATTGCCCTCAGAGGAAAAACATAGTCGCAAACAATAAACTTTCAAAATAAAGTGAGTAAACACTTAAGACTGATGAGCGAGGAGCCCTCTGAACAAAAAGATGGCATACCCCCCATAAACACGGCTACGAGAGACGACTACCCTGTTCTTCCCGACCGAAGTAGATACGCGGGTGAGAGGGAAAAATGATTAGATGTTGGTACAGACAAAAAAAAACACCCGGACGCTTAGAACTTGAAAATTTGAGAGAGGAAGAAGAAGAAATAAAAATGCTGAGGGATCCTAGAAAGGTAAAATACGTAGAAGTACTTATCCTAAAAAAATTCCTTGATGAAAAAAGGAAACCGTCTTCTCCAAAAGTACCCATCTTAAAGGGAAAGCGTCAAGTCTCTTTGGAAAACAACCACCTCTTCTTCTCACCAGACCAAACCACGTTCACCACCAAAACCATGACCTACATGTCACCGCTCCCATCAACGTGACGGAGTACAAAATGGTCCCCTTAAAAAATACCTACTCCCCGATTCCTTCTCCTTTCGTCTCCCCACAAAAGACCCCCTAAAAGACTCCTCCAACTTCTCCTGTAATAACTGAAAAACTATCTCACCCACCTCCCCTTATCTCCAGAAAACTCATACTACAATCCCTAATGAACACAGACATGCCACCCCCTCTTCTCATGGCATTGCATCAGAGGAGCCAAAAGAGTCCTTCGGTGGAAAAGAGGAGGAAAAACTAGTCCCCCCCCCGCGTAAGGATATTTGTGTAGTCAGCGAGGCACAAGAAGACAATGTTAAACATCACAAACTTGCTGACTTTAAGCAACTATTGACATTTTGAGAAATTGAGGATAGGTTCATAGAAGACCATTCAATTTCCCCATGAATACCCGAATTCTAACGGTAATAAGAAACATATAAGAAGCAAAGAGTGTATGGCGAATGCTGGAGGAGGCAACTGCTACTTTTAATCTATCTCCTCCTCCAGCTATATTTAAATACAATTAATTCATTTTTAAATATCGTGTTAGAGGGGTCCCAGTTACATTGCACTCATCCCTCTACAGAGTACCAAAGCTAACATTTCCCTTGAATATTGGTGGTATCAATATCCATATTGGCCAACACTCTTTCGGGAGAGCGGTCGGCATCCTCACCCCATCGATGTTCGTTTCGGAATCCCAACTCTAACGCACTACAATGCCACTCATACTAGCAAGCTTAAATGTCCAGTCATGAGGGTCGGTTCCCGAAGACTTCGGGTTGGGCAGGACCTTGTGCGGCTCGGTGCGGATATATGTTGCTTAAAAGAGACCCACTTTATTCAAGAGGATTATGGGGGAGGGGCTGCATAGGCACTTTGATATCTATTCAGCATACTTTTATCTTCCTTCAAAGGGTGTAGCCTGGCTAGATAAACACTTATTAGATGCGTTGGTTGCCCCTTGCTTATTTGATCCGAGTTTTGACCCTGTTAAGGGACCGGAAGGAAAACACGAACTCAGAGTTTAGAGAAAACAAGTATATTGAAAAAGGTATAATACAACAAAGAACAAGATTTCTTGTACGTCAGTCTTGACGGCTAACATAGACTGGTATGGTTCCAACACTGAGGAGAAGGAGCTCCCAGTATTTATAGTGGGTGGAAGAGTTCAAGTAGTCCGTTATAGGTAAGGTACCATAACACCCCCTCCCAAGCCTTACCTCATCAGAAGTGATAGTATCGTTTCCGTTTTGGATCGACGCTATCCTGAGGCTGCTTGAGGTAGCTGTATGTCGAAAGTGTTGTATCTGGTAACCAAACATCTTCCTGGGGAGTGCTGTCGGTGTCTTCTGATAGTCGTCCCTTAATTTTATTTAGCTGTCTCTTACGAGAGAACTGAGCGCCTCTATCAAATTCAGATTTGATATTCTCCAGCTTTTTTAATTCTAGACTTCTGATTTTAGAACACATATTTAAACTTGATCGGGATGCCACAGAATTTCGCGATGTTATCGATTAGTTTGATCTAATAGATAAAGTCCGAAATGAGAAGCCCTGTATGGACTTGGACTGATAGGCACGACTCCGGTCCGGCACAACTGACGAGTTACATTGACCGGTTCTTAATTATGGGAGTCGATGTAAGATTATTAGGGTGTCCAAGTTTTCATAATGTAGTTTATTCTGATGATAAACTTATTCCGATCTGTGTGAACTTTGATAGCCCACACCTAGAAACGCTAGTTACTGAAAACTCAACACATCGTTGTTCGAAATAAAAATCTACCGAAAATAGCTATTACTAACCTTATAGCAGGAACTGAGGGGAACCGTAATTGGGAATAAGTGGTGGGGTCAACTTACGATATCCATTAGGCCCTTATATGCTGATTTTAGCTGACAACTCAACCTAGATTCTAAAGCAGATAATACAACACTAGTCTAGATTAGATCGAGGGGTGGCGGCAGGGGATAGCTTTAATGTTATAATAATTAAGACAAATCTGGCCACTTTGACTATCAAAGATTACCAAGCTTTATTAACAAGGGATAGGTTAAAAATAATGCCCTAGCAACAAATATTGTCAGTGATATGCGTACAAATGAACGACATCGTGCTTCTAATCGACACATCGTCTGTGTCACAGTGCTGGATAGACGTCTTGTGACCAAAAACAATGGTTATTTGGAGGCGTTTCGTTCTTATTTTAAGGAGCTCTTCACCGGGGAGCCTGGTTTGTTCTTAGCGTATTTCGACACCTATTTAAGTGACTTTGCTCGTCTTGCATAAAAGTTGCATAAAAGAGGATGAAGTCTTGGAGACTCTGAAACAGGTCGGGTTGGATAAGTCCCCTTGGGATTGATGGTTTGCCCTACGAACTGTATTTAAGGTTGTCGCACATATTTGTACCCTTGCTGGCTGTTTTATTTAACACTTGGTTTAGGAATGGGTCTATTCTTCATTATTTTACCAGGGGAGGGGGATTGTGAATTTGATTCGCAAGAGCAACGATGGTGGGAATGGGATTAGTAATTTTCGGCCCTTAACAATGTTAAACACAGAGTTAAAAATTTTGTCCAAAATTTTAGCAAATTGCTGTCATGTCAGGTTGTCATGTTTCGTTTGATTAGCCCCGAATTGTCTGGTGCTGTGAAAAATAGGATTATCCGAGATAATTTTCACGCAGTACGCTTGATCATTGAGAAAGTCGACACTCAAGTCGCACTGATCAATTTAAATCAGTCTAAAGCATTTGATAGGGTTGGTCATCGGTACTTGGAGGCTGTCCTCTTGGCTGCAGGATTCGGCCCGCAGTTTCGAGCCTGGAATCGCCTCTTATATGCGAGCCCCGATGTACTGATGGAAGTGAATGGTTTGAGATTAAATCCCTGCAATCTGTCCAGATCTATTCGTCAGGGATGTCTGCTTTCACCGATGCTATATGTGCTTGTATTAGAACCCTTCCCTCACAGGCTTAGGGTGAATCCGGTCTTACAAGGGCTCACTTTGACAGGTGCTTGTCACGAGCAGTGCCGAGATAAATGTCGTCGACAGAGAAATCAGAACGTATGAAACGGTAACAGGGAACAAAATCAACTGCGACAAGTCTGTAGACTTCCGCGGTGGTGCCTGGAAGGTTGTTTATCTACAGGGGGCCCTTTAGCTGGACTGACGGACTTTGCAAGCTACTCGGCGTCTGGTTTGGTCCTGATTTTCAGTTGGAGAAAATATTCGTCGGAAGTATTGAAAGCGATTTAGGTGGCAGCTAGACCGTAGTCCTTTAGACATCTTCCATTAAAGGGGAAAGCAGAAGTGTGGGTTTCGTACATCTATCCGATCATCCTATATCGTCTATCAGTTCTTCTACTCTCGTCGGATACACTGTTTGTTGATAAGAAATTCTTTTTGGATCGGTGAAAAACTTGACTTAGCTGGCTCGACAGATTACATCGGTTTGCAATAGGTGCGGTTGTGGAATCGAGATTCTAAGTCACGCTTTCCTCCGTTGCCCTATCGTACTGCCGTAAGTCAGGTTGATCGAAGGTGTCATGGTTCGCATACGTAATGTGAGTTTTTTTAACTGGAAATTATTAATGTTTGTGGCAATTGGGCTCCGATAACGGATAAGGGGGAACGTAATGTTATTTTGAGCCTACTAGCAGTTATGGGGAAAATAGCATGGTCGACATGTATGAAAGTTGTTTACTGGAGGGAGACCTTTACTTTTCTCAGCCTTATTCGGATGTTCAAATATTGCATGAAGGTGCGCATTAGGGCTGAGAAGATAACACTTTTTCCGTGATCTTTGATAAAGGTGGGTGAAAACAGTACGATTGTGTTGAGTGAGAGGAGATAGTCTTCAGTGATACTTGTACTGCCTTAGGCAAAAGAATATTGGGTGGCCGAAACGAACACGAATCATGACCCGGTGAAGTCAGCAGTAGGTTAAATAACTTTTGTTATTCTTAGTCCATAACTTAGCTAGTGTGTGTATGGTTTCATTAGGGCCCCCATTTTTTATTTACCCCCCCGCCCCTATTTTGGTTTTATAATTCCACAACCCTGTCCCTAATTTCGTGACAAATTGCTTGATTTGGCAGAGATGCAGGTCATGCTTTGACATTTTCAAAGAGGGTTGCTTTTACTAAAGCGTTGGGGCCTGCATAACCTTTTTCGATGGGCAAATCTGCCTATTTGCTACATTATTAAAAATTGGGGGTCTTTTTACCAACACAATTTTTTCATTGTGTATATAGTACATTTTCTGTATATAAAATTGGTATTGCACTAACCTCCCATTGTTCATACATATGGGTTTAAGTACGATAGTGATGGTAGGAATTATTTTGGTGAATGGAGTTTAAATGTTAAGTATAAATGAGGTATTTTGGTAAATGACGGTCATAAATGAAAGTCGCTAAGTTAGATTAGTCAGCAACAGTTAGTATTGACAGATTTCTCTCCTCTTCCCCTTTTTGGCCTTGTGCCATATTTTCTACTTTATTTGCTATTGTAAATATTTTAGAAATAAATATGTCTAGCTCAACTGTTCAGATAGTTGAGTATTGACTACGAAGTTCAATTCGGTGTCGCGAACAAGGAGCATGAATTTTGAAGATTGGGAACTTTACCTTGTCAAGGCATGGATCTATGTCAGCTCAGCCAAAACCTATGTTGTCACATTTGCAAGTGAGAAGCTGAGAAATGGAGAACTTACAAATAATGGATCGGGTCACGTTAAAAGAGCTAGAGACCACATCAATAGACGAAGGCCTGTCCATTCTTAAGTAACGATGTTTCTATCGACCATCTGAGCCCTTTATGTCGGTTAGGGTTTGAGTCTATAAAACAATGTCTGAGAATTTCGATTTCCTAAAGATTTAAACCATAATTTAAAAACTTCTCCTCAACGGCGAATTAATAAAGAGCGCTTAACTCTTTTAAGCTTTGTAATCATCACATATGTGGTCATATTTATGTGGGATTAGATCTGATCGATATAATTAGATCTGCACCAATTTAAATTTTCTTTTTCGTTTCAAGGGAGTTTATGAATGCGGTATCAAAAGATTAATAACAAATGGAAATAGGCCATAAGGAAGAATGTCAACTAGCCAATGTGGCAGTATAGTTAACAGCCGAGAAATCACAAAGAAAAAAACAAAATATACAACAAATAACTTTTACCAAACGCATTAACATTTTATTTTCTACCGACCTGTATACTTTAACGTTTTGAAACGGTTTTCATAATTTTTCTCAAAATTATAATTCGTTACAAAGTTTATCTTTTGACACGAAAAACGAAATGACTGGCCTTCTTTAGTTAATCAACGCCATTTTTTTTACAATCAGTTTCCACACTTTAAAATATACGGGTCGATAGAAAATTAAATTTTAATGCGTTTGGTAAAAGTTATTAGTTGTAATTTTTTCAATTTTCGATTTCTTGACTTACTTCAAGATTACCGGTTACTACAGTAAGGATTAAATACATTTGATATCGTATTAAAAAAAGGTGTTATTATGCCTAAAAAAAACGGGCATAACTTTCGTTTGAACCTTATATAAAATTAACTACATATCAACTTACCTGCACGTAGAACTTCAAAGTTTTCACATCTTTGCCGAACATCGAATACCAGAATGAAATACAAAATTCAGATGCATTACCTGGAACGATTGTTGGAAATTCGACGTTGGTACTTCTCAAAAAATCAAATATGTGGGACTCTTTTCTTGCTTCATTTAAACCGTCGATAAACAAATACTTTCCTGTAAATCAAGAGAATAATATATTATTTTTATTGTCTTTTATTGCCTAAATGTTTAGATAATTATTCTTTTTACTATTGCCCTCATCAACGTTGTTATTTATTTTATATACTATGCTTCGGCCGAACTGCTCTCCGTTTTTTTCAAGAGTATTATTTATTTAGGTGAACTCTTTTCCTTCCCCCGTATTCAATGATGTTGAGTATTTCTGTATGTCGGATACTGAGTTCCCTACATTAAAACATCTGATGAACTGGATATTTTTACGCTGTTTTTTAGATAAGTTATTACTGCAATGTTATGGATAAGCATGAAAGAGATTAATATAAATAATAACACATCTCTAAACTCACCGATGTTTCGGTCATGTCAAGGGACCTTAATATTTGGAATAGAATGGCTTTATTGAAAAGACATCAGTCATTAATCATATTAATACAATTTTTTTTAATAAAGCTCTTCTGCACCAAAAATTAAGATTGTTTGACATGATATCGGTGACTTTAGAGATATATGTGTGTTATTATTTATACTAGTTTGTTTTCATGCTTATCCACGATCCCATATACTATCATTCCATTTTGTCTGAAACTTGATGACATGTTTTTTTTTAAGTTATTATTGTATGACAAATTTAAAATTGCGACAGATTTGTTTCACTCTGTACATGGTGTAATGTAAAATGACCTTCATCTTGAAATGTTGCATTTCAGCCTCGTGACATGTCGTCATTATTACATAAACACATGAACATTCATCAATTGTATTCCGAGCTTAGTCGCTGCTTGTTTTTCTGGTATGCACCCTTTTCTATGATCCTTCCCGCCGCCTGCAAATAAGTTCTTTCATACCGCAAAAAAGGACGAAGTCAAGACGAAACTATTGGCTGACAAAGGGAATTTGTTTGACTTAAAAAAATTTTTTTTAACATAGTTCACCCCAAACAAGGCAGGACGCCACTGTAGACGCAAGGGGCTACTGAGAAAAAAGAAGAGGGGAGAAGGTAGGGGGCAGTCAACCTAGATTGGGATATGCGCAGCGAGATGTCTGTTTACATTAGTTTTAAACTTCTGCATGTCTGTACTGTCGGGGAAACAGGGGGCAGGGAGGGAGTTCCAGAGGCCAGCAACACGAGGAAAGAAGCTATTTGAGTAGAAGGCTCTCCGACATCTGGGGACCTCCACAGTGAATGAATGAGATTTAGTTGATTGTCGAGTTAGTCTAGTGAATTTACGTCGAGGGGGGCACCAGAGTAGCCAATTCATCGGAGAATAATCCATTGAAGTATTTGTAAAACAAGCATAAGGATGCTACATTGTGGCGATGGGACAGGGACTGGAGCTTGGTTGACAGTGAGGGACCTATTAGGTTGGCGATTCTTTTTTTGGACCTTGTCAAGGGGGGAGAGACTAGTAGATGATGCACCAGCCCAGATGTGACAACAATACTCCATGCATGGGCGGATGGTGGCTTTATAGAGATACAGGATAATGTCAGGTGAGAGGAATTTACTAGCACGGTAGAGTGAGTCAACCTTCTTTGCGGTAGCCTTGACAATGTCTTCGATGTATTTGTTCCAATTCATGTTACCTGTGAAGGTTAGGCCAAGGAGTTTGAATGATGAACTCGCAGGTAGATTCGTTCACCTTACTGACACTTGGGGTGTGGGTGGAAACACAGAGAAATTGATAATCACTGTTTAATCACATGTAGTGTTTTCAAGAAACTGCAAAATAAACACTCCCCTCTCTCTCTCTCTTTCTCTCTCCATCTCTCTTTGGGCCATGTGACGTCACGTCCGTTTCTATCAATTTCCACGCACTAGTAAATCTAACCCTAAGTTCAGCAAGTTGACCCAGACTGAACTGGCATTTCTTGTTTTTTTTTTCAACTAACCAATTTATATACTAGTGGGTTTACTCGCTCAATATTTAACACAAATAACCTCAAATAAAATAGAATCTAATTTTGAATTGGTACTCTCACAGCGAACATCATCCTTTTCAATTAAATATTACGATTGAAATACATAAAAACCGTTCCGACGGAATATCAGAAAATATGTTTAATTTTTTGAACGTTAATAATTGACAAGATTATTATTATTATTATTATTATTATTATTATTATTATTATTATTATTATTATTATTATTATTATTATTATTATTTGTACTCACTAGGAGTGTGACATTATAGATTTTTTACTATCAATTTGTAACAATACTTTACAACTCTTATTCTATATATTTTTATACTTCGTAATTGGCGCAGGCCCGGGGTAAACGTTTCTCGAGGCACCACGAAAAATCGAAACAACACAAAACTCACTGCGAAAGTTAGAAACGTCGGCCGGGCCTCTTAGCAAATTTAGCGTTCATTTAAATGTAGAATAATTAACAGAGTTTTATCTCCACATTTTAACAATAGTTTCTAAGCCTTTAAACTGGCTTTAAACTTATAATGTTCTTAACATGTTTAAATCGTGCTTACGTGTTACATCAATATTAAAAGTTAGCTTACACATTTCTGCCTCACTGTTGGTCGTGGGTTTGCTTGCACACTCATCTGCGTTGCTGGCTCGTGATCATAGTGGCGTAATGTCTTGTGGGCAAACTCTGCCATCATGCACGGGAGACAAAAACGCTCGAAGGCAAGACTTTTGAGAGAGATTCTATCCTTTTATTTCATACTTCAATCGGAGAGATTTCAACTCGTCGGTTCCTTCATTCATACTCTCCTTTACTTTCATACTGTTTTTGGAATGTGACGGATGCAATCGACTATATTCTTGTCCCGCCCTTGAGATTTTGCTCTGCGTCTGGCGATGTCACCCGGACTCTACGCATTGCAGAGCTCAGTTAATGGGCGTCTGTCCATCTCGCGCCTCAATAGTGAACTGTCTAGAAAGCTAATTTCTCACCAAGGATCTGTGACGTCAGAGCACTTTGACTCTTCAACCAATGTCATAACAGAACTCAATATCGCTTTTGTGTCTAACCTTTTTGATCCGAGTGTTTTATTTCGGCCAACTCACATTCAGTGTGTTATGATTCTCAGAATGAATCACCGTGGGAATATTTTTGTTTGTCCCAAATTACATATGCACCTATTTTGCACTCCATCCTATTTCTTTCACCCAGTTAATAATCCATACTTTCTCCAAACGCCCATCCCTGGGACTTGTCAGAATCTGGAACCAAACATAACTGGGCCCTAATCTTCCGAATCCAACCGAAAATCCATCGGCATCACACGATTCTAATCCTGGGATCTAAGACAGGCCATCTTACGATCTGAATCGGCTCTCCGGCCATCCCATCAAAATCGATAATCGGGCGACCTTTGTCCAGAATTGGCCGTATGCACCCATCTCACACACATATCATTCTTCTAAAATCAGTATACGACTGATTTTCAATTTATCTAATTCATGCGTATTACCGCGATATAGGGGAACAAAAAAACAGAAACCCCCTCCTTTTAACATGTCATATTATCTGGTCAGCCCGCGAAAATTATAAAAGATACCTCTGTCATTCAATTCCGTTCGCAATACACGCACGCGGTTCGAAACTCCGTTGGATTATGCCAAGTCAACACCCGTGACCGCCCATTCTAGGGACCATGCGGCGAACCTTTCGGTGATCCCTTTCTATCCTATAGACCTGTATATACGATGCACACTGGGATATTCCCGAGAAAATTAACCCCGCCTAAGGGTTTCCACAACTTGACCCAAACCGATTCTCACTGCTGTAGTCCACAAAAATTCCATAATCCAAACCTGAACCTATTGCGTGGCTGACCCCAAACTTAATTAACTGTTTTTTTGTTGTTTTTTTTTCTTAAATAACTTTTCCAACTTCAAGGGAAAAAACTTCTCTGTCTTGGTTACTCTCAGAAACAAAATTCATTCAAAAACCAAAAATAAAAAAATAAAAATGGAACCGACGGAGCGAATGGAAATTTATCTCCACAATACAAATTATACAAATTACAACAATTATAACTCAAAAAACAATTACTTTTTTTCTTTCTTCTTCTCCCTTGAACACAATCCAAACCAAAGAAATAAACGAAGTAAACAGCCAACATGAATAAAATTCGTAAAAGAAATACATTTTTTTCTCTTTTAAATTTTTACAATCAACACAACTCCCCGCACAAACCATTGTCCAAAGAAAAAATCAATGACATATAACACAAGTCAAACCAAAACCAATTCGAACCAAAGAAAAGAGCGAAGAAAACAATCCTTAACATCGACGAACGGGTTGATATACCGTCTCTTCCGACCCGTGCGGCGCCGAGCGGCCCTGCTGGACAAATTGCCTGCAACATTTTCGCAGTAGTAGGCTACTATAAAACCTCAGTTCTCTTCGCTTGTCTTTCACTCTTTCTCTCGCTCTCTACTTTCCTTCTCTTTTCTCTCACTCTGTCTCTCTCTTTTCTCTTTCTTTGCATCCCCTTCACCCACAATTATCAAAATAAATAATTTAACACAGTAATACAAGTATGCATGCGTGTGAGTGGAAAAGTCATAATTTTAGTGTGGCGCATCGCCCCTTTTTTAAGTTCTGTTACCTCAAAATCTAACCGTTGCTTTAACTAAATTATGTCTCTGAATTGTCCATTGTCCTTATTTTTTGTTTATCTTACATCTTACATCACAATAATGGTCCACTTTTTTCATACAATTTGAACGGCATATCAACCGTTTTTTTTCAATTCTGCCGTGAATTCTATCTCTTAACTTACAGTCACCGATAACGTTATAAAAAGCAAACCTTCCTTTTTACCTTTAACATGATTAAACTACCAGAACTCATTGTTTTTTCTTCAATGCGTGCGTGTGTTTCTGTCTTTTTAAACATAATATCAGTTCACAGACACAATGAAAGTTGAACGTCACATCAACCCTTTTTTTCTTCTCTTTTTCACGTGTGTGTGTGTGTGTTTTGACGAGGTCACCTTTACTTTCGCGCGCGCTCTCTCTCTCTCTGTCTCCCCTGTCTTACCGTCTTTCGCTTTTTCTTCTGACATTGCACGTTGTTTTTCTGGCTTTAAAATTTTTTTTGTGGTAACTCATGGTTAGAATTCAGCCCATTTCATGCTCGAAACGGCAGGTCACTTAGCAACAATTATATATATGTGACATTATAGTGTTTTTTCTTATTCATATGGTAACGATCTTTACAGATCTTATCCTATATATATTTATAGTTCGTAATGGCGAGGGCCCGGGGTCAACGTTTCTCGAGGCACCACCAAAAATCGAAACAACACGAAACTCACTGCGAAAGTTAGAAGCGTCGGCCGGGCCTCTTAGTAAATTTAGTGTTCATTTAAATGTAGAATAATTAACAGAGTTTTATCTTCACATTTTAACAATAGTTCCTAAGCCTTTAAACTGGCTTTAAACTTATAATATCCTTAAGGCAATGGTAAATTTGCTCTCTCAGTTTTGCCGTTAGGATTTTCCACATTGTCGGTAAACAGGTTATTGGTCTGTAATTGCTTGGGGTCGTTCCCTTGGCGTCTTTTTGTATGAGCGTTGTCTTTCCTTTGGTCATCCACTCTGGTACGTCTGTTTTATATATACATCCTCTCAGTTTCTGTGCTAGCCTTTCATGTAAGGTCGTGAATTTTTTTAATCAGTACGCATGTATTCCATCGTGACCTGGTGCTTTCCAGTTTGCCATTTTCTTTAGTGTTGTCTTAATAGTTTCTTCATTAATTTCTGTTTCCGTTCCTTCTTCAATTTCTAGAAGTTTATCTTTCATGTCTTTCAGCAATTTAGCATTTTTGTTATGATCTTCATCATTTTCCCATATCTTGCTCCAGAAATGTTTTGTTTGTGTCAGGTCTGGTTGTTCTGTTGTTGTTCTTTCTCCGTTTACGTTTTTGTACAACTGGCTTTCATTGTTTTCAAAGGTCCTGTTCTGTTTGTACTGTTCCGATTTGTATCTGTATCGTCTCAATCTTCCTTCTTTTGCTGCTATCTTTTGTTTTAGTTCTTCGTGTTTCTTATTTAGTCTTTCCTTGCGATTCAGATTTCTGCTCTTCCATCGTTTACTGTTCTCCTTCATCCTATTCACGGTTTTAGCTTCCTTTTGAAGTTTGGTGATCTGGGGTTCCAGTCTGATCTCCCATCCAGATTTCGTCTGTCTATTCTTTTCGTCAGTCTTCTTTTCCCTTTTTAGTTTCATACTTATTGGTTTTGCCCCCGCATATATCAAGTTATTTAGGTCTGTGATAGTGTCTGTTGGGATTTACGTGAGTACTCTGTTTACTTTCTCTGTTTCAACTTTTAACTTCTTCCAATCGTCGTTCCTTAGGGATGGGAGTTTTGTTTTGTTCTCGGACATTAATCGTTTGATGTTTTCCACTTCTCTCAGATAGTTCTATAGTTTCGTCGTCTTCGCCCTCTTCAGTTTTTGTGTTTATGTTTTTCCCGTTTTCTCCCTGTGAGTTTTCGTCAAGTGGTGTGTCTTGATCTGTCACGCCATTTATCTTTTGTTTAATTTCCGATAATTCCATCTCCGAGAACCATCCTCTATTGAGTATCTGTCTTGCTTGATCTGCTATCGTTTGTTCCGTTGTATGGTAGTCAGTAGAAGTGTCCCATAGATCTTTCATTCGTTTCCGATATCCTCTTTCTGTGGGGTAGCGGCTTTTGTAGTAGCATTCCATTACCAGTCTGTTCTCTTTTGTGATCCATTTCTTTCTATTGCTTTTTAATCTGTTATTTTCATTCTTGCTTACTTGTGTTTGGTCAGTGTCTTTATCATATTTGGAATTTGATGGTTTACCTACCTATTTTTGTCCGTGGTCTTGTTCCTGAAATTAAAATGACCAACGTTCACAGAATGCGAACCGGGTTCCCCATGTTAGAAATCGAGGGAGCACCTGCCCATCATGACACTCAGATCTTTCTTCTGAGTGCCACGGCGTTTATTTGTATTTATAGACATTTATCATGGTTTGATGTTTGTGGCAACACCAGGCCCGGGTTTAGTTTACCTGTGATCCTGTCACAG
>OY744521.1:86757197-86769697 GCA_963556195.1 Sepiola atlantica | reverse complement strand
TGACGAAGTGAGGTTGTTTATTGGAATTGCTGAACTGCTTCTCTCTTTTCCGGCAGGACTCTGATTCCGCCTTCGTCAATTTGATATCTCAGAAACTGCTGTCGCTTCGCACCGAATATATACTTGTCTACATTTATTGTTTGAACTTGTTGTGATAGTCTTTGTAGAACTTGATGCAGAAGTTGCTCGTGTTTTGTTTTTCCAGGCTCGCAATAAGAACGCCGTCTATGTAAGCGTATACATAAGGTAGTCACCTTAGGACGTGATGAAAAGTCTGAGCAGAGTTTCTCAACCCGAAAGGCATCCATCAAGACTGGAAAAGTTCAAAAGTTATGGTCACAGCCGTTTTTTGGAATATCCTCTTCCTCTAATGGTATCTGATGAAAAGCTTTAGAAAGAAGATCGAATTTGAAAAATTCTGTCGTACCTTGAAGTCCTAAGGTTAAATCGTGTATGTGCGGTACGGGAGAGCGGTCTAATATAGTTAGTGCATTTAGTCGCTGATAACCGACACGCACACAATTATCTCGTTTCAACTCCCAACATATTCGAAAGAAGCTAAAATATTTGAAAACTCTCTGAATTAGGGTCTTATACATATAGTTTAAATTGCATTAACATCATACGCATTTGAAGTTTAAGGGAGGTTCTGTCCCCATGGGTCACTTAGAGGTGATGGCACGTAGATATTCGGCACATAGAGGGTAACGTAGAGATTCGTGACTCCTTCAATTGTTTTCTCCAAAGAGTTTTATACATATGATATAAATTTCAACAAAATAGGATTCATTTCAAATTTTAAAGGAGGTTTCCCCCCCCCCCCATAGACCCCTTAGGGTACTTAGAGATTCGGGGTCGCTTCCATTGTCTCCCCCCCAAAATTTTATACATATAATTTAAATTTTATAATAAATAGGATATATTTAAAGTTTTGAGGGTGTTATGCTCTCATAGACCCCCTTTAGTAATGCACTTAGAGATTCGAGAATACTTCCAGTAAATTTTACATAAGAATACACTTTTAGATTTTATCTAATTTCTCTAACGTTTCTTTCTATAAAGAACACATAAACACCACACGCATGCACATAGATATTGAATGTCATATGTATAGATATATAATATTTATAAATCAACTATCAATCCAAAATCAGTCTGACTTACGGATAAAGCTGAACACACACGTACACCCCCCATATATATATATATATATATATATATATATATATATATATATATATATATATATATATATATATAGAGAGAGAGAGAGAGAGAGAGAGAGAGAGAGAGAGAGAGAGAGAGAGAGAGAGATGAAAGAAGAGAAATTAAGAAATGTAAGAATGACACATCTATTTCATCTTCAAGACAAGGTGTATTCAATAAAGAAATATTTATTTTTTCCTGTCCTTAAGCTAGGATTTTCAAAGAATAGTTTCTTATCATCAGAGGAATTAAATAGATAGATCAGTTTGCAGAGAATAATTGAAGATGAAATAGATTTTCATTCTTCCATTTTTTATTTCTTTTCTTTCATTTATCTATATAATTTGCTATATCCCGTATATTGAGCTTTATACACTTCACGATAGGTTCCAATTTTAAAAGTATACATTCTACTTTAAGTTTCATACCTTTATATATATATATATATATATATATATATATATATATATATATATATATATATATATATATATATATATATTAACGAATTAACTTTAATACCAGTAATAATATACAAAACTCTCTATAATCCTAACTGTAATTTCGTACTTATTACATAATTCCCGCCAAAACCATATATAATACTAACACATGGTATGTACCTGATTATCCTCATTCCCCTGATAATGGGCCCGGATGGGTCTGAAAGTACTTGAGACACAAATCAAAACTATGGCAAATTCATCAGCCAATTCCTCTCCGAAACTAAGATTCTTATTCGAACTGTTGAAAGGATCTACCAAAGGATATATAGACATAAGTTATCTTTTATATTCAACAATATTTGCCTGCAAGAGAAGAAATTCCCGAAACAGTTTTTCATGGTAAACAACTGATGATCCCTTAAAATAGTGTTAGAAACTAACTAATATAATAACTGTAAAAAATAAATTGACTTACATGAGTGATTTTCCACTGGAAGACTTGAGACTATAATTTTTTTTTAGTTTTTTTATATAATTTTTTTTTATATAATTTTTTTTATATAGTTTTAATGGTTGAGAAACTTCCGAGACTATATATATATATATATATATATATATATATATATATATATATATATATATATATATATATATATATATTATTTTATGTATCAATATAAAATGTTATAAGGATATATTATATTTTATGTATCAATTTTCAGTATTTACTTCAACATTGCTCGATACATAAGTAGAGCTAGGTAGTAAGTAATGAAAATATATTTATGGCAATTAAGCTACACAGAGGCTTCAAGCGAGGATAAAACGCGGAAGATACTGTGTAGCTTAATTGCCATAAATATATTTTCATAACTTACTATATATATATATATATATATATATTTATATATTATTATATTATAATATAAAATGAAGTAATAAAATAATGTGTCAATCAAATTTTATTAGAATTCAAAGTTCAAGCAAAGTATCTTAAAGTCCTTAGTTCATGAGTTTTCAAAGATAATTCTTCTCTTCAGAGGACCATTACCGCAGTTATACTACTACAGGTAATAAAATTAAACTTTGAAAATATATAAAAATATATACAAAAATACATAAAAATATATAACATCAAATATATCAACCCAAAAACATACTTTTTTGTTAAATCTATATAATCCATCTAAGTCATACAATTTGAAACACATTATCAGGAAAGACATCCAGAGGGTTGACTGAAGATTAATCCAGGTGATGAAGTACCAGTCCAAATACGAGAAATTGAAAGAGCTGACAAAGTTATCCAGTCGCGAAATGCGTCAACAATCGATGAAGTGAAAAGTATCCAATGTTTATGTTAATTATTACAACGATAAATAAATCAAATCAAATAATATAGAAAGTTCAATAAACTCACTTAAAATTCCAAAGTCTTGACCTGGGCAACCCAAATCAAATAAAAGTTTAACTAATTATAAGATATTAGTTGACGGTTATATCTTTTGTTGGATTGCTTCATATATATATATATATATATATATATATATATATATATATATATATATATATATATATATATATAAAGTTATGCTTTGTTGTTGTTTTGGGGGAGGGTGCGATAATGACGGCTTATGAAAGCTATCTTATGGTGATTTACTTCCTAAGTGATTGAGAGAGTCAACTCTCTTACATGTATTGCCTGCATCACCCCATTACGGGACGTATATATTTATTTATTTATAGATAAAATAGTTATCCACGTACACATGTTTCACTGTAGATACAACGAAAGACGTGAACGTGGATAACTATTTCACACATGTATATATATATATATATATATATATATATATATATATATATATATATGATTATTTTTATTTATACAGACATGTAGAAAGTCTGCGACACTGGCATGTGGATGTTATCGATCAACAGCTGTTATAAACTGAGATCTCATCAGGCAGAGTTAACAATCTTTTTTTTTAACAAACTATATTAACAAAGCTGTGTGTCCGTGTGAATCTTTTCCAAACCATTCCTAGATTTACATGTAAGTTTTTGGTTTACTCTTAATAGACTATTTATTTAAATCAACACGCTATTACATTTTTTACCATCCTTTTTTTATATATATATAAAAGAAACATTTACTCTCTTTAATATTTCGGTCACTTCCGGTTTTGACAATTTGTTTTAAATTAAAATTGTAATTGACCTGCGAATTATTTCTAATATTTTTTTTTTTTCGATTACATTTTTGCTTACGGTTGATTACGTGTTTCAGTGTACTTTATGAAATTTAAATTTAAGTGTTTGTTTCGTAGCTTTTCCATTAATCAAAACTTTCTCGCGCAAATAAGATTGGGGGGGGGCATATTGTTGTAACTGTGCATCCAGCAATACCGTTATGTTTACGGTTACTGATCACTACCACTGTGTGGCTAGCGATAAGGTTACGTTTACAGTCAATATTTTTTGCTCTAAAATAATCATATGGACAAAGAGAGATATTGAGAATTGTTAATCAATATTTTTTTTAATCTTTTAACATTTGATTTATTTTTGCATCCCGTAAAACTGAACGTGCGCTTTTCTTTTGTTTCGGATGTATTTTTGAATACGACTTTCAAGACAATTATTGAAAACATTGCTATGTCTTAGATTATTTTTGCTAAGAAGCCTTTCACCCGCGTAAAGCCGTGTAAATACCGTAAGTATAGTTATAAGACGCTGTAGATATTGATTGCTTGTATCCGTGCACACTGGATGACATCACAGAAGGCGAATGAAGTAAATAAAGGGCGATTGATAAAACTAGTGGGGAGCGCGATCGACGTCAATAATTTAAAGAGAGGGAGACAGAGAGAGAAATGCGAGCGAGGAGATAGAAAGGCGAAATAAAAGAGAGGGAGACAAAGAAGAGATACAGGAAGAGAAAGAGAGAGGGGGTAGTGAGAGTTTAGAGATGGAGAGAGGGGGATAAAAAGAAAGAGGTGAAGATATAGAGGAAACAATATAACAAATACTGATCTAGCGAGTCATAGAACGTCACGTGACGTCTAGTATGATTATAAAACTGTGTAGCTTGCTTGCTGGTTTGTTATCTTGCTTGTTTGTCACGGTGTACACTGTATGACGTCGTCACAAAAAGCTGTTGTGCATACAGGATTACGCCATAGAAGACGCGTGCATACTTGATGACCTCATAAATGGCGAATGGGATACATAAATGGGGTCGATAGAAGTAATGGGATGAGGCAAATAAGTTAAATAAAGGAAATAGAGGGAAGAGGGAAAGAGGGAAAAAGGCGAAGGGGAAAGAGGGGGAAGAGGGGGCTATAATAAATACTGACCCAACGGGTCGATGATTGTTCAGTTTAACATTAAAAATCAGAAATCTCTGACGTTTTATGAATTTGTATTATTTTGATAATTTAGACTACTGTTCTCATCTTGAGTGTTATTCTCACAGCGTTTCAGCCGTTGTAACCCCAACTTTCTTCAGATTCAGCTTGTAGAACTCGGGTTTGACCTCCAACATCCAGAAGACTGCCACTTTCTGGAGGTTGAAGGTTCAATCCTCAGCACGGACGATACTAAGAATACAATTACGAATTACTTAAGACTTCTACCCGGTCATTGTTAACTGAACAACAGCAAGCTACACCCGTGGGTTTAATAGAAGGATTCCGTTCGAAATTCCGTACTGATTTCCTAGTTCGTCATAAAGATTCCCTCGACAAGATGCACCTGAAGAAGGTCGGAGGTTATATCGACCGAAACGTTGTGAGAATAACATCCCAGATGAGAACCGTAGTCCAAATTGTCCAAATGATACAAATTATCAATCCTCATCTAAAAAATTCCGAAACGTTTTATGAATTGTTACTAAATCAAGAGAATAAAAATGATTCAAGTAAACTATTAACGATCTTACCTTCGGTTGTTCCGAGTGTATTGTCCGCCTTTGGGCCAGTATTGTTACTAACCTGGCCGTTTCCAATCATCCACTTGACGTCATCTTGGGAGTTTATGCTAAATCCACACGCGGTGATATTTTCAAATGTACACTCATACACAAGTGAATCTGGGGAAAGAAATCAAAACATATAATCATCAAACACCTAAGTTGTTGCTAGTCTGTATTTGTATGTATGTGTATATTGACGAATAACTGTTAAATTAGGGCAGCGGTATGATCCCGGATTGCGGACTCTGACTCGGCTCGCCATGTTCGAATCCAGGTAAAGCTGTCGTATCACTTTCACTAATACTCTTTGGGGATGTACAAATTCAGCTTTTAGCTATGGGTGAAATAATGTAGGTCTACAGAGACTAATTCTTCCTTAGTAGATTATCCGGACGGCGGCCCATCACGTAGGAAACTGGAGCCTTGTTGTATAGATGACACGAAGCAGTAGTTCGTTTACTCGCCTCTTCTTTTTCATTGTTGTCGTTTTGTTTTGTTTTTTGATAACAGCGGCTGTAATAGGTTATTAAAAGATGACAGGGCACGATTCATATTATTTGGATTATTCGGACTACCATTCTCATCTTGGATGTTATTCTCATAACGTTTCTACCGATGTAACCTCCAACCTTCTTCGGGCGCATTTTGTCGAACTCGGGAATCTGTACAGAATTTCGAACGAAATCCTATATTTAATCAATCGGGATAGTTTCCGTACAGATTCCCGAGTTCGATGTAAAGATACCCGAGTTTGACAAGACGTACCTGGAGAAGGTCGGAAGTTACATCGTCCGAAAGAGTATAACGTCTCAAAGGATAAGTAATCCGAATAATTCAAATAATATAAATTATCAATCCATATCGAAACAATTCCGAAACATAGCACACCATTCATTTGGGCTTTAAGAAATTTTTTCTTTTTCTTTTCCAGTATACAGTATAAATACATAATATTACCTACCCATCCCCCATAGAGAGAGGGCAGCTGCTTTCAAAGCATGACCGTTATCTTTCGCGGTTCAGTAAAAGAGAAAGATTTTCTCAGCTTATCCGCTAATGGCGACTTCCTTTCTATGAGCAATATCCTTATAAGTAGACTTAATTCTAGTCTGTTCATTTCTAATGAAATTTTCCACTACTCTAACTTCATGCCTACTCTAGCCTGATCGAAAATACCGGTTTTAACATTATTTTTGCAAACCCACATTACTACAAAAGTATACGCCACACACCATACAAATGTACAGACATTACATGTCTGATGGAGACAGATGGGGACGAAGAGATCGTATTCAGTCAACAGAGGCGTGCAGGGGGAGTGGGCAACAGGGTGGTGTCCTCGGGCATCTAAATAGGGGAGCATCCAATTATATTCAATCTATCTCCTTTATCATAATATATCTCTGTATTATGACATACTTACGCCTTTGGACCATACAATCAAGGAGTTTGAACCGGGCATCACCAGGGCATCACGAAACCTCTGCACGGCACTGGTTGACGTACACCTGCAAAATTATCGGCTTTTCTAAAAGCCGGTTTCCTACTAGAGAATCTCATTTCTCCATTGCTCTAAAAATTAAGAGGAGTTTTTTTAATGAATATGGCTGGTTTCGTTGAACTTTAAGTCGGTGTTAAGACAGACATAGACGCATTTCTTTTTCTTGGTTGTCCGTCGTGTCCGACGTTGAAATTCTTGTGTTCGCTATTAATCAGTCGTCACATAACACCGACAAATGACATATATTCGGTTTCCGTTTCCGTTTCCGTTGACGATTTCGACCCTTTTCAAGCTTCTGCTCTCTTCGTTGACGTGGCTACCGGAAGATGGAGCGTTGAGCAGCGGAAGTGTCATTCAGCTGGTTTGGATTCAGAACGTTTTCCCCATTTTTAATGAAAACAAATATTAATTGTCGCAGGAATTTGGATGGAGGAAGTGTGGCGGAATTGATGATCTTGAGCCAGAATCGAGCAGTGGAGATGGCCCGGACTTACTTCATCCTCGCAGTAAGAGGATCCGCCTTTGCCTGGTTTGCAGATGGAAAGGGAAATAAGTTTTTGCTTACTAGTTTTCTAGTGAGGATTGAACTCGCAACTTCGAAGTAACAAATCTATTGGTTGCTGCACAATAATACGTGGATTCGCCTTGACGACAAATAGTGAGCCAGCGGATTATGTTTTTTTTCTGATTGGTTAAGCGGAATTAACTGATGGAAAATCTGCTAATAAAAAGAGAAGAAAATCGGGAGAAGGAAAAGTAGTGTCGAGTGAGATTCTGCGGTGAGCCGAATTATTTTTCGTTCATTGGAGCTCAAAGTTACACAGAGGGTTTTTGTGCTTCTACAGTAATTGAACCAAACTGAGTTTTTGTTGTTGTTTGTTTAACGTTTGGAGTCTAGTAATAGACTTCTGAATTCCTATCTTTCAGGAAGTTAACATACACACACACTCACAAATCGCAATACTATAAGCACAACCTTCCACTCGTAAATTGAATTTGATCCATAGTCATTGGACACCAATTAAACAAGATTCCCTCAATTTAAATTTCTTCTTGGTACGTCTTAAACTTAAGCCTTTGATTTTAGATATTTTATAGAACCAAAACTATGTAATGTATTTGATTAAAATCGGAATAAGCATTATAGACATGATGCTTAGTAGCATTATATCTTGATTGTAATCTTCGTGAGGGGACATAAAAGTGGTGCAAAAGCAGTTATGTTCGGGGAATTACTTTTACCCGTCCTGGGACGAGTATTCTTCTGACAATGTTTGCATTGAGATATCTCTTACATTCAGTCAATGTCGTATGATAGCGTATGGGGTAGAGGCGCCGACTGTCAGCTGGACGGTTGAAATTCAATCTTGAGGCACTAGCTGGTCTAACCACATTGAAGAGCTGTGATACAGCGAAACAGTCTGTATGTGGATGACTATATATATATATATATATATATATATATATATATAATGTATATTTATGTAATTATTTTTATTGGTGATTGTAGCGTTCGTTGTTATTTTGCTTACTATTATTTCGATTGTCTAACTTCATAAGTGATTAAGATGCAGAAAATTGCATTAATAGTCGCCCTTACCTTCATAGGACGTATTAATATCGAAGGTTCGATCTCTGTCTAGGTTAGCCATGCTGGTGACGGCTGTGAGCCAGAAACACGTGTCCATGGATTACTTTCATGTACGTATAAAATAAATAAAATATATTAACGAAAAATACGTCCTATGAAGTTAAGGGCGACTAATAATGCAATTTTCTGCATCTTAATCACTTAGGAAAGTGAGACAATCGAAATAATAGTAAGCAAAATAACAGCGAACGCTACAATCCCCAATAAAAATAATTACATAAAAATACATTAAATATTTAGGTGATAAAAATCGTACATATTTCTAGACAGAGCGTCTTGGTCCAGTGGTAGAATGCTGGACTATAGACATTAATATCGAAGGTTCGATCTCTGTCTAAGTTAGCCATGCTGATGACGACTGTGAGCCAGAACCACGTGTCCATGGATTATTTTATGTACGTATAAAATAAATATATATATATAAATATATATATATATATATATATATATATATATATATATATATATATATATATTACTATTTCATGTATCTACATAAAATTTTATAAGGTGATATAATTTTTTATGTCTCAATTTTTAGTATTTACTTATACAGTGCTCGATACGTAAGTAGAGCTAGGTAGTAAGTTATGAAAATATATTTATGGCAATTAAGCTACACAGAGGCTTCCGTATATATATATATATATATATATATATATATTAGGGTAGGTCGATTTTACACTTTTTTTTAAATATTGAAAAAAGGCACGTTCCGAAAGTTGTATATAGACCTATTAAATACTCATGCAAAAAATTAGATCAAAAACTTCAGCGGTTTTTTGAGCGTTTGGTATCAAAGATCGTAGACAAGAATATACTGAAAATTCCTCGTTTTTGCAAGATTTGCTTGAATATTGGTGTGAAAACCAAATAATTTTAGCATTTAAAAGCAGGGAATGTCCTTTTATTTTATAAAAATGATATGAATTAAAGAAATCTTCCAATTGAAAATTTGCCCCCCCCCCTCATTTTCAGTATCTGCTTTTGTAAACTACCTTTTAACGTTATGAATTAAACAGTAATATTTGAATACCTAAAAAAATGATTTTTTCTGTTATTAGTGAAAATATAACAAGCAAAGAAATAAGGAAAAACCTAACACTATTTTAATGAAGCTTAATATAGAGAGTCAAATTGCTCCATATAAGACCCCTTAGACAAAAATGCTGGTCTCAATTTCTGACTCAAAACTTTGGCTGTAATGTGTTGATGCCTTGCTTCAAAACCATATACAATTTGTGAAGCTTCTGTTATTAACTTAACTGCCCGTTCCACACCCTGAGAATGTGAGGGCAAATCTGGCAAGTCAAGCTTGGTTCCATTCATCAACGATTCTCGAAGTTCAGATTCAGTAAAATCTTCCGTCATTGGTGGTTCAAAAATGCCGCATAATTTTAAATCTATTAATTGTGTCCAATGTGTGGCATTAAAATTAATAGGTAGTATTCTTTTTAATCTTTTTCTGGTTGACTCCTCACTCCTGAAAGAACAAATTAATTAATTGAATTATTAAAAAATTCCAATCTGTACTGCTTTAATAATTATGGTGAAATTAGATAAAATCTTTAAAAATCATTCTATAAATTGGAATAAATAATTGAGTCAGAGATATATGAATAAATATTACTTACCTAATGGCCAAAATTCTTTTTAAAGCTTCTTCTCTTACTTCAATCTCCTCAGATTTAACCATGGAATATAGAAAGTTTTCAGGCAGTAAACAAAATGTATTACCTTGTATATTTCTAAATGTGATATCTTGGATTTCCTGAGGCTTCTCCTTAATCCTCTGGGTCATATTAAAAATGTGCACTTACTGATTGTGGAATTTACTATTTCTTTTAATTTCAAACCAAAAAGTGGCATACACATTTACAATAAAATTTACTACATAGTGTAGTTTTGTTGTGTGCCTTTGTGGGTATGCACCACGAGTCCATAAACACATAAGCCTGATGGCCAAAGTTAACCATCTTGCTTGGTTTAAAGGACCAATTTTCCAGGAGGCATATCTAGAGTCAACCATACCTCTAGAAATACCTACTGTGTATTCATAAAGGAGTCTTTGGTCAGAACTAAGATCATGTATTTCATCAATTTTAAAAATTGACTCTAGAGGATTGCTAATAGTGGAAAATGATATTTGGGGTAAATCATATCAATCATTTGAGCATAATTTCCCCAGAGGGCTACTGAATGTTGTAGGGCCCTTTGCGCAACCATCTATGTTTTTAAAAAGGGCTCTGAAAGGTAGTTCATTATGATGCAAAGAGCAACCAATTGTGTGAAGAGTTTTAAAAAGTTTTTTTTCTAAAATTGCAACCATTCCACCATCGCAACTTGTGTTGGTATTAGTGTTGTCAACAAGTATAGCCTTGATACTGTTCTCACTGTGGAATTCATGCAAAACATCCACCACTTGATCTGCATGAACAGCACCTGTTGCACCACTATTCGGAAGAACTCTATGTGTCAGATATTTACTTTCACATGGTGTTTCTTTTGTAAAAGTTAAATGGTGTTCTGGTCCCTTAGTTTTTTTCATAATTCTCTGTCTATTTTCATCCACAATTTCCTTATACATCAATGTGTCCTTATCCATTCTCCCATCAACTCCAATACATATATTTTAGGTGGGGTAAAAACTCCTGGCTGAAATAGTTTTATTTATCTACCTCCAACAAGGTAAGATGTGACACAAGGTCAGGAAAGTGGGATTAGATAACCCTGCGCTATAGAGGTGAGCACTCTGGCCATTAAAAAATTGACTGGGCAGCCCCGTCGGCATTCCCCTGTAGGGGCGCCTCAGACAGTTAGCAATAAACTTACTCCTCCCCAAAGAGGAAAGGCAAAGCCTGGGAGGATGCACCTCCTAGAATTGCACAGGACGGACAAGCCCCAATAGACGGGCGTAAATCCAGACCCAAAGGCCCGGACGATACCGGTTTATTTGGTGGGGTAAAAACCCCTGGCTGAACTAGATTTTATTTATCTACCCCCAACAAGGTAAGATTGACAAAAGGTCAGGAAAGTGGGATGAGAAAGCCAGTGCTCGAGAGGTGAGCACTCTGGCCATTTAAAAATTGCCTGGGCAGCTTCGTCGGCATTCCCCGGTAGGGCCGCCTCAGACAGTAAGCAATAAACTTACTCCTCCCCAAAGAGGGAAGGCAAAACCTGGGAGATGCACCTCCTAGAACTGCACAGGACGGACAAGCCCCAATAGACGGGCGTGAATCCAGACCCAAACGATACCGGTTTATTTGGTGGGGTAAAACCCCCTGGCTGAACTAGTTTTTATTTATCTAACTCCCACAAGGTAAGGTGTGACAAAAGGTCGGGAAAGTGGGATTAGATAAGCCAGCGCTCGACAATTCAATATATATGTGTGATAATTAAACAGACAATCAACACGGGAAGTCAAATTCGCCCGATGAATTTTCAACCGGTGAATACCATAAAAAATATCCAATAAATAAAACGCCTATGTAAACAAATAATTATTTATATATAACATTAAATATCATAGTGTTTTATTCCTTTTTAATTTGAATATGTACATTTAATTTCTTAAGAAAAATAATAATAAACTTTAAAATATTTATTATTAAGTAATGTATTACTTTTTTTTGTTAAAACCCGGGTTTAATTTAAGGCGACACATCTGCCGGTGAAATCTCGGCAGTGAGAAAAAATCTCGATTTATTTGATCTTAAAGTT
>OY744521.1:86717197-86752197 GCA_963556195.1 Sepiola atlantica | reverse complement strand
GGGCCGATAAAAATCAATGGAGCCCGAAAATGTCATTGTGCTTCTGAGTAGTTATAACTTGGTAGGTGTAGAGAGTGGAATGTATTCTCCACACTATCCGATCAACTAACAACACATTATGATATAGATGCCTTCTAGTAATTCTGTGATCTAAGAATCATTATTTGTATTTATGTATGTATGTGTGACAGAGCAGTCGGGGCCGACGGGGATCGGGGATCCTAGTGACGCGCTAGTACGCATCTTAGTGATGATGCTAGACCCTACGTAGAACGAAGTGGAGATATCCGGCTAGTATATATTGACGTGGAAACAGGCTTATTCAGACGACAGAAAATAGCGTCGACATCTCTATGTAGAGAACCAGAGGCGTGAGCAGCGAGACAGAGACACGAATGGCGTACCATGTTATAAGTGGCTCCGTGACGCGGAATCGAGTGGGGTACCTTTTACATATGTATGTATGTATGTATGTACTACTTATCATATGGTCGGGTCATTAGTGACTAAACTGGTACCTCCACCAGATTATTCTGGTGAGGAAAGTAACTCACATTCAGCAGAATGAAAAATAACACATGTCAAAAGTCATCTAGAACCGAAACGTAGTCGTGAATGTATAAAGTGTTGAGACGGTGTCATACTGGAGGTAATGTCCCGGCACACAGTCAGCTCACTATTAGCCTTCATAAAAGCTTTCATCTAGGAGAATGAAAGCTAGTAGGTAACATCGGCTTTCAATACTAATCGATCCATTCTGGTCCATTCTTTATCACGGGCTTAGAGCCAATGTCGTCCTCGTAATTATTAAACTGTGAACGAAAGAGTTGACAGCCATTATTATGTACGAGTGTACATCATCCGTCAAAAATAACGGAAAAACTATCCTTCGCCAGTGTTCGCAAGAATATTAATAATATTCATATAAAATAACGTATGAATCAGTAAAGTTAAAAACAAAGAAATAAGAAAATGATAAAGAAAATTAGAAAGTTAAAAAAAGAACAAGGAAATAAAAACGTATAAATCGACATAGAAAGCTGAAAAAATAATGGAAATAGATTTGCTTTCTCAATTCACCTAAATACTTGAAATGGATTCGTCCGACAGTTTCTTTACTAGCTAACCTTTGTGTGACGGAACGAATCGAAATTAAATATAAAAACAGGGCATCAATACTAAACATAAACATACAATAATAAAGATAAAATAGAAGAAAGAAAAATATAATATGGTTTACACCACCCTGTAATCAGATGCTAAAAGCAAAACCTGGCAATAAATTCCTAAATCACGCCGGAAAACACTTCCTTGTAACTAATCAGCTGCACAAAATATTCAATAAAAATAACTTAAAACTGTCATAGAATTGCTGATAAAACTTAAAAATAAGAATAAGAAGCACACAATAACAATATAATTAACGAGAGTAGCAGAGAAAAAATAATAACTAAATGCGTAAAAAGTGATTAATATAGCAATAATAAAAAAAACTCACTAAAATAAACAAAAATATGTCCAGTAGAAATAATAATAATCCAAACCCTAATAGCAATCACGCAAATAGAAATCATAAAGTTAATAATGAAGAGTAAGGTGTAATTGTAGAACTCGTACACTTTGTCTACTACAAAATAACTGCCTAACCAAAAGTATTGTTTATCAAGCCACAATATTTGCCAAGGAAAGACCGAATAACAAGTAGTACTACGTTGGTATGACCTCTCTTGATTTTAAAACCAGGTATTACTACTATAAAACACATTCAATAACAAAATACACCAACTCAAAACAGCACTAGCGACCCATTACTGGGAACTCAAAGAAAGTGGACGCTCGCCAATAATCGAGTGGAAAATAGTAAGATGAGCCAGTACATGTAGATATTAAGACGACCCGTGTAGATTATGTTTGAATGAAAAGTTTGAAATTCCAAACTTTAAAGATCCAAAAGAGTACTAAACTGTAGACGTGAAATAGCAAACAACTGTATACACAGAATAAACTTTACCTTAGAAACACAATACATAAAAATAAAAATAAATAAATGAACTAGACCAACACCTAAAATAACAACGAATAACAACATAAATAGAAATGAAACTATTCGTGTTAAAATAAGGTCACCTTTTAATTTGACACATTCACAAAAGGGGTGAGTCACACGCATACAAAAGAAAAGAAAAAGATGGCAAGTAAAGTGGCAGCCGAACATTTGTTTGTGAGAAGCTAAGCCATTGACTATTGAAAACATAAACACATCGGAGGGAATAACAACGAATCTGATTGGTTAAATCGCTTGACTAAACACAACGTGGATATATAAAAACAATCAGTAACACTAATTCCATGTACTTAGCCTGACGATTCTTTATGGGAATGAAACGCGTACGCCTCTGTGTAGCTTGATTGCCATAAGTATATTTATACACTTTACTATATATATATATATATATATATATATATATATATATATATATATATATATATATAAAGCACATGGAAGTTCACCCAAATGGATTTTAATACGCCACTGACATCCTAAACTTTCACACATTGCAACTCTTTCTAACTGGACGGATAGTCTGGGCCATTTAAGGGTATTTTCCTATCCACAACTTCAACAGATTTTTACCGCTGCAGATGAAAATTTTTCATAAAATAGGACTGGATTTTACCTTACTTCAAATCGGTTTATACGAACTCTTATGGTACCTTCAACGGTGATCGTTTGCCTATATTTTCTGTTTACATTTTATATTATTTTTATATATTTCAAATTTTGACTTTTGGTAATGTCCCCCTTACCAACTTATCTGTTTGTTTTCCTCTAACGATAAGATATCATTCTTTGAAAAGCCATGGCTTAAGGAAGGAATAATAAAATTTATTTCATTTAAAACTCCTTATTTTGAACAACTGATTACTTAGTAGATATTGTATTTTTAACAATTTTTATTCTCATCTTTTACTTGTTTATATAATTGCTCTATCTCGTGTATCGAGCATCAATTTTTCATGATAGGTTTTGCTTTAAAGGTATACATCATATCTTTATAGTCCTGTTCCTTATATATATACACACACACACACATATATATATATAAATATATATATATATATATATATATATGTGTGTGTGTGTGTATGTGTGTGTCTGTGTGTATGTGTGTGTTGATCTTTATTATAGAGTGGAGGTTCACATAATAATTTCATAACGACTGTAAACATTTTGAGCATATGTTTTCTGTATTAGTGAGGCTAACATAGTCTCTCTCTCTTTCTTTCTCTCTCTCTCTTTCTCTCTCTCTCTCTGTCTGTCTGTCTGTCTCTCTCTCTCTCTCTCTCTATATATATATATATATATATATATATATATATGAGAGAGAGAGAGAGAGAGAGAGAGAGAGAGAGAGAAAGACAGAGAGAGTTTGTGTGGTAAAAAATAACATAATTTCTTAGGCCAATATATTTAGTAATTCTTGTTAAAATAACCTCAAATTTTCACTGAATGTTTAAAACAGATGAAAATATAATTTTTCATTTTTATCCAGTTTCAGATCGAGCCATGCTGTTCACTCCGAAAGAGAAGTTATTTTGTGACTCGGAATATGCTCACACATAGTCACCTAAGACGGTGCAAGGTGTCTTCAATGCCAAATTGGAAAAAAAAACATTACTAACTGGCAAACACATTTGGACTTGGTACCAACAATCAAAGAGGGGGATTGGTTATTCATCGCTAAAAGATCTAGTAGACGATCTTTGACAAAAATTTGATCGAAGGGTAAACTTCAGAACTGGTTAATTAATGAGCTTATTGAAAGTGAATAGGAGAACTTCATTTTTGCACAGGATGGAATTCCACACGAGTGAAAGGGGACAGTATGCTGTTTATTTCAATCTAAATCAACAATAATGATTAATCAAATTAATCTATATTTGGCTTCTAAAATCTAATTTATTATTTTTTACCAAACTCTAAGTTTAGATCCCGATGACGTGCCATTTTATATCCAGAGGGCTAACCCCTTTACATCCGAAGGACTCATCCTTAATCTTTTGATGATGCACCCATTTACGACTCAATAACTCAGAATTTACATTCTGAGGATGCATACTTTTACATTGCGATAACGCATCGTTTTACTTCTCAAGGACAGACTGTTGTACCTTCCGATGACTTATCCTTTAACCTCAGAATGTTCAACTGTTATACTTCTCGAGAATTCACATTTTACTTCCAGATGACGAACCGTTTTACATCCCGATGACGAGCCGTTTTGCATCCAGATGACGAACCATTTTACCTCCAGATGACGAACCGTTTTACTTCCAGATGACGAACCGTTTTACTTACAGATGACGAACCGTTTTACATCACGATGACGAACCGTTTTACCTCCAGATGACGAACCGTTTTACCTCCAGATGACGAACCGTTTTACTTACAGATGACGAACCGTTTTACATCACGATGACGAACCGTTTTACCTCCAGATGACGAACCGTTTTACTTACAGATGACGAACCGTTTTACATCACGATGACGAACCGTTTTACCTCCAGATGACGAACCGTTTTACTTACAGATGACGAACCGTTTTACATCACGATGACGAACCGTTTATACCTCCAGATGACGAACCGTTTTACTTACAGATGACGAACCGTTTTACATCCCGATGACGAGCCGTTTTGCATCCAGATGACGAACCGTTTTACCTCCAGATGACGAACCGTTTTACTTCCAGATGACGAGCCGTTTTGCATCCAGATGACGAACCGTTTATACCTCCAGATGACGAACCGTTTTACTTACAGATGACGAACCGTTTTACATCACGATGACGAACCGTTTTACCTCCAGATGACGAACCGTTTTACTTACAGATGACGAACCGTTTTACTTACAGATGACGAACCGTTTTACCTTCAGATGACGAACCGTTTTACTTACAGATGACGAACCGTTTTACCTTCAGATGACGAACCGTTTTACTTACAGATGACGAACCGTTTTACATCACGATGACGAACTGTTTTACCTCCAGATGACGAACCGTTTTACTTACAGATGACGAACCGTTTTACATCACGATGACGAACCGTTTTACCTCCAGATGACGAACCGTTTTACTTACAGATGACGAACCGTTTTACTTACAGATGACGAACCGTTTTACATCCCGATGACGAACTGTTTTGCATCCAGATGACGAACCGTTTTACCTCCAGATGACGAACCGTTTTAATTCCAGATGACGAGCCGTTTTGCATCCCGATGACGAACCGTTTTACATCCAGATGACGAACCGTTTTACTTACAGATGACGAACCGTTTTACATCACGATGACGAACTGTTTTACATCCCGATGACGAACCGTTTTACATCCACATGACGAACCGTTTTACTTCCAGATGACGAACCGTTTTTAATTTTCAAGGACTGACCCTTTTACCTCCCGATGATGAATAGTTATACTTTCCGAGGACTCACACATTTACCTCCTGATGACACATCCTTTTACTTCATGATGACTTACCATTTTACCATACGATGACGCGCCGTTTTACTTCCTGATGACTCACTCTTTTACCAGAAAATGACGCACCCTTTTTACGTCCCGATGACGAACTATTATACTTTTCTGATGCCTAACCGGTTTTTCTGCCAGGGGACACACTCTTTCACCTCTCCATGAGGTACCGTTTTATTTTCCGATGACGCACCCTTTTACCCCATGTTGATGCACTATTTTTTCAATGGATCGCCCTTTTTATTATCCGATCACGCACCGTTTTCTTCTTGAGAACTTACCCTTTTAACTCCAGATGACGCAAATTTTATCTCTGAAGGACTCACCCTTTTACTTCCCAATGACGCACTGTTTTACTGCCCCAGAATGCATACTTATACCTTCGTATGACGCACCATTTTGCTTCCCGATTACTTAACCTTTTATCTCCCAATGCCACACCCTTTTACTTCTCGATGATGCACAGTTTTACTTTTCGATGACTCATGTATTTAGCTCCCGAGGACGCACCGCTGTACTTCCTGAGAAATTACACACTTACCTCCCGATGACGCACCGTTTTACCTTTTGATGATGCACCTGTTTCCCTCCCGCTGACGCATCGGTTTACTTTTTGACGACGCACCCTTTTACCTCCTGATAACCCACCATTTTACTTCGCTAGGACTCACCCTTTTACCTTCCGGTGATGAACCGTTTTATTTCTAGAAGACTCAACCTTTTACTCTCTGATGACGACTCATTTTATTTTCTGATGACTCATCCTTTTTTTCTCCCAATTAACTTTCTTTTTTACTTCCCGATTACTTACCCTTTTATCTCCCAATGACGCGACGGTTTACTTCCTTAGAACTCATCCTCTTACCATCCGATGACACACCCTTTTACTTGGCGAACCATTATACTCCCCAAGGACGCACTCTATACCTCTAGGTGACACACCTTCTTACTTCCCGAGGTCGCACCATTTTACCTCCCGATGACGCACCTTTATTATTTCAGAAAGGGCACTCCTCCACCTCCCAATGTCACACCGTTTTACTTCCAGAGGGAGCAATCCTTCACAACCTCATGAAGCATCGTTTTACTTCCAGAGGGAGCAATCCTTCACGACCTCATGAAGCATCGTTTTACTTCCAGAGTGATATCTGCTATATAGATTATTAATAGTACCCTTGACGGTGGTTAAGTGGATAACGACGCGAACTCACGACCTGGGTGTGCCAAGTTCGAATCCAGTCGATTCTATACTTTCACTTAAGGCAACCATTACGACAACAGAATCACACCAGTCAAGTTGTGCCATTCTAATTCATATATTACCTTAGGGGGGCAGAAACAAATAGAATATGAGAGAAAACGAGGAGGAGAAGGAAGAAGCTAATATTCCTATCGCCCTCATACGAATTTACTTACTTTACGGTCGAGGATTTTACCATTTAAACAACACTAGTTACAAACTTCAAATTTAACAAAACAAATATACCTTCTACCAAAACACTCGAATTCAACAACACGAGTCGAATTTAACGAAACAAATAATTATTTCACAATCAATTAGACTGGGAAGACTCCAACCAACGATTTTACGGGGGAAAGAAACTCAAAGATATCATTACAACCATAACACCGTAGATATCACCCAAGTAGCGCATACATAAAAAACAACAAAAATAGTGCTGGACGAATACTGTATCCAGAAAATAAATAAATTCAGGATGCTTAGTCAATAAAACAGGAAATCAATATACGATTAGGTAATTCGTCTACAAATTTAACAGTAGAGGAAGCACTTCAAAGGGCATTCATATTTGAATCAACTGAATAGAAGAGGGTGAAGGAGAACACTCTGAAATCCACAAAATTACAACTTATTATAAACAGCAAGAACAATATCAGGGTGGATATAGCAAACAATCCAGGGACAACAATCCATTAAAACCAGTTACGAAATGCTACGGGTGTAATGGCTCATACCACATTCACGATCAAACAAAATTCCCAGCATTTGAGTAAAAATGTAATTAATGTTGAAATAATAAATCAATTTGAAAAAGACATGCTTAAAAAAGCGTAACAGTGAAAAATGGAAAACGAACATGCCAGACGGCCATAATTACGTACAACCAGTATCAACGAATCGGAAGTATTCAGACAGCACAGCATTAGTTTTCTGAGTGAAGCCTATTAGTTCAACGGATAGTGAAATTGTCTATATTGACGACGTACTGGTTGGAGTATTAATAGATTCTGGAGTAAATATCAACTTCATAGGCGGCTACACATTCAAAGAAAGGAGCAAAAGATGGCAGAGACGACGGTTGATTTTTAGACGATTGTCCCGGATTTTTTCGTTTTGTTTTGTGCGTTGCTTTTTTACAGCTCACCTGACGGGAGAGACGCCGATTAAACTACTTATGTGTAGGGAAGTGAACATAAACATACCAAGATTTCAAAAGAGGCCTGAAAATCAAACTTGGAGAATGGCGCGGTAAAGGACCAACAGGAAAAAGACAGATTAAAAAATCGCACAGATAAAAACTATAAAACCAAACTGACTAATATAGGCCCGGGAGATATCATATTACTTAGACAAATCAAACTTAACAAGCTAACACTAGTTTACCGTCCAACACCATGGAGAGTAAACGAACGCAGTGGCGATTCCCGAGGACAGGACTCGCCAAAAACTAAGGGATGGCGACTTCCCCTTCAACAACTACCTGAGGGGGGGGGGCAGAAACAAATATAACATGAGAGAGAAAACGAGGAGGAGAAGGAAGAAGCTAATATTCCTATCGCCCTCAGACGAACAAAACGCCACATAAGAAAACCCCGAAGGTATACAAGCAGCAGTTCGAAAGAAGAGGAAAGCAATTTGAATACAGGAGAAAGAGCAAATGTGATGTATTCTATATTGAGTATAAAGAGTATCCACTCGGTCGAGTGAAGAACTCTTCAGCGAGATGGAGGAAGAGACATTAAACCGTTGACGTAACCTTTTACCTTCCGATGACGCTATGTTTTACCTCGCGAGGACGCCCCTATTCATCTCCTAAAGACACACTGTTTTACTTATTTAGAACGCATCGTTTTTCCTTCCGATGATGCGCCGTTTGACTTTTATAGGAGGTACCTTTCTATCTCCTGATGACGCACCGTTTTACTTCCCAATGACTCACCATTTCACCTCACAATGACGCACCGTTTTATTTCCCTAACCCAACACCTTATATCTCCTGGTGATAAACTGTTTGACTTCTCAAGAAATCAAAGTTTGTCCTCCCGATTTATTTGCTGAGAACGCATCATTTTACTTCCTGAGAACTCACCATTTTTCTCCAGATGACGCACCTTTTTACTTCCTGAGTGTTTACCATTTTACATCCCGATGACGTACCGTTTTACTTCACGAGGACTCACCGTTTTACCTCCCGATGACGTACCGTTTTACCTCCCAAAGACGCACACTTTTAGTTCTAAATGATGCACTGTATAAGTTATCGAGGACTCTTCCTTTTACTTCCGATAACTCACCGTGTTACTTCCCGATGACGCACCGTTTTACTTCCTGGGGACTCACCCTTTTATTTCTCGATGACGCACACTTTTACCTCCAAATAATGCACCGTTTCTCTTCCAGCTGACGCACTGTTTAATCTCCAGATCACGCACCGTTTTACTTCCCTAGACATCACTCTTTTACTTACCAGTAACGCACCGTTTTACCTCCAAAGGACGTACATATTTACCTTCCGATGCGCAACTCTTTATGTCCCTATAACCCACCCTTTTACATCCAGAGGACTCACTTCCTTACGCCTAGAGGACACATCATTTTACATCCAGATGACGCACTCTTTTACATGCAGTTAAACTTTGAATAGCGCCTTAAAACCCATACGAAGGTAACTGTAGTCGCTTCATAAAACAACGAGAAGTGGAAAGCATTAACATTTTAATGTTTGATAAACGGATGTCATTTCCTTTTCTTCTCAGGATTTATTGCAGATAATTTGACAATTTTCCAGTCATGTTCTCTGGTCCCGACAAATAAAAGTAGAATTGACTTTTAGACATTTTTTTTTTGCGGGGATGTGTGTGGTAAGATAACGCCAAACCTTTATGCAAATTATCTTCCTTAATGTTCATTAAGTTGCATTTTCCAATTCATGCGTCCCTAATCAAGTTTCCACACGATTCCCAAACAACTATAAGTAAAAACGTTAACTTCATCATTGCCTCTTTTGTTTTAGACTGATTTTTCTAGCAAAGCAACCATTCTCAATTTGTGACACACGGAATTTTACTATTTATCTGTTACAATGAGTACTATTTACTATAGAATAATTTATGAGACATTAGTTCCACTTGAACTTGCCTTCCATACCCAGAAAGAAAAGGTCAAATGTGAATTTGCTGTAAATAACGACTGAAGCTGAATTCAGCACAGTCCGAGGTAAGATTATACATTTCATTCTCTCTATCTCCTGCTCTCTCCTATATCTCTGTCTGTCTGTCTCTCTCCCCTCTCTCTCTCTCTCTCTATATATATATATATATCTATATATATATATATATATATCTATATATATATATATATATATATATATCTATATATATATATATATATCTATATATATATATATATATATATATCTATATATATATATATATATCTATATATATATATATATATATATATATATATATATATATATATCTATATATATCTATATATATATATATATATATCTATATATATATCTATATATATATATATATATATATATCTATATATATATCTATATATATCTATATATATATATATATATATATATATATCTATATATATATATATATATATATATCTATATATATATATATATATCTATATATATATATATATATATATATCTATATATATATATCTATCTATATATATATCTATATATATATATATATATATATATATATATCTATATATATATATATCTATATATATATATATCTATATATATATATATATCTATATATATATATATATATATATATCTATATATATATATATCTATATATATATATATCTATATATATATCTATATATATATCTATATATATATCTATATATATATATATATATATATATATCTATATATCTCTCTCTCTCTCTCTCTCTCTATATATATATATATATATATATATATATATATATCTATATATATATATCTATATATATATATCTATATATATATATCTATATATATATCTATATATATATATCTATATATATATATCTATATATATATATCTATATATATATCTATATATATATATATATCTATATATATATATATATCTATATATATATATATATATATATCTATATATATATATATCTATATATATATATATCTATCTATATATATATCTATATATATATATATATATATATTCTCATCTCTTATCATGCCCGTGGTCATAAGATTAAAGAGTTCGCTCGTCGTTGTCGGCACTCCACTTTTGCGGCACTATGTTTTGGGCGGGAAGTTCACTAAACTATGGAAGTCTCAACAGAGATGTAAGAAACAATGATGCATATAGATCCATTGCAGCCGTAATAAGGTCACAATGATGGTCTAAACTTCAGAAGGAACATGGTTACAACACTGACGAAATAACGCTTTCTCTCAGCTGTCAAAAATCTGACTTGCCGTCTGCTTTTGAATATGTCTTTTAAACTTCAGTTCGTCTCGACACGTGAAAATTAGTAGCACACGGATGCGAATTAGTTCCAACTATAAAAATCGGCAATTATGAATTCAGGTTCTTTTCTCTCTGGAAAAGAGTTGTCCGACACTCGAAACATCTGATACTCTTTGAAACTAGTAACTTTTCGTCTTTATTGTAACAGAAGAGCGACGAACAGAAACAATTGGAAAAGGAAAAATTCCCTACAAGCATCTTATGATAAAATCTGATGCTTTTATATTTATGTATGCACTCAAACATCCTATCACGAAAAGAAACGATGATATAAGCAGAATCGGTCTGAACTCCTACTAAACCGTCTAAAAGGATGGGGACTGTTTTGGTTCTTTGGCAGATTTTTTTTTGGTAGGAATATGGTGTCGTTCGGTTCGGTTCTATGAAGCCATCCTCTTCGACATTACCTCCTCCTTCTGATGGGTGGAGTTATTGCCAGCCATCTGAAGCGCCCTTACCAGTGAATGCCGACGATTCCGTTGTCAGATATTTTCTTACCTTTCTAGAATGTTCCCTCGAGAGATCTGGATTAAGCCCCCGCGTTAAACTGACCAGTTCTAACCGTGCTATAGTGGGAAGTAGGTAAATAGAGAGAAAAACAATGCGAAAAGGAACGAGTGAATAAGACTGAGTTATAACATTGAGAATATACTATATGCTATGATCACTGCTGGTTTAGTATTATTAGACTGGGCTAGTTTTCAGGAGAGCTGGAGAACTGTACAAGTGATTATCGATAAATGTTCGCGTAGGTTACATCTCAGGAACGGGTCCTTCTAGAGAAAAGTAAGACGATATGTTTAATAGATAAGCAAAATAGGAATAACCAGACTCCCTTTTTATCCACGAAACCCCTACAAAATACTTTAATACATCAATAATATAAACCCCACTGATAGGGTTTGCAACAGTACATACACCGAAAGAGAAGTAAATTAGATAATTGCGATGAGATATTCTATGAAACACACAGTAACTTAGACTCTATCCAATAAAATCGATAATTGAATAATCATAAAGCATATATTTCCTGATTCAATTTAGCATAAACAACTTTTTTTAATATACACATTATTTCTAAAATATCGACACGCTGGACTATAGACATCAATACCGAAGGTTCGATCCTTGTCTAAGTTAGCCATGCTGATGACGGCTGTGAGCCAGAAACACGTGTCCATGGATTACTTTTATGCACGTATAAAATTAATAAAAAATGTATATATATTAACGAAAAATACGTCCTATAAAGTTAAGTGCGACAAATAATGCAATTTTCTACATCTTAATCACTAAGGAAGTGAAACAATAGAAATAGTAGTAAGCAAAAAAAAAAAACGAACGCTGCAATCACCAATGAAAATAATTACATAAAAATACATTAGACATTTTTCATTCGATATTTATATTTACCGGAAAGCGTTCTTGGCTGTTTTGATTCGAATTACCTACAACAGCACAAAGTAATTAAACAGGCTTTACATTTTTAAACCTCATTGAAATACATCAATATTTAATTTTATTTTTAATATGAAGTATTTTTTTAATTATACAATTATATGTTATGATGCAAATGTGTTTCACCCGAATTTTCGCGAATAGAATGTATTCCTTTCCAAGTAATTCACTTTCGACTATCCTTAATACATTTTCTGAAACAAATAAGTATTTTAAAAGCCACACTTTTAGTTCAATAAAAAAACTCATTATCAATGTTTTATAATGTTGATGTAATGTGGTTAGATCGACTAATACAGTAATTAGCATAGTCGAGCTTATAAGTAGCCTGTATAAAATAATGCGGCACCCTATTAGCGTGTACGCTAAGTGAAACACGTATTTTGAACATCTTAACACAATAGTGTCACCAATAGGATATTTGCTGAATATGAAAGAACCTGGAATGTAGAAGTTTAGATAGTTACGAGACAGCAATAGACTCATACAGGGCGTGAACCCCATACTATTCCGGAAGATGTAATGTGGTTGGCTTGGCTAATATAGTAATTAGTATAACCGGGCTTTATCGACTATAAGTAGTCTGCATACAATAATCCGGCATCCCATTAGCGTGCATGCTAAGCGAACCAAATATTTTGAACATCATGACAGTTAAATGAAATATAATAACATATTCTATGTAAAAATATGAAATTAAAAGATTATACAGGAAAATAGTTGAGAAATTAACCGATCAGAACATAATTAAAAAGAATTTTGTGAAAAAAATAATTACAATTAAGTATGCGTTCCGAGACTGAGTTTAAGATTAATGTATTCAAATCATACAGATTGTAAATGAAACTTATTAAATATTAAAATTAAAAATTGAATGCAAAAATAAACTTTTATTCTCCCAATTTAATTTACATACATACACACTACAGTACACAACATAGATTCTAGTAGTAGGCAAAAATGGTAGAAGTGGTCGACCATAGTCGAAGGCGACCCGACGGCTCCCTTTTCATTGGCTCCCACACCAAGACGTAGGAAAGAGCGCCACCCCATTTCCAAGTATAACTCCACTTATCTTTGATTCTCACCTTATAATTCTGAGTGCTTAGCAAGTAACAGTACGAAGAGCTTCGCGAATCTGGTTGATCTCGGCATCAACATTGCCACCACATCATCCAGTACCGCCGTGACTTTAAGGAGAATCGAAAATGCCACAAAAATAGTACAATTCTATAGGACGTGTAACCTGTGCCACTGATATGGGCTGCTTCTGTGTAAGAGACGGCTTTATTTGCTCGCCACGAAAAGAAATGCTAATTTTTCCACAGTTTCAGGTGCGATTAGAACCTCAGCCTCGCATTAACCAGCTGAGGTTGATTTTTGTTACTGATGGGTTATCGCTTATCAAAGCCAGGATACCTCTCGAGGATAAGGATTGAATGGATTGTCAGTTAGATGATAATCGCCGCCATGAGAGGATTTTAAATAGAGAGAGGAACGGGCAGAAAATTACTTAAGAGGACTTGATTATCCAAAGAGACGGCTTAACAAATATTTGTTTACATAAGACTTGAAAAAGAGAATGTTATATTCTAGTAAAGAAACTTTGTTCAAGGGAGTTCCGTTTCGTTTTTTTGCAGAGAGAGAGGGGGAATTTTTTTTTTTTTATTGTTGTAGCTATGCGAGTTCTGGTTGTGAATGTTTTACAGGGGGGCAAGGGATTGGAGCTCAGTCGAGCACCTACCATAAACATAACGATGGAGTAGAGAAAGACTAGCAACATTTCTTCTGTGTGAAAGAGGTAGGGTATAGAAGAGATCACCCCCCCCCCCCATTAGGTTGCGACGTTGGTGTTGCACTCTGTCAAGACAGGATAGGGTGTCCCGAGCGGCACCTCCCTAGATATGGTAGTATTACTCCATCTTAGGACGTACCTGAATCTTATAGAAGTAGAGTATTGCGTCAGAGGCGAGGTACTTTCTGGTACGGTAGAATGATCCAGACATTTTTCCAGCGACCTTATCAACAGATTTGATGTAAGTCTTCTATTTCAGGTTTGGAGTGAAAATCAGTCCTAGGAGCTCATCAATGAATAGCGCTTCCTCAAGAGGGGAGCCATTCATTTCAACGGAAGAGAAATGAGGATCCGAGAGTTAGTAGTGGAAAGAGACTAGCTTGATTTTAGAGGTGTTAAAAGTAACAAGCTACACGTGCTCTGGGTCAGATGAGAGAGTCATGGAGATCTTGATCATCAATGATCTTCGAAGTGCTGCCATAGATAGTTGTGTCGTCTGCAAGGCCAAGATGTTGAGAGAATGATTTGATCTGCATAGCCCTAAGCGAATCTAATTCAAACACCCAGATTACAGATACATGGCGCCAAAAGACGTTGTGACCGCTACGGTTAATTTTGAAAAAACGATTTTGCTGTATAACTCTTTAATTCAATATTTTTGTAGAGTATGTTATTTTATATTCATTAAACATTTGAAAATATTATAAATGGATTTCATTAAAGTAAAAGTATGGCTGTTAAAAATGTTTATTTCGTTAAGAAAAATATTGAAGAAAAAGGGAAATGAGCTTTCTGGAAAATAAATAGATTTTATTCAGGAATATGCATAAAAGGACATACGTCACAAACCCCTCCCAAGGTTCAAGACATAGACACCCATAAGCATATACATTCATACATTCTGTGCTCACCTCTTGGGTGCTGGCTTTTCAACCCCCACTTTCCGACCCGACCTTGGGTCACATCTTACTTGTGGGAGTAGGATAAAACTGGCCTTGTGACTAACTCCTGGAGAGGAGTAAATAATACTAACCTGCCCTTGGCCTTTTGGCTAAGATCAAAGTGTAGTATCTGTTCCGATGGATACTGCACGCCTGTCCTGTGCAGTTCTAGGAGGTCCACCCTCCCAGGCTTTGCCTCCCCTCTTTGGGGAGGAGTAAGTTTATTGCTTACTGTCTGAGGCGCCCCTACCGGGGAATGCCGACGGGGCTGCCCAGGCAATTTTTAAATGGCCAGAGTGCTCACCTCTCGAGCGCTGGCTTTTCAAACCCCACTTTCTCGACCCGATCTTGGGTCACATCTTACTTGTGGGAGTAAGATAAAACTGGCCTTGTGCCTAACTCCTGGAGAGGAGTAAATAAAACTAACCTGCCCTTGGCCTTTTGGCTAAGATCAAAGTGTAGTATCTGTTCCGATGGATACTGCACGCCTGTCCTGTGCAGTTCTAGGAGGTCCACCCTCCCAGGCTTTGCCTCCCCTCTTTGGGGAGGAGTAAGTTTATTGCTTACTGTCTGAGGCGCCCCTACCGGGGAATGTCGACGGGGCTGCCCAGGCAATTTTTAATGGCCAGAGTGCTCACCTCTCGAGCGCTGGCTTTTCAAACCCCACTTTCTCGACCCGATCTTGGGTCACATCTTACTTGTGGGAGTAAGATAAAACTGGCCTTGTGCCTAACTCCTGGGGAGGAGTAAATAAAAACTACATCACCCAGAGTATATCGATGAGCATGTTTCATTTTGATTAAAATTGGTATAATAATATTTCATTTTATGGATAGCCGACGCAAATACAAGCCCCACACGGGCTTGTATTTGCGTGGGCCATCCATAAAATGAAATTTCGTCACAAACTTACCCTATGGTTTTATAGGTCGATCACCATAACAATATCTGAAACTACATCATCCGGAATAATTGATAGTCTATTTCATTTTGATCAAATGGGATACAGATATATCGTAAGGTTTGTATGAGCACCAGGCATCCATAAGGAGACACGTCGCAAACTCCGTCTAGGGTTTTGGATATCGAACCTCATTGAGCTTCATGGAGAGCAAACGGTGCTTTAATATGTATACATATATATATATATACATATATATATATACATATATATATATGTATACATATATATATACATATATATATGTATACATATATATATATACATATATATATATAATATAATATATATACATATATATATATGTATACATATATATACATATATATATATATATATGTATATATATATATGTATACATATATATATACATATATATATACATATATATATACATATATATATATGTATACATATATATGTATACATATATATATATATACATATATATACATATATATATATGTATACATATATATATGTATACATATATATATTTATACATATATATATACATATATATATGTATACATATATACATATATATATATATGTATACATATATACATATATATATATATATATGTATACATATATACATATATATATATACATATATATATGTATACATATATACATATATATTAATATATATATATATGTATACATATATACATATATATATATATATATATATATATATATATATGTATACATATATACATATATATATATATATATATATATATATATATATATATATATATATATTCTTAAATTTCATTACCAATGTACTTGGATGTGTGCTTTATTTTGATCAAGTAGGATACAATAATATCATGTGATCAGCATTTAAGCCGAGTGTACATAAAAAAGAAATACGTGACAAATTCTCCAGCTATGGTCTTGGAGATAAAAACTCATGACCATATATATTATGGAAATATATTACTCATAATATTGGATAAGGTCGTTTCACTTTGATCAAAAAGGGTACAATAATATCGTGGGGAAACAAAATACCACTAAAACAATGGGTTAATAATAATGTGGATTTACTGTATTTATCAGGTTGGAAAGAAAGTAATGTCGTTTTTGTCCAACACATTTATTTCATCTAAAACATTCACATTAGGGCATTTTTAATCTTTACAATGATTTCCCTCATTTTCTATGACTTCTGTCTAACGATCAACTTTCTTCTTGATGCCTTCTTCAAAAAAGTTCTCTGAATTTTTAGAGAAAAACAAATTTAGGTCATTTTTGAATTGGTCGTCATTTTCATGAATGTTATTGTTTAAGTGATGCTGCAACGACCGGAAAAGATGGTAGTCGGATGGAGCAATGTTAGGTGAATAAGGCGAATGAATCAAAACCTCCCAATTGAAACTCATGACTTTTCCTGAGTGAGTTTTGTTGTGTGAGGTTTCGCGTTATCAGCCTTCCTATTGAGTAATCCTGGTCGTTTTTTTTTGATAAAGCAATTCTTAGATCATCCAGCTGCGAACAATATTTTACTGCTGTGATTGTTTGATTAGGCTCTAATAATATAATGATTCAGTCCTCTCATGTCCCACCATAAAGAGAGCATAACCTTCTTTGAGTGTAGTCCTTGTTTTGGAACAGACTGTGGACTTTGGTTTCAGTCTAACCATTGTCTTTTGCGTTGGGTATTTTTGTAAATCACCTATTTTTCATCTCCATCACAATTCTTTGTAAAAAATGGTTCTCGTTGATTCCGGGAAAGCAAAGATGTGCAAACAGTCAATCTTTGATTTCGTTGAGCGTCAGTCAAATCGTGGGGAACCCAGAGTCCAAGTTTTTAAACTTTTCCTAACTTGAACGCTCGACCACAGTAACAAGACAGAAACTCAAGTGATACGAATACATGTCCTCAAAATCAACGTGAATTTCGGGGGGAAATGTCTCATGGAGCAAGATCAGGTAGATAGGGTGGGTTGTTTCAGTGATGTGTGTTTTTTATTCATTACTCGGTGTTATCGCCTGTTCCTCAGTACTGAACGATCTGGAAAAAACATGGCAAATAAAATCCAATGGTTAATGTTAACTTATTTTATAAAATATGTTATATTTTGGGGGTATTTATTTTAACAGTACTCAATACATGGGTCGAGCTACGTGCTTATTAAAATATACTTATGGAAAGTATTTTATTTATTTATTTACCTCCTCTCTAGGAGGTTAGACACAAGATCAAGTGTGGGTTTTGATGAAAGTGTTTCTGTGGAACGAACTGGATTCGTACTTATGGAAATTATACTTCAGAGCAACGTTTCAGGGAATGAAACATAAACGTCTCTCTCTATTTCTTCGTTATATATATATATATATATATATATATATATATATATATATATATATATATATATATATATATATATATATATATATATATATATTATCAAGGCCCGTGTCACGGTCCGGTGTAAAGTATAATTAAGTAGTCAATTCTGTTATTTTTAACAATGTTTGCTTAAATTAAAGAATTCTGCCTAAATACACACGCACACACACACACTATATATATATATATATATATATATATATATATATATATATATATATATATATATATATATATTGGCGAAGTAACTATAATTATTGAGAAAGGGGTAGGCCTTTATTACAAAAACCAGAGGAGATCAAAAATGTGTTTTACTTTTTTATTTTTACTTTAGTTAGTAGAGAAGGAATCAATTAACAGAGGATAAAAGATTGTGAAATTACAGATGAAAGCGTGGTTAAAAGAACCATAAAATTAATTGACGAATAAGGGTTAAAAAGTGTTTACAAGCTCATGAGTCTGTCATTGGTGACCATTTATTAGAGTGTCAATTGTGCACTAGAGGGTATTCTGTTGAGGCATTTTCAATTTTGCACAGGGCTCATTTGAGAAATCATCTAAATATACTCGAAGCAGTTTTCGTTAATTTTCGTCAACCGTCCCTGTGCAAGCAGGAGTACACTCACAGTTTAAAACTGATGGGTGTACGTTGAAATACATACCTCATATATAATTTTTTAACCCTCATTCGCCAAATCCTTTTACGGTTCTTTTGTCAGTAATCATGGCTACTTCATCAATAGTATTAAAGTTTTTTTTACAATTTTTTGCTTACAAAAATATATATATACATACATAGTGTGTGTGTTGGATTCGTTAAAGATAGAGTAATTTTGAGCTCAATACAATACAGAGCAAGAATAAAGTTGAGAACTTAAAACGGTGGAAATATTCTCATTATATTTTAGTAACCGATTGACCAGCCATTACATAGGATCTGAAGAACCCCGTTCCAGGGATGAAATAAATTATAATTCAAATGGATTAAACGTGGGTTTGATTGAGACCTTAAATTATGAAATCCTTAACCGGGATCACATTTATTATTGCACTAACATATGTACTAACATATAAGTGTCGAGAATGACGTAACTATCAATTCATAATCATTGCATCATTTTTACAAACATTCACAGATAAGCAGGCCAGGTTCTTCAAAGTGTATGTGATAAACTTAAATAGTAAAACACTCAAAATGTATCAGTTCACTCTATGTATAAGGCACACAAAAATACAATAACATTTTAAAAATCATAATAAAATTTAAAAAATCTTTTAAAAAATCTAAAATAAGTCAGAAAGATGGTAGAAAAAATAAAAAGTCACCCAAAAATTCCAAGTCAGTAAAGAAATAAAAAGCCACACAAAATCAGGAGAGAAATTAAAAAGTTACACAAAAATTAAAAGTCAGTAAAGAAATAAAAAGTCACTAAAATCTTGTTAAAATCCTTCCTCTAAAAGTTTCTAAAAATGATTTTAAATATTTTTAAAACATTTATCATTTTAATTTTATAACGGATCGTGACCCCAATAAGATCTTTCTTTAGCGTTAGTTTCAATTCTTTTGTTTTCCCCTACCACCAGACAAGGCATATTGCCACTGAAGCGTAAGTAATTACTGTGTAATTTATAGGGAAAACCTGGATGGAGAGTTGGACAGCGAGAGGGTTGTTCACATTACATTCAAATTTCTGCATGTTGATTCGGTCGGGAAAACAAAGAGCTTGGGTGAAATTCCTACAAATTAAACTAAAGAATAAAAAGTCACTAAAAGAATAAAATATTCAGTAAAATAATTTTTTTAATCACTACAAATTCTATTTTCTAAATGTAAACGGTTTGATCTCATCTTTAAATGGTTACAGATTCAATATGTGCTTCATTGACTGATTTTTCTGTTGTTTTATTATGTGAATGAAAAATGTTTAACATAATTTTCATTGAGTTCCAAAAAGTACGTGACTCCAGATGCAATCCTCTACCTGTATGAAAGGGAGATGGAGTTATCACATCTGCGGAGGTGCCGCTCAAAGCACCCTTTCTTGCCTTGACAGAGTATAAAATCGACTTCGAAATCTAGTGGGAGATTATCTCTTATCTTCTCTACAACCCTTACTTCACAGAAGAGACGTTGCTAATATATCTCTACTTTATCGTTATTTCTATGGAAGATGTTCGGTCGAGCTCTAATCTCTGGTTCATCCTTGGAATATTTTTCTGTTGTGGTAATAAGACGAGTTTATTTTGTCTGTAAGCGTCTTGCTTACAGACAAAATAAACTCGTCTTATTACCACAACAGAAAAATATTCCATTATTCCTCCATATGCATGGCGTCAGGTAGAATTTGTATGGGCAGAGTTTATTTGCAATGGTTTCCCGTCTGTTGAACACATTACCGCAGGATACTTTCCTGCAGATTACAACATAGTCATCTTCAAATCCAATGTCAACAAATACTTGCCTCAAATAATCAAAACTATTGATTTTTCCTCATCTTTTAACTAACAACTTTTCTATCTCATTAACCCTTAAACTCTTATCCTCGAATAGCTATGGGTCTTGATAAGTAGCGATTGAACAGTAAAAAAAAGATTCTATTTTATTTGGGCCGATTTAAAAACTGCACCCAATTTTCTTTTGTCAACTAAAGTTTCTACTCTAATCATAATTTTATTGTTTATCCATAAGTAATAAGACTGCTCAGTTTATTATTTACTATTTATTCATTCATAATTATATGAAGCTTACGAATATTTAATATCTTAGTTTTTATGTTTTTAACCACTACAGTCTGGGTATCTTTTCAGAACACGAGACCGCCATTTTGTGTGTTTATGTTGAGTATAAACAAGCTGACTGCGACCAGGGTTTGTGAAAGGCATGCTAAGGTGGCAGAGCCATTCGGAAAACGTCCGACGGCTTTAACTGTCAACCTGGAAGATCATGGGGATCTCGTTCTCAGTAAGCAGAATTAGATTTTTAATTTATGCAACAGGAGAGCGCAACCTAATGTTGGTCAGTATGGTTCAGGGGATATAATTTGGATATAATCAAAGGGAGATCAATTTGAAGCTAACCATCATAATATGGGATGAAAATCAAGCTAAATTAGTTATTTCATTGATAAATATGACGGATGACTATTTGTCTACAAATTAACCCCTCCACAAAAGTTATAAGCTATAAGATTATCTTTATCTTAATTACTAACATTTAATTTGACTTACAGTAACAATATTCTTTGCGTGAAAACCAATAAAGTAAAAATAATTTTCAAACAATGTGGGTTTTTTTTTTATCGTATGTATATTTTTTAAAAGATTCTATTAAATAAGAACAAGTGTATCAGATTAAGTACATTTTTTTTTACAAAACGCGAGTATCATGTATCTAAATTAAGTGGATGTGTTGGATAAAGATGGGGTCACTTTTGTATTCAGGGACCACGAGATAGTAAAAAAAAAGTGTTAGATGAAACTCAATAAAATCTGTTTTCTTTATTGTTATTTTTTCTTTAACGATGGTGTGGGGTATTACAGATTTAAATTGAAGATGTTGAAGTATTTATTTGTTCATAGATGGGATACTACACATCAATTAACACGCCCAAACATCACCAGGTATCCTTGCTAGATAACCTATAACCCCCCCCCCCCCAAATAACAATTGAAAATGTAATCAGGGCATTTTCTGGTTTAATTGGATACGATCAACCCCGAAAGCGGTCACAGCGACAAACGCTAATTTAGGGTCAGCCATCTTGTGTTTTTATTTATTTATTCGTTTTTTGAATTTATTTGGGCTGAAACGTACTTAGAAGATGATAAGAACTATTAAGGAGACCCAGTTTGCATGACCATGCTCTCGAGAGGTGATAGATCACGGTTACAAGCTCGTGTTTTTCCGATTTCATCTGCTTATGCAATACGACCTTTTATATAAAACAAAAATATTTTATCTATCCGGTGGTACACCCAGTTTTGTTTAAACGAGTTCTTTGCGCGTCGAGACGCCTGCATTTCTTCAGAGCTTGGAAACGATCTAAAACTTTGGAATTATCTACCAGGCGATTAACAAAAGGTGAGTCGTTTTGTTTTTTTTATTGAACACTTTGCTCAAAATACGGGTACTTCTGAAGAACAGAAGCAGAACATTATCTGCAGAATATACAAACTATTTCATTTTGATTTTCATCTCGAAAATGTTGCGAGCTCGATACATGTTTGCTGCATTGGTTGATTTTTATGCTTTGCCTTTTATTATTTCACCTTTTTATACAAAGGAGTGGTTCAATTATAAAAGGTTCGCGTAGAGAATTTAAATTGCATATTTGTATTACTCGGATTATTCAAACTACTGTTCTCATCTTGCACTGATTCTCACAACGTTTCGGTCGATGTAACCTCCGACCTTCTTCAGGTGCGTCATGTCGAACTCGAAAATTTTAATGTCGAACTCGGGAATCTGTACAGAATTTCGAGCAGAACCATTTCTTTAAATCACGCTTGTCCTCGTTCCGTCAGTCATGCACGGGTAGAAGTCTTAAGTAATTCATAATTGTATTTTTAGTACCAACCGTACTGAAGATTGAATCTTCAACCCCCAGAAGACTGTCACTTAGAACTAATTATCACTTAGCACTTTTATCCGCTGAGCCACGGTCAAGGCTGACGGAACGAGAGTAAGCTACAGATAAAGAGTTCTTCAAATAACTCAACGAAAATAATGTTCCCTATGATGTGCCAACTCTTTATATATATATATATATATATATATATATATATATATATATATATATATATATTAGTATGTGTGTGTGTTTGTATGATGGCGCGAGTTAACGTAAGGCCATGTACATTTGTAAAAACACGTTAGATATTTCAGAATTCGTTTTTATAGTCAGATTAAACTTGTATTTAAATGTATAAAGGCGTTAAGTATTTTATTAATACACTTTTGAAACCACAAAAAAAAGTGTCAAGATAAACCATGTTTATTATTGTTAGGGTTTCATATTCATCCAATATTTTATCAAAAAAAACATGTTTTTATAAAGAGCGGAAGACCAATCGGAATATTAATATTAAAATTATAATAAAACATAATTTTACATGCTTTTATGTTTTCCATAAGGCTATTTTTCTTTCTTTGTCAAACGTGATTCATCATTTCTAGACGAGAAACACACTTTATCTATCTATTATTATATCAATACTGAGTTCATCAACGTTTGTTTCTCTATGGCTGTTTTCCTATATATTTTAATGGCATAAAATGAATGCTAAAATATTCTTTAGTTCTGAGATTGAGTTGTTTGAAAAATCCATTTCAATTCTTCTAAATTGTAATTAACTGAACATCTATCTCTCACTTCGCTATCTATGTATTTCTATCACCCTCTCTCACTGTGTATTGAGTCAACCACTCTCTAATAGTTGGTCCCCCGATTTATAAAATCGGGGGACTTATGTTTTGAGGCATGTCCGTCCGTCCGGATTTTTCTCCGCAACCATCCATTGAATTTCTCTAAAATTTTGCATGAAGTTGTAACTTTGGTCAGGTTAGAAAGTGACATCCTCCGATTTTTGAAAAAAAATCTGGTTAGCCCCCCAGGGGGTCAAAAGGCCCCGAAATGGCAAAAATTACATTTTTTGCCCCATAACTTTTCATCCATCCATTCAATTTCTCTGAAACTTGGCCAAAATATGGAGGCAATTGTTCCTAATAGAAAATAAGTATCGCTGACCTTGGAAAAAATCTGGTTCGCGCCCCCAGGGGTCAAAAAAACCCAAATGGCAAAAAATGACCCTTTTCTCCCATAACGTTTGATCCATCCATTCAATTTTACTGAAACTTGGCCAAAATGTAGAGACAATTGTTCTGGATATAAAATGAGCATCCTTGACCTCAGAAAAGTTCTGGTGCGTGCCCCCAGGGGGTCAAAAATGCCCCAAATTGCCCAAATTTATTGCATTTTACACTCGCCACATCGAGTCACATACAGAGGGGGATCACGCACGCGCGGCTTGTTTTTATTGTATCTGTGAGCATTTAGAGAAAGAGTGTTCGTACACACCATAAACACATATGTAAATTAGATAGCAAAGTAATAGGACTCTTTACTTCTATATATTACCCATAAGAGTAATATAGAAGTAAAGAAGCCTTATTATTTTTAGTTGTGCAAGAAGAATTTTTGAACAGATATATCAGAGTTTATGAATTTTCGAAAGAAATCAAAATGGAACAAATAATGGTAGTGGTTGCGACCCAACGGGTCACGGATACGTCTAATATAAATGTATATGTTAGTTTATACAAGTTTTAAGTCTGCAACATGCGGATCTAGTTGGTATCCCTAAGATTTAAACCTCTTCGAGGCTGTATATTAGTGTTAGGATAGTACCACTGTCACTAGGAATTAATGCTTCTATATTGTTAGTCGTGGTGACTATTGATGTGGATGGCAGGTTTTTTTGTGGATGGCCTATATAAATCGATTATTTTGGCTTGCACTGTATTATCAATGTTGAATATATATTTATATATAGATATATGTGTATGCGTTTTTTTTCTCTCTCATGTATAAATGACTAAAATCTTTGTTATATATATATATATATATATATATATATATATATATAACAACGATTTTAGTCATTTATACATGAGTGAGAAAAATGCACAAAAATATACAGACACAAGTTATCTGTAATATTTAACATATAAATAATTACAAATGAATTGTGTCTGAATATTTTTGTCTTCACCCCTTTCTTGATGCCTGATAAGTTTTTTAGTTCAAGGCCTGAACTGGCAGATGAATTTGCTGTACTCGTGTACTCTAGTACGTTCGTTTTTTTCAACGTTAAACTCAAAAACTTATCAGACATCAAAAAAGGATAAAAGAAAAAATATGCAGACCCAAGTCAGTCATTAGTAATATTTAACAAAATATACCGTCAAGAAAAATGCTGCCCATATATATATATATATATATATATATAACTTTATATATGCAGAGATATACACAAAATTGCCCATAATATGAATAAAAACAAAATAACACAGTTACAAAGAAATTAAATAAGACAGTTATTTTTTAAAGCTGCTTTTTAAATATTTATGCAAATGAAACATTATAATGACTGCTCTATAGACATTTTATATAATAGATATAACACTTATAAATATATAACACTCAAATAAACTATACTGATAATTTAATCTAATGTAAACGTTGCAATTGCTGCAATTGCTGCAATTGCCCTTGAAGTAGAAAATAAATGTAAATCGGAATTTTGGAATGGTGGACACAGAATATCAAATCTGAGTTATTACGGCCATTAGTGACTCCGGAGATAACATACAAGTATATTTTGATCGCCTAAATCTAAAAGCGTCCGGGCGAGGTTTGAAAATAAACTGTGTAACTACAGAGAAAAAAACAAATAGGACTCTGAAATAACGATAGATAAAGAAACAAACTCTCTCTCTCTCTCTCTCTCTCTCTCTCTCTCTCTCTCTCTCTCGCAGGTTGATGCATTTTCCACTGAAAGACTTGGGACTATTAGTTTTTTTGTTTTTTTTTAATATAGTTTTAATGGTTGAGAAACTTCCGAGACTATATATATATAGTAAGCAATGAAAATATATATGGCAATGACGAGAGTAGAGTGTGGTGTCGTCAGCAAATATACCCATCTCGGACTCAATGCTATCACATTGTTGTTTTTATAGGGGAGGGGGTCAAAATTTATGAAATTCCTTGCAGTTTCAGTTTCTTTGGGGTCATGTGGTTATGTTCTTTCTATGTTTTTTTTTCTATTGCAACTTTTATGGAACTGGTTAGTGTTCGCAGTTTATGTGGGTTTGTTTTCGTATTCGAGGATTTTCCTCAAGATTTCAGCTATTTTCATCATCTACAATTTGGCAGGTTTTTTTTCCTTCTTGTTGACTATTATGACACCCAGTCTCCTTGCTTGGGAAAAGTTATCTGTTTGTCTTTCCATGTTCCATGATTTTTTTGTTGTCATTTTCGTTTTCTAGTACTGTCTCCGGTTTGTGTGTACCATTAGTCTGCATGTTTAAAAGGCAGTCGTCTACATAGTTCCCAGTGTACTGCCTTCTCCACACAGTCATGTCTCTTTTTGTATTCTTTTTAGGCTATTTTGCTGCATTCACTTATTATGTGATTTGCTGTTTCGTCTCTTAGTTCATAAAGTCTGCATTTACTGTTTCACTGCGTTTTGTCTATTTTAACTTTGATATAATTAGTTCTTATCGCATTGTTTTGTGCAGCTGTCAATAGCGATTCTGTTTCTCCGTTCCAATGTCCTTTTCATAGCTATGTCCAGGTGTTTTCGTGAGTCTCTTCTCTTGTCATTCTTATGACTCGCCAATGTAGCTGTTTCTTTTTCCCACTTTCCTTTCTCGTCTTTGCATTTCTCGTTTTGCTGCTCTCTGCATGATTCATGTTTACGGTGTCTATTGCTGCAGTGATCATCTTTTCTGTGTTCTGGATTATGTATTCTTCCAATTCCCTTTTTGTTTAATCAACAGTCTTCTATACTTACCAGTCATCTTCTCTCTTCTCTCCTTTTCACGTAGAGTAGGTCAATATTATCTTTCAGGGGCTAGTGCATTTTGCATGGTCATCATCATCATCATCATCATCATCATCATCATCATCATCATCATTATTATTATTATTATTATTATTATTATTATTATTATTATTATTACTACTACTTAAACCACCATATAACAGTCTGTCGACATGTAAAGAAATTCTCTTTTACTCAAAATTGTCGATGTACCAATACCAGTTTTTACTCTGGGAAAGTGACTGCGAAAATAACTGAGATGATGAAAAGAATGAGGAAAGAGTTACCATTCAAACCTAAACCGGGGGGGAGCGGAAAGTATTGGAATATTGAGAAGCATTATTGTCACTCAGATTCGACGGAAAACAATCGGTCGTTATCAGCGACAACATAACGAGAAACATTGGTGCGAGTATACAATAATAATGGCATATCTGAGAAGACTTGCTGTCACTTAGACTTCAGGAACAGTCAGTGAATGTTATCGACCAGAAATTACTGATTACGACTGATGTGAATGCTAATATTAAGTATTTCCCTTTTTAATAAAATGTGTAGTTTTAGGTGTCCGTGACCCCAAAAAACAAAGGTCAAAAACAATTGTTATATAAGGTCATCAGAAGAATTGTTCGTAGTAAATCTATCAAATGTATCACACAACCAAAAGTCAACCTCAAAAAGTAAAATTTTACAGGGGAAAATTGACTTACTTTTTCGTTAAAAACATACATTTAGTTTGATTGAAAATATACTAAAAATGCTCTAGATTTATTTAAACAAGGCTACAACACTAATAAAGTTTTGTTACTATGAAAATAGATATTAAAATTAAACAATGTCATAATATTAATTACATTTGTTTACTATGATAATAGACACACAATTAAATAATGTCATAACACTGATAACGGGTTTTTACTATGATAATAGACACACAATTAAATAATGTCATAAAACTAATAACGGTTTTTACTATGATAATTGACACACAATTAAATAATGTCATAACACTAATAACGGTTTTTTACTATGATAATAGACACACAATTAAATAATGTCATAACACTGATAACGTTTTTTTACTATGATAATAGACACACAATTAAATAATGTCATAACACTGATAACGTTTTTTTACTATGATAATAGACACACAATTAAATAATGTCATAACACTGATAACGTTTTTTTACTATGATAATAGACACACAATTAAATAATGTCATAGCACTAATAACGGTTTTTTACTATGATAATAGACACACAATTAAATAATGTCATAACACTAATAACGGTTTTTACTATGATAATAGACACACAATTAAATAATGTCATAACACTAATAACGGTTTTTTACTATGATAATAGACACACAATTAAATAATGTCATAACACTAATAATGTTTTGTTACGATAACAATAGACATAAAATTAAACAATGTCAGAACACTAATGAAGCTGCTCCAAGTTAAAACGTTAAATGACAACTCGATGTTGTTAAATATAATGAAATATTAAATTAAGCCTGATACTTAGCAATAGTAGTATTCATCTTAACTGAGACAATTAATGTAATTCATTAAAACGACCAAGCTGAAAGTTTGCGCCTGTCTGCTATAATCTCTTGGGGAAATCAGTATCTATGAAAAACGTTTATGTCTGTATAATTAATAAATTTTCCTTTTAATCAAGTAATAGTTTTAAATTTTTCCTCTCTGGTGGTGAAAAAATGGTTTATTTGTTTATAGGTATTATTTATTAAAGAAATATATAAGCTTGGTGAAAAAAATCCTATACCCCCCCCCCCCCCCCAAAAAAAAATGGTTCTAAATTCAGTCGTACTCGTTCGTAACTTATTAAAAAATGAACAAAAATAAGTAACAGCAGTTTAACTGATCTACTTTCTAGGTCAGTGTTAAATGGGACGAACATAGACAGTAATACAGATGTTATTTCCACATTTATAAATAACCAATAACATATAAACATACGTTCGAAGTAAAATAAATAAATAGCTAAACAAACAGACATCGATATAACAATTCAAACTAGCAGTGTCAAATAGAGAAAGGAAGAGGGAGAGATGGAGAGAAGGGGAGAAAGAGAAAGAGAGAGAGAGAGTGAGAGAGAGAGAGACGGCGAATTAATCTACTAGTTTGGAGATTTGATTAATTCATTTACGAAAGGAAACCTGCCTGTAACATCTAACTCTTTCTCACTTTGTAGACGCATTCTACAAATGTTTCAATTCTTCAGCGTTTAAGGAACGAAATTTCTATTATTTGAACTACTGTTCTCATCTTGGATGTTATTCTCATAACGTTTCGGTCGATGTAACCTCCGACCTTTTTTAGGTGCATCTTGTCGAACTCGGGATTCTTTATGCCTTCATGGTTCTTCAGGAATTTGTACAGAATTTCGAACGGGACACTTTATTAACTTCACGGGGGTTGATTGCTCTTGTTCCGTCAGCCATGACCAGGTAGAAGTCTTAAATAATTCATAATTGTACTCTTATTATCGCACCGGGGGTTGAACCTTCAACCTCCAGAAAGTTGTCACTGATTATTACTTAGCATGTATATCCGTTACGCCACAGGTCCTCGTACAGTACAGACTTTAGAAGCCTTAAATCCATTCTTGTTTTAGAGGTGTAGTTTTATTACTTATTCCTATATATTACTACTTCAAAGAGTGTGTGATTTGCTGAATCCACTCATCACGCCAAAGGAGATTTAAAGAATAGTTGGAGTGTCCATAAATAGTTTTTACAATGTAAAAAAAAAATAGAACGATTATGAGCAAAACTATTACGAGGGAGTCTGGAAGTGGAGGAATGAACAAAAATGTACCAAAGCTTTTATTAAAGCTCTCAAATCCAAAATCATAAAGGATCCAACCAAATCTATGAGAAAAATGGCAATTGAGGAGAGGTAAATTAATGTTCTTCACTTCTTTACTAACTCAACGTTTGGGAAATAAAGGAGAATTTAATAGAATATTCGAATATCTATGTATCTCATATAGAGGTCAAGTGTTAGCCCCCAGGAAGGGGCCCGCCCTTGATCTCTGGGAACTTCGGCTGAAGTAAATGAAACAAAAAAGATAACATATCGTGCATAAAGTTCATGGAACAAACAGAAAGCAGGCAACACTCACGCGTAATCCCTCCGGTAATATGATAAGACAATTCCAATCAAGACGCCATCTTGAATCTATCGCATGGAGCTACGTTTTCAGACAGCTATGAGAAAGCCCTGAGGGAGCGTGGGAGGAGAGCAGGGGAGCTTATGGTGTTTCTTGCTATTTCTGTTCATTGGTTCATTTTGTGTATTGTTATTATTAGTATTATTATTTTATTTTATTTTATTTTATTTTATTTTATTTACTTACTTACTCACAAGGAGTTATCACACTGGTCATCGTCAGTGATCGCCCACTGCCAACAACCTGTGGTATTCCCTGGAGTCTGAGTGACAACAAGTCTCCTCAGACTTCCAGTATGCTCCACCTCTTTTCGTTCATCACCGCTGATGACCTTGCGGTATCGCAACAGCCACTTACCACCGATTTCCCGCTGATAAGGGCCATTGGTCCCCTCTTGGGCCCGAGTGGCAACAAGCCTCCCCAAGGTCCCAGAGCTGTCCGCACTCTTCCAGTGGAGGTCTGGTTTGCGCTTTCCCTCCTCAACTCTCTGTCCATAATCCTCCTCGACCCTCTGCCCATAATTTATTATTATTATTATTATTATTATTATTATTATTATTATTATTATTATTATTATTATTATTATTATTATTATTATTATTATTTGTACTCACTTGGAGTTATCACGCAAGTCATCGCAGTGATTGCTCACCGACAACAACCGTTAGTGTCCACTGGCGTCTGAGTGACAGCAAGCCTCTTCAGATTTCCAGTACACTCCGCCTCTTTTCGATCACCACCGCAAATGACCTTGCAGTATCGCAACAGCCGCCTGCCATTTATTTCTCTCTGGCAACGACAATTGGTCTCCTCTGAGATTTGGGTGGTAATAAGCCTCCCCAAAATCCCAGCACTCTCCGCAATCTTCCAGTGGAGGTCTGGATAGTGTTCTCTCTCCTCGGTCTTCCCATCTTCCTTGACCCTTCACTACTATTTTGTGTGGTCTGAGCCGAGGCTGATTCCATCACTTTGATGGGGGGGGGGCAGTTTCTGATATTTCTTGCAGTTTCTGTTCCTTTGTTCGTGTGATGGTGTTTTTCCTGTGGTTTCGTTTTCTTCCTATTGTAATATCCATGTTAATGGTTACCGTTCGTAGCTTATGCGGATTGCTTTCCGCATTCAAGGATTTTTCTGAAGATTTCAGCTGTTTTGATCATTGCCGTCTTTTGTATGGTCTCAATGATCCTTTTGATTCCAATTTCTTGAAGTCTTTACCCCAAATGTTTGGGACTGTTCCTAGTGCTCCTACAATTATTGGTATTATATTGACTTTGTTCGTGCTTCATATCCCTTTCAGCTCTCTGGCAAGTTCCGTGTATTTGCTTCGTTCATGCATCTCCTTGATCTTCACTCTGTGGTCTGCTGGAACGGCAAAGTCTACGATTTGGCAGGATTTTTCTTCTTGTTGAGTATTATGACATCCGGTTTCCTTGCTTGTATGAGTTTATCTGTTTGCACTTCCATGTCCCAGAGGATTTTGTGATTTTAATTTTCCAGTACTGTCTCTAATTTATGTTTGTACTATTTGTCCGAGTGTTCGAAATGCAGTTGTTTGCATAGTTCACAGTGTATTGCTTTCCCCACGAATGTTCTTGTATTCTTTTTGGGCTAGTTTGCTGCATTCACTTAGTATGCGATTTACTGTTTCGTCTCTTTGTCCACACAATCTGCATTTACTGTTTTCCTGGGGTTTATTTATTTTAGCTTTAATATAGTTAGTCCTAATCGCATTCTTCTGTGCAGCTGTCAGTAGAGATTTCGTTTCTCTGTTCAGGTATCCTTTTCTTAGCCATGCCAAGGAATGTTAGTTGGTATCTTCTCTAGTCATTCTCATGAAACGTCTATGGAGTTGTATTTCTTCCTAATTTTATCTTCTTGTCTTTTTGTTTCTGGTTTCATTGCTTTCCGAGTTGTACATTAGGGTGGTATCTCTTGCTGCGTGATCAGCCTTTCTGTGTTCTGAGTTATTTTTTCTTCAGCTCTTTTTTTGTGTTTTCCACACAGTTTTCTATACTTACCAGTCCTCTTACTCCTTCGCTTCTTTTCACGTAGAGTCTATTCGTATCGTCTTTTGTGTGTAGTACGTTGTGTATTATCATTAATTTTCTAGTCTTCTGGTCAAGGTGCCAGAGTTCTTCTTTAGCCATTCTTATGAATGTTCTAGAATAGTGATACAGCCCAAGTATTGATTCCTTTTACTAGGTTTCTGCTATACAACTTCGTATCTAAGAGTTTCCTTGTTTTTCTCATATATTCTTTTTCAATCTTCTCTTTCATTTCTGTAGATTTGATGGTATCTGCTTCCAAAAATCCCAAATATTTATAGCTTTCCTGTTCGCCTAACACCCTCATCTCCTCTTGGTTGAGCAGTTCCATGCCCTCTATTGTCTCCAGTTTCCCCTTTTTTCATCTCTAGCAGTGCGCATGTTTCCATTCTAAATTCCATTTGAATGTCCTGGCTGAAGATTTATGTCGTATTTATCAGCTTTTCCATTTCCTTTTCGTTTTTTTTTCAAATAGCTTCAGGTCTTCCATATACATGGTTTATTCTTTGTTCAGTGTCTGTCAACTTGCATCCGGTATCATATTTCCTGATTATGTAGTTGAGTGGCATCATGGCTATTAAAAATAGTAGTTGTGATTGGAAGTTTCCTTGAAAGATGCCTCTGTGTATTTTTATCTCAGTCAAGTGTTTTTTTTCCAGCTGTCAGTACTAGTCTCCATATTCCCATTGCTTTCTTAATGAGAGTAATAATCCTGTCGGGTATCTTGTACATTTTTAAGTATTCAATTATCCATGCTTGAGGGATTCTGTTGTAGGTTTTCTTGTAGTCAATCCATTGCATAGATATGTTCTTTTTTCTGCTTTTTTACCTCATTCAGGATCTTTTGATCTATGTACAGCAAATCATGCATCCCTCTTTTCCATTTTCAGCATCGTTTTTGTTCCTGGGGGAGCAGTCTACAATTGTTCATGGAGTTGTAGATTTGTTCTCTCAGTTCTGCCGTTAAGATTTTTCACATTGTTGGTAAACAGGTCATCCGTCTATAGTTGCTGGGGATCATTCCCTTTTGGGCGTCTTTTTGTATTAGCGTTGTCCTTCCTTTGGCCATCTACTTTGGTACCTCTGTTTTGTGGATATTATTATTATTATTATTATCATAATTATTATTATCATAAGTAAGATCATTGCATATGGTAAAAATCCGAAAGACGGTTTATGATAGTGAATTCAACATTCATCTTATATAAGTCAGGTTCTTTTTAACTAATTTACCACATCAAAAAATGTCGTTGTTGGCATGTTTGCAAATATCTTTTTTAATTTATATACATATATATATATATATATATATATATATATATATATATATATATATATAGTTATTTAATCGTTGTTGTTTACTAGCTGTTAATCCAATGAAACTCCAGGTAGAGCTATATTATAGTGTAAACTCCTTTATTTATACAAACATTATTGGCTACATATGTGAATACATGTTTCAGCTGCGATCTCGTTCGAAATCTAGCTTCCTCAGGCCATCACATCAACTTCACTAAGACTGAGAGGAAGAAAAACAATTTTCAAATCTTTTTGTTTCTTAGGTGAGAGGGAGAGGGAAATTCCTCTGCCTCGGTCAGTTTAATTGACCTCGAGACAACATGCTCTTTACCAGCTTATTCATACTCACTCTTTCTTATCTTTATGTATATACATACAATCTCGGATGCAATGCAAACCTAAACATAAACATAAACATAAAAATAAACATAAGCATAAGCATAAACATAAACATAAATCTCTCTCTCTCTCTCTCTCTCTCTCACTCTCTCTCTCTCTCTCTCTCTGTCATACATATACAAATATATGCATATATATACATAGATACATATACATATATACCTACAAATACACGTGATTTGGACAGACTTTCAAAAGAAATATATGTAGATGAAAGATATCTAAAAGTAAAGGGATAACAAAATAGAGTGAAAATAATAATATATCTAAAAAACAAAAACTAATACCAAACATTTAATTACATATCTCACTTTTCACGCTTTAGTCCATTATATATACACATATCCGTACATACACATATACGCAAGCACATAGACACGGCATATGCATAGGCACATGTACATGCACATGCGTCTACAAATACACTCTCACACATACACACACACACATATATATGTATATAACACATACACACCAGTGCACACTTATGACCTATATCTTTACCAATATCTCAGTACGAACACCAATACATGGCAATTATTCACAACCATCCGCGCATTTAATCTCATCACTATACTTTGTTTAATATTCGAAGTTAACTTTTAGAATTTAGGCT
>OY744521.1:86682012-86709512 GCA_963556195.1 Sepiola atlantica | reverse complement strand
ACTTATTTGATTTCCTCTTTATCTCACATGTTTATTTGGTGTTCTTATTTTAACTCTAGTTTTCTTTTTAAGTAAGGGAAAACATGCGAGCGCACATAGACTTACGTGGACCTATGTTGAAAATGTTGTCTTTAAGGTCGTATATAAATGCACAGCGTTTTGTTATCGCTGTTCGAGCATTTAATGAAAGAAAACTTTGTAGATCCGAGCACAATTTTAACAAATATGCAATAAAAGAAAATATAGACTATTTTGGGTTTTAAAAAAAATCAAAATTGCTCCAGACACGGCATGAAGTCACTTGATGTAAGGAGCTTAAAAAATACCACTTTAAGGTCAAATCTAGCCAACGATAAGTTTTGAGTGGATAGATTCTGACTCAGAAAATAGCAATCCCCCCCCCCTTTCTCATAAACATCGCTCATAGACTATGAGGGTTAAAGGACAAAATAAGGGAAGCAGGAAACACTTTCGATTCCCCCAAGAGGTTACCCATATCGGAGCGAATGTTTCCGATTGTGATTTACGGAACCAACCAGAAATTGCCGAAGCAGTTTATGATTTGAAAGCCGCGTAAAAAAAATTTAAAAAGGCAGATAACACTAGGTTTGGATTCGGTTAGGGTTACAGTTTAAAATATTAGCCCCCCCCCCCCAAAAAAAAAGTTTAAATCGTTTCCTAAAAAAGTAAAAGATAAGAAATGAAGTTGATTCACTTAATGATTTAAAGAAAATTATAAAGCCGATTCTTAACACGGAAGGGGAAGTGGTTAATTTACATTAACCTTAAGTCAGGGAAAAAAGGAAAAAAGCTTTTTCATTTAAAGTCGGTACTAATTGATTGTTCGCCGATAGCTCGGCCATTTCCGGTCTGTTTTATAGATCGCAACCGAAAACATTTAGGCCGATATGAGCCCTCCTTATAGAACTACCAATATGTGTTTCTTTAAAGAAACTCTGAACTTAGGCATGCCTTCAGTTGGAGAGACCAATTCTTCTTTTACAAAGATGAATACTTTGCGCTAAGTGGCAACCGCTATTCCCATTACTAGAGAGCTCAACCAACGAGTTGCGAACAAATATTTCTTTAGGTTGACCACTTGAAATTCACGTCTGTATGCCTCGCGGTCTTTTGAAAAGTTTTCAACAGCAGTTTTACTGCATAAAATATCACCAGCAATAACACGTTGAGAGAGAGAGAGAGAGAGAGAGAGAGAGTGTGAGAGAGAGAGAAGGAGTGAGAGAGAGAGAAGGAGTGAGAGAGAGAGAAGGAGTGAGAGAGAGAGAGAGTGAGAGAAGGAGTGAGAGAGAGAGGGGGGCGAGATACTCTGTTTTGCAGCTTGACGCTTCGAACACGTCCAAACTGTAATGTTTCTTTGTCTTTACTACGTTTACTTAAAATAATGCATTGGATACTAGTGTTAGGTACCACGGCATAAAATCAGCAAATGTTGGATATTAAACCTTTGCTCATATTAGTTTAAGTCATTAAAGAATTAACAGTTCAAACTTAATTCAAAATATACCTCGTTCTTCTTCGGCTGACTTCTCGGTGTCACTTTTCGGTTACTAGCTGGAGTCAAAAATCGGTTGCATTCTTCTTACACTGATTCGCCATTATATCAATCAACTTAACACGTTCTTTTTTAATTTGTTAATTTTAACGGTCGACAGAACATCTTTAAGCGCGCCCTTCCAGGTCTGTCGTTTTCCCGAACTCTGACAACTTCACGTTCTCAAATCAAGTGTTTGACGTCACTTCCGCTAAACCTGTTGTTCCCACGCAGAGCCTATTTGCTAGCGCAAATTAAGCCGCTTGAACCCTGCTGACCGCATTTGTCTATAATACATCCTGTTTATGACTTACCTTGTTAATTTCTTCTGACGAATATTTTTCAATCAAATAAACATTAACTGGTGTATCGACCAATTTCCAACACTAGTTGAAAATGTAGCCTGTACTCATGCTTTAACACAAATTACTAAATTCAATTGTTTTTAACAATTATAACTTTGGTTAAAATATTGTATTCAATATTATCTATTAAATACTAAAACAGTTTTCAACTGTCATAGTTCTGTTTCTTATTTTCAATTTTCAAAGTTCTGCTCAAATAAGTGGCTTGATCGAGCAATGAAAATGGTATTTGTTTTCTTTATTTTCATTGGCCTTAAGATTTCTAATACAATGATAGCAACTTTTCGTATTTGAACTTAAGAAGTAATGTTCTTTATTCTTATAACGTCATATGATTACGTTTTATCTTTAAAAGCTTAAAAAATAAACCTTTTAGACCTATTGTATTGTATTTTTATATTCTAAAAGGGTATACAGGTCTGAACGAAAAAGTACCTGAACTGTATTAAAACTACTAAGACTAGTTTTAGCTAATGATACCAATGATGCTAATTTTATTGATACGGAAAATTTTAATTTGATATTTGAACTTGACTTGAGTCATCCGTCAACTGAGGGTGAAACATAAAAGTTCATAAAAGTTTGACCAACGTTGGTGCATTGTACATTATATATATATATATAGAGAGAGAGAGAGAGAGGGGGAGAGAGAGAGAGAGAGAGACATAGATAGATAGATAGATAGATAGATAGATAGATAGATAGATAGATAGAAAATAAAGGTAAATTGTTATACTGGTTCAACAATATCAATGTTTTAAGCAATTGAGGAGAGTAGAAAATGGACCTCGGGTTTACTTTCATAACTCTCGCTTCCCTTATGTTGTCCTTTAGTCCTCACATTCCCTGAGCGATGTTTCTGACAAAGGGGGAAGAATTGCTGTTTTCTGGGTCGGAATTTATTCATATAACACTTATCGTTGGCTAGTGTTTTTTTTTTTTACCTTGAAGTGGTATTTTTTAGTTCATTTCATCAAGTGGCTTCATGCCTTGTCTGGAGCGATTTCCATGGAAAATAAAAATTCTAACAGAACCAATGAACAAAACAATAATTTACAATAAATTACGCTGGAAACTAATCAAATTGTGTAACGTTTGCTATACCTAAGGTGGTTAGTTGCATGATGATTATAATTAAGGATCACCATTCAACAATTACTAAATTGACCTTGGTAATTGATTCTGGTTTGAATGAGATATAGGCTTCTTTGGAAGTATCAAGTCCTACGCTAACACGTAACATGTTATAAATGGCGTCTATTAACACAGGGATTACTAGAATTTAACCCCCTACAAAAATCAACAACAAAGAAATTAGGGACAGATAACTCTGGGCCGTATACAATCAAACGCGTTAGAGGTAGATTAATCAGACCCCTATTAGTATTTAAATCTTTAGTATACTATTTAGTACTGCCTAAAGAGATAATCTCAACAGTTCGGATGATGTTGCTTTTTGTTTTCTTTCTCCAATAAGTTGCTCTGGGAATTCATAAAACTGTGTAACGTTAGGCATACCCACGTTAGTTGTATAAGTTTGAGTACAAATGAAGAATAGTCATTTAAGAATTTAACGGAGATTCCCGAGTTTTGCGAACGAATTACGAAATTTGCCGGGACATGCAGACGTTAAATTGTGGAGACAAATATTTGGAAAACTCGACTCTTTCACCAGTTTACTTTCGCAGATTTTTTTTTATTTCTACTTGTTTACAAATAAAAAAAAAACCTAACCGACCTTCTTCTTCCTTTTCTTCATATAATATTTTGTAATATGCCTAATTCTAATTATCGGCATACGTCCTTCATTCGCATTTTCCTCTTCATAGAACAAAAAAAAACAAACAAAAAACACTGAACCTTATCACTAACACTAACATTAAGCTAACCTTAACGCTAAATCCAGATAGCAACAGACCCCCCCCCCCCAAAAAAAAAAGACCGGAAGAATAATAAATAAAACAAAATAAAAAAGGCAATTTATCAGCACTATCTTCCTTACCCGATACAAAATCTGAGAAAATAAAAAAAATATAAAAAACAATTAAAAACATGGCCGTCTTTTGGGCAATCAAGGAAAATACACAATAAATTATGTGCAAAAGAAAAGAAGTTTGATCTGTTCGCCGAGCTTTCTGGTAGCTACATACGTCACGACTCGGAAATCTCCGTATACTGAAATTCTTCGATGACTATTCTGCATATGCACTCTAGGTTTTATGTTAATGGGAGAAGATTGTGGTGATCTTATTTCGGTAGGTTGACACGACTCTTATCATAGTTCCCGTGTTGTTGCCGTAACGGTGTATGGTGTTGGATTTCAAAATGTATAAAGTTTCCTTAGATGAGGGTTGTAAGCGAACTGCGAAAAGTTTCGAAGAATGTTAAATATTTATTAGTGGACCGGGAAATTCTGAGCGAATTCGACACTTGTACAGGGTCCGCCAGAAGTAACTATGTAATTTCTTTTTAAATAATAAATGTAACAAGGACATGTAACGCGTAGACATAATGTGTGTCTGAAATAAACACGGAAATAAAATAAAGTTTACATCAAACTGTTTATCAAATAAAAATATACGATTTCCGCTTTCGAAAGACACATTGGATAGAATAAATGGTTTAGTATTAACAAAGTTACAAACAAAAGAAAAAATATAGTTACTTATGACAGATCCTGTATCTTTAAACATTTAATATAAGATATCTAATGTTGACACGATTGATATGTTGGAATAAGTTGCAGTGTGGTAAGCTAACAGTCAGATATTCCACCGAGAATTAGTAGATCTTTAACTTCTGTCAGCTTTTCTCAAATATCAAAAATGATTGTTTTGCCGTAATTTGTCTATTTTTGTTAAATTCCGAAACACCATACTTATTTTTTATTTGACTGTATTGTTTTACGACAGATCTATATTTTTGAGTCATTTAATACCGAATCCAGTTATATTGGTAAAAAAAATACTTACAGTTCCTAATATGTCAAATATTTATTCATGGTGTAAATTTCTGTTTGATTTGATTATTTTTATTAGTTATATGACATTATGGTATATTGTAATTGGTTTTATGACATTATGGTATATTTTAATTATAAAACGTCAACACACTGAAAATACCTGAATAGAAAATAAATAAATATCGTACATATATTTATATTATAAAGCGCCATAAAAAGCACTGGGAATATTTACAAATAATAATATTCATAGAATACACTCTACAATCTGTAATACATTTATTTTTTTCTACGAGTATTTTTCTTGCATATTGAATTTTTATGTTGACGATTTATTGCGCTACGCATGGGGGTTTAGTGCAATTTTACTGACACAATACTTCAATTACGGTTTTTCATTCCCCATACATTATTAACACAAGAAAAACTTACAACTAGCATTAAGTTTTAAAGAATAAATCTATTACTAATGGAGATTTGGTATATGTCTGTCTGAATCTGAAACCATGTTTTCTTCTATTAATTGCACTATTGTACTTCTATTACTAATGGAGATTTGATATATGTCTGTCTGAAGCCGACTCTATATAACTACTTCTATTAATTGTACTATTGTGCTATCTTTGAATGTTCAATTCAGTTTACTATATTATTTCAGACTAATGTAATTTGTTTCAATGCTCAATTCAGAGGGTTGTGTATTAGCTGTTCTGTTGTAATGATACTATCCTCCCAGGGATTACCTTCTTCTTTTGGAAGGTAGTTTAGTATATGTTCTGTTGTAATGAGACCATCCTTCTATGCATTACCTCCTCCTTTGGGAAGGTTTAGCATACATCAGTAATAAATTGTAACAACTGGCTGTTCATTAGCAAACTCGAATCTCTGTTTCTCTCTTGTAAGACATTCATAGCAAGAACTTATTTTGATACCACAACGGATAAAAACTTTTCTTTCTTCCACCCTGTTCCTAGCGTCAAGCGAAATTTCCACAAACAGAGCGTCTTCGCAAGGAATTTCAGTCTGTGGAACACAATACCATGTGACTGACTCCTTTCAGTTTACGACGGGTAGTCTTTAAATCCAATGTCAACAGATTTCTGTCATAAACCGTCCCTACAAGTATTCGTACTGGTCCACTCCATCTACCATTTTAGCCTTGATAAGTGGTTAAACATTTGTAGGTAGTGATATCGATCCTGACCCAGTTTTCGTGAGGTTCGACTCGGAAGCGTTCGGTTGTCCTACGCAAACGCCCGAGAGTTGACGAGCCGATTTGTACCAGACGACAATTTTGATTCGGTGCTGCGTCCTATGATAATAATGTTTTGCTTGTTTTTTGTTTTTTTTGTTGGTTTAGGGTTAGGGTTTAGGGTTTAGGGTTAGGGTTTAGGGTTAGGTTAGGGTTAAAATATTTATTTGATAACAGTGATTTCGCTCTGTTTTGCTTGTTTTATTTGTTTTGTTGTTTAAAAAATTTATTGCAACTATAACTAAAAATTATAGGACGCAGCAACGTATCAAAATAATAAAAAAAATATTTACTTGATAACAGTAACTTTGCTATGTTTTGCTTGTTTTTTTTGTTGTTGTTTCTTTTAGAAAATTTCTTGAAAATATAACTTACAATCACAGGACGCAACATCGTATCAAAATTGTCGTCTGGTACCATTCGGCTCGTCAACTCTCGGGCGTTTGCGTAGGACAGCCGAACGCTTCCGAGTCGAACCTCACGAAAACTGTGTCAGGATCGATATCAGTACCCATTTGTATAAAAACAATAAAACAACATGGTGTTCGATTGTATGTGAATATTCGTTGCATCTCCGTGTCAGCTTCTGAGCAAGAGACGCATTTCCTTTCATTAATAGTTTTGTTATCAGTTTCAAGTAGGACGTTACAACGTCGTCGCGATAACTTGTCAATTGATTTAAACATACGTAGATTTCCTTCTCTTGATATTTTTCTTTCGGGCCAGAGACGATAAAGAAAAACATCAGAAAAAAACAAAAACATAAATAACCTTAATCTATATTATATATCAAAGAAATATGTCCGTCTGTCATTTAAACTACTTTTAACCTATCAGAAATAAGAACATGGTATATATATATATAGAGAGAGAGAGAGCTAGGTAGTAAGCAATGAAAATATATAGGGCAATCAAGCTACACAGAGGCTCCCATGTTTCATCCCCGGGAGCTGAACGATTCCTCCCGGGGATGAAACACGGGAGCCTCTGTGTAGCTTGATTGCCATATATATTTTCATTGCTTACTATATATATATATATATATATATATATTATACGTACATAAAAGTAATCCATGACAGCCGTCATCAGCAGTAGACAAGGATCGAACCTTCGATATTGATGTCTATAGTCCAGCGTCTTTACCATTGGACCAATACGCCCTGTCCAGAAATATGTACTATTTTTATCACCTAAATATTTAATGTATTTTCATGTAATTATTTTTTATTGGTGATTGCAGCATTCGTTGTTTTTTGTTGCTTACTATTATTTCGATTGTCTCACTTCCTAAGTGATTAAGATGCAGAAAATTGCATTATTAGTCGCCCTTAACTTTATAGGACGTATATATATATATATATATATATATATATATATATATATATATATATATATATATATATATATATATATTAGTACTTCATGTATCCACATAAAATATTATAAGGAGATATAATTTTTTATGTATCAGTTTTCAGTATTTACTTCAACAGTGCTCGATACGTAAGTAGAGCTAGGTAGTAAGCAATGAAAATATATAGGGCAATCAAGCTACACAGAGGCTCCCGTGTTTCATCCCTGGGAGCTGAACGATTCCTCCCGGGGATGAAACACGGGAGCCTCTGTGTAGCTTGATTGCCATATATATTTTCATTGCTTACTATATATATATAGTCTCGGAAGTTTCTCAACCATTAAAACTATATTAAAAAAACCTAATAGTCCCAAGTCTTTCAGTGGAAAATCATTCATGTAAGTCAATTTATTTTTTACAGTTATTATATTAGTTTGTTTCTAACACTATTTTAAGGGATCATCAGTTGTTTACCATGAAAAACTGTTTCGGGAATTTAAAAACATATATATATATGGGAAATGAAAAAGGAAAAACCAAAAGATGTTTTTTTATGTATTCATCAACGTTTCGTCTTTATTTGTAAGACTTCCTCAATGATAATTTTAAGAAAAATGTCATGCAAGTACACAGAAATATTGTGTTGAATGACATTTTTCTTAAAATAAAGATGAAACGTTGATGAATACATAAAAAAAACATCTTTTGGTTTTTCCTTTTTCATTTCCTATTACGTCGGATTACCCTCATCCTTCCTTTCTCATATATATATATATATATATATACATATATATATATATATATATATATATATATATATATGAGAGATAGTGAGAGAGAGGTTAGAAAAATACTCCAAATCAACAATCCAGTCATTTCACATTATAATTTATTTATTCTCGCCAAGACGAGAATCGGAAGACGTGGTTGATAAACTGGTGGTTTCTGAATGAAAAAGGATAAATCATGAATTTATTTGTTCTAATATTTTACAGAAGATCCGCCAGAGTTTTCGATTGTAAATGCAAGAGCTAAAGTATATTTATTATGGTGAAATTATACAATTAATTAACCATAAGAGAAACTGTCGCTTTTACGCAGTGAATAAATATCTCACGCGTTCATCACTGTCATGACGCACATAAGCAGGAAAGTAAAGTGTCGATCTGTAGCTTTTCAGTAAATCTTCCAAACACAGCGGCGAACATAACTCTACAGCCATCGTAACAAGGGTCTTGAAATTGAAGGAAGCCCTCACTCCATTCACCACTAAATGGAAGATTCTAAAATGCCGATCCCCTTATGGATCCAAGCAATGCAGCCGTGTGACGCTGAAAGGATTAGAATCCCCAAGACGATACATAACCCCGATATCAATTGTTTAAATGTTAGAAGTGAAATTTTCTAAAACCGTGTTCATAAGTAAAGCAGGACTTTCTTGGCCTTTTGGCTAAGATCAAAGTGTAGTATCTGTTCCGATGTATACTGCGCCCCATAGACTGGTATTGTTTTGGCCTTCGGGGCTTGATTTGCGCCGGTCTATGGGTCTGTCCTGTGCAGTTCTAGGAGGTCCACTCTCCCAGGCTTTGCCTCCCCTCTTTGGGGAGGAGTAAGTTTATTGCTTACTGCCTGAGGCGCCCCTACCGGGGAATGCCGACGGGGCTGCCCAGGCAATTTTTAAACCCCACTTTCCCGACCCGACCTTGGGTCACATCTTACTTGTGGGAGTAAGATAAAAACTGGCCTTGTGCCTAACTCCTGGAGAGGAGTAAATCAATACTCAACATGTGGCAGGAAGGTGCGCTACATAGTGCATCACGGGTGCGGTGCCTCCTACAAATGTTTTCTACGCGTCCGCACCTCACCCGTTATATACCTCTCGAGGGAGTTTTTTGTTTTTACTATGCATTTTCATTTTTCATTCATTCACACATTTGCCCACCCCCTTCCTCCGTCACCTTCCTCCACTTCGGTGCTATCCCTCCCCCCATCCTTATACACTTTCCCAGACCCACTTTACAATTAGGCATAACAACACTCCCTACAATGTAATAATATAAATAACACTGATGGATGAGGAGCTACTATGGTAGAGATCAGTTTTATAGGGGAGCAACCTTTGTGGGGAGTTTGGCAGCAAAATGTTTGTTCACATTGTATTTGTATTATTTCACTGTGAGATTATCCACGCATGACTTGTGACGAGCGTCTTTATTCCACCCTCCACCAAGTCAATCCTTTCATCTCGTTACCTCTATTTTCCTTCTCACCTTTTATTTTTGATCGATAATTTTTGTAACTTTTTACTTAATATTTAATCCATTTTATCTAGAGAAGACTATCACTGCACTATAATTATGAGAGTAATCTCCCTTATGAGAGTAATCACCCTTACAGCAAAGCGTTTTATACTGATGCCCACTCGAACTGATTATAACTTTCTCGATGTATACAAATATCGACCCCAACCTGCTAAATAGGACAACGACCCCCTTTTTATGGCGCTATTTTCTTTTCATTTGCCCCAAGGCCAACACTGTTCGCTAAGAAACATTTATTTGTGCATTCAATTCCCCCCTCCCAGACAAAAAAAAAATGCCCGGACAGAATTTAAGAAACAGTGAGCTGCAGTTTTCTGTTATTAATTTTCATTTTTATTTAATCCAAAAGCCAATACTTATACAATTCAAATTCGGCTTATGAATGTCTTGGAATTGAAATAACTCGGATTTCGAAAAAAACATTTCTTGGTTTTCTAAAAAAAAGTTCGATTTCCGAACCATGTTGACGGTAACTGAAGCGTACTGACTGATGAAACGTTCACAGTTCTGTGCAGGGTTGTCACTCACGAGTTTTTTTGTTTTTTTTATCTATATCTGGGGATTTTATTTTTTGAATCTTGGTTTTTTTCTTGGGACTATTTTTTTAAATACCTACTAAAATTTTAAAGAATATTAGAAAATATACACTAAAATACTCTTAATTAATAAACGGTATACAAAGAACATATCTTTTACGAAATAAGTTTTATATTATAATTAGTATTGAAACCAATAATATAACTGATGCTTAATAATTTTGTATTGACCCATTAAATACTGGAAAAATAGTCTATATATAAGAATTAACGAATGAAGCTCTTTTACATTATTTTTAATGGGAAAAGATGATTCGGTTTTCGAACAGCTTTTCAGAATGAATTATGTTCGAAAATCGAGGTTATACTGATGTGAAACAGTGATTGTGGCCGACACAATCTGCACTTTAGGGTGCACTGGAGTGCATCTTGGGAAGGGCCCTACGTAGAAACAAGTGGAGATCTAAGAACTAGTACATATTTTCGACTGTCCAAACATTGGCCAGAGCTGGTGACGAAATGTCTGGGAAAAGTGTTTTGGTTGTCAGTTGTAATTATCCCCTCCCCAAGGAGTCGCATGCCAGATACCGCTTCGGAATTTGGTAATGGTCCCTTAGCTACGCCTGGGCTGATAACAGGGCAGCTCTTGGGAGGTCGAGAACCCTTTTGATAAAGACAAAGAAAGCTAAAAACAGACAACTCTGTTTATCTGAATCGTTGACAGGGTCCGTCACTCGACCCCTGCCAACCCCGAAGGAGGAGGAAAGACACAGGGAAGAGAGAGGGGAGAGAGAGAGGAAGAGCAAGTCAGTATGCCCCACCCTGGCCCCGAGAGAGAGAGAGAGAGGGGGGGAATGGAGAAATGGGCTGGAGAAAGAAAGGGTGTGATGATATGCCTTTCTGGGAAACGAGAGGACCTTGGTTGTTGAAACGAGAAGACAGTTACAGGCAGTTAGAAATTGGGAGTCGCTTTGAAGAGACGTCTCAGCCCGGGCTCGGGGACGAACATTCGCCGGACAGGAGGCTTGCGCGAACAACTTCTTGTCTGGGTGGTGTTAACGATAGTGTCCCCCCCCCCACCGTTCAGTAGGCAAGTTACAACTTAATTAACAACTTGGAAATCGTAAATGGAGTTTCACACACGCACAGAGAGAAGACGGACTAGTTTAGTAAACAAAGCCATTATCGAAAAACAGACTTTGATTTAAAGTTTAAAACCAATTGTTTATCTTGCTAAATAATTATCGCTTACAAAAAGACCTAACCGATGTTGTTAAATTATTCCTATTGTCAGTTCGTTGTTTGTGTAACTTTGCCTTCACAGAATCACGAGATCATCATCATCCGACCGAGAGGAGTTTCGACCCATCATTTTTTTTTATAGCTGCTACTGACGATCACTAGCCAAAGAGGGTGTTCACAGTCTAGAAGGATTCCTGCGCCGAGGACCAGACGTGTGAGTACCGAGATAGAAACACGAGCGGACCACTTAAGTTACAAGTGGTTCAGTGACGCCGAATCAGAGTGAGGTATCTGTTTTACTCGGCACTGCGACCTATGTTTATATTTGATGCCGTCACCAAGGAAGAAGCGTGTGGGTCCCGTTACACTTATATAGGAACAGACAGAGCAGATGCAATCTTCATTCTACATCAAATGCCGGGGTAATACATTTGGTTAGACAGTGGACTATACATGGCATTTGTTTACCTAGAAAAGGCTTTTGACAGGGTTCTCCGAGAGGTGCTATGGTGGGCAATACGCAAGCTTAAAGTGGAGAAGTTGCTTATAAGACTAATACAATGCATGTACACTAGGAACGTCAGCAGCAAGGTACGGGTAGATGACATTTACAGCGATGAGTTCAGTTAAAATGTTCGAGTACATCAAGGATCAGTCCTCAGTCCAGTATCATTTTTGTCCTTGAGACCCTTTCTAATGAGTTCCGAACAGGCTAGCCATGGGAACTACTGTATGCCGATGACTTGGTCATAATGGCAGAGACAATGAACAAGCTGGAAGAAAGATTGAAAGTATGGAAGAAGGGCATGGAAGCAAAAGCTCTGATGGTCAACACTTGAAAGACAATAATGATGGTCAGTGATCCAGAACTCCAGACTTTGAAGTACTCTGGTCAATACCCATGCGCGGTATGTAGAAGTGGTTCAGAGCAATGCGATACAGTTCAACCGCTGCACTCTATGGGTGCACAAAAAAGTGAAGCGGAGTAGATGGTAGGCTCACACCAAATCCAGACTTCAGATATAAGAGATGTCTAGGGCTTGCACGTCCAATTGAGAGCGGCTCTTACACAGTAGTTGAAATAGTTGATGGTACCCTGGAGGTGGTAGACTCCTTTTGCCACTTAGGAGAAATGCTAAGTGCTGGAGGTGACTGCGAACTAAGTTCGACCATCAGAGTCAAGACAGATTGGAGAAAGTTCAGAGAACTTTTCCGAATCCTAACATCCAATTATTACCATAGGTAAGGCCTATGATAGCTGCCTAAGAAGCCTGATGTTGTATGACAGTGAATGTTGGACCCTCACCCAGGTCTCACTTGCTCGACTCCAGAGAAATGACAGAGCAATGATTAAGTAGATATGCAATGACCCAGGAAGACATGGAAAGAAACAATCAGGCAGAACTGTAAACAGTGGCAAATGGACACGGTCAATCTCCACAATCGTGATAACTGGAGACTTAGCATGAAGAGGAGCCAGACAACGTCGAACCTCTTGTCGAAGGGAACATAGATTGTAAATGAGTGAATACTAAAAGTTTCATTAAGATCGGATAATTCTCTTATTTTTGGTGTTTTTATTTAAATCAAATTTTCAAATCATTTACTCTTTCATTGTCTGCCAATAGATATATCTATTAAGAACTTCTTCTGGCAAAACTAAAAGTAATAAGTCTCTTAAATTCTATATAATAATTGCGGATAATATAGAAATAAAGTGTACTATTATTTTCCTATCTAATTTACATACGAAAGTATAAAGAATATAAAAGTACTAATAGTCAGTCAAAGAAATATTAAGGCGTATAATATTCCTAAATTGTTAACATGATTTAATAAGGACATAGTCGTGAGACCGCATACCTCTGCCTGACAATGTAAGGAGTAGCTGAAGTCTTATCTGGTCTTTAATTCATATTTTATTAAATATTTCGGAAGTCATGCTGAAGTTATGCTATGGTAACGCTGATATGTCAAATACTTTTTATTGTACCAGGCCGAAATCTTGCATGGTGGTTACTGCAATCAAATTTGAAACAATCGGGTGTTAAAATTCCGTCAAAATTTAGATTATGACCGAACTTTTCATGGACACGTTCAATGACTAACGTCATATAAAATGCGGGACTTCATTGGCTACAATATGAGCTAAGTATCCCAAAATTAAATCAGTTAGTTAGACCATGATCGATATTTGGATCAAGTGGTGACGATTAGTCAAGCGATGTGGGCGTTAGGCTGTACACAAACAAACATAATGACAAACCAGCAAATAAACTTGACCGGAAACACAACCTCCTTGTTGGGGGTAATAAAGAGTATAGCTTTTGAATACCCATTGTATAACAGTAACGAACGTTAGTAGTCATTGGTTAGAAAGACTGCCAAAAACATTAGAAATCGGTTCGAGTGATCAGTCTTATACATATTTTTGACACACAAGACAAACATACGTTAATGGCAAAGAAAGACTGACAAACACAAAAGAACAGTATAAAAGTAAAAAAGAGTAGTGTTTACTGCCACGTAGTGTACAAAATATTAACGGTCTATGTTTCAGCTGCCGGCGTCGCAAGAAAGGTGATAAGAAGTCGTCCGTAATAGGTTGTTCTCCACCGTATCTGAAAGAGAAAAGTTTTCTTTGTTGGCCTAGTCAACAGGAGAGCTAATGGAGAGACAGCTCAGGAGAGCCTGTCCTTCGAGGACGTCTCAGGGGTCGGTGAGATGCCTCAGGTTGGTCTGGTTGTCGTGGTTGTCTCTGAGGTTGAAGAGACGGTTCATGCTGGGCTGATTGACATGGATGTTCCTGAAATTACAGAGATTCCTCAGTTGGATCTGGTCGATGTATACGTAAGCGAAGGCTGGAGTACAGCGTCAAAAGGTCTGGAACCGCAACTATTTAAGAGGCTAGAACAACCGAAAAACGTCACCAAGAGATAGATCGGCATGAGAAGGTCAACAGGCGGGCAGGTTTGGTCAGGAGGACGTACTACAAGCTACAGCAGCAGTTGGGTAGGTCCGTTCAGGAGGACGTCGCCAGAGACTGGAGTAGCAGTTGAACTAAGATGGTCCCAATGACATGTCAGAGAGCTGGAGCAGAGAGGGGATCCAGGAACAATGGCATGCGAGTAGTAGTTGATTTAAGGTTGCTCTGAATAGGGCAGTTGGTCCACAATAAGTAGATTGTATTTCCCTGAAAAGGGTAGGTTCCTCGCATTGAGTAAGTTGTGATAAGCTTTCCTGGAAAGGGCAGGTTTCTTCTGAGGTGGATGACTGCCGCTGCTCCAGGGCTTGACGACTGGACAGAAAGCGAGTCGCAGTAGTATGCAAGAGAGTGTCCTGATCCCCATCCTCGGGGCAAGCTATTTTTCGGCAATAATTTAGAATATTGCAGTTGACAGGTGTTGTATTACTAGATACCAACATTGCGATAATTAATCCATTGTTGATGATAATACAATTTAACTTAAATAACAAGAGAAACATTAATCCACCACTCTATAATAAAGACCAATGTGTATGTTCTGTATATAAATAAACATGTGTACTTCCATCTCATCGCACAAACGTTAGCAAGTAAAACAAGTGCTTTTTCTAGCACCCGGCGGAAACCATTTCAAGTGATGAGTGGAAGCTAGCAACAACTACCTCAGACTTTACTGCGCCGCCTAAAATGAATTCGGAAAGAAATTTTCCACCCTGCAATAAAAAGTAAACAGTGGGTGTTTTCTTTTTATTTATGCTACCAGAAAGGATAATAATAATTTATAAAATAAATTATTGACATAATTCCATGGCGAAGCATCAATTGTTTTCTCATTTTTCACGGATGGGTATACACTAGTTAATAATAATACATTAATCGACGTTAACATGACAGATGTGTCTCCATTCATAACAGATGGACGAGTCTATGTTTCATAAATAAGTGGCGACAGGATCAACCAGTCTTTCTACATAACAGTTAATTTATTTATATCGCCTGCGTCTGCATGTAATGTTTATTTTCCAAATGTCTATGAAATCTGATAACATACAAAATGATATATGTATTATTTTTGTATTTTTTAGAATCGACCCACCAACGACGACAGCAACTATGCCACCAGACAGGTATAAAGTTAGTGAGGCTGAAAAGAAAATTGAAAGAATGCCCAGCATTGAATCGGAATTGGATATGGGCAGGTAATTGATATTATCGTTTATTGCTTTTTTTCTTTCTTTTTCATTTTACTAATTTGATGCTACGTTTTCATCTAGCAATCCAAACAAAGAGAGAAATGAAAATTATTTGATGATATTTCTGAGATTATGTCGCCGTCGTGATGGTGGTATTATTATTATTATTATTATTATTATTATTATTATTATTATTATTATTATTATTATTATTTGTGACAGTTCAAGCAGTTGTCTCTCTTGTATGGGCTGCTGCTTATATTTTCTAATATAATAAAAAAAATATATCATATTCTGCTCACATAGTATATTTAGTAACACCGGTTGAACAAGAGAAAATAATTTACCATCAACAAGAGATGAAAGTTGGATATGTAAGTTTATTGTGCCTCTTTGTATATATTTCCATTTGTTTTATGTATTTTGTTCTATATATCGTGTCGTCTTTATTACGTTTACTTATTTAGTTTACGATGATAGTTATGGTCTATGTATCGAAGAAGAGAGAGAAGGTAGATACAAGAAATAAAGCATCGAGAGAATGGTGCATGTTTAGTAGAAGAAGGTAAATTCAAGGAAACCATGGTCTTGGAAGATATTGGTGGTTAGTGAGAGACAGTGTCTAAAATTGGTTGAGAAACGGGTGTTTGTCAGTTGAGTGAAACAGCTTTCTGTTCTTCACCATGAGTTTAGAATCTTATTTGAGTTGCACCATGTTTCCTTAACTACTTTAACCTTTCTACGTCTTTCATTTTTGGCTTAAAACTCTATTTTCCTATTCTGTGAATCTCTTTCCACCATTAAGCGCTTGCTTTCAGTTCTCGAGTTTCGCTGTTCCCTCAATTATTCATTCTGGTGGTGCCATTTGTTTCGATTATCAGCCATTCTGCGTTCTGCGCAATGCATTTTTCTAATTCTTTTTTTGCGTCATTCACACAGTCTTCTATACTTACCAGTCATCTTCCCCTTCTCTCCTTTTTACGTAAAATCGGTCAATATCATCATTTGGATATACACTCCCGGTTAAAAAAAAACTAATTTTTCAATATTTTTGTTAATACTATGTTTTTAAGTAATTTTATTGATATCAGATCTTTTTACCGGTGTTGGTGTGTGAGTTGCTAAATTTATATAATTTATTATTTTATTTAATATACAATGTCACCTAAGAAAAAATAAGCATTTGGATGAAATTACGAAAAACATAATTGGAGAGATGAGAACGATAGGCTTGAAGATAAACAAATTTTTACCCTCTTAACAAGGAAAAAGATGCTACTTCTTTTTCACAGTGAAAATAATTGGTAAATAATATGAACAAACAGGTAATGTGGGGAGAAAAACAGGTTCAGGCCGTCCCAAATAATCAACAAGAAGAGAGGAATGAAGGCTGAAAATGACAGCTCTTCATTACAAGAAATACACCCTTACAAATTTGGGCAAGGAGTTAAAAACAGGAGAGGGTAAGTCTCTTTCTCGAAGAACAATAGGCAGGAGATTGAATGAAAACGATATATCTTCAAGACGATGCGCAAAAATAGCCTTTGTAACTACAAGAGAGTATTATGGATCGGGTGAGCTTTGTTACTGAATACACTACCTTGGAAGAGATTTAGAGAGTTATTTGGCCGGATGAGTCGGATTTTCTCTTGTAAATAATGCTCTCAAATTACGCCTTAGAAGATCAAGTAAGATATTCAGGATTGATTGTCTTCAAACTATGCATGCATGGAAACATGGAAATGGATGGATTGTGGTGTGGGTGCATTTTCATGGATAATTTGATATTGGAGATTTTGTGTGATAAGAGCATCAACACCAGATAATGCATCTGTATTTTAGAAAAATCTTAATTCTGATACTTCAAAAGTTTTTTCTTTCCAGTTTTCAGGAAAATGTATTGTTTCTACACGATAATCTCCCAGATCACGCTGAAAATTTAACCAAAAGTTGTTGAATGATAACTTTTTTTCAAACAATGCTCCTGTTCGGACAAAGTTCTGGTCTTTATCCGATCAAGGATTTGTAGAACGCAGTTAAAAGGAAATTGGCTGGTAGAAACTTTGCAAATAAAAAGTCACCCTGGGAGTCATTACAAGAAAAGTGGGAAAATATCACCTCGCAACAATGTAAAAAGCTGACAGACAGCATGCTCAAGGGAATAGCTTTGTTATGGAAGGTTCATGGAGGAGCTATCCATTAGTATTATACCAATTTGCTAATAAGTGTTATGTAATTTTCTTTTCTGGCAGTTGGTAAAAGTGTGGGAAAATATCACCTTGCAACAATGTAAGAAGCTGACAGACAGCATGCTCAAGGGAATAGTTTTGTTATGGAAGGTTCATGGAGGAGCTATCCATTAGTATTATACCAATTTGCTAATAAGTGTTATGTAATTTTCTTTTCTGGCAGTTGGTAAAAGTGTGGGAAAATATCACCTCGCAACAATGTAAAAAGCTGACAGACAGCATGCTCAAGGGAATAGCTTTGTTATGGAAGGTTCATGGAGGAGCTATCCATTAGTATTATACCAATTTGCTAATAAGTGTTATGTAATTTTCTTTTCTGGCAGTTGGTAAAAGTGTGGGAAAATATCACCTCGCAACAATGTAAGAAGCTGACAGACAGCATGCTCAAGGGAATAGTTTTGTTATGGAAGGTTCATTGAGGGGCTATCCATTAGTATTATACCAATTTGCTAATAAGTGTTATGTAATTTTCTTTTTTGGCAGTTGGTAAAAGTGTGGGAAAATATCACCTCGCAACAATGTAAGAAGCTGACAGACAGCATGCTCAAGGGAATAGTTTTGTTATGGAAGGTTCATGGAGATGCTATCCATTAGTATTATACCAATTTGCTAATAAGTGTTATGTAATTTTCTTTTTTGGCAGTTGGTAAAAGTGTGGGAAAATATCACCTCGCAACAATGTAAGAAGCTGACAGACAGCATGCTCAAGGGAATAGTTTTGTTATGGAAGGTTCATGGAGGAGCTATCCATTAGTATTATACCAATTTGCTAATAAGTGTTATGTAATTTTCTTTTTTGGCAGTTGGTAAAAGTGTGGGAAAATATCACCTCGCAACAATGTAAAAAGCTGACAGACAGCATGCTCAAGAGAATAGCTTTGTTATGGAAGGTTCTTTGAGGAGCTATCCATTAGTATTATACCAATTTGCTAATAAGTGTTATGTAATTTTCTTTTCTGGCAGTTGGTAAAAGTGTGGGAAAATATCACCTCGCAACAATGTAAGAAGCTGACAGACAGCATGCTCAAGGGAATAGTTTTGTTATGGAAGGTTCATGGAGGAGCTATCCATTAGTATTATACCAATTTGCTAATAAGTGTTATGTAATTTTCTTTTCTGGCAGTTGGTAAAAGTGTGGGAAAATATCACCTCGCAACAATGTAAAAAGCTGACAGACAGCATACTCAAGGGAATAGCTTTGTTATGGAAGGTCCATGGAGGAGCTATCCATTAGTATTATACCAATTTGCTAATAAGTGTTATGTAATTTTCTTTTTTGGCAGTTGGTAAAAGTGGGGGAAAATATCACCTCGCAACAATGTAAGAAGCTGACAGACAGCATGCTCAAGGGAATAGTTTTGTTATGGAAGGTTCATGGAGGAGCTATCCATTAGTATTATACCAATTTGCTAATAAGTGTTATGTAATTTTCTTTTCTGGCAGTTGGTAAAAGTGTGGGAAAATATCACCTCGCAACAATGTAAAAAGCTGACAGACAGCATACTCAAGGGAATAGCTTTGTTATGGAAGGTCCATGGAGGAGCTATCCATTAGTATTATACCAATTTGCTAATAAGTGTTATGTAATTTTCTTTTCTGGCAGTTGGTAAAAGTGTGGGAAAATATCACCTCGCAACAATGTAAGAAGCTGACAGACAGCATGCTCAAGGGAATAGTTTTGTTATGGAAGGTTCATGGAGATGCTATCCATTAGTATTATACCAATTTGCTAATAAGTGTTATGTAATTTTCTTTTTTGGCAGTTGGTAAAAGTGTGGGAAAATATCACCTCGCAACAATGTAAGAAGCTGACAGACAGCATGCTCAAGGGAATAGTTTTGTTATGGAAGGTTCATGGAGGAGCTATCCATTAGTATTATACCAATTTGCTAATAAGTGTTATGTAATTTTCTTTTTTGGCAGTTGGTAAAAGTGTGGGAAAATATCACCTCGCAACAATGTAAAAAGCTGACAGACAGCATGCTCAAGAGAATAGCTTTGTTATGGAAGGTTCTTTGAGGAGCTATCCATTAGTATTATACCAATTTGCTAATAAGTGTTATGTAATTTTCTTTTCTGGCAGTTGGTAAAAGTGTGGGAAAATATCACCTCGCAACAATGTAAGAAGCTGACAGACAGCATGCTCAAGGGAATAGTTTTGTTATGGAAGGTTCATGGAGGAGCTATCCATTAGTATTATACCAATTTGCTAATAAGTGTTATGTAATTTTCTTTTCTGGCAGTTGGTAAAAGTGTGGGAAAATATCACCTCGCAACAATGTAAAAAGCTGACAGACAGCATACTCAAGGGAATAGCTTTGTTATGGAGGGTCCATGGAGGAGCTATCCATTAGTATTATACCAATTTGCTAATAAGTGTTATGTAATTTTCTTTTTTGGCAGTTGGTAAAAGTGGGGGAAAATATCACCTCGCAACAATGTAAGAAGCTGACAGACAGCATGCTCAAGGGAATAGTTTTGTTATGGAAGGTTCATGGAGGAGCTATCCATTAGTATTATACCAATTTGCTAATAAGTGTTATGTAATTTTCTTTTCTGGCAGTTGGTAAAAGTGTGGGAAAATATCACCTCGCAACAATGTAAAAAGCTGACAGACAGCATACTCAAGGGAATAGCTTTGTTATGGAAGGTCCATGGAGGAGCTATCCATTAGTATTATACCAATTTGCTAATAAGTGTTATGTAATTTTCTTTTCTGGCAGTTGGTAAAAGTGTGGGAAAATATCACCTCGCAACAATGTAAGAAGCTGACAGACAGCATGCTCAAGGGAATAGTTTTGTTATGGAAGGTTCATGGAGGAGCTATCCATTAGTATTATACCAATTTGCTAATAAGTGTTATGTAATTTTCTTTTTTGGCAGTTGGTAAAAGTGTGGGAAAATATCACCTCGGAACAATGTAAAAAGCTGACAGACAGCATGCTCAAGGGAATAGCTTTGTTATGGAAGGTTCATGGAGGAGCTATCCATTAGTATTATACCAATTTGCTAATAAGTGTTATGTAATTTTCTTTTCTGGCAGTTGGTAAAAGTATGGGAAAATATCACCTCGCAACAATGTAAAAAGCTGACAGACAGCATGCTCAAGGGAATAGCTTTGTTATGGAAGGTTCATGGAGGAGCTATCCATTAGTATTATACCAATTTGCTAATAAGTGTTATGTAATTTTCTTTTCTGGCAGTCGGTAAAAGTGTGGGAAAATATCACCTCGCAACAATGTAAGAAGCTGACAGACAGCATGCTCAAGGGAATAGCTTTGTTATGGAAGGTTCATGGAGGAGCTATCCATTAGTATTATACCAATTTGCTAATAAGTGTTATGTAATTTTCTTTTCTGGCAGTTGGTAAAAGTGTGGGAAAATATCACCTCGCAACAATGTAAGAAGCTGACAGACAGCATGCTCAAGGGAATAGTTTTGTTATGGAAGGTTCATGGAGGAGCTATCCATTAGTATTATACCAATTTGCTAATAAGTGTTATGTAATTTTCTTTTCTGGCAGTTGGTAAAAGTGTGGGAAAATATCACCTCGCAACAATGTAAGAAGCTGACAGACAGCATGCTCAAGGAAATAGCTTTGTTATGGAAGGTTCATGGAGGAGCTATCCATTAGTATTATACCAATTTGCTAATAAGTGTTATGTAATTTTCTTTTCTGGCAGTTGGTAAAAGTGTGGGAAAATATCACCTCGCAACAATGTAAGAAGCTGGCAGACAGCATGCTCAAGGGAATAGCTTTGTTATGGAAGGTTCATGGAGGAGCTATCCATTAGTATTATACCAATTTGCTAATAAGTGTTATGTAATTTTCTTTTCTGGCAGTTGGTAAAAGTGTGGGAAAATATCACCTCGCAACAATGTAAGAAGCTGACAGACAGCATGCTCAAGGGAATAGTTTTGTTATGGAAGGTTCATGGAGGAGCTATCCATTAGTATTATACCAATTTGCTAATAAGTGTTATGTAATTTTCTTTTTTGGCAGTTGGTAAAAGTGGGGGAAAATATCACCTCGCAACAATGTAAAAAGCTGACAGACAGCATGCTCAAGGGAATAGTTTTGTTATGGAAGGTTCATAGAGGAGCTATCCATTAGTATTATACCAATTTGCTAATAAGTGTTATGTAATTTTCTTTTTTGGCAGTTGGTAAAAGTGTGGGAAAATATCACCTCGCAACAATGTAAGAAGCTGACAGACAGCATGCTCAAGGGAATAGCTTTGTTATGGAAGGTTCATGGAGGAGCTATCCATTAGTATTATACCAATTTGCTAATAAGTGTTATGTAATTTTCTTTTCTGGCAGTTGGTAAAAGTGTGGGAAAATATTACCTCGCAACAATGTAAGAAGCTGACAGACAGCATGCTCAAGGGAATAGTTTTGTTATGGAAGGTTCATGGAGGAGCTATCCATTAGTATTATACCAATTTGCTAATAAGTGTTATGTAATTTTCTTTTTTGGCAGTTGGTAAAAGTGTGGGAAAATATCACCTCGCAACAATGTAAAAAGCTGACAGACAGCATGCTCAAGGGAATAGCTTTGTTATGGAAGGTTCATGGAGGAGCTATCCATTAGTATTATACCAATTTGCTAATAAGTGTTATGTAATTTTCTTTTCTGGCAGTTGGTAAAAGTGTGGGAAAATATCACCTCGCAACAATGTAAGAAGCTGACAGACAGCATGCTCAAGGGAATAGCTTTGTTATGGAAGGTTCATGGAGGAGCTATCCATTAGTATTATACCAATTTGCTAATAAGTGTTATGTAATTTTCTTTTCTGGCAGTTGGTAAAAGTGTGGGAAAATATCACCTCGCAACAATGTAAGAAGCTGACAGACAGCATGCTCAAGGGAATAGCTTTGTTATGGAAGGTTCATGGAGGAGCTATCCATTAGTATTATACCAATTTGCTAATAAGTGTTATGTAATTTTCTTTTCTGGCAGTTGGTAAAAGTGTGGGAAAATATCACCTCGCAACAATGTAAGAAGCTGACAGACAGCATGCTCAAGGGAATAGCTTTGTTATGGAAGGTTCATGGAGGAGCTATCCATTAGTATTATACCAATTTGCTAATAAGTGTTATGTAATTTTCTTTTCTGGCAGTTGGTAAAAGTGTGGGAAAATATCACCTCGCAACAATGTAAGAAGCTGACAGACAGCATGCTCAAGGGAATAGCTTTGTTATGGAAGGTTCATGGAGGAGCTATCCATTAGTATTATACCAATTTGCTAATAAGTGTTATGTAATTTTCTTTTCTGGCAGTTGGTAAAAGTGTGGGAAAATATCACCTCGCAACAATGTAAGAAGCTGACAGACAGCATGCTCAAGGGAATAGCTTTGTTATGGAAGGTTCATGGAGGAGCTATCCATTAGTATTATACCAATTTGCTAATAAGTGTTATGTAATTTTCTTTTCTGGCAGTTGGTAAAAGTGTGGGAAAATATCACCTCGCAACAATGTAAGAAGCTGACAGACAGCATGCTCAAGGGAATAGCTTTGTTATGGAAGGTTCATGGAGGAGCTATCCATTAGTATTATACCAATTTGCTAATAAGTGTTATGTAATTTTCTTTTCTGGCAGTTGGTAAAAGTGTGGGAAAATATCACCTCGCAACAATGTAAGAAGCTGACAGACAGCATGCTCAAGGGAATAGCTTTGTTATGGAAGGTTCATGGAGGAGCTATCCATTAGTATTATACCAATTTGCTAATAAGTGTTATGTAATTTTCTTTTCTGGCAGTTGGTAAAAGTGTGGGAAAATATCACCTCGCAACAATGTAAGAAGCTGACAGACAGCATGCTCAAGGGAATAGCTTTGTTATGGAAGGTTCATGGAGGAGCTATCCATTAGTATTATACCAATTTGCTAATAAGTGTTATGTAATTTTCTTTTCTGGCAGTTGGTAAAAGTGTGGGAAAATATCACCTCGCAACAATGTAAGAAGCTGACAGACAGCATGCTCAAGGGAATAGCTTTGTTATGGAAGGTTCATGGAGGAGCTATCCATTAGTATTATACCAATTTGCTAATAAGTGTTATGTAATTTTCTTTTCTGGCAGTTGGTAAAAGTGTGGGAAAATATCACCTCGCAACAATGTAAGAAGCTGACAGACAGCATGCTCAAGGGAATAGCTTTGTTATGGAAGGTTCATGGAGGAGCTATCCATTAGTATTATACCAATTTGCTAATAAGTGTTATGTAATTTTCTTTTCTGGCAGTTGGTAAAAGTGTGGGAAAATATCACCTCGCAACAATGTAAGAAGCTGACAGACAGCATGCTCAAGGGAATAGCTTTGTTATGGAAGGTTCATGGAGGAGCTATCCATTAGTATTATACCAATTTGCTAATAAGTGTTATGTAATTTTCTTTTCTGGCAGTTGGTAAAAGTGTGGGAAAATATCACCTCGCAACAATGTAAGAAGCTGACAGACAGCATGCTCAAGGGAATAGCTTTGTTATGGAAGGTTCATGGAGGAGCTATCCATTAGTATTATACCAATTTGCTAATAAGTGTTATGTAATTTTCTTTTCTGGCAGTTGGTAAAAGTGTGGGAAAATATCACCTCGCAACAATGTAAGAAGCTGACAGACAGCATGCTCAAGGGAATAGCTTTGTTATGGAAGGTTCATGGAGGAGCTATCCATTAGTATTATACCAATTTGCTAATAAGTGTTATGTAATTTTCTTTTCTGGCAGTTGGTAAAAGTGTGGGAAAATATCACCTCGCAACAATGTAAGAAGCTGACAGACAGCATGCTCAAGGGAATAGCTTTGTTATGGAAGGTTCATGGAGGAGCTATCCATTAGTATTATACCAATTTGCTAATAAGTGTTATGTAATTTTCTTTTCTGGCAGTTGGTAAAAGTGTGGGAAAATATCACCTCGCAACAATGTAAGAAGCTGACAGACAGCATGCTCAAGGGAATAGCTTTGTTATGGAAGGTTTATGGAGGAGCTATCCATTAGTATTATTCCAATTTGCTAATAAGTGTTATGTAATTTTCTTTTCTGGCAGTTGGTAAAAGTGTGGGAAAATATCACCTCGCAACAATGTAAGAAGCTGACAGACAGCATGCTCAAGGGAATAGCTTTGTTATGGAAGGTTCATGGAGGAGCTATCCATTAGTATTATACCAATTTGCTAATAAGTGTTATGTAATTTTCTTTTCTGGCAGTTGGTAAAAGTGTGGGAAAATATCACCTCGCAACAATGTAAGAAGCTGACAGACAGCATGCTCAAGGGAATAGTTTTGTTATGGAAGGTTCATTGAGGGGCTATCCATTAGTATTATACCAATTTGCTAATAAGTGTTATGTAATTTTCTTTTTTGGCAGTTGGTAAAAGTGTGGGAAAATATCACCTCGCAACAATGTAAGAAGCTGACAGACAGCATGCTCAAGGGAATAGTTTTGTTATGGAAGGTTCATGGAGATGCTATCCATTAGTATTATACCAATTTGCTAATAAGTGTTATGTAATTTTCTTTTTTGGCAGTTGGTAAAAGTGTGGGAAAATATCACCTCGCAACAATGTAAGAAGCTGACAGACAGCATGCTCAAGGGAATAGTTTTGTTATGGAAGGTTCATGGAGGAGCTATCCATTAGTATTATACCAATTTGCTAATAAGTGTTATGTAATTTTCTTTTTTGGCAGTTGGTAAAAGTGTGGGAAAATATCACCTCGCAACAATGTAAAAAGCTGACAGACAGCATGCTCAAGAGAATAGCTTTGTTATGGAAGGTTCTTTGAGGAGCTATCCATTAGTATTATACCAATTTGCTAATAAGTGTTATGTAATTTTCTTTTCTGGCAGTTGGTAAAAGTGTGGGAAAATATCACCTCGCAACAATGTAAGAAGCTGACAGACAGCATGCTCAAGGGAATAGTTTTGTTATGGAAGGTTCATGGAGGAGCTATCCATTAGTATTATACCAATTTGCTAATAAGTGTTATGTAATTTTCTTTTTTGGCAGTTGGTAAAAGTGGGGGAAAATATCACCTCGCAACAATGTAAGAAGCTGACAGACAGCATGCTCAAGGGAATAGTTTTGTTATGGAAGGTTCATGGAGGAGCTATCCATTAGTATTATACCAATTTGCTAATAAGTGTTATGTAATTTTCTTTTCTGGCAGTTGGTAAAAGTGTGGGAAAATATCACCTCGCAACAATGTAAAAAGCTGACAGACAGCATACTCAAGGGAATAGCTTTGTTATGGAAGGTCCATGGAGGAGCTATCCATTAGTATTATACCAATTTGCTAATAAGTGTTATGTAATTTTCTTTTCTGGCAGTTGGTAAAAGTGTGGGAAAATATCACCTCGCAACAATGTAAGAAGCTGACAGACAGCATGCTCAAGGAAATAGCTTTGTTATGGAAGGTTCATGGAGGAGCTATCCATTAGTATTATACCAATTTGCTAATAAGTGTTATGTAATTTTCTTTTCTGGCAGTTGGTAAAAGTGTGGGAAAATATCACCTCGCAACAATGTAAGAAGCTGGCAGACAGCATGCTCAAGGGAATAGCTTTGTTATGGAAGGTTCATGGAGGAGCTATCCATTAGTATTATACCAATTTGCTAATAAGTGTTATGTAATTTTCTTTTCTGGCAGTTGGTAAAAGTGTGGGAAAATATCACCTCGCAACAATGTAAGAAGCTGACAGACAGCATGCTCAAGGGAATAGTTTTGTTATGGAAGGTTCATGGAGGAGCTATCCATTAGTATTATACCAATTTGCTAATAAGTGTTATGTAATTTTCTTTTTTGGCAGTTGGTAAAAGTGGGGGAAAATATCACCTCGCAACAATGTAAAAAGCTGACAGACAGCATGCTCAAGGGAATAGTTTTGTTATGGAAGGTTCATAGAGGAGCTATCCATTAGTATTATTCCAATTTGCTAATAAGTGTTATGTAATTTTCTTTTCTGGCAGTTGGTAAAAGTGTGGGAAAATATCACCTCGCAACAATGTAAGAAGCTGACAGACAGCATGCTCAAGGGAATAGCTTTGTTATGGAAGGTTCATGGAGGAGCTATCCATTAGTATTATACCAATTTGCTAATAAGTGTTATGTAATTTTCTTTTTTGGCAGTTGGTAAAAGTGTGGGAAAATATCACCTCGCAACAATGTAAGAAGCTGACAGACAGCATGCTCAAGGGAATAGCTTTGTTATGGAAGGTTCATGGAGGAGCTATCCATTAGTATTATACCAATTTGCTAATAAGTGTTATGTAATTTTCTTTTCTGGCAGTTGGTAAAAGTGTGGGAAAATATTACCTCGCAACAATGTAAGAAGCTGACAGACAGCATGCTCAAGGGAATAGTTTTGTTATGGAAGGTTCATGGAGGAGCTATCCATTAGTATTATACCAATTTGCTAATAAGTGTTATGTAATTTTCTTTTTTGGCAGTTGGTAAAAGTGTGGGAAAATATCACCTCGCAACAATGTAAG
>OY744521.1:86642012-86674512 GCA_963556195.1 Sepiola atlantica | reverse complement strand
TGATAAATGTTAGATGGAGAGCTTACCATCATGATCTAAAATCATCACCGGATCGGATTGACAATGGAGACACGAAACGGCAAAATACTGGTGGAGGTGGACTACCATTGAACTCATTTAAGGAGCTCAAAAAAATTGAGAGAATTGCAGCAGCTCATTACGGCCTTAAAACAACATCTTTCCCTAGGCAGAATGATGATTTGGCCGGCTTTGAGAATGCCTTGTTCGACTTGGTCAGAAGAATTAAATTCAGGAAGCAGACTAAATATTGCAGTTCTATCGTCAAAAAAATAAATGGATTTACCAGGAGAGTTAACAAACATACGGATTTCATTGTTCCGGCAGACAAGACTAAGAACTACTACAAATTGGATTATACCTCTTACAAGAACTTAATATACCGTGAGTTGCATAAATCATATAAAATTGCACCACCCAATAAAATTATAGATATAAATTTGGAGGCTAAAAAACTACTTAAATATATGAATCTAACTAACCATGCAGAAATAGTTACGCCAGCTACACCTAGATTTTCTCTTAAAGACCATAAGACTAACTTTCAACAAAACCCATCAATAAGGTTAATTTGCCCATCAAAATCTGACTTAGGCATAATCAGTAAAAAAATTCTTGATAGGGTCATCCCGACAATCAGAAATAAAATTTTCTTTTCATTGTGGCAATCTTCAGATAGCGTAATTGAATGGTTTATGAACCTTAAAGATAAACATAGATTAAGTTTTATAACTTTTGACATAGACAACTATTACCAATCTATTACCCCAATTCTCTTAAATAAAGCCCTAAATTTAGCGAAAAATAATTCAGACCTTACTGATCAGGAAATTAAACTGATCACCTTAGCAAGAAGATCTATTCTCCAATTCGAAGGCAAATTATGGACCAGAAAGGACACCCCCAACGATTTCGATATTACTATGGGAGCTTCTGATTCTGCTCAGGTAACGGATCTAGTGGGTTTATTCCTCTTAAATGAAATGAAACATAGGTTTAAAAATTTAAGAGGGGGCCTATACAGAGACGATGCCCTATTTGTCTCTGATGAAAGACCTAGAAGATATAGCAAAACAATTGAAGAATTACATGATTTTTTCAGAAATTTCGGCCTTTCCATAACTGTTGATCCGGAGAGAAAAACTTCTAACTTCCTTGATATCACCCTTAACCTCAATGACGGATCATATAGCCCTTTCCATAAACCCAATCTAACTCTTTTCTATGTACATAAACTATCTAACCACCCGAAAGCTATAATTAATTCAATAGTACCGTCTGTTTCCAATAGAATATCTAAGCTTTCTGCCAATAAAAACATTTTCAACCAAAACGCACAATTTTATAACAATGCATTGCTCAACTCTGGATATTCTAAAAAAATAACTTATAACCAAAACAAAGAGAATGATAGAACTGTAAATATTATTACACATAATATGACAACTAGCAATAGGAACCGAACCAAAAGAAATGTAAATAAACAAAGACCCCTAAGGCACTCTATCATACCTGATGAAAATCAAGAACATATAGATAGCCCTACACCTACTGCACGTAAACGCCTTAGAAGGAAAAATAATATTTGGTTTAACCCACCTTTCAATAATAACGTTAAAACCAATATCCCGAAGGAATTCTTTAAAATATTGGAAAACTCTTTTAAATACCCACATAAATATAGCTCCATACTCAATAAGAATTCAATTAAAATTTCATACTCTACTATGCCAAATATAGCCCAAACAATAATCTCAGCAAATAGCAAAAAAATAAAAAATATCCAATCTAATTCTAATTATTCCAATCCTATAAATACATGCAACTGCAGGCGCACCAGTGATTGCCCATTGGACAATAGATGCACATATTCTGATATTGTATATGCTTGTACTGTAACTGAGCAAAATAATTATATAATGAATCCTAGAGACCACATAAATACAGCCCCTAATCAAATTCCACAATTGAGCACCACAACTAATTTGCACCATAACTCTAGACCTAACAATTATAATATCCATCCTCTACCTCAGCAAACCGGTAATGAGTTCCCAATGGAAGGTAACGATAACAATAATATACAATCAATCAACCAACCTAATCCACATCATATAAATACAGTAAATAGAAATAGACCTGTGAATAGGAATATAAATGGCGCGGGAATAAGGGTAAATCCTAGGGTACACACATATATTGGGGCCACAGCAAATTTAATTAAATCCCGCATTTCCATGCATAACTACTCCTTCAATAACGATGTCGGTAACAACAGAACATCCCTGACCACTTTAGTTAAAAATTTAAGATCAAATAATATTCCACACAATATAAAATGGTCTATCTTAAAAAAATCAAACTCCTACAGCCCAGGATCCAGATCTTGTGGTCTATGCAACTCTGAAGCTGTAATGATAGCTACTGCACCTAAACATTTAAATCTGATAAATTCTAGGAGTGAATTAGTCTCCAAATGTCGACACAGAAGGAAATTCAAATATGCTATATGGAAACCACCACTAGTTTTGCCGTAGCTGTTTGGGCTAGCAATGAAACCGGGGGTGTCCAGACTTCGAGATGGGTCCTTTTTGATTTTTAATCTTTTTTGCCTAAGGGATTTAGACTCCGAGGTTGTAAGGGTTTATACACCTAAATTTTCAGTTTCTAAATGTATACACCTAAATTTTCAGTTTCTAAATATATTTACAATATCTTTACAATATCTTTACAACCTCTTAATTGGGAAATATTAAACCTTAAACCTTGAATATATTTACAACTTCTAGATTAGGAAAAATTAAGCCCTAATTTGGATTGGACTTCTTGATTGAACAAACCTAACCTTAAATTAACCTTAAATTAAACTTCCTAATCTGATAAAATTAAATCTTAAATTAAACTATTAAATTATTAAGTTATAATTATTTAGATAACTTCGTAATTGGGAAAATTAAATCTTAATTGGGAAAAATTAAACCTTAGGGCAGGTTAAACTTTTTTAATTGGGGAATGTCAGGCCTTGAGTTGGAATTCCTGGGTGATGGGATTGAATCTTAAATTAAACTACTAATAATTTCTGGCCTGTTAAAATTAAATCTTAAAAATTAAATCTTGAATTAAACTATAAAATTATTGGAATTTAATAACTTCGTAATTTTTAACTTCATAAATATTCTAAATTACTTGATGGGGCTAGATTTGTTAAGTCGGTTTTTTACTGTAAGCCAGATTTTAAGTAATACTTTTGGATGGGTACGTGATGACTTGACCTAATTTTCCTAACTCCCTTTTAGTTTTCTTTTAACTTTTTAACTTCTTAGCTCCTTTCCCTTTTGACATGGAATAAGCTTACTGACCCAGACAGTGAAAACCTAATTTGGGTGGGATGGATGGCGGGGTTGTGGGTTGCTGTCTTCTCTTGAACCTGTCAAACAGGAAGTAGGACAGACATTTCCTGAACCCGTTGAAGTCATTCTGAGATGTAGACAATTTGATATCGCCTTCTGTTCGTTAGGGATTTGTCATGTCTGGTGAGAAGATCACTTATATATTTTTCGCTCTTCTGGCTAGATGTGATGGGAGTCCGTCTTGTTTTGCTCAATTCGGATTTAGCTGGTTTTCTAATTTAACAACGAATTTGGATTTGATTGGATTTGCACATGTTGGGATCTCGGAACTTTGATTGGACTTTTTGTATTATTTTGATTGATTTATTTATTTATTTATCATTAACATTGAATATGGACACATTTCGCGAATGGATAACCTTGCCGGCCCCTTCAATTTCACATATTTGGACTGCTGTTTGTATCTTGGAGTAATGTCCTTCCTGATTATGCTTCTCAACTTATATGACCTGGATGGACTGTATGGATTCAACAAAAGTATGTTTTTGGATTGATATGTTTGATGTTATGTATTTTTTATATATTTGTGTATATAATTTTATATATTTTCAAAGCGTAATTTTATTGCCTGTAGTAGTATAACTGCGGTAATGGTCCTCTGAAGAGAAGAATTATCTTTGAAAACTCATGAGCTAAGGACTTAAGGATGCTTTGCATGAACTTTGAATTCTAATAAAATTTGATTGACACCTTATTTTATTACTTCATTTTATATTATAATATATATATATAATATATATATATAATATATATATATATAATATATATATATAATATGTTATATATATATATATAATATATATATATTATATATATAATATATATATTATATATATAATTTATATAATATATATATATTATATATATAATATATATATTATATATATAATATATATAATATATATAATATATATATATTATATATATAATATATATATGTTATATATATAATATATATATATTATATATATAATATATATATATATATTATATATATATATATTATATATATAATATATATATATATATTATATATATATATATTATATATATAATATATTATATATATAATATATTATATATAATATATTATATATATAATATATTATATATATATTATATATAATATATATATATATATTATATATATATATTATATATATTATATATATATATTATATATATATAATATATATATATATATATATATATATACATATATATATACATATATATATATATAATATATATATATATTATATATATACATATATATATATATACATACATACATATATATGTGTGTGTGTTGGGATGTGTCTATATGTATATATTCTGTTATGTCTACTAAATTGTGTATATGTTTATATATATGTATGTATAGTAATATTTGCTGATATTTTGGATGTATCTATGATCGAAATTACGTATATCTTCGTGTTTCATTATATATGTATTAGCCTGTTGGTTACTGTTAGTGTTGGCAACTTAAAATTTTTAATATCTTTCAATTTTTAAAACACTCGATTGTAATGTGACGACAATGTTTCGTCTTATCATTTCCTAAAAAGATTTAACTGCCTTTGAATAATTTTTTTTTAATATTGAAACTTTATGAAACCTGTTTGAATTGTTAGCCCATAAATATTAACTTGCGCATAACTTAAAATTTGTATTATTGCTGATCGGCTTTCACGCGGGTGGAGCGTGGGTGGATTTGGGATACCATCTCTTTTAGGATAATATAACTATCACTTAGTTTATTTTTTTATGATCAATTGTAGTGAAACTAACTACCAGAGTATACAGTATGACCACTATCTTAGTGATTATTTTAATTTTATTAAGTTTATTAATACATAACTTATCATTATTATTATTGAATCTTGTCTTTGGTGGGGTCAATTAAGTCTAATGCCTCTACCTTAGTTTCCAATAGTTATGCATTCTATATTAGTTGCATAATAGATAGCTTGGCTTAACATACTCTTGAGCTTATAGTAAATATGATCTAACTTCTGAATTACAAGTTCTATACTTTATGTCACTGTCTTAGATAGTTCTGTGGGTAATTTGACAATATGCTTTAACCTTTAATTAAACTTTCAAGTTTTCTTTTCTACTACTTCTAATCTATTAGAAATAGTTTTTATTTAGCCCCCTTACTATAGCTTTTCTGCCCAATTCATCTACCAATAATATTTGAACTTAATAAGCCTTAACATTTTCCTATTGTTTGATTATATATGTTACTAATTCGCCCTTATAATAACTCTTATATATTGTATAAAACAATATTTGTTTTAATTTTTCCATTTAAGGTGCGACCTCCTACTTGTAATATTGCATAGACTTCTTTCTACTTTGAACCATATGTGCATCTCTTATTAAAGTTCCAGCTTCGTCAACTTTGATTTGAGGCTTAATAGTATCTACTCCCCTCATCGATTCTATTTGCTGTATAAATGGGGACGTCGATCTGTATTCAATTGATGCTGGCTGTATGTTTTTGCTTTTAACTCAGTGTTGCTGACGATGAGATCTAATATCAATAAAACATATGGTCTATTAAACGATCGTACACAAACAGTTGTTATGTTGAATTGTTGGGACGCGATTAGAGCATATGATCATGGTTACATAGATCTATGTTATATATATATATATATATATATATATATATATATATATAATGTAATTATTTTTATTTACACAGACATGTACAAAATCGTCGACACTGGCATGTCGATGTTATCGATCAACAGTTATTACAAACTGAGATTTCATCAGGTAGTTAGAATCCGATCTTAACTCTAGATCATATTTGGGAAGAACCAAATATGATCTAGGGTTAAGATCGGATTCTAACTCTGCCTGATGAGATCTCAGTTTGTAATAACTGTTGATCGATAACATCGACATGCCAGTGTCGACGATTTTGTACATGTCTGTGTAAATAAAAATAATTATATATAAAAGCTCTATCGGATATTGAGCACTTTTTATAAAGCCGGTTAAAATTCTTTGGATTACTACCCTGTGAATGTTTTACCTGGACTATATATATATATATATATATATATATATATATATATATATATATATACTGTAAGTCGCAAGGTGAACTAATTTGCATATTGATTTTAAAAAGGACACTTTATTAACTAATATTTGTTATTAATTTTTAATTCAAAGATTGTTTTCAATATAACAAACAGTTCTTTCGCAATATTGCTTCATTTCCTAGACATTTCCTATTTAGCATTTGTGTTTAAATGTTTCTTTTTTATTTCTAAATTGCAAGTTAAAAGTCACATTGATTTCTTCTTTCTTTACGGTCACATTTAAAAATATGAATAAATTTGTATAGATATTACCAAAATGTTAATGTTAATCTATCTATATGAATAAATGAAAAAGATTTTTCGTGTTTACAACAAAGTGATGAATTAAATATTTATTATTGTAAATTAATATTTCAATATAGCGAACTTTACAAAGCGATAGCGAGTCAGCCAAATCATATTATATATATATATATATATATATATATATATATATATATATATATATATATATAATATATATAACATGATGCGTCCATTGTGTAAAGTCGAATTAACTTGAAATAGGACGTTTTGATTTTACAGCCAGTGCGGGCAATGGGTCTAACGATTTTGTATTTTTTGATTTAGCAAACTTTTTCTTTAAAACATGTTAAAATTATTAAACCACTTTATTTTATCTGTTAAACAAATATACATATATATAATATAATTGTTTACATTGAAATTAAATTAACCGAATTGACAACACAAAAAGACGAAATATTTTTTTCAAATCCAAACGTATTTTCAGAGATTTTAATATACTTTTAAAAAAATACTGACGGTCGATATTTTAAAATAAGGTGCACCTTAATTTTTCAAAATGAAACACATTTATCTGGGTTAGTTTAAGAAAAATTCGTTTGTAATCCACTGAACCCTTAATTTTTTAAAAAGTTTCCGACGTTCTTCTAATATATAAAGAAAGGTCAGTCGGATTCTCGACATTACACCTAAATATAATCGCATAGGCCAAAGCGACATTTGATTCTGCCTGATCAGTGCATTAAAGAATTTTTAATCCGTGTTATTCACAAGATGAAAAAATAATCCCAATCCATTTCATCGATTACATATTATATCCGAACTTATAGTTGTCTATCAAAAAATTTCCTGTCCACGGCTGTTGTCATATCAGCCGAGTATCTGTCTTCGCCAATCCATTCGAAAACTTAGGAACTGACATGTCAACACTAGATTCTTGTTTATCGGAATGAAGTATGGCACAGCTCAGATCCAGAGGTGCATACTCTCAGGCATTACCTCATCATATTGAGAATGGAGGGAGGATATTGTTGATCGTCTCAGGTGCTCCTACCGGTAAGTATCGACGGGTCTGTTCATGGCTATTCTTTTACTCAGAGGATTTGGTTTTCCCTACCTTCCGATGTTGTACCACATCTTGCTGCAGATAGAAGCAAGTAAATAAAGCTATAAAACTATCAAACAAGGCTTGGGTTTTGTATTATTCGTATGGGTTTTAGGAGACATTGGATGGAGTAACCGTAGAAATCGTACAACAGACAAACTTATATTTTTTCTTTTGTGCATTGTATTTGGAGAATTGATTGCATAACTTCATGAATATTTGCTATGTATGTTTACTGAAAAATATTCTCATTTACATATGCCGAAAACAGATGTTGATCGACATTCTTTATTGTAAACATCTAACACGTACACTGTTATTTCAACATATTGGATAGATAAAAACTATCCCTGTGACAAGATCACAAGTAAAATAAATCGGGGTATGGTGTTTACACATATACCAACAAACCCATGAAAAAAGCTGTAGGACTCTGAAGAAAGATCCGAGCGTCATGATCGACGGGAGTTCGTTTGATAGTCAACATCGGGGCCCAGTCGGCATCCTGCGAATGTTGGTCCTTCTTATTTGAGTTAATCAAATACAACAGACTAAATGCAGGCATATAAATATAACAAGCACAAACCAAAGACAAGACTGAGGACAAAATGGACAACAAAATAAAGTAGACTAATAATCGAGTGCTATTACAAAAGCAACCCCACACAAATATAAAACATAATCTCGAAGTTATGCCATCGATTTTTCAAACACTGTATATATAAAAAAAAATGCTAAGATACAAAAAATGCTGAAAATATTAATTTACTTGTTCCGTCTCTTTTTTAGATTCAGCCTTATAACTGGGACAACTGGGACTTCTCATAATCTGCCTATATCAAACAGATATGCTTTAAACGATTGGAAATACAAAACCGCAATGAAAATGTTCATCCCATATCGATCGACAGGAAAAGTGTAAGTATGAGTTTATTTCTCATTCCCAATGAAAACGTATATAAATAAATACAGACAATAAAAAAGAATGCCGGAAAAGGGACGCCAGGTACAAATGACCTGTTAAACATCGATGTTATTTTCTATTCCAGAGAAGGGGAAATTCCGGTAAACAAAGTCGGTTTCTTCTCTTTTATCTACCTGACATGGATAACGGAAAAGTTACTGGAATTCTATCAGAAGCACAAGAAGGGAGAAATAGCTTCCGTTTGGTCTTGCGGAGAGGAAGAGAGTTGTGATCACAACGTTCCAAGGTTGGTTATCTCGAATTTTCCTTCATATTAACCAATCTCTACCTATATAAAGTTAGGTATTTTCATATATTTGTATGTACAGGATTCGCTCCTAAACTATTTAACCGATCATTATGAATTTTCATTATGATTTTTTTAAACAGCTGTTATGCATAAAGGGTCAAAATGTGGACTATATTTAATTTAATTTAATTTTATACAAAATGAGTAAAAGGGGGTGGGAGATAAACTCCGATTTTGGGGAAAATTTTTAACAATAAGTATTAAACATCACTAAATTCATATTCCTCAAATTTCAGCTTCTGTCGAGTATTTAAAAATGTTTTTAGGCGGTATAATATGGGAACAACTTCCCATTTGAAAAGTCAAATATATTAGATTTGCATTGAATTTGATCAAACAATCATGAGACACCAACGAAGCAAAATTTCGTGAATTTCAATTCAAAAGTGTTCTTAAAACCCTTTAAGACTTAAATTTTAAACATTTTCTAAAATCAAAATCATATAATAATTTGAATCGTTATCAGAATAAGGATTCGTAAGGGGACATAAAAGTGGTGGAAAATTGTTCTTTTTGGGGAATTAATTTTACTAGTCCTGGGACAGGTGTACTTTGAGTTCTTTATATTTTGATAATTATACTGATGCAACGACACGGAATATTTACACTTTGGTAGTTGGTCAGTGGCGAATCGTGTCTAAATGTATGAACTTGCAGCGCCCCTATTCATTCCAAGACATACACAAACAGATATAAATATAATTTGGAAAGTTTAGGAAGACACAGCGTGAGTTGAAAGAAAAATAGATGAGGTAATTGTAGACAAAAGAAGACGATATTATAATAATGCAATGAAATTCAATTTGTTATCTATCTATTACACCGTTTTCAATCAATAATATGGTGTCCAGTATATTCCTACTTATAATATATCAAAACCCCAGTCTTCTCAGAGAACAGTGTTTGCCGGAAATGAAAATGGAAATATATATAATTTACTTTCATACTCGCATATCTATATCATACAAAATCTCTGATAATCTTGCTTGCTTGCTTGTACAGTAAATGTTTTAGATGGTGGGAAGTAAGACACATTAGACCAAACATAGTGAGACGAGGAGAATAGAATTAACTTAGTGGTGGGAGAGGAAAATAGTAGTAGTAGTAGTAGTAGTAGTAGTAGTAGTAGTAGTAGTAGTAGTAGTAGTAGTAGTAGTAGTAATTATGTAAGAGGATGGCATAAATAGATAAATGACATAGATAATGGTTCAAAACGGTCGTCTGACTGATCAGTCACCATGGCAACAAGGGTTGACTTACGGTTTGCCACGCCACTTCCTGTCTATCGACTTCCAATTCCATACGTCACTTCCTTGCCACTTTAACCCACTTTCTTAACCTTATCTTCGAAGTGAAAATTTTCTTTTTATGTGACTTATTTATTACTCGTTTGATCTTGCTGCAAGACGACCGGCAATAAACCAAGCCCACCGCCAGAAAGAAGTGAGTAATGCTTGGGAGGATACCCTCTCTACGACTGAACCGCATCTTACTTCATTAGGGCAAAAAAGATCTGGTCCCAGAGCAAAGCCAAGACCATAGTGTGAGAATGTTTACCCTTGTGCAATGTAAGTTAGTCTGTGAGGCCTTCCTCTGTCGTCTGCTGTCCCACGGTGTATACTATAGCCTAAATTTTCTCTTGTTTTTTTTTCTATTTGCAGACTAAAGATGTTTTGGGATAAAGAACAAACAGAGAAGGGGGAAAAGGCTTCCTTTTACAGAACTGTCCTCCGATTCGCACGAACCCGGTTGTGCGGCAGCGTTCTAGCAATCATCACAAACGCCATCGTGTCCTTTTTAGTGTCGGTAAGATCCATATTCACAAAATGGTTTAAATGACATTATGCATCCGCCGAGGAGAGCGTACAGAACCGATGGCTTTCTGACAAACTGGCGTGACTTTTTTTTGGTTGTTTTTAGTGTGCATATTTTTTTTGCATAACATTACCTATTTTTTTTTAAATATACCTTAATTTATTTAATTGTAAATCACCAGTATTGATCTGTCTACTTGTGGGAGTAAGATAAAAACTGGCATTGTGTCTAACTCCTGGAGAGGAGTAAATCAATACTCTTTGTATTAATATCGATATTTGTTAGGTGTCTACATTGTATTGTATGTGCTGGATAGAGCGATCACAGCTAGCAGTCTTGTGCCAGACTTGTGCAAAAGAAAAAGAAAACAATATGAGATAGACTCTGAAAAAAATAAAAAGATACCGACATACACGTCGCAGGGTACACGGGTGAATACAGGACGGATTTGATGTGTCAAGTGATTATATTCAGACGCATGCGATAAAAAGAATACATGGAAAAAACATTGAATTAGCGTCTTTTCTCTTCGTTGCGAGACGGATTGAACATCGAAAACGCGCCCTCCACGATTGAGCTCGGACACAGACCAAGGAAGATAAACGTATAGACGCAATAAAAATGTTCCTACAAACCGAGTCCTATTGAGTTTTTCAGTCGGCATTTAAAACTGTATTTCAACGTGAAGACTTTATTAATTAATTAAAATTCTTCTGTGATTAACTTAGTGGCTCTATGTGAGCTCAACATGTGGACCGTGTTGTCATCTTAGATTTCATATTCGTAGCTTGAATCTGCTTAGAGATGAATTGTTGGCTACAATCAAAGAAGAATATGTAGACTATTAATTTGCTGATTCAGTTTTCCAACAATCACCGGCTAGTTGGTTGAATCATAAATTTCTATGACTTTGCACTGTTCATTTTCTTTCTCAAGTGATCACGGGAGAAGTCTTACACGGCCACCTGTTGTTAGCTTCGCGTCGCACCAACTGAATTAAGTTAACTAAGAGCACCAAATCACCAGATACCCATTATCCCGACAGTGTTACACATTTATTAACAATAACAAAGAATATTGTTACGGAAAATCGAATTGTATGCAAGTAATTAAGGCAACACATTACGCTTATTGTCGACCCATACTACGCTTTTCGCCTGTAAATTTGCAAAATATAACATCTTCACACATTTCTGAAGAAGTCTTTTTAAAAATAAAGACGAAATATAAAAATCACACTATATAGGTTTTGTTTGATGGAATCGGTTTAGTATATCCGCCTTTTAACTCTACATTTTGTCTGAGTTTATCCAATTTTTTCATCGTGTATATATGTATTCATCCTTTTGTAGAGCTTTCTTATCAAGGAAATCACAGACTTCCTGGAAAATCCCGAAAGTCCTTTATATTTTGGAATCATCCTCGTCCTTATTTTAGCATTCAGCCATTTTATACGGTTCAGCTCGTTTTCGTTGATTTGGTGTCTCGGTTTCATAACAGGTGAGTGATTCTTTTTTCTAATTACTTTTAACTAGTAGGACTACTTTGAAAAAGAGGCCTTTTGGGCAGATACTTGTTTTGCCAGATAGATCATACAATTTAGCCTCCAATCGCCTCTAACTCATTCGCCCATTACATCCAAGTATTGATTCTACTGAATTTCTTTCATTTTTCTTATCTTTTGGTTTTTGCTGGGGATCAGGCATCCTAACGGATTCCAGACATTCACTCGCTATTTCAGACACTCCATCCGAGAGATCTTTTAAAGATTCTAACCCTTTTTTTAAATGCAATTGTTTTGTATCTCTCTTGCACTTGGTTCACCGGGTATATTCGCGAGGTAGTTTTTGAAATTCTTTTTCATGAGTCCGGTTGGTCCTATAATTACTGGAATCATAGAGATCTTCCTGAGATTCAAGTTTCTTTTCATGTCGTACATAAGATCTTGGTATTTCGTTATCTTTTCCCTTTCAGCTCGGTCTAAGCCAGCATCATTAGGGACACTGACCTCTAACTAAGGTTGCTACTTTCTCCCTTTTGTCTCATATCGCTATGTCAAGTTTAACAGCTTCGTTTTCTAGATATGTAACTGTAGGAATTGCATAGTCATAGTAGATTGTGTATGACTTATTTCCAACAGTTCTTCCTGGTATATGTACCTAGGACCTGTTGCTACACTGAATATTCAACTTTTTATAGATGGTCTAGTGGAGATATTTACACACTCCATTGCATCGCATTGTATAGTAGCTACCCCTAGCAGAACCTTACAACTGAATGTCAGGTGGCTCACACTCTCCACTTCTGTATGGCAGAACCTGCACATGCTGTTACTGAAACCACTCATCTTTTTAAAAGTATTGGCCATCAAGCCTCTTGAACATAGTGGAGTGATCCTCTTTTCAGCCAGTCTACAGAGCTTTCCTTATCTCTATATATACATGGGATAGTTCATTCAAAAAATATTAAGCACGTTGTTGGTTGGCCCATTCTTTCCAGTTTTCTTCAATGGAAGGTCTTGGTGTATTTCTAGCAGCTTTTTCGTGTTATTTCAATCCATTCGTATGTGTATACGTATGCGAATGGACGTTTACATATGGAAGTAGATTTATATACCCCCTCGTTATCCAGGTCGTTTGAGGTATCTTTTAAAAAAATGTAATCATTATGTTTTTATTACATTTTTAATTTTTAAGGCCCAATGAGATTTTTTTCAAACCCAACGGGGAAGAATCAGACGCTTTACTTCCATTGCACCTAGAAATATCTTTAGGCAATAAAAGGTCTGTTTTATCTACATGCTGCGGCGTATATAAAAAGTTTTTTATACAGTTTATCTTAGGTTTAAACTATTGTCACCAATTATTTGTTTCCGATACTGGGATTATTCTGTTTCCGCTCTTGACCTGGTGTTTCGTTTTTTTTTTCGGTGTTGTGTTCTTGTATTTTTATTTTTGTTTTTATTTTTCCGGCGTTAGAACCAGAACAGTAGGCGGTGTTAGGTCATCGTAACCTCGAGTTAATTTCATAAATCCAGAAAGGAAATTTTTTCGACTTACCCATGCTGCAATTATTTGTGAAATATGGGGATGAAAACCCCAAACGAGAAAAAATAAGACAGGGATTGAAATATAGTTACGACCCCACACAACGCACGAGACGCCATTTCCCAAAGCAACAGTCCACAACAAATGCTGAGGAGAGTCCAGAAGGTGGGGGGGGGGGGGGGTCACGTGCTGTACCGATGTTGTTCTGATCTTCTGTTATATATATATAAATAATTATTACACCCTTATGTTTTTATTTTTCTTAATAAAAGAACCATCTGCTGGGGTTCTCTCCCACTAATCTTACAAAGATATATATATATATATATATATATATATATATATATATATATATATATATATATATATATATATATATATGACCGGTTTAGCCAAAAATAAAGCTATAACCGAAACATGTCTGTACATATGTAACCAAAATGTTTGCGTAAATAAAGATCTATACTATGTATGTATATGTGTATTTGAGTGTATGTGTTTGTGTGAGGAATTATCATTTCAGTTCGTTTTCTTCTCTTTGTTTAATTCAACAGTAAAATTAAAATGATGATCTTTAATCTTTGGTAATTATTTTTGATAAAACCATGGAATTTCCCCGTATTCTATAAAACTAAAAGTACATCCTATTAATTATATGAATATATCGTAAAAAAAAGTTAAATTTGGTAATGTTCAGTTTCCGGTTTGTGATGGTATTTTTATTGTCATAATAAATAGAAATAACTGTGGGAATTCCACGTTGAGCGAAATAAAATATAATGAAAACCGTAAATAAGAAATAAGGTAAATACTTAAGTGGAAATGCTTAAGTCTTTTAATAGCACTTATCTTTTAAAACCTCTTTTACATTAATCCGTGAATTCCACCGGGGTCTTCTAAACTTTAACACAGTTCCAATTTGGGAGCATTGGGTAGTGTTGAGTCACCTATTAATTGTCATTATTCCCGTCAAGTCTTGTCCGGGGGAATAGTACGTGCCAAGGTCTCATTTATTGTGTTAAAAAGAATCTATCATGGGTTTAACATGAAACTGTATTCGGTGGTAAGGTGAACATTTGTGAATTTGATGGAACATGAAGTCGCTCTTTAGTTACCATTACTCTTAGGTCCACTCTGTCCCGAAATGCTGGTCACTTTCAGGGCCTGGATTAAAGAGAATCTGTCATGTTTTTTGTTTTCGTTTTTATTTTGTAGTTATCTACTTCTGACAGCGGTAAGATGTAACACGAGGTTGGAAAAGTGGGATTGAATAGCCAGCGCCCTAGAGGAAGAGAACTCTGGCCTATAAAAAATGCCTGTGCAGCCTAGTCGGCATTCCCCGGTAGGGGTGCCAAGGCGATTCGCAATAAACTAACCCCTTCTCAAAGGGTGAGAAAGCAAAGCCTGGGAGGGTGGACCCCCTAGAACTGCACAGGACAATTCCTCAAACCGGCGGAATCAAGGCCAAGCCGGTACCGGTCTACAGAATGTAGCATCCATTGGAACAGATACTACATTCTGATCTTAGCCAAAAGGCCAAGGAGAATTATTTTTACATGAAACTGCATCTTTTGAGTCATTTTCTTGTTGACATTACTCCTAGATCAACTCTGACCGCAGTGGTAGTAACTTTCAGGGTCCGATTTCTGAGTAAAATAGAATCTATCATGCGTACAACATGAAACAGTATCCTATTATAAAGTCACAATTTGTAAGTTTGGGGGAGCGCGAAGGCGCCCTTTAGTTGCTATTGCTCCCATGTCCACTCGGACCAGGAGTTGTAGTAACTTTCATAACTTACTATATATGCACTGCTTTTTGTTTACAAATATATGGTCAATTTAGTCCACGAACTTTGAATAAACAAAGAAAACCATGAAACAAAACATCATGTATGAGTCTCATTTTTTTATTTTGTGGTTTTCTTTATTTATTCAAAGCTCTGTAGACTAAGTTAATCATTTATTTAATGGTATTACCCACACAATCACGAGATTCAACAAAAAAGCAGCGTGATGCATAACACACACACACACACATATATATATATATATATATATATATATATATATATATATATATATGAGAGAGAGAGAGAGAGAGAGAGAGAGATAGAAAGGGGGGTTCTTGCAACCACATACACAATTAGCTTGTATTTGGTATTCAATATTACTCAAGCAAAGATGTCCCTTTTAACCTTTAATAATAAAACAAGACAATGACAACTTTTATAGTTTACTTAACCACCGTTAATGATTAATAGTGACTTCTTATTGTTTTGAAATGAGGTTGCTCTTATTACCAAAGTAGATCGTCAACGTCTCCCTGGGTTAAAATCGGTACAAAGCAATTATGATCGACTGAACTTGTGTCACACAGAAAAAAAATGAAATAAAATAAAGGCAGTTTCTGATCGAAGAGTTGGGTCGAATCAAAAATCCATTGTTACTTTCGACAAGCGGCGAATAACAGTCCAACGCGGGCAGATGATAAAAATAAACTTCACATTCAAATTTGGCGAATTTATATCTATCATTATCAGAAAGTCAACATTTTTTTTATCAATCTCTTCTAATCTGTATTCTTATGCGAATAGTTTGTGTTTGTCTGTCTGTCGTGTAGTAATCTATACGCTTCAAAACTATTCGAGAGATCTTTTTTTTACTATCCGACCACTGCTTATCAAGGCCAAGAGATACTCAAGGATTAGGGTTAATGAGACGGAGTAATAGTCAACGGAAAGATGAGTAACACTATGCGAGTTCTAACATTGACCAATGTTATGAACTGCATTTGATTGCTTATAGGACTAAAATTTGTTGACATTGAATTTGAAGACGACCATGTTGTATTCAGCATGGAAGTAGTCCAGCGATAACGAGTTCAACGGGCGTGAAGCCTTTGCAAAGAAGATATGTGCATTAACATTCCGCCAGACGTTAGGCACATGTACGGAGATAAAAGGTTATTTTCCCGTTATGGTAGAAGACAAGTTCTTGCTGTGAATGTCTTATAAGGAGGAACCAAAGATTTTGCATGACATGCTGGATGTGTTATCTGGAGGATACAATTAATACTATACACTACTACTACTACTACTACTACTACTACTACTACTACTACTACTACTACTACTAATAATAATAATAATAATAATACGAGTTTTCACACAGATCATCATCAGTGATTGCTCACCGACAACAACCAGTGGTATTTCCTGGAGTCTGAGTGACAACAAGTCTCTCCAGATTTCCAGTATTCTTCACCTCTTTTCGATAACGATGCGGTATCGCAACAGCCTCTTACCATTGATTTCTCGCTGGTAAGGACAATAGGTCTTCTCTGGGATTTGTGTGGCAATAAGCCTCCCCAAGGTCCCAGCATTCTCTGCACTTTTCTAGTGGAGGTCTGGTTTGTGCTTTCCCTCCTCAGTCTTCTCATCCTCCTCGAAATATATATAGAAAATAACGCGGTAGCATCAACACCGGTTGGTACCGCAGAAATGGACGTGAGGGTCCTGAGAGGATTAAAACACAAAGGAGGTAAATTCCATCCAGACCTTCACTGGAAGGGCACAGAGAGTACTAGAATTCTGGGGAAACTTATTGTTACTCAAATTCAAGAGAAAGCCATCGGGTGCTATGAGCGAGGTTCAACGGCAAACGACCGGTGCAAGAACTCAAAGTTATTTTCAGTGGTGATCGAAAGAAGCGGAGAGTCCTGCAAATCTGGAGCGACGTGTTGTCATTCAGACTCCTATTTTTTGTTTTTCAAAATATTAAAACTTTTTTTTAAAATATAATTTTGAAAGTAAAATTTTATAAGTACAGTATCGTTTTGTTATTAAATTATTAATTGAACTAAACTGTTAAAAAAAAATTATTCATTGTTATTGGTTCCCAAAAGAATAAAAAAAAAGAAATGCGGGACCTTCAGATCTTCAGTCTGAAGCTCTTCCATCTTACCTATTTCGCTGGGCTATATATATATATATATATATATATATATATATATATATATATATATATATATATCTTATGCTATTTGCAGCTGCTGCTAAAAAGTCAAGTAACGCTGCTTTAAGAGGTTAACTGCTATTAGCGTGATCCCATCTCTCGCTCTTTCTCTCTCTCTCTCTCTCTCTCTCTCTCTCTCTCTCTCTCTCTCTCTCTCTCTCTCTCTCTCTCGCACCCAATTTGATATAACGATTCCCTTTCATGCTGGATGCAATATAGTTTAAAACACTACGGATGATGTTTATAAAGCTCAAAAAGCTTTCCACTCGTGCTAGCCCTAAATCCCTCCTTTGGGCATCTGCTTAGCTAATGATTATGAATAACTTATATATTTTCAGTTGATTTTCCCCGGTCAACGCCGAGTGTATCTACAAGTATTTATGTTTGAATGTCTTAACTTTTATTTGGTCGTAATATTTTTTTACTCTCCTTATTTTTGTTTCTTTAGGAACCAGAGTAAGGAACGCTTGTCTCGGATTGGTGTACGATAAAGTTCTACGTCTCCAAAACGTTAGCAACAAACAAATTGGTGAGGTAAGTTGAACGCTCAAAACTGTCTTTGATTCATTTGAACTCGCCTCATTACATTAATTACATTATAATGGAGGATTGTTGTATGTCTGCAACCTAAGTGCCATCGCATTGTTTCGGTTTTTTTTTTTAGATGAGAATTGATAATTTCTATTATTTGTATTATTCGAACTACTGTTCTCATCTTGGATTCTATTCTCACAACGTTTTAGCCGATGTGACCCCTGACCTCCAGATGCGTCTTGTTGAACTCGGGAATTTTTATGTCAAAATCGGAGACCTGTTCTTGCGCAACGGATAAAAGTGGCGCAACAGATAAAAGTGGCGCAACGGATAAAAGTGCTAAGTATAATGAGTTCTAAGTGACAGGCTTTTGGGACTGAAGGTCGGAGGTTACAGATGACCGAGTTTTTTTTGTCCAGCTTATGAAAGACCCAGAATATTTTACTATGGCCACTGCCTAGGTATTTATTCATTTAATTAGGTTTCTACTATATAATTTGGTTTCTAAGAGTTTTTTTTTGTCCTTCCAATTTTCTCTTGATAAATAATAATCAGTTCTAAGTGACGGGGGTATAAAGTTCAACCCTCAGTACAGGAGATGCTAAAAATACAATTACGAATTACTTAAGACTTCTACTTTACTAACCAACCTGAAAAGGGGGAACGGAAAACAAAAGCATGTAAAATATACAATAGTTATAGACTCCCAAGATATCATGTTAGGTAGCAATGTTCAACATATTTGTTATCCATGCAACGCTGGGTAAAACTACTGGTATTTTTATAATTCTTTCTTTTCTATTTCCAGCTGGTCAACATCTTCGTGAATGATGCCCTCCGATTGTACCTTATGTGTTTGATATCGCCATATTTATTTTCAATTCCTTTCTATCTTTTCCTTGGACTTGGATATTCAATATTCCTCATCAGAGAGTGGGGGCTTTTGGCGGCTGCCATTTTTTACATCAGTTATAAACTGCAGGTAAGTAAAACAATAAGTCACCTTTTTACAACTTGACAATTCTTACTAATATCTATTGTTATACTGAATTCGAGTTTATCCACGTTTGTTTCCTTAAAGCTATTTTTCGATGTATTTTAATCACGCAAAATACATGCTTAAAAGTCTCTCAATTTGGATAACGGCTTATTTTTTTTAAAAAACCTTCCATTTTCATCATCATCTAGTCGTGGTAATGTCACGAGTCCTCCTGACTCTCTCACGCCAGCTCAATCTATCCTTCATCACACCAGGTTTTCATAGATGAATTGTGAGTCTTCTACTAGTTGATTGATGTGCGTTTTGTGCAGTCTCCCGACTGAGTGACATTCCTGTTTTGGAATTCACAAAAAAAACATCGCTGACTATTTCATCCAACAAATCTGGTTCTCCCTCCCCCCCCCTCTCTCTCTCTCTCTCTCTCTCTCTCTCTGATCAAGGCTGAGATCTAAAAGAGGGGGCCCGTAGAATTGCTCTCTCTTGTGGTGTGCTGTCTCCATATGTTAAGAGCAGCTCTTAACATTCTTGTGTACACACCATTAATTTTCTTCTCCAATCTTTTGGTGAAAGTCCAGGTGTTAATGTTGCATACCTTAGATTTCTCCAACGCCGTGTAGAGGGTGGTCGTGTCGTCTAGTGGATGAATTATTTTGTTCTTTCCTTCCTGCCGCGAACCACGCCTCATGGCGTACTCCGAAGACAAACTCTTCTTTAAATTTAATTCATTTTATTACAAGCGTTGTTATTTCAACTGGAAGTCATTCACTACGTCGAGAGAGAGGGAGAGAGAGCAAATCACTACTTTATCGTTGTTAGTTAACAATTATTTTCTTAACCATTCATAGAGAGGGGAGAAAGGATTTCTCTCGCTTGTATTCCCTTAAGGAAATATTTCCCTTATCTGTTGCAAATTACATTTTAACAATCACGTCTCATCGGTTTGTTTCCAAAACCCAGACTGACGAAACTCGCTTATCATGAAGAACGAGTGACGTCACGGATCCTTCTGTTTCCCACGCAAGGCCTGTGACGTCACAGAGACTCTCGAAGGTGCAGACTGACCTTTGATATAGTGTCTCGTCACACGGTAACCTTGTCACGTCTGTTAGCTCTGACTGTGAGAACAGGCCCTATTCTGCACTCGACTGCACCCGCGTTAATTCGCGCAAGTCAAACCAACGATTTCCAACAGATACCTCCATTCCCATAGGGCGATTATCCAACATTACTTCCATATACAAGAACTGATGTAACAATGGCTTCAAAGAAATCACGTTTCATTTTGGTAGGAAGATTTGACTTCCAGATCGCTTTCATCTTGTCTTGCCGATTCGCACATTCAGTTCATTCTTTGTGGAATTTTGCTTTGAAACTTTACTACCAAGATGGATAAACTCGTCGACATTTTTCAGAATGCCTCACTTAGGGAAGAGATATTTCCATGTTGGTTCAGGAGAATGTGCTCTAAAAATTACGGCTTATTAGAACAATTAAAATGTAAGTTCAGAAAGTTTTAATTGTTCTAATAAGCCGTAATTTTCAGGTAACTAAACAAAGGATCCATCCTTTTCTAAGATGCTGTGTATTACTCTCACCCCCTTACAATTATTTTGTGTCACTATTCGTTCTTATTTACATTCTCTCTATTTTTCTCAGTTCAGTGTCTCTTTCTCACCGTTTATCTTCTATCGATCTATTATTATACTAAAGCAGATTTAATCAACGTTCGTTTCCCATCTATTTTTTCTTATATATTTTGATCACACAAAATACATGCTCAGATATTTTATTCCTCGGTTTTGGGATTAACTTATGTTTTTAAAACTTCGATTTTATTTGTTGCAATTAGCCGCAATTCATTCACCAAGTCAGCCATCTTTTATTAAATTTCTATCTATCCCTCTTACCCTCTCTCACTCTATTTTGTTTGACGTTCGTTCTCTTATTTTAAATGGTATATAAACCCCCTCTCTCTCACACACACTCTTTCTCTCTTTCTCTCTTTCTCTATCTCTCCTTTTTCTTTCTCTCTGTGTTTCTTAACAGTTGAACGTAATAAAGAAAGAAAAGAATAAAAAGATTGTAATCGTTTATTATAAACAAAGAGAATATCAGCACAATTAGTAATTTTATTTAATGTTTTATTTAACCCGTAACTTGAGAGTGGAAGAGAGAGAGAGGGAGAGAGAGAGAGAGATTTCGACTACTCTCCGTTTTATTCTATTGTAAGTCAATGTTTGTTATCGTACCAATGATTTCTTCTTATAATGGTGTGTAGTTTTCCCTGGAATCTGAGTGGCAATAAGCCTACTCAATATTTCAGTACTTTTCATTTAGTTATTATTATTATTATTAGTAGTAGTAGTAGTAGTAGTAGTAGTAGTAGTAGTAGTAGTAGTAGAACAAACATAAACATACTGAGGTGCCGTTTACCATCCATGTTGCTCAATTAGCCTAGCATGCTTCCTTGGCCTTTTGACTAGGAGGAAAGTGTAGTATGTGTTCACCGTTTTTGTCTCCAATCAGTGAAGGAGAAATTCCTCTAGACTGAAGCAATTTTTATTTCTGTCCCTATCCAGAGCGCCCCTCTTTGGGGAACTTGATTTTCTCCACATTTAAAAACCTTGTGTCTAACTCTGCGCTCGTGAGGAGACAAGTAAATAAGGGCCTTTACTGTGCGCTGCAATTCTTGCTATTTAATTATGCTTGCAAAGAAGCCGAAAACCAGTACAGCTCAACTTATTTCTTTTTAGGTGTTTTTAGCCACATACATTGCAAACGTTCGAAAGGAAACTGTTTTCCTAACTGATGAAAGGGTAAGTGTTTACTCACTTTTTGATAATTACTTTTTTTTTTTAATAGTTCACCTCAGACAAGGCAGGCTGCCACTGTAAACGTAAGGGGCTACTGAGAAGAAAGAAAAGGGAGACGGTTGGGATCTGCGCAGCGAGATGTCTGTTTACATTAGTTTTAAATTTCTGCATGTCAGTACCGTCGTGGAAACAGGAGGCAGGGAGGGAGTTCCAGAGGCCAGCAGCACGAGGAAAGAAGCTATTTGAGTAGAAAGCTCTCCGGCATCTGGGGACCTCCACAGTGAATGGATGGGATTTAGTCGATTGTCGAATTGGTCTAGTGTACTTACGTCGAGGGGGCACCAGAGCAGCCAATTCATCGGAGCACAAGCCATAGAAGTATTTGTAAAACAAGCACAAGAATGCTACATTGCGGCGATGGGACAGGGACTGGAGCTTGGTTGACAGTGAGGGACATATTAGGTTGGCGACTCTTTTTTGGACCAGATGTGGCAACAATACTCCATGCATGGGCGGATGATTGCTTTGTAGAGATACAGGATAATGTCAGGTGTGAGGAGTTTACTAGCACGGTAGAGGGAGCCAACCTTCTTTGCGGCAGCCTTGGCAATGTCTTCAATATATTTCATCACACGTTTACCCACCTCTAAATCCACCTTTTCCAGTCTTTCTTACCTTTTGTGCATTAATCAAATGTCGTCTGCCTACCCTACTTCTCAAACCTATCAACTACTCAAAATCTGGCTGCTCCAAATCGGGCTTAAACTACATTTTATTGCGAGGCCCCAACTTTAGAGCATCACGTCGGGGTCACCAGTTTTGGTGTGTCGGAAAAAAGGGGGAAATAGCAGTTCCGTGTGCTTCTATGGGATATATCTGCCAAAACAATAGAGAGATTTTTGACTCGGATTATTGTCGATAGTTAAAAATTCCGTCATTCGTGTCTTATTGCTGAGTTCTCCTTAGGCTGTGCCGCTGCTGTTTTCGGTTGCCATTATTCCTAAGTCCATTCTGATCCGGAGAAGTTGGATTTGCCAGGATCCCATCTATGCGGACGATAGATTTTCTTTAATTCAGACAGATTGTTTCCAACATATATGCCTGTAAAATAAATTAATCTATAAATATTCGAAGATTTTAACAACTTGAAGCAGAATACACTTTTACAAAATTACTGAATTTGACATTAAATGACCCCAAAACGGTTGATATGCCGCAATAGAAAACCAAACAACCCAACTGAAAATGCATCATAGGTATAAGGAATCAGAAGTTTATATGCGCCAAACAAATATAAATGTTTTAGCTGTTCTTAATTGTCCTCGTCCAGTCAGGCTCCCCAACCCCAACCTCTATTGTGGAGAGTGCTGAAGAGAAAATGGACTTTTTCTAAATGACTCTGACCATCGAATGGTGCTGAATCCACCATATTAAAACGGTCATATGTCACATCATGTCTGTGTGGAGCAGCTGGTAAAAACCGCAATATCTATTTCAATTTGATACTACTCTAGAAATATCTCAAATATATTCTGTTAGTATTTCAGGAAATGTTGTATGAAGTTATATGACGAAGAAAGCAGACAAATATGCGCATTTTTTCGGAAAAACTTTCATTTTATTTGTGTTATGCTCCCAAATGAACAAATATTGCGATTTTTGCAACTATTTCAACTTTGCTTCATTAGTTTGTACTCGAATCCGAAAAAAAGTTAGGATTAATGGTTATTCGTACGACATATGAACTGGTGATCAGACGAATACTCTAGTGTGCCCCTTGGGAAGACTGAAAAAAATGCCACTACCCCCAACGTGGTAAAAATGTTAAATTTTATAAATATCTAAACTAAAACTAAATTCGTTAGTTTTCGCCAAAATCCAACAAAACTTCTAATTACGATTCAAGTACTAATAAATCTGATTTTCCCCTCTCACGTTCAAATTCTTGCAATTATATGAAATTTATTTTATTATTTTTTTCGCAAAATCTAAAGTTTTCATTCAATTATCTTTTACCCCAAGAAAAATTTTAACTTCCATGGAGTACAAATGTCTCCCAAACTGACCAAAATTTACAATTTTTCAAATTCATATATTACATTAATTAGTATTTGCTGAAAATCCGCCAACATTCGGTGATCTTTGTTTACATTATTCAAGTAATAGTGATCACAGGGGGAGACAACTCGTACTTTACTTGTTTCTTTTTAAATAATCTTTCTTTGCCTTTTTTCTCAGGTTCAAAAGATGGCGGAAATAATAAACAGTATGAAATTGATAAAAATGTACGCATGGGAAAAAACATTTATGGATTCTGTGATGAGTAAGTGATTACTTTTGTTGAATATCAATTATGATGTTGGTTAGATGTGACCTAAACAATTTACAGAAACATCTTTTTTTTTTACTGTCGCCCAGAGTCTAAAACTTTATATAAATAACTACTGGAAATCGACGTTCACACCAAGTTATTCAATGCTTTCTCTTTTACATAGCAACTCGGCTAATAAAATTGTTGTTTTTTTACCTTAAATTGTAGCAAAAACAATTAAAAATTGCCTTCTTTAATCAGTAAACGTTTTAATGGAATACAAACAATTAATTCTTATCACAAAATGTATCGATAATTAAACTTGTTAAATGAAAAATTTAAGAGAACAAATAAAAACGATTTGATCTTATTTACACTACAAACTGGGACAAAAGGTATTTCGGCAACAGAGGTGGTGCGATTATTTAAGTTTTTTTTGCTTAAATCGTAAGAAGTAAATTTACATCTTTTATATGAAAAATCAAGTATTTAGAAAATTAAAAAAATTATACAGTTTTTAAAAAGAATTATCTCCCTTACTCGTGATTGATTTTAAAATTAGGGCCTAGTGTTACTATTCAAAATCGATCAATAATACAACGTGCAGCATGTTAGTTTGAATTATATTCCTCTATAAACGATCCCTTTGGTACAGGTTTTAGCTCTTCGTTAGGTGGAGTCAGCGTGAAAAGTGGATAGATCGACAGACTGATAAACACTGTCTTTTACATAATACATCACTGAATAAGTCCGAGCCTAACTAATAAAAAAACTTTTTTGCTAAATTCTACTTTATTCAACAACATAGTCGCCTTCTAGGGTGATACACTGATTATGTCGCTTCTCTAACTAACAATCCGATGATTTTTGTGTAGAATGATTTGTCTTTGGCCTCAGAATAAGTCCCAGTTCTCGATATCACTTTTTAACTGGAGCCAAATGTCTTTCTTTAAAACATTCTTTTCGGATCTGCAGAATACGGGGGCGGGGGTCAGAAGCAATTTGAAGTGTAATTCATGTAGTTTTGCTATCGTTCTGATCGACTTATGATATGGTGCATTGTCTTGGTGAAAGATCACTTTTTTCTTGTACATTTGTGGACGTTTTTGCTGATTTATTCCATTCAAACGCACCAATAATGCTACATAATATTCGCTATTGATGGTTCTTCTTTTCCAAATATACGGAGGTCAAAACCTTGCTTGCTGCTTTGTTCGCTTTGTACAGTTTCACCTGCTTCTGTCCACGCAGCTGACTGCCGACTTGACTCCGCGATAAAGTCGTAGATCCATGTTTCATCCATTGTCACATATTGGCGCAAAAACTCTCTGTTGCGTCGAAACAGTTGCAAAACACGCCATGAATAGTCGATGAGTTTTTATTTTGATCTACTGTAAGCAAACGCGGCACCCAATTTCAACATATCTTTGTCATTGATAAATGTTTATGCAAAATGGTGAATACACCACCTTCTGATATTTTCAACTTCTTTGCTATCTTGTGCAACTTTACGATCGAGCCGAACGAGTTTGTGGACTTTTTTATTTTTTCTGGGACAACTGCCGAATTTGAGCATCGTATGTGTCTGTACGACCGCATTTAAAATCAGCATACCACCACTTAACCTTTCTTTCCGATGGAGCAGAGTCCGAACAACACTCATCAAGACATTGATTTGCTTGAACAGCATGTTTCTCATCAGAAAGCAATGTTTTATCAACACACGAAATTCACATTTTCCCATTGTTTTGAAATTTTGGAACAGTTGCTTCACTTAAATAGCTGTAATTTGTAAACTAATAATCCGATTAGGCTCAAATTTTGACACATGCCATTTGAAGGTTAGTACTCTATAAAAATACTATGATTTTCGCCATCTATATGTCAGGTTTGAAACTTATTGAGTGATATGTTATACACACGAACACTATTATATAAAAAGTGATTGTGTGTATGTGTGTCCACCTGCTACACAAGAAACACTGATAAAGCTGATATATTCTTTTTCAGCATCGCCTCGGAAATAACATGGACCCCTTTTTATAATATTCATTCTTTTGAGGGTCAGCAGGAACAAAATTAGTTAGGGAGTCGACATTTAGAGCGATGTTTCCATCGACCTTTGGTGTGAAACTCAAACTAAAATAGACTTTATTGGCCTTCAGGCTAGGATCAAAGTGTAGTATCTGGTAGGACACCACCCATTCTCCAACTCCAGTCCATGTTTTCTTTTCGCTCCCACTTAAGTCCCACTCCGATTTACAAGAACGAACTGCTTGTTTTCGGTTCTGAACAAACCGGAAAACAGTGGGCGGTCTATAATTTAGAAAGGGTGCGAAGGGTCTTAATAACCAAATGTTTTGCTTATTTGTTCTGCTCCCACTCCCTGTTTTATACGAATTAAATCTTTGTATATAAATATATTTATGAAAAAAAAAATAATTTCCAACAAATGTGTTATTTTAAGTAGTGTAAATGTGGTATTGTGGTGACTGAGATGATTCTAGTTAAGAGCAGGATAGACATTTTTATCACTTTAGACAAATCATAACCAACGACACCCATTTTCCATGCACTTTGATGGCATTGTACATAATTTGTTTTAAATGTAATTTTTTAAAAGATTTTCTGCAAATAAATAATTCAAAGTGTAGTATCTGTTCTATCAACGATCGAAAAGGCGGAAATATTTATTGACTAGGTAGGAGTGGGGGAGAGGGGGAGAGGGGGGAGATGCGAGAGATAGAGAGATAAAGAAGGAATATAGAGAGGTAGAGAAAGAGAAGCTTTAAAAGAAAGGTGTTAAACATACTTTTTAACTTTTCTATTTTGTTGTCCATGCTCCGGGCAACGCGGGGTAACCATACTAGTAAAGGTAAAGGATAACGGTCATATATTGTATCGAAATGTGTGTTTAATAGCTTTTTAGAAAGAATAGTTTTTGTTTGTTTTTGTTTTTTAATAACGGCCTCATCTTTTTCCCCTCATGTATTTTAAAGGCTTTATTGAAGACACCTTTTTTTATATCGCCAATTTCCTTGTAAAACACGTACGCAAAAAAGATGAAATACATGATAACAAAAACTAATGCCAATACGAAGAGGTGTCCAAAAATATATGCGTCTCTTTCGTTAATTCAGGTATATACATTCCTTATTCTCCTTTTCTTACGTAGATTTAGCTCTAAGCTTACACCGATAAGATGTAAGTGTTTTTCTTACAAAGTATTTTTATATTTGTAATATATATCTTTCTGGATAACCCACATCAGAATGACATATACACAGGGTTTTGGAAAATCGATGGCATAACTTCGGGATTATCTTCTATATAAGTTAAGGAACCTTGGTTTCTGATTTATAGGCTAATAAAACAAATACTAATTGACATTCGTTATTGTAAAAATCTAACGCATAATATAATGTGTGATAGTGCATTCTTATTTCTACATACGGTATAGATAAACACTATCCCTGTGACAGAATCGCAGGTAAAAGAAGCCTGGGCCTGGTGTTGCAACATAAAGTAACAAAACCATGAAAAAATAACACCAAACTAATATAAAAGCTGTGAGACTCAGAAGAAAGATCTGACCGGTATTTGATAGACAAACATCGTAGACTCGGTCGGCAACACGAGAATATTGGCCCTTTTTATTTTAGGTAACAGACTACAACAGACTTAATACAAGTAAAGAAATATGATCAGCATAAACAAAAGACGACACAGAGGAATAAATGGACCAATAGTAGACTAGTAATAGAGTCCTATTAGAAAAACAAGCTCCACTTTTACACAGAAAGTGTAGTATCTCATCGTTATGCCATCGATTTTCGAACACTTTTTTATATTATTCTGAATAAATCTACACCAGAATATAGTGACATGTTTATAGTTTTTTCACCGTATTTGGGGGATGAAGATATATCATTACTTATCATGTTTTCATTTGGATTATTTTTACTTATGAACATCGATATTTCTATTTTTATTACTTTGGGGGTCGATGTTCCCTCCGACCTTCTTCGAGTGCATTTTTAATTTACGCAGATGCTTATTACTAGTGAAATGGTCGAAAGCGCTAGGATAAATGGAAATAAAAACAATGAAACATCAATTGGAAATTTTATCTAATTTCATTCGTAAGAAAAATAGTATTCGCGAGAGCACATGAAAAGCTGCTGAAAAAAAAAACGAATAAAGAGTTTGTCAGTATTATCCACCGAAATGTCTGAAAGGTTTCTTGTTTATATGTATATAATAAAGACTAATATGTATTTATTTTTATATGAATAAATATATGTACCTCCATCACGTCAGATAAAAGTTAACAAGTAAAACACGTGCCTTTTTCTGACCCGAGGACGAAACTATTTCAATTGTGAGGGGAAGCGAGTAAGCAAATAGCAAATCAAACGACCATCTCAGACTCACTTTGCCGCCTGAAATGAATTCGGAAAGAAATGATTCACCTTATAATAAAAAGTCTACGGTGAGTGTTTTAGGTCATCAGAAATGATAATAATAATTTACATATTAAAAATTTTAAAGAACTTTTGTTCGTGTGAAACAAGGCATATTGCCACTGGTGCGTAAGGGGTTACTTTGATGGGGCCAAATTTATAAGAGGGTAACTTGGGTAGGAGTTCAGCAGCAAGAGGTTCGTTCACATTACATTTCAATTTCTGCATGTCGGTACGGTCGGGGAAACAGAGAGTATGGGGGAATTCCAACAGAAAGCGGTCCGAGGGAGAAAATAAGCAATTAGAGTAGAGACTCCAACAAGGGAATTCTGAAGTGACGGGCTGGGATTTTGCTGCTATTCGGGTGGGTGGGTTGCCGTATTTTCGTTGACGGGATACAAGTATAGTAAGTTCATCGGAGCACATTCCATGGAAGTACTTGTAGAACAAGAACAAGGATGCAACACTGCGACGATCTGATAGGGGTCGGATCTTGGCAGACAGTGCGGGACCTATTAGATTAGAAACTCTTTTTTGCACCCTAAGAGGAATAGGCTAGTGGTTGATGCACCAGCCCAGATGTGGTATCAGTACTCGATGCACGGGAAAAATGGTGGCTTTATTAGTATTACATCAAGAAAAATACCGAGAGCGAACACTGGGGAAGCGTGATTTTCCCCTGTCATTTCTGACGGCGGGTGTACACTAATATATAACAGCGAAACAGGCTGTATGTGGATGACTATATATATATATATATATATATATATATATATATATATATATATATATATATATATATATATATTGTGTGTGTTTGTGTGTATTTATTCAATATTCTTTCATTTAAGCAAACATTGTTAACCATAACAGAATTCTACTATTTGATTATACTTTTTGTATTTTTTCAATTTTTCTAACAATCTTTTTTGTGTCAAAATAAAAAAAATGTATGCTCCATATTCAATTCCATTCAATTCAATTCAATTCAATTGATTTGGCAAAAAATAAAACAAGCATGCTTCAGTAGAAATGTAGGGAAAGGGTGGTTGAAATTTACACAGAAGAGGATACAGTAGCCCAGCACCTGCCCAAATTCACGTTGAATTTTTGCGTTGTTGGAACATTTATTACCTCTATTCGGTGACTATTCCAAGGTCGAGGGATCCTGATTGGGAAGGCGGCGCTCCTCCAGTTCAATCGAAATCAGCGGTGAAATAGTTTCTTGTGGTGTCCGCGTAGACCTCTTTCTGGTACAGGAGTGAATAATAGGTACTGAGGTATATCGTAATGACCATTGAGGAGATTGTAGGTCAAAATTAGATCACCCCGTAATCGTCGGCGCTCAAGTAAGAAAAGGTTAAGTTTCTTGAGTCGGCTTCCATATGACAGATCCAATAGACCCTGCACTATAAGAGTAGCCAATCTTTTAACTCTCTCCAGATGCTGGATATCACCTATTAGATATGGAGCAGAGGCCTGGACACCATACTCTAAAAGTGGTCTGACGAGGGAGACATAAAGTGGTAGAAATATTTCAGGGGTGAGTTTGCAGAAAGAACTCGAATGAGAAATAGAGTATTCCTTGCTTTGTTTGCAGCCTGAATTCAATGTTTCGATGGCTTGAAGGACGAGTCGACCAGAAGGAAAAGATCCTTTGTCTCGTTTGCCTCCTTGATCAGAGCCAAGAGTAAAAGCCGAGTCAGCATTTATCGACAGTGAGGTATGTCCCATTCAATGGACCATTTCCATGCACGTTGAAGACGAGAAATGAGATTGTCAATTTCGCTTCTACGAGCTACTAATTTGACGTCATCTGCAAATAGGAGCACGTTTCCACCAATCACTCCCAGCATCTCGTTTATATAAAGTAGAAAGAGAATAGGAACGCAAGCATTCATTTCAAATAACAGACTGTCATTTATCTGAACCCTGTATGTACGATCACCAAAAAAGAATCTTATCCACTTCGTAACCAATTCATGAAACCGTAGGTGTTGAGTTTATATAAAAGTAAGCGATGATTGATAGAATCATAGGCCTTGGCAAAATCCCAAAAGACAATGTCAGCCGTATCTCCTTAGTCCATTATACTCGTAACCCAGTCTTCCATCACAAGTAAATTTGTAGGAACGTGAACGTTTTGGAATGAAACCATGTTGAGATGGAGAGGTGGTAGCAGTAGATGTAAGATTAGTCATGAATGCTCGCTTGAGTAGAACTTACATGGATTCTGAGACAATAGAAGTAAGACTCACTGGTCTATAATTCATTGGGTCTTCTTTGTAACCTATTTTAAAGATTGGGCGGATTGTGGCCACCCGCCAATTAGCAGGAACAACTCCGGTAGTCAGTGAATGGTTGAACAGTGCTGCTGAAGGTTCAGATAGTTTAGGTGCAACAGCCCGTAAAATTGCTGGATGTAATCCATCCGGAACTTGCCCCTTATTCACACCCAAGGACAAAAGCTGCTTCTCGACCTCATCCTGAGTGATGGTGATCGACCGCATTGGTGGTGCTATCATATGTAGCGTTGCAAATATCGGCAAATACAAATGCTTGTTGGTTTGAGTGCTCATTTTTTCTCCGGAATTACGTAGAGTTACAATTTGATTGTTCATTTTTTTTATTTCATTGCATATGAGCATAAAAACGCTTCGAGCAAACTGACTCTCACATTTGTGTCTACTTATGCTAGAGTTGTGTTCAACGTGATTACGTTGTTTTATGTAGACCTCCAAAGCCACCTCAGACATAGTCTCTTGGTAATGCCCCTATGCAGAATTTCTCAGTTTTCGTTCACGATGAATCTTCCTAGTAATCCACAGTTTGTGTTTCTTGTGTTTTGCCGCTTTCAGAGGTACGGGAATATCCGAAAGATGACCTAGATTTTTTTTAAATTTTTACCCACGTTGTTTCAACAGTCTGACACTCAGTGATACTATGCCAATATAACTTATCGGAGGCCGCTTTAATTAGATTATGATTCATAGCGGTAAATTTTCTTCTCGGCTTATCTGAGACAAGGGGCGGTGCAAACGATGGGGGCATACAAAAGCTCAAAACTGCATGATCATTCTTGCCAATGGAGGCGAAATTTGCAGAGAAGAAACGGAACTTGCGTAACATGTGAAGACAAGGCCAAGTACCGACAATCTCTGGCCAATTCTGGGTCTTGTAGATTTTGTAACCTGCTGGTATAGAAAGCATTCCTCCATCGTGTTTATCGAACGCGCCATTGGAAGTGCACAGATTTTGACTGCCAATCAATAGTTGGAGCATTAAAATCTCTCAGTATGAGACAGTCATTCTGGCATTTGGCG
>OY744521.1:86632012-86637012 GCA_963556195.1 Sepiola atlantica | reverse complement strand
CTTAATCAATTTACCGATAGTTCGGTACCTAGTTAATGCTAAACTTTTTTTCTGACCGCCAGTATGGATTTAGACAAGCATGATCTACCGCGGACATTTTAACGGTCATCTCTGAACGCATATATCATACACTGGGCAAGGCAGGTGAAGCTAGAGCAGTAGCACTCGATATATCCAAAGCTTTTGACAAGGTATGGCATAAGGGGCTCCTCCCAAATATTCACCTATATCGTATTACTGGACGAATATTTAATATAATTAGATTCTTCCTAAACAAAAAAAAAGATCCAGGTTGTCCTTGATAGCCTTGTATCTAAGCAACATGACATAAATGCAGGTGTACCCCAGGAATCCATCCTCGGACCTTTGTTGTTCCTGATCTATATAAACGACTTCTCTGATGACATCGAGTCTGAGATAGGTATATTTGTTGACGACACCACGCTGTACTCTCGTCATGTTGCCAAAACGGACGCGTACAAATCTGAGGGGATGGCTGAATCCTTAGAAAGTGACTTCCAGGCTGTAGTGAACTCGGGTCATAAATGGTTGGTAACTTTTAATGCCGCAAAGACAAAGCTCCTTTCCTTCAATAACTACAAGAAACCTCTTCAACCACCGATTGCCATGGCAAATAACACCCTACCTGAGAGTACAACATTTAAACTACTCAGCCTAACCTTCACAGGTTACATGAATTGGAACAAATACATTGAAGACATTGGCAAGACTGCTGCAAAGAAAATAGGCTCCCTCTACGGTGCTAGTAAACTCCTCACACCTGACATTATCCTGTATCTCTACAAAGCCACCATCCGCCCATTTATGGAGTATTGTTGTCAAATCTGGGCTGGTGCATCATCCACTAGTCTCTCCCTCTTAGACAAGTTCCAAAAAAGAGTCGCCAACTTAATAGGTCTCTCACTATCCACCAAGCTCCAGACCCTTTCCCATTGCCGCAATGTTGCATCTTTGTGCTTGTTTTACAAGTACTTCAATGGATTGTGCTCCGATGAACTAGCTGCTCTCGTGCCCCCTCGACGCAGATACACTAGAACAACCCGACAATCAGCTAGGTCCCATCCATTCACTGTGGAGGTCCCCAGATGCTGGAGAGCCTTCTACTCTAGCAGCTTCTTTCCCCGTGCCGCCGGCCTCTGGAACTCCCTCCATGCTCCCTGTTTCCCCGGCGTTCTGACATGCAGATGTCTAAAACTAAAACTGCACAGCTCCCTAACTTAGAATGACACCCTAAACCTACTCCCTAATTCTCAGTAGCCCCTTTCCGTCTACTGTGGCTTCCTGTCTTGTTTGGGATGAAATATCTTTAAAAATTAAAGAATAAAATCTAGCTGTACCCATCCGGCATTCCCTGGAAGTCTTTACTTTACTTTTTGTTTCGCTCATTAAGGCCCCCAGACCTTTATAATTAGAATATTTACATTTACGAAAAGATAATGCAATTACTGGTTCTATGAAAAACATTTGTTTTGTAATAAAACCTAACGGACGTCTTACAAAATGTTGAAATTTCTATGAGTAAAAGTAAGCGATTATTATTATTTTGTAATTGTAAAAGTCATGTGAACTCGTATGTTCACACGGAGACCCGAACGTCTAATTTGTCTGTCAATTACGCAATGCCATATATATATATATATATATATATATATATATATATATATATATATATATATATATATATATATATATATATATATATACATGGTTTGCGTTTAGTATAATTCTTCTTTCTTTTTTAATAAAAAGTTCGAGATTTTTCTCTCCGTTTTATGATTTGAAATGGATCACGCGATAAAAGAACATTATTATTTATTATTTTTTACATATTTGTTTCGCAAATACAATATTTTCATAGGGAACATATTTTCTTCCTTAACCGATTCAGTTTTGGCCAGTTTGCATAAACAACCTGCAAACGTCCAAACATGTTGTTTATCATTACTAGACGATTGTAAGTGGGTGGGTGTGTCTGTGTGTGTCTGTGTATATACGAATTGCTTTCCTTTATGCTTCGCTCATCAATTTAATGGTAAGAATCGCGTGTATTTGTATGTACACACATACACACGATCGTATAACAGAATGTGATTTCGTTTGCTTTTTTTTTTTCAATTCAGTTCAGTTCAATAAATTTGACCGAAAATAAAACTAGCATGCTTCAGTTGCCATGTAGGGAAAGGGTGGTATAAATTTACACAGAAGAGATTACAGTAGTTGCACCTGTCCAAATTCGCCTTAAATTGCATTTAGAGCAATTCTCCCCCCTCTTCTTTTTGATAAGCGATTCGTCACTTTGAGTTTTTTTTTTCTTATATATAGATCGCGTGAAGGCGGAATTAAAACGAACAATCAGAACATTATTATTAAAACAGGCAATTCTAATTACATGTTTGTTTCGCAAATACAATATTTTCATAGGGAACATATTCTCTACCTTCACCGGTTAAGTTTTTTGTCAGTTTTTATAACCAAACTGAGAACGTTCGAAAGTGTTGTTTATCATTATTAGATGATCGTGAGTGTGTAAATACGAATAGCCTTTCTTTATGTTTCACACATTGAGATCCTCCCTTAGTTATGTCAACGAAATAAAACACTTACTTCTCACTAAATGTGAAAAGAAAATGAAGCGTTTTGTAATGATTTAATTCGTATCTACACTCAGAGGTACACAATAATTAATTCTATATGCAATAAGTATTAAAAAATATAAGTAAATAAAACGGAAGGTTCGGTTAAAGAATCCCAAAGTGAATTGGGACGTCATTTTCAATTACCAATTTTAACAAACGGGGCGAATTCATTTTATAATAATTTCTGTTGATTATTTAATGAAAATAATGGTGATTTTCGGAAAAAGGATGTTATTAAAAAATTATCAGGTCGGATAATATTTGTAATCGATAAAATCTATTGGAATATTAAATTTCTATTAGAAAGAACACACAGACTGATAATTCTTTAAATCAGTGGCTATCGATTTGTCAGATTCAAAAACTAGTTCAACCTGCCTACTGACTTAATTATATATATATATATATATATATATATATATATATATATATATATATATATATATATATATATATATATATATATATATATAGGGTGGGCAAAAATAAGGGTCCTATTTTTAAAAATTCATAACTTTTTTATTTATTGATTTTTTTTTTTTTTTTTTTTTTTAGAATAAGTAAAGGACCCCTTCCGAAGCAAGCATGAGCCGTATTAGCCCTAAGGAACGTACCCTCATTTAGAAAACATTATTTTTGCTTAAAAAACTCAAAACAGTGTAAAAAACAATACTTTATTTTTTGTAAGTTTTAAGAAGTGTTTTTCGGCTAAAATTTGTTTTGTTTATTTCAAAAAATCTCGGAAGGGTCAGTCTACACACACATAAAGTTTGGTGAGTTTAACTTTTATTTTGTGGAAGTTATTCAAATTCAAGTTATTCAAATTTAAAGATAGGACCCTTATTTTGGCCCACCCTGTATATATATATATATATATATATATATATATATATATATATATATATATATATATATATATATATATATATATATAGTCATCCACAGATAGATGTTTTGCCATATCACGGGCCCTCGTGTAGCCAGACAGGGTGAGTGTTTCAATCTGAAATTTGAAACCCAATCGTTTATACGGTAGTTAGCAATAGCAATCATACCAGTGCACCATGAAAGTCAGAGAAGTTATAATGTTTTATTTCTTTTACATTACCGGTTACCGAGACAACTCAATTCTAATTTAGAAGATTGTGCTTTCTTTCTCTATTAGAGATGTAAGTAAAATGACATTAATTTAAATAAAAGTTGTTACGCTTATAGTCTTTAACCCCTCAAGGCACACCCAGCGTTTCCCGGAAATCAATGAACACCACTGTGCACTCTTATCCTAAACTTTAAATTTCTTATGAAAATTTCTATAATTATTTTTTTGTGTCCATAATAATTTTTTTGTTTCTTTAATTTTCAAGTTATAAATAAAATAAAATAAAATAAAGTAAAACAAATCGTATTTACTTTAAATTGGTGTCAATCACGAATGCAGACCCCCATGATAATGTTGTATCTCGTTTGGTCAAAATGAAATATACTTATCCAAGTATGTAGTTTCAGAATATATATGGCTATGGGTGTCTATCTCCAAAACCACAGAGTTTGTGAACAAACAAACACATAAACAAACGGATAGGAACAACAACTTTATATATAGATAAGAGTTAGATACTGTCGAGTCGGATAAATATTCATATATACAGACGGCTTAAAACACAAAGTACTGTACACGACATGTGGCCTTGTTTCAAATTATCATACCGGGGAGTAAACGTACGAATAAATAAATACGACAAAAGAAAAGAAAATTGACTGGCAGGTAAGGGCGGTAACTCTGGTGTTTTTCGAGTTTGACCATTAATGAACTATTCATTGTCAACTAAATTACAAATCAAGTAGTTGTTCTCATTCCAGGATACAGTGTTAAAAATTCAGCTGGGTTTTTTTTTGTTGTTGTTTCGTTATGTGTCCTTTACAATATGTTGAATATTTTAAACAGTTGTTAATAAGCAGCCTCAGAATTGACTTTTAGAGTAACAAGAAATAGAAACTAGGTTTATATTCCGCGTACTAAGGTTAAGTGTGTTGAGGATCTGAAAGTAGTAATTGATTGTAGTATAAACTGGAACAATGCAAACACCTGTATCTTTTAGACTTTTTATTTATTACTCGAGGCTCGAGAGGTGATATATAACAGCAGTTGCAACGGTAGCGTCCCCGAGCTGTCGCGTAGCAATATTTACGATATATAACATCGTCCCATTCTAGATAGTTCTAGTCTTGTTGATAATTGACTTTCATATATATATATATATATATATATATATATATATATATATATATATATATATATATATATATATATATATATATATATATATATATGCAAAAGGAAGG
>OY744521.1:86392012-86627012 GCA_963556195.1 Sepiola atlantica | reverse complement strand
AGGACAGCAATGATCAAAACAGCTACAATTTTAAGAAAAATCATTGAATGCGGAAACTAACCCGCATAAGCTACGAACGGTCACACGGAATCTACTACAGGAAGAAAACAAAACCACAGAAAGAACACATCACAAACAAAGAAACAGAAAATGCAAGAAACATCGCTTTATAAGCTCACCCTCCCTCAATAAATTACACCGGCCTCAACTGACACGAAACAAAAATGAATCAATAAACAATCACTGATGACCTGTGTGAGAACTCCTAGTGAGTAAATAATAATAAATCTAATTCTCCACTTAACACAACTATTTCATCAGAACAATAAAATAGATGAACAAGTTCTAAGAAATATTATTAAGAACGTATTCCCTACTGACCCAAATAAAAAAGTAAAACTGATCATTTTCTACAATAAAGTAAACACCACTAACCTTATTATCACAAATAATTCTCCCCCCCCCCCCTCGATTAGAGTTTTGGATAAGACAAAACTTGTTTATGAGTTTAAATGTTTTTTGGGAGACTGTGTCTCCGACAACCAAGAAAAAAAAACATATACATAGGTAAATTACTACTAAGTCAATAATTACTTTCGTATCGGGGTTCGAATCGTGAGACCGGCAGGGATTGTCTCCTCTCATACTGATGATTGCAGGGTTGGGATGAGAGACATGTGTATATGAGTCAATTTGAAAATAATAATCATTTATAAATAAGTGTTCCAAGCTCTCGCTAGATGGAGCATTTTAGGAAGGTTTACAACAAGCATTCATTTATAGCATGATGCAATACTCCAGGCCCTGCATATCGAGTTCTGTCTGACAGCTTGTTAACATCTTTTAAATCTACACACGAATAATCAGATGAGATGAATAATGAATGAATAAATAAATAAATAAATAAATAAATAAATAAATAAATAAAAATGGCCATTTACTTAGCCTAAACTCTTGGGACAATATAAAGATCAGCTAACTGATGAAATTCTATCCTGCATACGCGTTTGCGGAGTTGACCCTATTGATCATAGGTACGAAATATTTTTTTTTAATATTCTGATCCCATAAAATTAAGTGTTTCAAAAAATTATAATTTGGAGACGGAAGCTCAATTAATTTCTTGAGTGGCTGGCTTGATTCTGGTCACATGACACCTCTAATTGGAAATATGGTTTGATTTGATTTAGCGCTCATTTTCGATTGGCGAGACTTCAGCTGTCTTCGTATGCAAAAGTAACTAGAAAAGTGTGTATAAATACAAAAAAAATCATATATATATATATATATATATATATATATATATGATTTTTTTTGTATATATGTATATATATATATATAGTCATGTTTGATTAAACAGGAGTGCCAATTTCTGCTTATTCAGCTTTTGATCCGTTTTTTCTAGTCTTCGTACGACGGATTTGATGTTATAATCCAAGGAGTGTAAAAAATCTCCGTATTTTGTGCGAACGTTTTCGACCGACATTGGTTGTCGTCAGGCGGTTGCAAAATGAAATAAATTGGTGAACCTATCAAGAGGGCGCTCTTTTAAATTATTTCAACAGCACTTCAATACACCTTCACCCCCCTCATAACGGAAATGGTTGATGTTTGGTTTATTAATGCGTATAAACAATGCTTCCATTATGGGGCGGCGAACACTGCAACCCGAAACCGCCATAATTGATGTGTTATTTGTTAAAATGTTCCTAAATTCGTTCTTTGGGATGCCATGCTTCATAAGATGTTGGTATATGGAGAAGCACTCCTTTTTAATCAAACATGCATAAAAGAAGGAATCCTGCCCAATTATATATATATATATATATATATATATATATATATATATATATATAGTCTTGGAAGTTTCTCAACCATTAAAACTATATTTAAAAAAAACAAAAAAAACAACTGAAGTCCTAAGTCGTTCAGTGGAAAATCACACATGTAAGTCAATTTAACTTTTTCAGTTATTATATTAGTTTGCTTCTAACATTATTTAAGGGATCATCAGTTGTTTACCATGAAAAACTGTTTCGGGAATTTTATATATATATATATATATATATATATATATATATATATATATATATATATATATATATATATATATATATGTGTGTGTGTGTGTGTGTTTAATGTCTTGACAGGGTTTATTAATTTTCCTTTTTGGTGATATTATTGCTTTGCGTTTTTTATTTTGATTTTTGGATGTATGTTGGTTCTAATTATTGGGGTTTGGGTTTTTGTATGGTGTTATAATCGATATCGGTGTAAGTTTGTAGTTGGTCCTTTATTTTGAGTGGGTGACGTCTGTTGTATTTTATTTTATTTCCCGCTCCAGTTAAGACTAGCATAAGGACAAGGTTCAGTTTTTAAATCAACTTGCCTTTTCTAAACTAACTGTTGTCGAGTTTTATTTATCCACTGTCATTTGGTTCGCGTATGTTGATTGTAATTGCTTATTTGTTATTTGTTTAGATTATTTTGTGTGTGTTTTGCTAAGAAGATTTGATCGTAACAGTTCTGTTAATTAATTGTTTTGCAGGGAGGTTTAAGCAGTGCTACGAGTGCCACGTGAAGATCTTCGTTAATTTGTATTGCTTTTTAGTGTCGTTTTTTTTGTTGTTATTTAGATATGTCTTTCTACTTTGGTGTTGGCTTAAAGATATTTTGGACTTGTATTGACATGATTAAAGTCTCATTATTCGGCAAATATCTAAAAGCCATTAACTTGAATTCAGCTCCACAACTCTTGCTGCTTCGCAGTTACTTATTTTGCTGCACAGCCAATTATTTCGTTTTGTAATCTATAATAATTAAAAACGATTTGCTATACAGATGAATTGATAGGTATGTTATGATTCCTATGAGTTTCAGCTGGTTGGTTGTTCAGTTTAACAATGCATGTGCATCTGGAATAATTGCAGTACTATGCAAAGGTCTAGTGATGCCCCGGGGGAAATTTCGATTTTATATTCCTAAGTATAAGACCTATCATTTTCGAAACTATTATTCTCTGCATAATAAAAGTGAAAGTATGTGTGTTCGGACCGAATTGCGGTGTGAAGAAGAGGGGTGGGGGGAGAAGAACGAATAAAAATGTTAAATTAAATATAAACATAACACCTAATTGCAACTTGAGTAAATAATACATTTGTTAGTAAGGGAAAATATCCATTCTAAAAGTTGTCTTAGACGAAATAAGTATGTTCAGCTAAAAACTGACACAAAATATAATAGAGAAACATATTACTAGAAAAGTAAGACACAATGAGTAGGAATAAATGTATCAATTTAATTTTGAAGATATATAATCAGAGGGGTGGGAAACGAGTTCCAGCAAACACTCCGATTAGTGTATCTCTGTGCTGCACACGGCTAGGTCTAACATTTACCTTAGAAGAGGATATTATTTGCGACTTGTTGAATTTATCAAATAATAGTTGAAAGATTTACCCTTTTTTTCACTTCGGCTCTATATATCCCCAAAATTTGAATTAATCCATTCTCCATACTAATTCTGTTTTAGTTTTTAGTCGTTATGTCATTCTTTTTTCTTTTTTTTTTGACGAAAGGCGTCTTAAGATAACGACAAGATGCAAGGGGCCACTGCACTGTTTAACACACTCATTGTACGCCACTTATTAAGTGTTTCCCATGTCATTGATTTTGGCGTTTATATTTAACCAGTATACAAAATCCTTTTGTATTGCTTCTATACGGATGGAGTCAGGTACATTTATGGGTGTGTCTTTGAGAACAAGTTATTTAGCGATTGATATTTTGTTACGGAAGAAAAGGGTTGGGCGTGAGATGCCATTTCTTCTTTTGGAGGTCATTTACCTTTCGTCTATTCGGTAAATTTTTGTAGTCTTGGGTTGCTTTCGTGGTTTCTCTATATCTGTTGAGTTTATCGTCAGGCATTAGGTAGATTATTATTATTATTATTATTATTATTATTATTATTATTATTATTATTATTATTATTATTATTATTATTATTATTATTATTATTATTATTATTATTATTATTATTATTATTATTATTATTATTATTATTATTATTATTATTATTATTATTATTATTATTATTATTATTATTATTATTATTATTATTATTATTATTATTATTATTATTATTATTATTATTATTATTATTATTATTATTATTATTATTATTATTATTATTATTATTATTATTATTATTATTATTATTATTATTATTATTATTATTATTATTATTATTATTATTATTATTATTATTATTATTATTATTATTATTATTATTATTATTATTATTATTATTATTATTATTATTATTATTATTATTATTATTATTATTATTATTATTATTATTATTATTATTATTATTATTATTATTATTATTATTATTATTATTATTATTATTATTATTATTATTATTATTATTATTATTATTATTATTATTATTATTATTATTATTATTATTATTATTATTATTATTATTATTATTATTATTATTATTATTATTATTATTATTATTATTATTATTATTATTATTATTATTATTATTATTATTATTATTATTATTATTATTATTATTATTATTATTATTATTATTATTATTATTATTATTATTATTATTATTATTATTATTATTATTATTATTATTATTATTATTATTATTATTATTATTATTATTATTATTATTATTATTATTATTATTATTATTATTATTATTATTATTATTATTATTATTATTATTATTATTATTATTATTATTATTATTATTATTATTATTATTATTATTATTATTATTATTATTATTATTATTATTATTATTATTATTATTATTATTATTATTATTATTATTATTATTATTATTATTATTATTATTATTATTATTATTATTATTATTATTATTATTATTATTATTATTATTATTATTATTATTATTATTATTATTATTATTATTATTATTATTATTATTATTATTATTATTATTATTATTATTATTATTATTATTATTATTATTATTATTATTATTATTATTATTATTATTATTATTATTATTATTATTATTATTATTATTATTATTATTATTATTATTATTATTATTATTATTATTATTATTATTATTATTATTATTATTATTATTATTATTATTATTATTATTATTATTATTATTATTATTATTATTATTATTATTATTATTATTATTATTATTATTATTATTATTATTATTATTATTATTATTATTATTATTATTATTATTATTATTATTATTATTATTATTATTATTATTATTATTATTATTATTATTATTATTATTATTATTATTATTATTATTATTATTATTATTATTATTATTATTATTATTATTATTATTATTATTATTATTATTATTATTATTATTATTATTATTATTATTATTATTATTATTATTATTATTATTATTATTATTATTATTATTATTATTATTATTATTATTATTATTATTATTATTATTATTATTATTATTATTATTATTATTATTATTATTATTATTATTATTATTATTATTATTATTATTATTATTATTATTATTATTATTATTATTATTATTATTATTATTATTATTATTATTATTATTATTATTATTATTATTATTATTATTATTATTATTATTATTATTATTATTATTATTATTATTATTATTATTATTATTATTATTATTATTATTATTATTATTATTATTATTATTATTATTATTATTATTATTATTATTATTATTATTATTATTATTATTATTATTATTATTATTATTATTATTATTATTATTATTATTATTATTATTATTATTATTATTATTATTATTATTATTATTATTATTATTATTATTATTATTATTATTATTATTATTATTATTATTATTATTATTATTATTATTATTATTATTATTATTATTATTATTATTATTATTATTATTATTATTATTATTATTATTATTTTTTTTTTTTTTTTTTTTTTTTTTTTTTTTTTTTTTTTTTTTTTTTTTTTTTTTTATTTTATGTGTGTACGATTTGATGTCGGTATAAGCTATTTTAAAGCTTGTGTTTGAGATCAGTACGGGATAGAGTGTCTGAAACGACTGAGTCACGACCTGGTATTTAATGTAGTTCAAACACATGATGTTTTAGACCGAATAGAAATCCTTTATAAGAATGTTTTATAAGAAATATTTATCCGTTTAATATGGGGTCTGTGATCATTTTCGATCACAAAATAAATGCCATAAATGACTTTGATGACCCATTTGCATGCAAATGCTACGCTTTAAGATTCACTCTTTATCGAACAGTAGTTCCGTTTTGTGAGAGTTGTCGACCCTGAGGCAAATGATATAGGTAGCCATTTCTCACCATTGTTCTGTTGCATCACATCTACTAGTCTATCCTTGCTGGCGTTTGTCGTGATCTTTGTTGCCAACTTGAGATCGTAAAATTGTACAAATGGTTGACGGGCTATCACTTTTTTATTTTTACTTTACCTATCGCTTCAGTCTGATTCCAGACAACCACATGACCAATGAAGATTTGATCAAATTTGACGCTGTAACTGTTTCAGTTTTGAAGAATTTACATATATACAAATCCTGTTTGCATTTCTTGGGGAACGTGTTGTCGATTAGTTCCATCATTTAGAGGATCCGGTTTCAGCTCTTCGCTAATTACAAGATATCCAAGATGTATTTGTTTTTATTTAGTTTTAGCTCATGTTTGTACGGTCAGTTAAACACAAGTTTTAATCTTTCTATATGTTTATATAGCCTGTCAGACCAGATTATTATATCGTCTTGGAGATTTTTTGTTTCTTTTATGTCTTTGATAATTCCGTCGATTTCTTTTGAGAATACTTCGCTTGTATTACAGATATCATATCGGCTAAACGAGCTTTTGAGGAATCATGCAAAATGTGAGTTCAAAATTATAGTTGAGATATTTCTTCGTCAACCATTATCTGCCAGAAGCCATTTGAAGAATCGAGAAGTATTCTTTTGAATATTCTTTTCTTTTGCGATAGTGGATTTAAAGTTTTCCCTCTTTATCTCTTTATTTATATCCTTTCGGCCCAAGCATAAGCGTAATTTTATGTTGGTTTCGTAACTGTGATGTGGGAGCTAACTTAGTATGTTGGCATTATTATTCCCATGACGAACATTTTTTTGAATTCTGATTTTAGTTTTCCTTTAAAGCATGAAGTACTTTTCATAGGGGTTATTACTCGGCTGAGCACTGCTAATGACGATATGGTGAGTTAGCGGAAATTTCTCAATGTCATCAGTTGTTGTAATCTTCTATTAATATATGCTGACGACACCATGCTCTATGTTCGAATACCTTATTTTGATAATTCTTCGAACCAGGTTTATTTCTTGCAGGATTGAACTGATTCTACATTGTTTATATTCTCTCATGTTTAGTGTCGCCATTGTTTTTTTTCTGTTTTAGTAAATCAACGTTCATGTAATATTGTAGACATGTATTTTAGTTTTGTCTTTGGAGAGAGATATTTGTATAATTCCATTGAACTCACGTTTATTTCTGCGCTAGAATCTATTTTCTATTCTATTGTGTTGTTACTGCAATCCATCAGTCAACGATGTGGATATTGTGCGATTTAGATTTGTTGAAATTTATCGCATTCAACATATATTCGTCATTTACATCATTTAGGGTTGAGATTTCCATATTCTGCACGGATCTTTTGGATCTGATCCTTATTATTTCATGTAGTACAGGGGAACGCGAGGAAATTATTCATGTTTTGAGAGTTCATATAGTTTGTTTTTGTTTGGGTTTGCTTTTTTCTCATTTGCTTTTGAATGGGGACCTGTTGGCTATTTCGTATGGTTGACTTCATCGTCCTGAGTTTAAAAAAACGATAGATACTGTTTTCGTTCGTCTTCTAGTTTCCTCAGGGCATTGTCCAACTTAAATAGTCTTGTCTAAGTTAGGTCTGCTTATTCAAGTTTTCTTAATTTTCAGTCTTCACAGACACAAATTAAGACATCTTTATTAAAGACTATTAGTGATATTCCCGAGTTCGCACGATTGAGGTTTGTGATAAAAACTCGACGACGTAATAATCAAATTCTTAGTCTTCTGTCTGTTTACACGTCAAGAATTTGCACCGTACGATAGTTAGATTTGTCCTCAGTTCATTCACAGTATGTGTCAAATTTCTCATACAATTTGTAAGACTGTTATCTCCAGGCGTTTCCACAATAAAAGTGAAAAAAATGTATCTGCCTTTAGAACGTATGCAAGTTAATAAAATGGAAGTTATCACTTTACCGAGTTTGGTATCGATTTCGGTTGCCAGTCGGAAGTGATTGGATTCTTTATTTTATTGGTTCTATGCCATCCGTATATTGTCTTAACTGGAGCTTAATGGCTTCGGAGGAGGTAAACATCGATTTTTAATTTAAAATAATAATTGTAAGATAGTAATAATTGGTTCTTTTTTTAATAGGCTGGAAATGGAAGAAGACAACTGCGTGTGCATGTTTTAGAATCTTTGTTACTTTCTGTCTGTAAGTAGCAGCAGCAGCAGCGCTGGAACTCCGCTTCTTGGCAGAGTCACCCATGGTGAATAGGTCTGGCACTCAGTGGTATTAGGGCTACAACCCAGCTAACAGGGCTCTGATGAACATCCAATAAGAAACATCCGGATTTGTACCCCTCTGACAATCTCTGCCTCTGCATGTAGCAAGCAATGGTGTTTCAGGCCCGGAATTGCAAATCCATGGAGTGAGAATGACAACGTTGCTTTTGCGCGTCTGTAACCATCATTCTTTTGCATGTCTTGGACCAAAACCCCTCTCGATTTTGTGTTGCATTCTCGCTTACCTTCTGCTTACCCTCACCGAGGGTACCCGGATTTCGTCTAGTGGTTCGGTGTGTCTTGTCTTCTGAACGACAACGCGAGCAACGCCGGCTGTGTTTTTTTTTAGTTTTATTTAGCATTAAACAAACAGATATTTAGTGGATTGTTTGCACGTGAGAGGGAGAGAGAAGAAAAGAGTTACTGGGAGACGTTTACTTAAGTCATTCTGCGCTACTGTGTTCCACCCCTTTCGACCTTTGCCTACTGGCAACGGAGTGACCGGCTCTCACATCTGGGAAACCAAAAAGGAAAAACCAAAAAGGATCGTTTTTTTATATATTCATCAACGTTTCGTCTTTATTTGTAAGACTTCCTCAGGATGATAATTTTAAGAAAAATGTCATGCAAGTACGTGAAAATTTTGGGTTGACATGCTACTGACTTCACTAAGCCCAGACCCCAGGTCTGCGCACCCAGTAATGGCTACTACTTTTTCTCATCAACTCATCATGTCAACCCAATATTTTCACGTACTTGCATGACATTTTTCTTAAAATTATCATCCTTAGGAAGTCTTACAAATAAAGACGAAACGTTGATCCATGATTCTAATATTTTAGGGGTGGTGAGGGGAAAGGGGAGTAAATATGTTGCATCTACCCTGCGAAATGCAGTACCCCATTTAACTCAAAATAATTTATGTAACTGAAATAGGAATTTTAAAAGTATTTATTTTCGAGTAGAAAACAATTATAGAAAAAACGATATTAAAAAAAAGAGTAATAGTTAGAAACAAACAGAATGTCAGTGTATTACTTATGTGAATAGAAGCTATATTTATTTGTCAATCTGTTCAACACCGAATGATGCTGGTCAATCAAAGAGTGCGTTGGTTTAAATAGCAGTGGAACGTCAAATGCTTTTATCAACAAATAATGATTTTAGACAATCGAATACCGCGTTCGTTTTAATGGAAGCGGGACGCTAAATACGTTTATCAGTAACGAATCATTTTAACCAATCGGAAAGTGCGTTGTTTTAAATTTCAGCGGAACGCCAAATACTTTAATTAGTAGAAAATAATTTACTCGAATAAAGGACCACGTTGATTGTGTAGTCGATATAATTTTTTCCAACCTTCAGTAGTGCATAGAAATGCGGTCTCTTCCAAAATTATATAACGATCGGTCTACATATAGAAATAGGTTAAATGTATTGCCAGTTTTAAAAATTAAGAACAGAGGCGAAAGTAGATTAGATCTTTTTAGCAAAACATATATAAGTATTTCGTTGATATATATATATATCTATCGATGAAAAACTCCGAAAATCCTGCAAAATAATTTCAAACATTAGAATAGAAAAAATAGAATATATATATATATATATATATATATATATATATATATATATATATATATATATATATATATATATATATATATATATATATATATATATATATATATATATCCGGAAATAAACCTATTATTTTAAAGACCTTCCACTCGGATTATTTATCAGTATATCGTCAACAAAATATATCAATATATATATATATATATATATATATATATATCAATATATATATATATATATCAATATATATATATATATATATATCAATATATATATATATATATATATATCAATATATATATATATATATATATACATATATCAATATATATATACATATATCAATATATATATACATATATCAATATATATATCAATATATATATATATCAATATATATATATATATAATCCATGTAGTATAAAAATTGACAGGGTAGAACTCCAAAGGGAATCAAACCGGGATTATAAAAGAGTGCTCAATAAGTGCTCGACTTTGTACATGTTTGAATAAAAAAACATTCATATATATATATATATATATATATATATATATATATATATATATATACTGACATTAATATTTACAACAAAGATGTTGATATTTAATTTGCATAATGATTTTTATTCTGAAGTTTGATAAATATTAGTGCTACGTTATTTATTTTATTTTTATATATTTATATATAAGCAATGTACCCGTGGGAAGGTTTGTACAGAAATTATTTAATTCTGCATTCTCTTAATCTAGCCTTATTCGTAACTTAACGAAACAAAAAAGCATTAGTACATTTAAATTTAGAAAAACAATGATTACACTTAATTTTTACTTCTAAAAGTAATACGTACTTTTTAAAGGCATGCATTAAATTTTAAAAAGATAAAAATTAATATGTTTTATCGATTTTCATAAGAAACCTTTGTATCTCCTGGTAGCATTCGCAAATGGTAGGTGGGTGTGGTGGAGTGGATATTGACGCCCTGGGTGTATAAAATTCGAATACAGTCGGGTACATAGAACTGCTTGCATTATAGATGTTGGCTACCTTCACATGGTCTCTCATGTAAGTAACTGATTCTATAAAAATAGTGGGGGAAATCAATGTCAATAAGAGAATCGAGTCTATTATGTTAATTCAAACGGATTTACTTTTATTAACAATTATATCAGGTGCATTCCATAACTTTAGTTATGTCATCTTTATCTTAACATAGTTTTCGATTTAACAGTATTTTTTATGGATTTGAAGTATTTTATGGTCTGCCCATTTAAATGCATTTCTGTATTATTTAACGCCAGAAAAAATCTCATCTAATCCGGAATGTTTTTTTAACATTGTAAACACGTTGTATTTGGGTTGAGGAATATGAGACGTTACTGTAACGATAAAATAGATTACTTTTTTCTTGAACGCAACTGACCACTCATCCCCAAAGCGGTCACAACATTACAGTAACGTTACAAAATGGCGTAACTGAAAAATTCAGCACTGGTCAGATAACATCAGAATACCTTGTCTTCAGTAAAAAATGAATGGAAGGCATAAAATGTCTCAATGTATTAAATACGGCGATAAAACAAAGACTGTTGGACATCCATGACTGAAACTTGGTGGACAAGTCAGGTATAGAGTGAAGTTTATTTGTACCAAATATGGTTAGATTTCAGAAATGATTATGAATTTTATGAACGATTCCATGCGTGACATGTGTTTTTTTCGCTTTGGACATGTCTCATACCTAACTGAACACAGTATCGTTTGAACTTGTCAATTCATAATCCCTATCCCGTAGACCAGAACTAGGCAGTGTGTGGCCCAAGGGACACATCTGGCCCGCCATCTATCTATGACCAACCCGCGTAAAAAAAGGTGTCGGCAATATAACCGCACTGCATTTATAAGTACGAATTTAATACGTTTTTATACAAATAATGTGATACTTGTTTTATAATCTTCACAAAATGGCTAAATTTCAAGACTGCTTTTATTTTATTTAGTGAATAACGATATTACGTTTTCAGATTTTTATTGTATCATTTCAAAGTTAAATTTACTTCTATAAAGAGAATAATAAAATCTATCAGGTACATCCAAGATGCATATATAAACCCGGCACTTGATAACCGTCTCGATTTCTCATATGGCCCTTGTGAAAATTGGTCTCCCCTCTTCATTAGAAAAATTTTGCAACTCTCATCATGGTTGATTCTAGATGAGAATTCGTGCTTCGTCATAATCGTGTGAATTACTTTTACAGCCCTTCGCAAGAAAGAAAAGAAACTTCTGCAGAAGTCAACGACTACGCAGAGTATTTCCAGCGGAATCGGTCCTGTCATTCCCACATTGGCGTCGGTGATAACAATAGCTGTGTACAGAGCAACCGGAAATAATATCAGTGCATCTACGGTACGTGGTCATTTTTTATCTACCCAGTTGGAACGAAATTTTGTCAGTTGTTAAGGCTCAATGAAACAATTAAAAAACACAATATCAAATGTATTTAATCGTTAATGTAATGAGGATTATAAGCTTTCATCAATAAGATTGTTTTTAATGCATGGTTCATAAAATTCCGTCGGCTTTGAACGAAATAGGAAACTAACACACGTTTGACTTATTCTTTTGAAGTAAGACTTAATCCACTCAAATTATTATTCACACTTCTAAACAGATCGTAATCTGTTGGTGCGAGGTCAGCAGAATATAGTAAATTATGGATAATTTTCTTGGCATATTTTCTAGATCTTCGGTATTTTGTGGAATTTTATTCCAAAAAACAAGGCCATAGAATTAATTTTGTTACTATGATAATAGACATAACATTAAACAAGACGATAACATTAAAAACGTTTTGTTATTATGATAATAGACATAATATTAAACAAGACGATAACATTAAAAACGTTTTGTTACTATGATAATAGACATAACATTAAACAAGACGATAACATTAAAAACGTTTTGTTACTATGATAATAGACATAATATTAAACAAGACGATAACATTAAAAACGTTTTGTTACTATGATAATAGACATAACATTAAACAAGACGATAACATTAAAAACGTTTTGTTACTATGATAATAGACATAATATTAAACAAGACGATAACATTAAAAACGTTTTGTTACTATGATAATAGACATAACATTAAACAAGACGATAACATTAAAAACGTTTTGTTACTATGATAATAGACATAATATTAAACAAGACGATAACATTAAAAACGTTTTGTTACTATGATAATAGACATAACATTAAACAAGACGATAACATTAAAAACGTTTTGTTACTATGATAATAGACATAATATTAAACAAGGTCATAATACTAATAACGTTTTGTTACTATAATAATAAGCATAACATCAAACAATGTAATAACACTAATAAGGTTTCGTTACTTTGATCAACCAATGCTATAACACTAATAAAGCTTTATAACTATGATAATAGACATAACATCACACAAGGCCATAACACGAATAATGTTTTGCTACTATGATAATAGAGATAACATTAAGCAATGATACGTCCAGTTAAAAATTTGAATAAAAAATATGATTTTTTTTTAAATATGGTGAACGTATTTAATTTAACTCGATATTTAGCAGCAGTGATATTTATCTTCTTCGGGAAATTTTTTTTCATTAAAACAATTTAGCGAATAGTGTCTTCTGTCTTATTTCTTTTTACCAAAATAATGTCTGTACAAAAATAAAATTCTCTTCTATTAAGAAAATATTTTAATCACGTAATTATTTTTCATATGGTAAAAGATATTACTTTCTAGTTATCATGTTTTTATATGAAAAGAAAAGTCCATTTCAAAAACTAAAGTAAATAAAGTTTTTCTAAATTTAATCGTACTCGTGCGTAATTTCAGGAAATTTAAACAAGTATCAACAGCTTCACTTTTCACCGTGATAGCACTAAATATTACATGTAACACAGGACCAGAGATTTATTAAACATATGACTGGAAAATTATGGAAGTTTATGCGATTGATCTGACTGAAATTGAACTCGGCTTAGTCGATTCCATAATCAATATCAATAATCATTACATCATTTGTGTCCTTAAACATATTTAACAGCTATTTTAAAATATTGTTTCTATCAAGATTTACTTTAACTTGTGATATCCCGTGGAACATTCATGGTTGTTTTCGTCGTTGCAATTACATGTTTTGAAAGGTCAAAATAGTATGACATGTAAGAATTTCATAAAGTAGAAGTACAAGTAAAATATTAATTTCTACCTTTATTTTTATACATTTTACTTCTCCACATCAGTTTTCGTCTGCTTCTTATTTTCTTATATAATAATACTACTACTGCGTCGAGTTTGGATGAATTATCTCCCTTTGATTTTTTTTCCATCATTTGTATTTTGAAGTCCTTGATTGTACAACACAATACAATAATGTGCACATTTATATTTTGTTGTTTTTATTGTAGGCTTTCGCATTCGTTGGGGCTCTAAATTTCATGCGAGTTGTCCTTAACATATTACCCTGGGCTACTCGTTGCATGTCAGAAGCTAAAATTAGTCTTGAAAGAATGCAGGTAAGAATATAAGCTATATATCTATACTATCTACTAACTTTCTTTTGTGATCCTTTAACATAACGTTCTAGGTCAGATTTTTCGACCGTTTAAATAAAACAGTATGAAATCGGAATAAAGAAGGATTTACTAGCGAGTTTTGAACTTGCAGCCTGTATCACTGACGTTGCTTTAACCACCTCAATTATGGAAATCTAATGCTAAAGGTTGAACCTCAAATGACAAAAGCTGAACCTCAAAGGATAAATGTTGAACCTCAAATGACAAATGTTGAATCTTAAATGACAAAATTGAACCTTAAATGAAAAAAAATTAACCTTAAATGAGAGAAGTGGAACCTAAAATGACAACTATTGAACCTTAAATAACAACATTTTATAAAGGTTGAACCTCAAATTACAATGGTTGAACCTCAAATAACAAAAGTGAAACCATAAATGACAAGAGTTTAACCTCCATTGACAAAAATTAAAGCTAGAATGACAACTCTTGAACTTCAAATGGCATAATTTGAAACTTAAATTATAAAAGTTTGAATTTTAAATTACAAATATGAAACTTTTAATAACAAAAGTTAAATCTTTAATTACAAAGGTTCAACACCTTCTGACACAGGATGATCATCAGATGACAAAAACTGAACATCAAATAAAAGCGCATAACTTATATCAAGTTACAGTGCTGACTATCTCTGATGATTGATACCATGTTTACATGTGCCACCTAGCAATTGTAGTAGCACTCTACGTATATAATAATGGCTGTAAATATAAAAAATTCGCGTTTTTGTTTTTGTTCCTGTCAGTTAAGTTAGAGCCATTTAGCCAGTAGAATCTCTTTTAAACTGTCCTCTTCAATAGTCTTCTCCTAGATACGCAATATAATTATATTGCAGACATCTATCGAAGTATTATAGCTGAATTTAAATTCAAATAAACTTGTATTGTGTGACAAATAACTATATATATATATATATATATATATATATATATATATATATATATATATATATATGACTTTAATTGGTAAAAAGGCCCGGAATAACATATTTAAGCATTAGGTGTTTTTATCTATTCAAAGTTACCGAACTTAGGCGAATCTGTAGTAACGAGTTCGAGTTACTTTCGATCGGCCAGCTATACGTTACACGAGGTAAAGACAAAATTCAAAGTGAATGGAGTATATGAAGAAGTGGTTTACCCCGGAGTATACCCAATATTCATGATATATTGGTACCATTTATATCCTACACACTGTAAATCACAATGTCTTTTAAGTCTACCCATTTTCTTATTAATAATTTGAAACAGTAAGACACGACATGGCCTGGGATAAAGGTAGAAAATATATACACAACAACGGCCAATAATCTAATAAAAAATACTATAATTTGTATTAATTTAAGTATTTTACTTACTTTCAGGTTGGAACGAAAGTTTTGTTCATTTGTAAGTCTAAATAAAAACAATAAAAACACAATATCAAATTTATGAAATCGTTATTATAATAACCATTCTTCTGTATGACATTTTTCCATCCGCCAAGAAACTTTTAGATGCCACGTTCATTTTCATTTCAGATTTCTTCTTTTGAATTAAGTCTTAATCAGCTCAAATAATTTTGAAAATTTCTAAGATGGTAATCTGTTGATGCAAGCTTCAGAGAATATAGTGGGTGACGCATAATTTCTTAGGCATATGTTTCTAGATATTTTATCTTTTGCGCAGGTCTAGTGTTATAACGATGAAAGATAACGCTAGACTCCACACTGCGCAACCTGGCATAAAACAGTTTATTGACAGATGAAACTAGTTTATAGAAAAAAATGGAAACTACATTAACGATTAAGTAACTCTGATATTACGTTTTCTGTTGTTTTTTTTTTGTTGATTTAAAAAAGGGACAGAACTTTGGTTACATCTTAACATCTTAGTATTAAAGGTCTTCTTCAAGCATCATCTTAAGTATTGACATTAGGGAAGAAAGTAAATTTCTTGTGCACAATATATAACTATTACAGAACTGTATCATCTTTTTAGATGCGACCAAACATATCTATAAGAGTGCCTGTCTGTTGTTCCATTCAGTGGTATGTCGCGATTAAATTCGAAATATCGTTTCCATCGCTAAACGCGAAGATTGAATAAACACATCGGTTCCTGTTACCTTTGACTTCCGGTTCGTCCAAACCAGAGTACCGTCTGAGAAACATGGTCATTGTCACTGGTCAGCTGGATCGTTAAATCATCGGTTGCGATAATATATTGAAAATCATATTCATTTTATTTCAACTAAATTTTAATTATGTTATATTTTTAACCAATGAAAAGATACCTTTAAGTTCATTATCCGCCAATCAAACTATTCTCTGAAACTAATTTTACTCTTGGTGACATTAAACATTTCGAATTCTTACGTTTTCTGCACTAAATCTACTTCCTTATGTGCATTATTCGTTATTCAAAAAACACAGTACTAGCATCGATTGTGTAACTATCATAATAGATATAACATTAAAGGTCATAATACTTATAACATTGTGTTACTATGATAATAGACATAACATTAAACAAGACCATAATACTAATAATGTGTTTATTATGATAATAGTCATAAAAATAAACAAGGCCATAATACCAATAATATTTTGTTACTATGATAATAGACATAACATTAAACACGACCATAATACTAATAATGTTTTATTATAATAATAGTGATAAAATGAAACAAGGCAATAATACCTATAATATTTTGTTACTATGATAATAGACATAACATTAAACAAGACCATAATACTAATAACGTTTTTATTATGATAATAGTCATAAAATTAAAGAAGGCCATGATACCAATAATATTTTGTTACTATGATAATAGACATAACATTAAACAAGACAATAATACTAATAATGTTTTTATTATGATAATAGTCATAAAAAAAAACAAGGCCATAATACCAATAATATTTTGTTACTATAGTAATAGACATAACATTAAACAAGACCATAATACTAATAACGTGTTTATTATGATAATAGTCATATAATGAAACAAGGCCATCATACTAATTATTTTTTTATTATGATAATAGTCATAAAAATAAACAAGGCCATACTACCAATAATATTTTGTTACTATGATAATAGACATAACATTAAACAAGACAATAATACTAATAATGTTTTTATTATGATAATAGTCATAAAAATAAACAAGGCCATAATACCAATAATATTTTGTTACTATGATAATAGACATAACATTAAACAAGACCATAATACTAATAACGTTTTTATTATGATAATAGTCATAAAAATAAACAAGGCCATAATACCAATAATATTTTGTTACTATGATAATAGACATAACATTAAACAAGACCATAATACTAATAACGTTTTTATTATGATAATAGTCATAAAAATAAACAAGGCCATACTACCAATAATATTTTGTTACTGTGATAATAGACATAACATTAAACAAGACCATAATACTAATAATGTTTTTATTATGATAATAGTGATAAAATGAAACAAGGCCATAATACCAATAATATTTTGTTACTATGATAATAGACATAACATTAAACAAGACCATAATACTAATAACGTATTTATTATGATAATAGTCATAAAAATAAACAAGGCCATAATACTAATAATATTTTGTTACTATGATAATAGATATAACATTAAACAAAGCCATGATACTAATAAAGATTCGTCCAGTTAGAAAGTTAAAAGAAGAATTATCTTTAATATGATAAAAATATTGAATTGTAATTTAAACTTAGCAGCAGTTACATTTATCTTCACCAAAAACACTAATTTCATATATTGTAGATAGTTAATTCTCGCTGCTCTATCTTTTTACAAAAATTCTGTCTGTAAACAAATGTAAAAATCTCTTAGATTTATAAAATATTTTTAATCACGTAATTGTATAAAACATTAAACATATTGTAAAAATATTATTTCATAGTTACTGTGTGTTTTTATATAAGATTGATGGAAATTAAAATCTCATTCCAAAAGCTAAAACAAGATAATTCTACTCTTTCGAAATTTAATCCTACTCTTTCGTAACTTCAGGAAACGAAAACAAGTATCAACAGTTTAACCAAATCAATAGCAATGTTAAAGGTAAAGTTTAGGACAAGACGTTACTAATTATAGAGATACGATGTCAGCATCTAAAAGATATGTCCTTCTCTTCGAACGTAACACATCAAATCGATCAGTAATTTTCACTTTATTCTTTTGTGACAGAGAATTCTTCTCCTCGGAGAGTACGAACCTGATTTCTCTGTTCCTGTCGATTCCCGAAATGTTTTGGAGATGAGCAATTCCAGCTTCGAGTGGGAAGAATTTCAAAACATTAATATCGATGTAAAAGTGCCGAAAACACGATGCTGGAAGAAAAGGGCACCAGGTGAGTAACATTTCATCTAATTTATTTTTATATTAGCTTTTTCAAAAAATTCTAAGTCAGTTCGATAGTTGTCTGAGTTACTACTTCCGTCAAGGCGGAAGTCATGTTTTCGATCCAGTTTGTTTGTTTGTTTGTTTGTTTGTTTGTTTGTTTGTTTGTTTGTGTACAGCCTAGGGTCCATATCGCTTGACGAACCGTTACCAAATCTGGTTAAAATATCGATTGTCTAACTTAGAACTAATTTAATTTGGGGCTATCTAGGTCGAATGTCATTGACGGCGACGACGACGACGACGACGACGACGACGACGACGATGATGATGGTAACAGTAACCACCATAAAAAATGTCAACCTGATCAGATAAATAGTTTCTGAATTATCAACGTTTCCATGGTATAAGTTCGGAAATACTTCATACAATATGGAGAAGTAGGGACCAGATAAGACTTTCGGAAAGTGAGTAACGTAGATGCATTAGTTTTATTTTTTAAGTTTACAAAAAAAATAATGCATCCACGTTACTCGTCCTGTTACCTAGAATAGATATTCCATAATCCATAATAATAAGTTCAATAATTTATGATTTTACCAAGCACATACATATTATTGACGCTCCCGCCAACGCATGGATTCTTTAAAAAATGTATTACTTCATATAACTCAAAATTTGATGTAGAGCAATTTTTTCTCTGTTTTTTTTTTTTTGTATCTAACTTATTTTTAAAAAATTGGAAAAGCGTGCGAGTTTGGGTAGGTGCACCTCCTAAATGGTAAAGTCTACAAAATTAATAATGTGGCCATGTTACTCACACTGTTTGGCTCCCTTGATGCGGTGTTTAGGTTTGAAATTATTTGGTTGGTTTTGAGTTTGATTCCCTTCATTTACCCTTCCTCAGAAAGAATATCTACTTATTTGTTTATTTTTTTAATTCTTTCTAAGTCAAACCAACCCACCCACTCTAATTACCTAACAGGAAGAAAAGGAAAATTAAAGAAAGCATTGTTTTAAGTAACGGTTTACAATTCCTCCAGATTGACACGTGACTTCCCCAATTTTCAATGAGAATCAATAACGGTTTGTTTTCGCCACATCATGTTTCGTTTTCTGAGACGGTACTTGTTAATTAGATCTGATCTTCTGTAACACAATTAATATATATATATATATATATATATATATATATATATATATATATATATATATATATATATATATATATGGCGGCATAGTGTGTTGACAAGTCGATAGCCACTGCTGCTGCTGGAAAGATCAGCATCGGGGGAAACAATGTGCCTAAAGGTACGACTACATGTGGTGTTGCTAGACGATGCCGGTAGGAGGAGCTGCTACCCGACTAAAATATCAAAATATGTCTGCTCGAAGTCGTTCCAGCTAGAATTCTAGAAGTGTTAGCTTATCTGTTTTGTTAAGTTCGGACGCCCGGTGTGCTTGCTTTGCTTTGATTGGACGTAAGTGAAGCGTGCATGTGCTGAGTGAGACGCAATTCGTTTATTTTTTGTCACGTGCGCCCAATCCGTCGAATTAAACAGTTCTGGTTAAGTTTTCGGCGTTGGAATATCACTGGATACGACTACATGCATTAAAATATCGAACCAGAGTTATCATCTGTTTATAATACTAGATATTTTTTTATATTAAAAAGTGGAAATATAATGCCGAGTGAGAACAGTCGACATGCCCCCAGTGGATTAAACAGCGACAGCATAGGCCCGCAAACGATCAAAATATGCCGATCTTCTCAACAGATTTGTATTTCTACCGATCGATGTAGAGACGAGTGGAGCAATTGACCTTGCCACGCTGGATTTCCTCAACCGCTTTGGTCTATTAATGACGTTGTATATCGGGGACCATCGTAAATTGACTTCGCTTTACAAGCATCTCTCAATCGCCATTATTCAAGGGAACGCGTTGAGCCTGCTCTCGTCCTGCAAAGTCAGCAAGACATCCGAGGAAATTCCTGATTTCCTGAATATAGGCCTTTTTTTTATTTTATGGTTGCAAAAGATTTTCATTAACTTTTAAATCTAAATCTAATATTCATATTTTGTCAAATGTTGAATTGTGCATGAAAGAGTATACTTCAAAAAGAATGCGTTTGGCAAACGCATTCTTTTTGAAGCGACGGCTGTAACTATCAAAATGTCTGCATGTAGATTTGTGTAATCTTCAACTTCAGAAAAGATGGAAAAGCAACAAGAAGAGAACCAGGAAACTTCCACTGCAAAAACCAATACCCTGCATGATATTTCTTTTACGGCTGAATCGGTTCGTATCTTTTGCCCTATAAAAATTATTAAAAGTTGCTTGTTATTAAACGTTAAAACACTGTTAAATATTACTTTTATACATCAAATGTATACTATATGTGTGGTGTATCTGTCAATCCGAAGATGCAAGAAAAAACAAAACCCTATAACAATATGAGACACAACTTTTCTAGAGTAAAATTTTACGAGTAATCCAATGGTGGTATTGATGTTGTATTAGGGTGGCTTTATTTTTTACAGTGATATCTTAGAAAGAAGAGATCAGCTTACCCTAATAAGAATTCAAGGGAAGACAACCCAGTCAAAACAGAAGAAAGTAAGGGAAACCATTTTATAGGAACGGGGGTGGGGGGGATAAAGACTTTTCTCATTGACTGACGCTGACGGATGTTTGAATAAGAACGGTCGCATCAGACAGAACTTACAAGGAGACGACCTGCCACTTCCGGAGTCATGTCGAGGTTTCTGTCTCATCCGATAATGATACAGAATCCGAAATCAGCAGTAAGAACAGTGTATCACTGAAGACCACCCTTGATGCACCTAAAAATGTATTTTGCGATGGGGCCATTGTTTCTGTTGGAGACTCCTAAACAACAAAGACGACGTTTTACTTCAGTTTTATTTTATTCATAACTTGAAAACTGACAAATATAGGAATCATAAAGTAAAAACAACAATGGTAATATACGGGTTCCGAGCTGGAAGCGTGATTACCATAGAGTACCCGTCCATTTCTGGGCAACGTTGGGGTGGCTGCTTGTATAATATAAAAGCTTTTAACAATTATTGGAACTTCAGATTGTAAAATCGTATTTTGTAAACGTCGACGTATTTTTGCGAGTCAACATTTTCTATTTATTCTTCCAGTAATAAAAAAGTTAAATTTCCTTCTGACACAAATATAAACAAGTACAGGGTATTCAAAATAAATTTGGCTCTTTTGTGAAAGGAAAGAAAGAAACGTCAAATTTTGAACAATAATCGATGTATTTAAAAAATTCAAATGGCATCTTTTAGAGGATCTTTACCGAATACACCTAACTTAAATGAGCCGTCCTGTGCATCCACCATGGCCTTTAGGCGGGTTCTAAATCTGTAGCTCGCGGCCTTCACGGTATTCTTTGAGAAAAGCCTTGACATCTGTTTGTCCTTGACAATGAGCTCCTCATTGATGTTGCAGCTGGTACGATTTGTGTCTTTTTCAACTGTGTCCTGCACATAATAGGCCATGGGGTTGCAATCAGGCAAGTTATGGGGAAGGGACGAACTGATAAACTCGTAAAAGTTCTCAACCAACAACATCTGACTTGGTGTGATACGGAGCTGAGTTATGTTGCCACATATGTGGAGTTCCCGCCACTATCACTCCACTATCTTTGCCACTATCACTCCACTATCCACTATCACTCCACTATCTTCTCCACTATTACTCCACTATCCACTATCACTCCACTATCTTCTCCACTATTAATCCACTATCCACTATCACTCCACTATCACTCCACTATCCACTATCACTCCACTATCTTCTCCACTATCACTCCACTATCCACTATCACTCCACTATCTTCTCCACAAGAACTTGCTAACAGTATACAGCAACTTAATGTAGCCATCTAAATTGAGTTTCTCCATTTTTAGAAAATGTAGCATGGCATGACATGGCCACCCAAAGACCACATTAAAGTTTGAGGGAACTTGGTCTTCATGACGCGCGGGACTTCGTACGAACTGCAGGCTAGCAACCTATGGTTCTGCGCCTTGTGCAACTGGTTATGAGAAGAAGCAGATCATTCATGGCTCAAATAGGTGTGCTACATTGTTCAGGAGTTGATTGGCTTTCGTAAGGCAGTTCTCTTGGCGACTCTTGTATGAGGAGTAGCGAAAATCCTCGGTCAGCCCATCTCCCTTGCCAAGGTCCGTATTGTCATTCCTGGATCTTGCTGCACATTTTTTCAGCTTCTCGACGAATTTTGTTGTATAGTAACAGTCAGAATGCCTGTTATTATCATTACTGATAGTCACTGATTCTACATCTCCATCGCAATTTTCCAACTAACATCTCAAGGCCCTCAAGGTATTCAAAGAGCACTAAGTCGATTTTTTTTATCCTGTGCGAATAATCAGGATGAAAAGCACTCTCTTCCAATAACTCGGTGCTTTTCTGTCGCCCATGGTCAAACCCACCAATAGTATACATAAATACCTTTACCGCTATTAGATACTTTGAATGGTTCTGGGGCGAAAGATTATCAAATTTGTCTTGAACACTCTGTAGTTTATTCATTTGAAAAGTTTAAAGTTTAAATATTTTCCACGAGTAATAGAGTAGACATTTCTTTTCGAAACCGAGAATAGATTAATGCGAATTTTCTTACGTATTTTTATGTACGAACGAGTTGTCGCTTACTAAGGCCGAAACGTCACTCGAAGATAAAGGTTAATGAGTTTGTCAGGTGGACGGTGGGGCAACATTGTGAGGATTGGTAATGATGGTTGAAAGTGACCAGAGTTTGATCATTTACGAACACGGCTCGACAAGAATTTGTTAACATTGGACTGCAAAACGTCTATGTTGTAGTCAGCTGGGCTCGTGGGATTGTGTTCCACAGACGGGTTGTTCTTGGAAAGAAACTCTCCCCGTGGAAGTTCTGTTTTATTTTTAGGTACCTAGAGGTAGAAAGGAAAATTATTTACAGTGGTTATAGCTAGACGAGTTTTGTTGTGAATGTTTTATGTAACAATGTTAAATGTTAAAGTATTCAAATACGTAGAAAAGTATTCCAAATGAGTTTTGTTATATAACAAGTGTAATATCGATTTTCCTGCAACTGATGGCCCGGTACTTTATTTACTCCAGACAAAATCACGAGAATGACCTTGATAATCCCTTTGCCACCAGACTAGTTTAACACATGTCTGTGTATAACGTTTGTTTATTTATACTGTACCTTCTGGTGGTAATCTACTTTTATTTTTAGTTGTGAACTAAATTCATGTGAGTACTGGTCTTTTTCAATTAAAGAAAAAGTTGAAATTCTGTTTCTTGATCTCCTTGATGATTTAGAGATATGGTGGGTAAATAATTACTGAGTTAGGAGTGTTTTGTATGAATTATTAAGGTGAAATCGGATGGTCCCGCAAAACTGTCCATCTGGCAAGGCACTAGAACCAAGGATGCCGGAAAATTGGTGTTATACATGTATAATTAATAGTAATGATTTGAATTAACCCTTAAATGCTTTTTGTTTCAAATATGACACATTCCATCAAAATGCCTATTTAATATAATATTCAGTGAAAATGTGTACAACTGCAACTTGTTTCACATCTGCAACGAACCTATTGGCAAGTGTGAGTAGGTATTAGTATGATGTTGCATCAGCACACCTGCTAAATAGGTAATCAGTATATTCGATATCAAACCAATATAAAAAATAAAGTATTTAAGAGTTAAGAATAATCTGTTTAATTAATTGAGTTTAGGAATTTATTCTAACATTACTAAATTAATCAGTGTCTTTATTAATAATCGATAACTATTCGTAGAACGGTTATTTAGCTTTTTTGTTTTTGTTTTTTCGTTTGAATGTAACATTTTTGAAAACTTTTTTTTTTATTCTTTAGGGGAAATTAATCGGTGTGTGTGGACCAGTGGGTAGTGGCAAAAGTTCACTTCTTTCTGCCATTCTTGGAAGAGTAAGTATCGGATTTCTAAGCGTTAATACATAACACAAAAACGTGTTCAGTCTTGACACGTACACTGCCTACTAACAAGATGACATTAGCGTTTCGAGAAGCGTAAAAATTTCATCAACGGATCTGTGATAAAAAAAATATATATTTGAATCTAGTTCTATTTAAAATGTTTTTATCTATTTGAGAAAAATATTTAAAAACAAAAGGTCGATATCGTTACATATAAGTTCATCAATGAAATAAATTCGACTTTTATATATATATATATATATATATATATATATATATATATATATGATGGACTCTCCCGTCGATTTCGACGTATGAGTGCCCCGCCTGGGGCTGCCCGCGCGTAAATTTGTAATTGCAAGGGTTGCGCAATCTTCAACAACCGCTCTCCTGAGTCGGCATTGCTTGATTCCAATGGCAAGTAGTAGTACAAGACGACTGGAAACAATGCCGAGATAAGCAGAGAGCACATACAGCACCTGGTATTCCTAAATGGTCACCCATTTAGTACTGGCCAGGCTCGACGCCGCTTAACTTCGGTGATTTAACGGGTGCGTCAACGTGATTGTGCCGTATGTATATATATATATATATATATATAATTATATTTTTAATTATGTTTATCTCATATATATATATATATATATATATATATATATATATATATATATATATATATATATATATATATATATATATATATATATATATATATATATATTGAGATAAACATAATTAAAAATGCCTTACCATAGGACTTCGAACGAGGACAGAACATATACTAGAATTTAATCAAACCCTGATGTCAGACATGTTTAATTAATGTGTGTATATATATATATATATATATATATATATATATATATATATATATATATATATATATGTATGTGTGTGTGTGTGTGTGTGTGTGTGTGTGTGTGTGTGTGTGTTTAGACATCATATTTTCATTAAGACAAATGTTATTGAACGAAACGGAATGCTAAGTAAGTCTTTGTTTTATTTTTTCGCTTTTTCGGATGGTCCATCGAATATTTGTGTGTTAAATTATTGTATGTAGGATCCGTAGGTTTTCTGTTTAATTATTGCGCGAGTACTTTCGATTGGTTCATGCAATCGTCTTCAGACGGAGTATAAGTATGGTTTGTTCATATCTGCTGAGTTCGTCGAACGGTGCGGCAATTTATGGCTTTTTCAATGTTCGCATGGCTGATGAGACGCCGTTGACGTGACGTGATCACGTGCAAAGCGCGTGATTAATTATAAATTACAAAAATTACAGAAATTTAAAATGGTTAAAAGGTTAAAGGTTAAAATTAAAAAGGTTATCGTAACCAGTTCCATCAAAATTATAAAATAGATGAACCAGTTCTAAGAAATATTATTAATAAGAACGTATTCCCTACTGACCCAAATTAAAAAATAAAGCTAATCATTTCTATAATAAAGTAAAAACCACTAACCTTATTATCACAAATAATTATTCCCCTCTCGATTAGAGTTTTGGATAAGACAAACCTTGTTTATGAGTTTAAATGTCCTTTGGGAGACTGTGTCTCCGACAACTAAGAAAAAAACATATACATAGATTTGACTACCACGACTTTGTCGAGAAGATTGACGATGCATTTGTCTGATACTAGCGCCATAGCCCAACACTTAACTAACGACCACTCTTGCCCCCGATCGGAATTCAGAAAACTCTTAGTAGAAAATACCAAAATCTTAGAATATAGTACTAACAAACAAAAACTCCATATATTAGAAGCCCTATATATATATATTTAAAAAAACTAATTAATAGAATTAACTTTAATTTCAGTAATAATATTCTAAAATGTCTATAGCTCTAAATGTAGTTTCGTTCTTAGTACATAATTCTCGCCAAAACCTTCTATAATACTAATACATGGTCTGTACCTGATTAACCTCATTCCCCTGAAGATGGAACGGATGCGTCTAAAAGTACTTGGGAGACAAATCCAAACTATGTCAAATTCATCAGCCAATTCCCCTCCGAAACTAAGATCCTGATTCGGACTATTGAAAGGATCTACCAAAGGATATCTAGACATGATTTGTAACTTCTATTCAACAATAATTGCTTGCAAGAGAAGATGCTGCATATATATATATATATATATATATATATATATATATATATATATATATATATATATATATATATATATATATATATATTAAGCTCCGTTCATTGTATTGTGAGAACTGAGCTTCTATTATATATATATATATATATATATATATATATATATATAATAGAAATCACTCCAGACAAGACATAAAGCCACTTTATGTAAGGTGCTAAAACTTTAATAAGGGTTAGATGGATAGATTCCGACCCAGAACACAGCAATTCTTTACTCTTTGTCATGAACATCGCTTATACAATGTGAAGACGAAAGGAGAAAATAAGTGAAGCGAGAGTTACGAGTCTGCCAAAAGTAGACTCAAAGTTAAGCTTTTACTTCTCTCTCTCTCTCTCTCTCTCTCTCTCTCTCTCTCTCTCTCTCTCTCTCTGTATATATATATATATATATTAAACCTTTTTTACTTTTTCAATTTTTCTAATGATGTTTTTTGTGTCAAAATCAAAAAAAATTAATATTTGTTCCATATGTATCACAAACGCTTTCGATTATTCGTCGAATCATCTTCAGGTTACAAAACCAAATTAGCAAAACAGCTGGAGAAGAGAAGAGAATTTCAAAAAGCAACCGAGAACGTGCACGTGAAGTCAGTCAGGCATCAAACGAACGAACCAGTATAGTGCCAGGAGATCGTTAACAATTTAAATTCCGCAACGCCAGAATTAGCATTAGAGGATAAAATTGTATTACGTTAAGCATTTTAAAATGTTGTTACTGATTTCATACGTAATGTTATTAATTGTAAGGTTTCAAGATTTTAATAAAGATAGCCTCGAGTATTCATTTTTTTTTAATTGGTTTCAAAATGTATTATTTTCGTGTTATTAACTAAGAGTCTTAAATCAGAGGGGGGGCAGTTATGTTTTTGTAAATGCTGGTAAATTGGGCTAGAGTTTACAAGGCGCATGGTGAGGCACCGGGATAGGGTAGTGGTTGTAAAACAAATGTAACTCTTAACTTTTTTTATTATTAGCTTTATTATTATTATGGTAGTTAAATTCTCCTAAAGGGCATTTAAACTTATAAATAGCATTGTTTGTTTTTTTTCTAATGTTTTATGGGTTGGTGAGGAGTTTCTTTTCAGAAATATTTCGGGTCTTAAATTAACTATTGTAAATAATGAGTCTAAATTAATTATTATTATTATTATAAATTGGGGGTATGTATCGATCTACATTATTTTTAGCGTTTTTTCTTCTAATCAAATGTGCATGATAAACTCTTCAACTAAGGAACCAATTATTACAAATTTTGGAATATATTTTTTCAACAAGACGATTAGTAACATGGGAATAATATCTTTTGAATATAAACTCTGCAATTTAGGGTGCGCCGACCCAAACCCACACCCTCCCCCAAAAAAACTTTTAAAATAAGTTAAATACAAAAATAATTCTAAATAGAGTCAAACTTCTGTTATTGAACGTCTCGGAACTGGAACAAATCGGATTTCGAACAAAACATTTAAACCAGAAATGCCTCGGTTTTCTAACAAGATTTCGATTGCTGCATCATTCCGACAGCAACCGAAGCATACCGTCTCATGAAACGTCAACAGTTCTGTGCAGGGTAGCCATTCATGTTTTTTTTTTAAATTTAGATATGTTTTTTTTAATCAATCTAGGTTTTTTATTTTTTTAATCTGGAATTTTTTCTTAGAAACTATATTTTTAAATACCAGCTAAATTTTTTTAAATATTACAAAATGCGTAGTAAAATGGTGAAAATATACACTACAAATAGTCTTAATTTATAAAAAGTATTTTTTCCGAAATAAAGTTTTATATTATACATTATAGTTAGTATTGAAAACATTATTATAACTTATACTTAATAATTCTGTTTATTAACCCATTAAATATATTTTTAAAAAATAGTCTATATATAAGAATGAATGAATTAATCTATTTTACATTATTTTTAATGGGAAAATATGATTCGGTTTTCGAGCAGCTTTCCAGAACTAATTATGCTAAAAACCCGAGGTTGCACTGTATACAAGCGTACACATTGTCTGTCAACGATTGGAACACCACAGATATTCGAGTGCATTATCCACAACATGGCGGGGGCGACAAGATAGATATCAGCCCAGCAACTGCCAACAACAGTTGTCGGTATGTTTTTGTACGTATGTAAATAGCAGTATCCCTATTGCGAGTAGAAGCAATTTCATTATTTTATAGATAAGCGACACAATTCTAAAGGTGCGGGCGATGGTCGGATGGGTACTTTGTATGGCGTCGATGTTTTAATGGCCGAACCATAAACTACAGGAAGCGGATGCAATAATATCTGTCATTGTTTAGAATTGTTTTGGTTTTGGTTTATTTGAATTTCTTTATTTGGCAAACGCGTACGTTCTATGACTAGATGTAAAGAAAATAAGATGGAAAGAAAGGATGTCAAGAAAAAAAGTAAAGCAAAGATGAGACGGGATAAATAAAAAGTAGATGTAAATGTTGTGTTTCAGTCCTGTGTCATACATGCCGAAAACCAAGTTGTCGTAATCGTTACAGAAACATTCAAGTTTACAAATTCTATTCATACCTCGGTAACTGCATATTTTTGTACGCGTTCCTGTGTTATCCTTCCTTATATATATATATATATATATATATATATATATATATATATATATATATATATATATATATATATATATATTATATAGTAGAGAACTAAAAGCGAACTTTTAGGAAAGGTAAAACCTACTGTGAAAAGTATACAGCTCAATATACCGGATAGAATAGATAGATAGATAGATAGATAGATAGATAGATAGATAGATAGATAGATAGAAGGATGAAAAGGAATCAGAAAAGCGACGGAGGCAGATCTTTTTTCAATTCTGTTACTCAATGCAAAGTATATTCCGCAAAAAAGCAATTTATATAATTAATTTTTTCCTTAAGCCAGGCTTTTCAAAGATCAAAATCTTATCATCAGAGGAAATTGCTGGGATAGATAAGTTGGCAAAAGCCAAGATTTAAAATCTGAAAAAGTAAAACAAAAATTGTGACAAAAAAAAACAAGGCAAAAAGCTGCCCGAATGCAAGCAAATGTCCGATTGTAAAAAAATATATTTATGGCAATTAAGCTACACAGAATTAAGCATTTTAGCCTAAAGATTACCCCCCCCCCCCGAGGATAAAACACGGGAGCCTCTGTGTAGCTTAATTGCCATAAATATGTTTTCATAGCTTACTATATATATATATATATATATATATATATATATATATATATATATATATATATATATATATATATATATATATATATATATATATATATTGCTTTTTATATATATACGAGGCCTGTTCAAAACGTATCCGACCTTAGGCCAGAAAAATATTTCAAATACGTGACGAGGTTGGGAACTCTAATCCCCTTTAAAGTAGACCTCTTGTGCTTGCACACACTTAGCTCACCGATCCATCCACTACCGGAAACATCTCTGGAAGTCTTCTTTTGAAATAGTGTTCATCTCCGCCGTCGCGTTCCGCATTATCTCTTTTTTTTGGCACCCTCTCAACAACAGCTGCACTCCGAGCAGTTTGGGGCCTGCCAGAACGCTGGTCACGCTTAACTGATGTGCGGTCATTTTTTGAATCAGTTGAACCACTCCTTAATTTGTGTTAGACATCGCATCCTCTTCAAACGCCTGCTGAATCTAACGCGACGACAGAGATGAACACCATTCCAAAAGAAGACTTCCAGAGGTGTTTCCGGTATGGATCGGTGAGCTAAGTGTGTGCAAGCACAAGAGGTCTACTTTGAAGGGGATTAGGGTCCCAACCCCGTCACGTATTTGAAATATTTTTCTGGCTTAAGGTTGAATACTTTTTAGACAGGCCTCGTATATCTGTCTCGTCACACAAACTGCCGTATTTAGGGGAATTAAGAAAGGAAATAGCAAGTCAGACAACCTTCCCGTTTTCAATCGATTTCCATAATGAAACTTTTTCTTTCTGTTTTCTATACAAAATTATACGTTTTCTCTTATTTTTTTATTTTTATAAAACTTTCCAGTTTGAGATTTTTTTCTGTCTTTCTTATTTCTTTTTTTAACTTCACTGATTCAAGCGTTATTTATATGAATATGAATGTGAACACTGGCGAGGGTAATTTGTTTCCGTTACTTTTTACGACGGGTGTACACTCGTTTTAATGATGATGATGACAGCCCCATCTTGTCATACTGCTTCTCTATCCACTTAACCTCTCTGCATAACCCGTTCTTCTCTTACGAATACAATGCCAGACAAAGTGTGAGAAAAAATACAGTTAACTATCTTCAGTATCAATATGAGACCCTCTCCATTTGTTTGCTATTTTCGTTTTGCTGGCGTTATTGTTGTGTTTGAGTTCAAAGTCCTATGGTTCATTCAGGGAGTAGGGTATACTTCAATAAAACTCAAGGAAGAACAGACGTATCTTTTGAAAAACTTCCACAGTACCGTGGAACTGCTTCTTACAGACTACAACATGGTCGTTTTCAAGTCCAATGTCCACAAATATCCGTTGAGTCGTCCGTTCAATTGGTCAAACTTCGTTCTCAATCCTTTAATAGTACTGTTTCATCATCAAACTGACAATCTCATTGACCCTTATCCTCGAATGGCTTTAACCTTGGTATGTGATGGACCATTAGTAAAAAAAAAAAAAAAATTAAGCTAAAAAAATTATTAAAACTCATTTATTCACTGGGTTTATGTTTCAGTGGATGGTGGCAAGAAATGAAGCTGGTTTTTTTTTCTTATGCCTTATGTATATTAAGGCCGGGAGGTAGGGGAGATGCAAACACCCTCGAAGAGACACTCTAGCTCTGCAAAAATTGTCATAAAAAACCGTTCTGTAATGCTTGAGATGATGCAGCCTTAGGACTGAGCTTGATCATACCCAGCTCTTAAATGTTCCTTCAACCGGAAATAACGATACGTCACATTTTATTTAACAGTGGAATACCTAGGTCCATCAAACAAAGAACTTTGATCTGTAAAAACAAAGGATGCTTTGCTCTTTTCTTACCAAAGGATTTTTTTGTTCTTCTTTCAAGGGGCTCAACGTTTTTTTGATTTTTTATCAGCATACATATCAGTATATCTAAATTCCGTGAAAATAAAATCTAGTTAATTTTCTTTAACTAAACTCTGATATTTAATTACATCAATACAGTAGAAGTATGTTTATCTGGGTTGCATCTAGAACGTTTACTATAAATAGACATAAAACTAGGAACGATAAATTCCTTTCTTATTTAATTAATGTTGTTGACTGGTAGAAATTCTAGACGTTTCTCACAAATCAATGTTTCTATTGAATTAATTCTAAACTTTATATTTCTTGTTTTTTTTGTTTTTGTTTTTTTGGAACTGCAATGGTTTAAGACAATGTGATTTTAAAAGTTAAAAATTTATTTCATTTCTATTTTTTTTTCAGATGAAGAGAACAAATGGAACGTTGGCTCTGAAAGGAAAAGTTGCAATTGCCAGTCAGCAAGCATGGCTCTTCAATGCGACCGTGAAAGACAATATCTTATTTGGTAGCGAAATGGACAAAGAAAAGTAATACTTTCTACTGGCAAGAATGGTGTAGGCGTAGAATATAACACATACATTTAAATGGACTCTGGAGTGAGAGTCCGTGAACTTACTGGATAAAAAAGGGAGGGTGTCTAATGAGTGTTGAAAGAAGCCAGCAGAAGAATGAAAGAAGATAAAACTAATGCGAAAAAGAATGTGAAAAAGACCAGCATAGGACATTGTTCGGACTGGGATCAAAGTGTAGTATGTGTTAAGTCCTTGATCAGTGAGGGAGAATCCTTTTTTTTATCCCAATCCAGGACGGAGGTGGCTTTTAGGGGGAGACAGATTTTCCCCTACATTAAACCGGCCTTGTGTTTAATGCTGTCCTCGTGGTGAGGGGGAAAGTAAATAAGGCCATTGAGAGTGTACAGATATGCTATTTTCATTGCTGAGTTTATTATTAGACTGGACTAGTTTCCGGAATGCTATAGAAGGGCACACGATTATAGCTAAGGGCTTCCCTAACTAAAAAGAAGTTGGATTTTTCATCCATAAATCCTTTAGGATTCTTTTTGTAAAGTTGATGGGTACATGATTTTAACATAGCTAATATAAGCTAGTTAAAGTGAATGAAAATTTTCCTTTAAGTTTTACAATATTATTGAGATGTCGTATGTCTTTAAGTGTACCTATTATTATTTACTCACTAGGAGTTATCACACTGGTCATCGTCAGTGGTCACCCACTGCCGACAACCTGTGGTATTCCCTGGAGGCTGAGTGACAACAAGTCTCCTCAGGCCTCCAGTATGCTCCACCTCTTTTCGTTCATCACCGCTGATGACCTTGCGGTAATCGCAACAGCCACCTACCAACGATTTCCCGCTGATAAGGGCCATTGGTCCCCTCTGGGGCCCGAGTGGCAACAAGCCTTCCCAAGGTCCCAGAGCTGTCCGCGCTCTTCCAGTGGAGGTCTGGTTTTGCGCCTTCCCTCCTCGACCCTCTGTCCATAATTTTCGTGGCGTCAGCCTATGCTTGCGCCTCTCTCGTGCGGTTGTATTTTCCCCGGTTCTGTTGTTTTGTGCTTCCATGTGTTTGTTCTCCATTCGTTGCTTATGTGGGTTGGTTTCCGCATTCGAGGACATTTCTCAGGATTGTAGCTGTTTTGATCATTACTGTCCTTTGTATGGTCTCAGTTATCCCTTTGATTCATATTTCTCCTAGTCTTTTCTCCATGTTTTTGGGGACTGTTCCTAGTGCTCCTATGATTATTGGTGTTATACTGACTTTCTTCATGTTCCATATTCCTTTCTTCTTCTTCTTCTTCTTCTTCTTCTTCTTATTATTATTATTATTATTATTATTATTATTATTATTATTATTATTTGTACTCACCATGGGTTCTCACACAGATCATCGTCAGTGATTGCTCACCAACAATAACCAGTGGTACTTCCTGGAGTCTGAGTGACAACAAGCCTCCCCATATTTCCAGTATTCTTCACCTCTTTTCGATAACCACCAAAAATAACCTTGCGGTATCGCAACAACCTCTTACCATTGATTTCTCGCTGGTAAGGACCATTGGTCTTCTCTGGGATTTAGGTGGCAATAAGCTTCCCCAAGGTCCCAACATTCTCCGCACTCTTCCAGTGGAGGTCTGGTTTGTGCTGTCCCTCCTCGATCTTATCCTCCTCGACCCTCTACAAATATGTTGTCTGGTGTCAGCCGGCACCATGTGTACGGTACACATATGAAGTAAGGTGTTTTCTCAGTCGTATAGGCAAAATAAGAACAGTTCGTCTCACTTTTTTTGCTCAAATGAGCTGCGTCCACTAGTTTCTTGTAAATAGGAATAGGTTTGCTTAATTTTAACAATAGTTAATTTCTTCATTATTTTGTTCGTTCCAGATACAAAAAGGTGATCCATGCATGCGGGCTGGAAACAGACTTGGAATTATTGGCACAAGGCGACGAGACTGAAGTAAGTTTGAAAATTCGTACTCGCAGATATTTCAGTGTCAATTTTGTTTCATCGTGATTTAAAGTAAAATATTTTTTTTTGTTTTGTGCAGCAACGCAAAATGATTGTCCTAACATGAAAATGATTGTCCTAACATGAAATTTTCTTTTCGCATTTTTTTTGTAATACTTTCAAATCCAGCACAGGTGCAACTATTTATTTTTTTAATATCTTCTATTCAGATCGGCGATCGAGGCACGAATTTGAGTGGTGGTCAAAAGCAGCGCGTAAGTGTGGCTCGAGCTGTTTACAGTGAGAGAGAAATCTACCTTTTAGATGACCCGTTGTCTGCCGTCGACGTCCACGTGGGAAAGCATATATTCAACGAATGCTTCAAGAAACTCATGAAAGGAAAAACACTTATATTAACAACGCATCAATTGCAGGTAAATTTACCTGAGATTCGTTTTTTAAAATTTATATGAGTAAAAGCGAATGTGCACTTTTGAGTGTATTTATTTGACGAGTTTCATAAAAGATTCTGACAAAATGTAACTGTTCTTATATCGTACATATAAGAATTAAAGTAAAAGTAAAAATTAGATCTCTTTAAGAATGAATAAAGATATGATCATTGGAATCAATCTGTTGGGCTTAAACCATTAATGTCTGACTACAAATTATATATATATATATACAGGGTGTCTCAAAAAAATGTACTCACTCTTAGAATGACGAGAAAACCTTTATTTACCTTGGTGCGCGTTATCAGCTTTGTTTGAACAATAATGGTCATCAGTTTGAACATTTGCGAACATGATTCTTCAATTACAGCTGTCTCATGTATTCGATGCTATTTCATTTCACTCTATGTTCATGAATAAAAGTTTTCTCGTCATTCTACGAGTGAGTACATTTTTTTGAGACACCCTGTATATATATATATATATATATATATATATATATATTAAGGGAGACGCGAGAGCGCTCTATTCCTTAATAGACCTCACGAATGGCCTATACTGGAAAATCTCATTTCTTTGATCAATCATAACTCCAAAACCAATTAACCAAATTAGTTAAAACTTTGCACAAAATTTTTATTAGATAGGTTCTATAAGTGTGTAGAATTTCAGCATCATTAGTCAAGGCAACCCAGAGATCTAAAAAGGTCAGGCATGATTTTGTGTTATCCGTGTGTACGTACGTACGTACGTACGTATGTGCCACCCTGTATCTCATCAACTATTTGATGGATTCAGCTGATTTTTGGCAGAGATAGAGGTTCTAGGGTCTAGTTGATGGCATTTTAATTTCAGTTTACCATATACCTTAGTTTTCTAGAAAATTCTAAAAAACCTTAAAAATGACCATTGTATTGAGGCATAGCCTTTACAAAAGTAGCGACATTCCATGAAAAATGCCAGTATACTGAAATCATATTCCCTTAATGGGGTTAAGATGAAAATTCATATACACTAAATGTACAAAAGCAAGGAAATTCCTAAATGTTTACACTTTTATTGTTATTAAGGGTATGACTACATATCAACCAAACAATTTCATTATCACATCACTACAGTATAAATCTCTATGCATGAGTGGATGAAGTGTGTGAGGTGCGCTAAAGAAAAATTCCTACCAGTAAAATACATAGGCCTGTTGTGCTCGCATACCCTTAATGACAATAAAAGTGTAAAAATTTGGGAATTTCCTTGCTTTTGTACATTTAGTGTATATGAATGTTCATCTTAACCCTATTAAGGGCATATGATTTCAGTATACTGTCATTCTTCATGGAATATATATATATATATATATATATATATATATATATATATATATATATATATATATATATAATTGTTGTATTAACTTACATATGTAAGTTAATACAACAAAAGATATAAGAGGCATCTAATATATTTGATTAGTGAACATCCGGATAAAACTGAAGCTCAATATACTGGATAGAGCATTAATAGCACTAGATACAGTGAAAGAATAAAATAAGGTGCGAATCAAATTTTATTACTTTGCTTAATTTAAAGTACTTTGCTTGAACATTGAATGCTAATAAAATTTGATTCGCACCTTATTTTATTCTTTCACTTTATCTAGTGCTATATATATATATATATATATATATATATATATATATATATATATATATATATATATAATTGTAAAGATACAATATTTAGTAGAACATCAGAAGTTCAAATCAAGGAGCTTCATATCATGAATTTTCATGGATTTTCAATCTCATATTTCATCTCTAGAATTGATTGCTCTATTAAATTTGAAAATCCATGGATTAAGGATATTAAACTCCTTGCTTTGAACTTCTGATGTTCTAATGAATATTGTATCTTTACGATTTTTTATTCTCATTTTTCATCTCTAGAATTGATTACTCTATTAAATATATTGAGCTTCATATTATCACGATAGATTATTATTAAACGACAATTCAATTATCTTTAATTTAATTAAACACTTATATATATATATATATATATATATATATATATATATATATATATATATATATATATATATATATATATATATATATATTAAAACGGATTTGTCGGGATACCTTAGTGCAGTTTCACGCTTGATACGATCATCAGAAGTATAGTGTAAGTCCTAATACACATAAATTCAAGTTGTATTGGATGAGAAGTATTTAATTACCATATTAGATTTGTTTTTAACTTCTACATTTTATATTTATGTTGTACGTAGCATTGATTCTGTGGGATGGATGAAACAGAAGTAATATTAATTGACTTAAATTGACTTTTTTTATTATCTATTTAAGAGTATACGAGCACAACAGGGCTATGTATTTTACTGATAGGAATTTTTCTTCAGCGCACCTCACACACTTCTTCCACTCATGCATAGAGATTTATATTGTAGTGATGTGATAATGAAATGGTTTGGTTGATATGTAGTCATACCCTTAATGACAATAAAAGTGTAAAAATTTGGGAATTTCTTTGCTTTTGTACATTTAGTGTATATGAATTTTCATCTTAACCCTATTAAGGGCATATGATTTTAGTATACAGGCATTTTTCATGAAATGTCGCCACTTTTGTAAAGGCTATGCCTCAATACAATGGTCATTTTTAAGGTTTTTTAGAATTTTCTAGAAAACTAAGGTATATGATAAACTGAAATTAAAATGCCATCAACTAGACCCTAGAACCTCTATCTCTGCCAAAAATCATCTGAATCCAACAAATAGTTGATGAGATACAGAGTGGAACATACGTCCGTACGTACACACAGATAACATGATTTCATGATTGAACTTTCTGGATCTCTGGGTTGCCTTGACTAATGATACTGAAATTCTACACACTTATAGAACCTATGAAAAGAAAATTTTGTGCAAAGTTTTAACTAATTTGGTTTATTGGTTTTGGAGTTATGATTGATCAAAGAAATGAGATTTCCAGCATAGGCCATTCGTAAAGTCTATTAAGGGATAGAGCACTCTCGCGCCTCCCTTGATTTAAGACACAACCGGCATGACCAAGAAAACCAATGAGGACGCTTGTACACTCCTGCTATAATTAATTAACCTTTTGTTAATATGTGTGTATCTTTTTATTTCTATAATTGTTATGCTATAAATACAGTAAAAACGTTACATTTCCTTTTTAAGCATGTCAAGTTCGAACGCAGACCCTACGATGATGTTTTAACCTTTGTGATCAAAATAAAATATTCTTAACCAATTACTGTAGTTTCAGAATATATGAGGGTCTCTCTTCATGTTCAAATTATGAATACAACAAAATGAAGTTGTTCGGCGCGAACGAAGGCCTTACAATATTATTGTTCCCGCTTTCATTAAAATGATATATACGTAACCAAATAACATGTGTCATGTACTTACAGAATATATATATATATATATATATATATATATATATATATATATATATATATATATATATATATATATATATATATATATATACATATATATATATATATACATATATATATATATACATATATATATACATATATATATATATACATATATATATATATATATATATATATATATATATATATATATATATATATATATATATATATATATATATATATATATATATGGTTTATTATACACGCGTCGTTGAAGATCACGGAGTTTTCCTTCTTCGCTATCTTTCTTGCTAATTTCTCGACGCGGCGAGCGATTCTTTTTGGTTATTAATTGGTGGAGTATGGCACCTAACGTTGTATCGTGGGTCATTCCTCTAGCGCTTTCGGTCTCTCGACCGTCTTCAAGAGGCTGTGTCTTATTGTTACTAAGAGCCGTATTTATAGTTTTATTATTAGTTAGGTGCCATACTCCACCAATTAACACCAGAAAACCGACGAATCGCTCGCCGCGTCGAGAAATTAACAAGAAAGATAGCGAAGAGAGAAAACTCCGTGGTCTTCAACGACGCGTGTATAATAAATGACTTGCTGCCGAAATATACATATATATATATATATATATATATATATATATATATATATATATATATATATATATATATATATATATATATATATGAAGGCCTATCTCCAAAACCCTAGGAAGTGTTAGTGAACAAACAAGCAGACACGAATCACAACTTTGGTGTGTAGAATATGTTATATGTTTTAAGCGTGTATACCAAATGCTTAAGATCGGGTTATATTTATTTCAGTTCTTAAAAGATTGCGATCACATCCTTGTGATGGACCAGGGTCGAATTGTCGAAAGTGGCACTCATGAAGAAATCCTAAAAATGAACGGTTATTACAAACGGATGATTGAGACTTTTCACACTAACCTGTTGACAACGAAAAATAAAAATCGGAAGACGGGTAAGCATTAGGAATCCCTTATCTCTTATATATATATTTTTTATTTTTTTATTTTATACGTACATAAAAGTAATCCTTGGACACGTGTTTCTGGCTCACAGCCGTCATCAACATGGCTAACTTAGACAAAGATCGAACCTTCGGTATTGATGTCTATAGTCCAGCGTTCTACCACTGGACCAAGACGCTCTGTCTAGAAATATGTACGATTTTTATCACCTAAATATTTAATGTATTTTTATGTAATTATTTTTATTGGTGACTGTAGCGTTCGTTGTTTTTTGTTAACTATTATTTCGATTTTCTCACTTCCTAAGTGATTAAGAGGCAGAAAATTGCATTATTAGTCGCCCTTACCTTCATAACGCTGTAATCACCAATAAAAATAATCACATAAAAATGCATTATATATATATATGTGTGTGTGTGTGTGTGTGTGTGTGTGTGTGTGTGTGTGTGTGTGTTTCGTCTTTTATTTTGTTTTCCGGAATATCAACCCTTTTCAGATTAATTAATGTCCAATCTAGGCATATTAGTAAGCGTTATATGTCTACATATATGTATTAATATGCTTGCTTTTAACTAGCTATTCAACTAGGAAATGCCTATATGGACACCTTCCATCTATCTCAGTCTCGCTAAGTGAGAGAAGGTTTCGGCTTGCTGGTAACTTCTAGAGAAGTAAGTCAGAATCTGTGACTGACATCTTATCGAATTCATTAAGCGACAAAAGATCGTTTAGAAGACCTCATCACATATACATCGACCAGCTTGTAGACGACTGGAAGACCTGTCGACAGTGACGTCTGACAAGAGATGGTTCGAGAGAAGAATCCAAGAAGAATTCTCGACATGATTGAGTTATTCATGATGTAAATTCATGTGTATAACATTGAATGCAATTTCAGGTCATACCCAGGTTCTGCTATTTAACCCATAAATCTCACAGTGACAGTAACTATCGCTCTGGGTCAGAGTGGATCTGATATTAATGTCAACTAATTGGTGACCCCCACGCTCAACAAAGCTTCCAAATTAGGAACCTTACCATCGTATTACATATCATAGCCAGGACACTAATTTCTTGATAATCCTTTGTGTACCTCTAATGGTTTTATTGAGATACCACGTGTAACCGCGTAGCCATCTTGAATTGTATTAGCCATAAGCCATAACAGAACACACTGGATTAGAGTGAATGTCTATTTATTTAATTCTGCAATTTTTTCCGGCCTGAGTAGTTTCATCGTATTTTCCTACAAACTTTCCATTACTGTTTCAAGTTGGCATTGAAGAGAGCCTCTTCACAACCAACCAGATGTTTACATTATATTTTGCGAATTGATTAACGTGTTACATAGCCCAAAGAGATCGTCTCCGTGTTGACCTGTATGAAATCATTTACTTAAAAAATCCATTTACATTAATTGTTCGATCAATTCAGTTATTAAAACCATACTTTCTCCCAACGCCTGTCGTCGTGCTGTAGCATTACATTACTTTCTCGACAAAATTACAGACTCTCCACCAGAGAGCGTTAGACTCGAGTTATCTGCCTTTTGGAAATGCCAGGCGGCTCTGTATCGATGATTATAAAAAGCGGTAAACAGCAAAAAGGCATTCTCTTTTTTTCTTCCGGTGTTTGCCACGACAGATCACCTCATCCTAGATGTCGGTCTGACGGCTGCTTTGGTGGATATCTTGACAGCATGTGCGCACCCACACAAACATACACTTTGGTATGCAAGGTATCTTCTCTCAATTTACACACACACTTACACACACATCATTCTACTCGGACTTTTTAGACACGTTATCGTGGACTCAATTTCATAACAAACACAATGTGGGCGAATGCGTACACACACACACATACCTTTTACACACTCTTTGTACGCATTCTAACTGACTCTTCATGGTGAACCCAGTCGGGTACGCGAACAATACATGCCTTTTTTTTTAATTCTATATTGTCTTCGAGTTGTTACTTTTATCTTCATCAGCAAACTTGTATTCTAAACATAAATATACGGGGCCTGTCTAAAAAGTATCCGACCTTTATTTTTTCCGTGTGAAATGGAGACGATAGGGCGGCGTCACTCTACACAGTGAAGGAAGACACCTTCATGCGCATGTGTGAATTTTATCACCGCCTTCCTACGCATTTGTCGCTGCCTGTCGGTCGCTGAGTGAGGTGCTACACAACGTGTTCGTCGGATTACCGATTCTCTCAAGATGACTGAACGTGTTGAGCAAAGGTACTGCATCAAATTATGTCAAAAGCTTGGTGATCTCAAAACAAAACAATTTGTAAGATTCAGCAGATGTTTGGAGAAGAGGCGATGGGTGTAACACAAATTAAGAAGTGGTTCAATCGATTTAAAAAATGGCCGCACATGAGCGGAGAGTGACCAGTGTTCTGGCAGGCTCCAAACTGCTCAGAGTGCAGCTGTTGTTGAGAGGGTGCGAAATTTGGTGATGAAAGATCGTCGTTGAACCGTGCGGGAGATCGCTCAAGAGGTCGGAGTGAGTAAAGATTCAGCACATGCAATTTTGCGTGATGATTTGAACATGCACAGAGTGGCTGCGAAATGTGTGCCTAAGTTGATGTCGCAGGAACAAAAGGACCTCCGTTTTCAAGTTTCATAGGACCTTCTGGAAACCGCCAACACTGATCCTGGGTTTCTGAACATCGTGATAACTGGAGATGAGTCATGGGTGTAATGGTACAAACCAGAAACAAAAAAAGACAGTCGTCGCAATAGAAGCATCCCAAGTCTCCAAGGCCAACAAAAGTGCGACAGGTGCGAAGCCAAATCAAAATGATGCTGACTATCTTCTTTGATATATGTGGAATTGTGCATCACGAATTCGTACCGAAAGGACAAATAGTGACAAAGGAGTACTATCAAGATGTCCTCCGACGTTTCCGTGACGCAGTCTGGCGTAAAAGACCAGACATGTGGACGGCGAAAAACTGGCAACTGCATCATGACAACGCCTCCGCACATTCATCCCAATTGATCCAACATTTCTTAACCAACCATGAAATTCCAGTCGTTCGCCAATCTCCCTACTCCCCAGACATGGCTCCTTGCGACTTCTGTTTTATTACGAAAATTGAAGACGCCACTGAAAGGTTCCCGTTTTGAGACTAGAGAAGAGATAATGCGGAACGCGATGGCGGAGATGAACACCATTCCAAAAAAAGACTTCCAGAGGTGTTTTCGGCAGTGAATGGATCGGTGGGCTAAGTATGTGCAAGCACAAGGGGCCTACTTTGAAGAGGATTATGGTCCCAACCCCATCAGGTATTTCGAATATTTTTCTGGCCTAAGGTCGGACACTTTTTAGATAGGCCTCGTATATAGGAGTAGCGGTGCTGCCTAAACGTCGACCAAAAATCTCTCTAGTGCAGACGTGTGCAAATGAAATCCTCGCATTGAAAAATAGAAAATATTATTGCGCGTGTTAGCAAACTTTATTCAATATGGCTAAAAAAGCATAAAAATTAAACTTCTTGTAAAAATCTCTTCGAGAAACTGCTGTTTTTAATGGTATATTTTTGCTTAACCCTTTAAGTATAACATAAATGTAATGAGAACCGTCTCAGCGCAGGAATCCTTCCTGATTGTGAACACCTTTTCTTTGGCTCGTGATGTCGTCTGTGGTGGCGTTGAATCTCCTCCGGGTCTGCTGAATGACGATTTCGTGATTCTGTGAAGGCAAGATTACTTAGCAAGACAATTCGACGATAGAATAACTCAACAAACGGCTAGGTCTTTTCATAACAATAATTATTTAACAAAAATGAACGGTGGGTTTTTAACTTTAACCCAAAGTCTGTTTTGCGATAATGGCTTGTTTACTAACTATCCCGTCTTCATTCTCTCTGCGTGCGTGTGTGAATCTCTACGATTTCCCAGTGTTAAACAGCTGGACTTAATCTATGTCTGGAGAACCGTGTGTGTGTGAAACTCCCTTTTCAAAGCCTTAATTAAGTTGTGACTTGTCTACTGAACGGTGGGGGGGACACTATTGTTAACACCTCCCAGACAAGAAGCTGTTCGCGCAGCATCTCGTCCGGTGATCCCCTAGCCCGGCGGAGACGTCCGTTCTCGACCAATTCTTAGATCTCACTCCCTTGTGATCGCCTTTTCGCCTCAAATAACAAAGACGAAAAGCGTATAACTCATACTCTCTCTCTCCCTCTCTCTCTCTCCCTCTCTCTCTGTGTCTTCGGTTCTCTCTGACGCTATCCAGATAAAACAATCATTGGGGGAGAGGAGGCTCTCGCCATAATACGACACGAGCAATTACAATTCTCCTTTTGGCCTTTTCTTCTTTCCTGTTATCGCAAAAGACTTATTCCCTTTCTTTCTCTAGGGGGCTCGCGCGACCACCCAACGAGTTGACATCCATCAGTATCTAAAAGACTCTTGACCAAATTCGTACGGGCGTTATCAGATCCCAGTTCCCTGTGGCTTTACTCATCCATTGTAGCGGGATAATTGCTACAGGCACTTACACGCTCTCTCCCGCCAGGCTGGCGCCGTCTCTCGGCTAAGGTTTGGACAGTCAAAAATAGGTACTAGCTCCCAGACTTCCACTTGTTTCTACGTGGGGCCTGATCTCCCCGATGCATTCCAGTGCACCCTAGGGTGCAGACTCCGTCGCTGAAACCACTGTTTCACAAAGTAGTAACATAGCAAAAAGGCAGCCACCCTATTTTAGCATCGTTTTAAAATAAAAATGATTTGTTAGCTTCCGAGATTTGACTAATTATAACACTGATCAGAGCGATAAAGAAGCGGCAATGTTGCCGACATTGTTCTGGTGGCTTTTTTTTAAATGTTTCACAGTACATGTAAGATTTGCTTTGTTTTAAGGATGGGGAAACTGTTTTGTCGTTTACCTCAAAAAATAATGTCATAGATAAACATTTTATATATATATATATATATATATATATATATATATATATATATATATATATATATATATATATATATAATTATTTTTATTTACACAGACATGTACAAAATCTGCGACACTGGCATGTCGATGTTATCGATCAACAGTTATTATAAACTGAGATCTCTTCAGGCAGAGTTAGAATCTGATCTTAACCTGATCATATTTGGAAAGAATGAAATGGAGAAGAAAAAGAAGAAAAAAAGAAATTTCAGATTTCAAAATTTAGGAAGTCATGTGGTTTGAGACCGTTAAAAATCAAAAAGTTAAAATCAAGATATAAAATATTAAAAAATATAAAGCATAAAATATAATAAAATAAAGTAAAAAGAGAGAGATATGATAAAAAAGGGTAGAATAAAGATAGATAGATAGATAGATAGATAGATAGATAGAAAAAATGAAATCGTCTGTTGATTCAGACAGAAAGTGGAAAGGGAACATACATGCAACATAATGTTTCAAAAAATCCTTGAACAGTTTCTTCAACTTGGGCGAACCACATATTCTCAAATCAGCTGTAATTCGTAGCAGGCTATATGGGTATGAGTGTTCAGACGTGTGTGTGTGTGATCTCAAATCAGTTGTAATTGGTATATGTGTAAGAGCGTGCAGGTGTGTGTGTGAGATGGGAGGCAGGGGTTGTTAATCTATTGTGTCACTAATTTTATATTTACACTGTTTTATTTTTCTTTAAAGTTTATCAAATTATCATTAATTAATTAATAAATCAAACAAATTTACTAGCAGATTAATTAAGTTTACATAATTAGTGGTAATAATAATAATAATAATAATAATAATAATAATAATAATAATAATAATAATAATAATAATAATAATAATAATAACAATCAATAATAATCAATAATAATTAATAAAAAAAAGTAATAGTCAGGTAAAAAATAAAATAATCAGGAAATATTAGAAGGTAATAGTAAATAATAAAATTAATAATATAGAAGTAGGTAGCAGTAGTATTAATCATAATGGTTGTAAATATGGTAATATGAATAATTTTATTAATTATAGTAGAATTAGTAGTTGCAATAATACTGATCATATTAAAACTGGTAATAATAATAATGATAATAATAATAATAATAATAATAATAATAATAATAATAATAATAATAATAATAATAATAGCCATATTAATAATAATGATCACAATGGTAGCCACAATGATCATAACAATAGTTATAATGATAATAAAAAAGAAGAAGAAGAAGAAGAATACAAATAGTGGTAATAATAGTAATAATAATGATAATAATAACAGTAATAATAAAATAATAAAAATAATAAAATTATAAATAATGACATTATCGTTAATGGTAATACCACCATTTCTACTAAAACTAATAATAACAATAGTAGTAAAAGCCAGATGACGGTAACTATGGTAATATTAATATTATTGACAATAGTAATAATAAAAGTGGTTATATTGTCATTGTTACTGCTACAAACAATAATAATTATTATGATAATAATAGTAAAAAGAACATTAATATTAATAATAATAGTAATAATCTCGATAATAGTGCGAAAATGGCAAATAATATTTAAAAATATTAACCATGATAATAATCAATAATAATAATAATCTATAATAGTAAGCAATAGTTGGATAAAAAATATAAGGGAATATTAGAGGATAAAGAAAAATAACGAAGATGGCAATTAATATTATTCATAATAGTTGTAAATATGATAATAAAAAAATAATTTGATAATAGAGAAATTATCTGTTGTAATAATACTAATAATATTAATAATAGTAAAAATAATAGTGATAGCTATAATAATGATAACAATGGTAACCACAATAATCTTAATAATTGTAATAATAATGATAATGATAATAATAAGAATAATAGTACTATTAATAATAGTAGTAAAAATAATAATAATATTAATTTATAAAACTAATAATAATAGTAGAGGTGGTTATTCTAATAGTAGATATAATGGTGGTTATAAGTAGTAATTGTAGCAAATACTGTAAAAGATAATAATACCTACAACAATAATAATTAATTAGAATGGTATAAAATGATAGTTATGTTGACAAATTACCGTTAGTGGATAGGTAAAGTGTTTTTGTTTTTTTAGATAGTATTAGCTTGAAGGGTTATAAGTGAATTACTGAGAAGGTGTAATCTATTATGCCTACAGTTAATTGAGGTTCCTTTTTTATTTAGAAGTTTGCACCTACACTAAATTTAATTATTTCAAGTTTTTCAGTTAGGCAAAGATAACATGGTCAGTTCAGGGAACTGCAGCTGCTGGTTCTTCTAATGGTGTTCCAAAACACTGTTGGTAATTGATTATTGTGGGTATTACCTTTCTATATATTACTGGGAATTATCCCAGTAATATATAGAAAGTGAGGTTCTTTTTTGGTAGGTAGAGTTATTAAAAGAGCATATATATATATTATTAAAAGAGCATATATATATATATATATATATATATATATATATATATATATATATATATATATTGTAAAATGCGAGATCCAACACGGTTTGTTGTTGTTGATCACTCTTCGTTGCTTGATGTAAAACCCGCCGATTTGGCATTTACAAAGTAAAATTCCTCCTAACTTCTAAGCTAATTTGTGGTGGCCAACAGGTAGGTCTCTTGACTGCGAATCAGTGGCGATTTGTGATCGGAGTTCGCGCCTGCCGACCGCCCGGAATTCGCTGAAGATTGCGTAAGCATGAAACAACGATGTCTGTAGGTAATAAATAATTAATATTTATTTCTAATATATATATATATATATATATATATATATGGGGGGGTTGTGGGGTGTGTGTGTGTGTGTGTGTGTGTGTGTGTGTGTGTGTGTGTGTGTGTGTGATTGGGGTGACGGTGGTGAAGTGGTTAACGACACGGACTGAAAACCTGGTTGTGCCAAGTTCGAATCCAGTTCGTTCCATAGAAACACTTTCATCAAACACACACCTAACCTTATCCAAGGAGAGGAGGTAAATACAATATACATGATGATTTGAAAGTAACTCCTTATTTTTAAGTGCTCGTAATTCATTACTAAAATACAATTCTTACAAAAAATGGATATGATAAGAAAGTGTATAGCATAGGGTTTTATTTAGCATTCGTCACCAGCTTTTCAAGTCGCCCGAGACAACATCAAGTGATTTCAAACATAACTCTTTTTTTACTAATGAGTCACCAAGGCTAAAAACACTCGAGGATAAGGGCTGGATTAATTGACAGTTGAGTGATAGCCGACTCAGGTAACAGCAATTCCTCACATTTCATAGGCGATGTTTCTGACAAAGCGAGAAAAATTGCTGCTTTAAACTGTTAATGTATCCACCTTATTAACTCTTTTTCTGTGGTGTTTTCTTTGCCTTGAAAATGTTCCGTGTAAAATCAGTTAATGTGGTTCCCAGGTGGTTAACATTCACAAAAGGAGCTCCTATGGGATTGTTTATTAATTTGTTATCTTTTAGAAGATCCAATTTTTATTATTATTTTTTGTATATTTAAAGGGGTTCGTGATTATGATAATGGATGCCATCGCGGACTATGAAATGGCTACGCGGAGTTCAAATCCAATCGAATCTACTTTATTACATTTACACATTAATAATAGTGTTTGGAAAAATATGAACCGCCCCCACAAATAAATATGGGTAAAATAGCAACTTGTGTTTGGTTAATCGCATACCATGTGTCGTTTAGAATTGGTTATTGTATTTCGGTATTAATTCAAAAAGTGTTGATATGCCTTAAAGCAGACAAACCAAACAGTTGTCTCCATTTAAAGGAAGATTATTTTATATTCTTTTTTTTTTTGATTTGCAGAGGTTCCTGAATCACCGAATCAAATCATTAACAAGAAACCGAAATCGACAACTCAGATTAGTAATTTGAGTAGTAGTCCATCAAATGGCTCTTTCAGAGATGAAGAGAAGGCAAATATTGAATCAGGTAAGAATTGTAATGAATTCGGAAAGAAAGTTGACAAAAATGGATAATCTTCGGATGAGTCTATTCGAATTCATTTTTAATGACCACGTGTTCGGGTATATCTTTCCTGTACATGAGGCCGCCATTTTTGTGTTTTGTTATCGTGGATAACATAACACATTACTCAATAAGTCTCGGACCTAACTAATAAAACAACAACTTTTAGGCCAAATTTGACTGTATTCATCAACATAGTCTCCTTCTAGGGTGATACACAGATTCCAGCGCTTCTCTAAAAATTGGATGCCTTATTTGTCAAACGATTTCTCTTTGGCCTCAAAATACGCTTCAGTTTCTGAAATCACTTCGTCATTGGAGATGAATCTCTTTATCCAGAGCATTCTTTCGGGGTCTTCAAACAGCCAATAGTTGATATGGGGAGTATTTGGAGAATAAGATGGCTACGGAAGCAATTCGAAGTGCAATTCATGTAGTTTGTTGCGATTAAAAAAAAAAACTTTCCTACTGATGTTTGTGTCTTGGTCGCTTTGGGCGGCTTTCACCTGCTGTTGTCCACTCAGCTGACTACTGATTTGACTGATCGATTGTGAGCAAATGCGGCATCCACTTTGAACGCAGCTTTCTCATTGACAAATGGTCATACAAAATGGTGAATACACTGCTTTCAATTCCTCTGCTATCTCACGAAACTGCAATTCACGATCTACCAAAACGAGTTAATGAACTTTTTTTTATGTTTTCCGGGACAAGTGTCGAATTTGGGCAACTTGAGCGTTCAGCATTATTTGTGTCTATACAATCACTTCCAAGTCATTATACGACCTTTTAACCGTTGTTTCCGACAGAGCAGTTCAAATAACACTATTGCTTCCCCTGATCAGTATTTTTTACAATCAGAAAGCAATGTTTTCTCAACACATAAAATTCAGCTTTTGCCATGGTTTTGAAAGTTTGCAACAGTAGTTTCACTTAAATAACAGTAATTTGTAAACTAATAATTAGATTGGGCTCAACTTTTGACACGTGCCACTTGAGGGTTAGTACTTTATGAAAATCATGTTGATTTTTATTAGTAGCGCCAATTATAAATCAAGCCGGGACTTATTGAGTGATTGTTATGGGCGTCGAAAGAAAGGGAAACGGAAAATAGTAAGGAAACAGTTGGATTTACACGCACATACATTTATTCATAGAAAAAGTGTGTTTGGAGACAAACGTGAAAGTGTGATACGAAACATGTAAAATGGTGCACGCTATAATATGAATGGCGACTGGGAATAGACCAGCGACACCTGGAAAGATAGGAGACGTTGAGAAAAGACCAAATGAACTCATCGGGTCAGCAATCCAAAGTTCATCTAATATATGCTACAGAAGAAAATACAGGAAAATGCCCTCAAGATCCACCAAAAAGGAGGAAGGATGATGGATTAAAATGAAACTATTGACAAACGACTCAGATAGACCAATGGATAACGAATAAAGAACAATACACGGACTCCCCATGCATCTGTGGACGGAAATATAATTCCCAATAAAGGAATGAAGATTCATCGAAGCAAGATGGGATGTGCTTTTAACCCAATGACTTATAAGCAACGCTCTGTTATCACAGATAAGACGTCGGAAAACCAAGGCCAGGACGCAACCCACAGTGCCGAGGATATCCATACAGTTGCGCCAGAGAGTGATATGAAACTTTCCAGAATAAAATTCCCACCGGCCAGCAGTTCAGAAGAATGGTGCATGCTTGACCATACAATAAACAATGCACTACATAAAGAATGAGATAGAAAGAAATATGGTCAACGGTTGGAAAATTGTGGTCATGTTATATACCGGATTTGTATGGCATTGTATGGTAAAAAAGGGGAATCAACTAAACCATTAGTCAAGAAAAACAGACGACAGAGGGAGATGGAAAACTTAAGAAATAACGTGGCTCTGGGCCAAAAGGAATATCACATGGTAATATAATAGAAAGTGTCCACTGTATAGCTATCTCTGTGAAGGGAAAATATTTTTTTTTACTTATTTAAAATTTTTTATAAATTATCTCCATTGACACTTTGGATAATTTAGGAATTGTAGTATCTTACATTTAGAAACAACAACGTGTATCATAATTACCTCACTTACATTGTATAATTATCTCCCTTTGTATATTTCTCTTTCATATATAAACGAATGCTGACGAAGATCGCTCTCTTTAGAAGAAGGTCTCGGAAGCGTAAACATCAAACCATGTCTCTCTTTCTTATTCATTCTACGTTCTCGCTTCGCATTATATGTATAAGTATCTATTATGTCGCCAGCCGAATATTAATAGATTCACATAACAATTGACAAGCGAGAACATTATAAATGGCGACGAGAATTTTAAACAACTCACGTAAAAAAAAAAGAAAAAAACACTTCGAATGAAGGTCGTTACAAGGCGACAGGAATTTTAAACAACTCACGTTTAAAAAAAAAAAAGAAAAAAAGAAAAAAGGAACACTTCGAACGAAAGTCGCTACAAGGCGACGAGAATTTTAAACAAACTCATGTTTAAAAAAATAAAAAAATAAAAATACGAAACGAAATACGAAGAAACGAAACGAAAACTAAACGATACGAAGAACGAAACGAAAGAACAGAACACACGGAGTGAATAAAGAGACAATTTTGACCAAACTTTGATGTTGCTCCGGAACTTTTCGAAGAGCCCGTGCCAAAACAAAAACGGTGAAGTTTTGCACGGAAACCTTCAGATACTGAAAAGGCAAGAAAGAAACAGGTCCCTGGCCGAAACGAAAGAGGAAAACCGACAAATGCGGCCAAACTCTGATATTGCCCAAAATCATTCAAAGAGTCCGTATCAGAGACAAAGAACAGAAGAAGGTTTTACACACACAAAAAAACAAAACTTTCAGATATTAAAGCCCAGACATAATTCTACTACATAAGAAGAGAGCTGGCAAAGTCCAAAAAAGTGCCACGTAACTTGGCAGAAAGGACAGATAGTCTCTATACAGTGCCCACGTGCAAACAACGACTAGTTGATTTAGCAGGGAATGCTATCAACACTTCGAATGAAACGAAATAATCCACGTGCAGACAACGACTAGTTGATTCAGCAGGGAATGCTATCAACACTTCGAATGAAACAAAATAAACCAAGAACACTGAAGGAAAAAAAAACCCAAAAAACAACGTAACTGGGATAAAAACTCCTTAAAGGAAAAAAAAAAAAACAACGAAAAACGTAAACAACCAGATTTATCGGTGTAGCGCACAGTTAAAAAAAAACGGAATCTAACACCTTTGATTCCCACGTGGCAGCAATGTGCGAAGAAAGGAAAAAAAAGGAAAAGAAGAAAAGCAGTGACATATGCAGACAGAGAAAGAAGGAGAGAGTTTCGACGTCTAACCCAAGACAACTCTTCACGCGGACAAATTCAGACAGCTCCCTTGAAGAAGAGAGAATAGGAATCAGAAACAGATTGATTCAAAAGAGTCGAAAGCCGATTTCCTCCCCCCCCCTCATCCTGCAGACGACGTAAGTTGGTCTTCAATTATGTATCTTGCAAAGTAAAAAAAAAAAAGAAAAAACGATTTCCTCCTTGACTGAGACAATTGTATAATCGGTGATCCCCATTAAAATCAGAGAATCACCATGGACATATTGCATACATAAGTGATGGACAATAATGGACTGTACTCCCCCCACTTATCATACGCACGCACGCGTACACTTAATTAAGGTGGAGAGAGGTGTAGTATCTTACATTTAGAAACAACAACGTGTATCATAATTACCTCACTTACATTGTATAATTATCTCCCTTTGTATATTTCTCTTTCATATATAAACGAATGCTGACGAAGATCGCTCTCTTTAGAAGAAGGTCTCGGAAGCGTAAACATCAAACCATGTCTCTCTTTCTTATTCATTCTACGTTCTCGCTTCGCATTGTATGTATAAGTATCTATTATGTCGCCAGCCGAATATTAATAGATTCACATAACAATTGACAAGCGAGAACATTATAGGAATGTTATTTATTCAAGTATTTATTTATATTTATTTGATTTATTTATTTAGGTATTTATTTGATTTATTTATTTAGGTATTTATTTGATTTATTTTAATTTATTTATCTATTTAAAAAATGTTCTCTTCGATATACAACAAAGACGTAAGACGCTCAGTCGTTAACAACAAAAACAACAAGCCGCGCATGCGTGGTCCCCCTCTGTATGTGACTCGATGTGGCGAGTGTAAAATGCAATAAATTTGGGCAATTTGGGGCATTTTGACCCCCCTTTGACCCCCTGGAGGCGAGAACCAGAATTTTTCTGAGATCAAGGATGCTCATTTTATATCCAGAACACCTGCCTCTACATTTTGGCCAAGTTTCAGAAAAATTGAATGCATGGATCAAACGTTATGGGAGAAAAGGGTCTTTTTTGCCATTTTAGGGGGATTTTGAACCCCTGGGGTGCGAACCAGATGTTTTCCAAGGTCAGCGATACTTATTTTCTATTAGGTACAATTGCCTCCACATTTTGGTCAAGTTTCAGAGAAATTGAATGGATGGATGAAAAGTTATGGGGCAAAAAATATCATTTTTTGCCATTTCGGGGCCTTTTGACCCCCTAGGGGGCTAACCAGATTTTTTTTCAAAAATCGGAGAATGCCACTTTCTAACCTGACCAAAGTTACAACTTCATGCAAAATTTCAGAGAAATTCAATGGATGATTGCGGAGAAAAATCCGGACGGACGGAGGGAGGGAGGGACGGACGGACAGACGGACGGACGGACGGACGGACGGACGGACGGACGGACGGAAATGCCTCAAAACATAGGTCTCCCGATTTTATAAATCGGGGGACCAAAAACAAACGAGACGCTGAATCATCAAACGACACGTGAAACGCTAAGCGGTTGAAAAGTCAGTTGTTTTGATTTCATTGAATAGTTAGATTGAAATGCGATTCAGATAATGGGGCCTTACATCAGTGAGGGGCCGATACGCAAAAAAAGCCGCCGAGAAAAAGACCCTGAAATAATGCGTATTCTCTCCTGATCACTCGACATTGTCTGGAGGCTAAAATGAAGTATTCCATCAGTAAAACAGCCGAGGATATATATATATATATATATATATATATATATATATATATATATATATATATATATATATATATATATATATATACCAGCTGTTTCTTCCAAACAACAATATCTTCTGTTATCAGCTCGCTTCATAGCGAGTTTCTGCTACTGTTCCGGTAGCTAGTTTCATTCTACAAGAGAAGAACAACAGAATTAGTACTAAAGAATGAATACATTACTGCCCTAATTACAATGAGAATAGAACATATGTTTCCGGGGTTGGAGACAGAGAATTATGTGTTGTATATTTCTGAGAGTCTCTGCGACTTCAATTACAAGACACATAGAGAATAGATAAGGGTCTGCCAGGGTTTTATCATGCATGCTTCTAGGATGAACAGGACGAAACCATCGTCCGCTTTGAAGGACGAATCAAAAAGAGGGTAACATCTTGTTCTTAATTCCGCAAGTGGGTGCAACGAGATTTTAGACTCTCGGGTATAAGAGCGCATTCTCTAACATTAAGCAGGGATAATTCTGCAGCCTACAACGGTTAAAATGTCAGATGTATAAAAAAAATATCGTTGTGTCATAAATGCATGTATGCGTATCTACAGGAAACTATGTCAGTCCGTTGTTTTTGTCAGGTTTCAGTTTTAAATAGAATCTTTATCGTGAAAATACAGATTGAATGGACACATCTTATTGTCAGGCATCTCTATAAGAAGTTCGGTTTGCCGGTTGTTCGGTTTATAACGTTTAAGTTTAAAATATTATCGTCGTTGGACTGTTACGCTTAAGTTTGAATTTGCATTTTTATTTCTAAACGCGCAGATTGAATGGGGGAATCTTAAGAATATCCGTTGTCATTTCTTTTCCAATGACGTTATAATGACACTATGTAAAGTTGCGACATTCGTTCCTCGATCATCAATATGGTCGAAGAACGAATGTCTCGAGTGTCTGTGACATCAAGAAAAGAGAAATAGATAAAGATAATGAGAGAGAGGGGGTTGAAGAATCAAAGATAGAAATAAAGACATTATACTATTTATACTGCTACATCCCTTCCCCTCGTTCACATCTAACCAGGAACTGACTGAAACTCCACCTAAGTTCGTCAATCACGTCATGTGACTCGCGTGTCGCTTACTTCCGTTTCTCTGTTCCCACATATGCCAAATGTGACTTATTGAACTTTCTAACACTTATTATGGCTATATGTCGTTTAATGGAGCCAAGACCAATAAATATATAACACATGGTATCTTATCTCAGACTTTTCTAATCTGGAATTCATGGCTAAAATGCTCAACAGGAACATAACATCTTGTCTAGTTTGTTCTCTGAACTAAGTGTTTTTCTCGTCACTTAAACTTTAAAACAATTCACTGACAAATCAGTAAGATGAATACAAAGAAGAAAGGGTGAAAATTATTCAAAGATTAAAAGAAAAAATACCCGTGAGAAATGGCGACTGGGTCGTGAAATCTGGAGATTAGAGTAAAAATCGTGAGATTCACGACAGCCGAGGTTCGCCTTGGCATCATTCTGGCAACATGGGCTGACTTGAATCATAATAGCCTTCTTTGTCGGAAAGCGGTATGGTCCAGCTTAGTCGTAGGGAGTACGCCCTCCCAGGCATTATCTCCTGTTTCAGATCACCTGATCACCTGAGACGCCGTTACCGATGAATGCCGATCAGTCCATTCTTGAGTTTTTTGTACCAGAGGAGCTGGGGTTTTTTTTCATGTTTCGGCCTCGTGCCATATTTTGCTGTAGTGGAAAGCAAGTAAATCCTGATTCATGGCAAACCCGTGCTAAATAAAGCGCCATTACGTGACGAGGAAGAGACACGGCAAGCCTGATGCGAGCAATGTCACTGATATCTTTTTTTACTGTTGGGTCACCACTAACCAAGGCCTAAAGCAACTCGAGGATAAGGGTTAATAGTCCAGTTAAAATACGGCTGAACCTCAAACAAATTGCTAACAAAGGGTTTTAACTTGGATATTGGGCATGAATAACCTCTCTTTCAGATAAAAAAAAGTTTACCAAAATTAGCCTTGCAGAAAGGGGTCAACGGGCGCCATCTTTAAAATCCAACTTAACAATATTAAAATTTTGAGACATAAAATTCCTGACATTTCCTGACAAGTATGTCCATTATGCCTAACAATTACTGACACAAATAAACGTTTTTCCTGACAAAAACATTTATTAAATTAGAAATAAAAAAAATAGTTTTGGCATGAAAACCCACACAGGGCCCACCCAAGCCAGCTTGACATTTTCTTGGTGTTTTAAATTGTAATGATAGGTAGCTATATGATTAATAATAAACTAAAACCAGAAAATGACTAGCCCCTGCCATTGTTTTCATGTTTTTTTTTTATTTCTTATACAAATATGAATATAAAAGGTACAAAAACAGACTAAGTAGCCTTTTTCAAGGCAACAATTGTCACATTAATTCCTGACATTTCATAAAAAATAGGTACAAAATAAGTACAATTTACAATAAAGGAATAGTCAGTTGGTCGAATGCTGGTGCAAGGTTCTTACATAACCACCACAGAACAAGTTCATGAACGGACCAAGAACATTTCTTGTCAAGAACTAGTCAAAAGTAACTTCATCATCATCAAGATCTGGCTGTGGTGAGTTGCTGCAGTGGAGGCCTTTGCAATTACCACACAAGTTTGAACAGTCAATGCCATGTTCCTGCAACTGCATCTTGCTGTAATACATCCTGAAGTACAGTTACACCTAATTATAGGCAACAAATTTACAGGACCAGCTGGCAAGTCAGTCTTGATTGGTTGTAATTTACCATCTGAAAGTTTCCATCCCCACTCGCCAGGTTTCTATATTTTCATTCCTGAATTTGGAAGTAAATTCGAAGGCTGTGGAATTTCATAGCTGCTCTTGTTGGTAGCAATGATTTGGCCTCAACATACTTTGAGCTTTTTGCAACCTTTTCCTTAAAGTGAGATGATTGATGTTTCCTTCATCATTACCATTGATCTTCACCATATCAAAGTATTGAATCCACAATTTTGCTGTTCGCTAGTCAACCATTGCATCCTTCACATGGTTGATTCTCTGGAAAATCCTCGTCATAGACTCTGATGACAAAAGATTATTCAATGTCTCATTCCCATCAAGGAGACCTTTCAATAGCCCTGAGCTTCCTTCAGGTCTTCATTTTGAGGGAATGACTTCTGCATCAGTGTTGGATTGATCATCCTCAGTGACATGTGAAACTGGCAAATCATAGGCTTTTGCTAACAAAATAGCATTCAGAGCAGCATCAACTAAGAAGTGAGCACGAATGGCTCTTGCAATTGCTTTGCCACTTAGTATGTGCTTGACTGTGTTTTCAGCATACACAAGTTCAAAAAGTTCTTGCAATCCAGAACCTGTCATCAAATGACCAATTGACTCCAGAAAGTTCATCTGTGTATGGAGCCCACCAAGTCGCAAGACAAATGATTTCAGGGGACTGGAACTAGGCTGTGACTCAACTATCATCATTGCTTTGTACCAAAGTGGTTGATCGAATGGTAGAATTGGTGTATTGTTGTTTTTCCTGGCTTAATCACTAATGTAATATAACGTTGAGTACACGCAGGTTGAGTTACCAGGGTCCATATCGATCATTGGCAAAAACACTGTGGCTGATTTCCCAGGATATGTTCCTTTGTGCACTGATTGCACAAGGCCTGGCCATGCGGGTCTGGTTGTGAAATTAGTGAAACCTTCCAAGGGATGTCAATATTAACAGTGGAATCGACAACTTTCTTGGGCTGAAGCTCTTTAAATATCACTTGTGGTTTGCTGGTGTGCTGTGAATCTAGGTACTTGATATTGATCCTTCCAACCCTTATTATATCTTCTGAAAGAATCTGAATCCTTGGAACTGGTTTTGCTTTTACTTTCTCGGGCGTAAAAGATGCTATGATGCTCATACCGTGAAATATGTTGAATCCATCAATACTCCTTACATTATGGTCCACATTATCAGCTACGAACTGCACACATTCAGTTTCAACAGGGAAAAGAGTTTCAGTGCCAGTAAGATTAATAAAAGCCATGCTTATTCAGAGTGTCAATTAAGAACCTCGATCCAAATTGGTCATGCATTTCCACTGCTAAACCAAACTGAAAAGATGCAAGGAGAACTCTGTGTCTAGCGGCCTGCATTATCGCTTGACCAACTAATGCAAGTTTCAAATCATTCCTGAGAAAGATCAACAATGTTTTAGGAACATATTCAAGAATCGCATCCTGTCTAAGATCATTCTTAGACGGATACTATTCTGAACTTGTCTGGATACCTTTAATGTCATTCTTGATAAGCTTGACTGCCGTCTCTATGATTCTAATGGTCTCTGATTCTGAATTGTCTGTTGAGCGGCTCTGTGCATAGAATTCATGGAGAATACATTTTGCTGTACTGAAGAATGTAACAACAGATAGGGAATATTTTAGTCGTGCAGGATAGAGGTTTTCTCTCTTCCTTAGAGAGGAACTGGAATACACCCTGCTGACCTTTGCATTGGTCGACTGTCTGTTTGCACTTGATGGATTCAAGGTCAATTTCAATATTGCTGATTCAAATCTATGTAAAGGGCGAGAGATAAATTTATTAAACTTGTTAAAACTTCAGGAAAATATTAGCCACAAAAACGGGTTTCTCGTGTGCCGTAGCAAGACAGTTAACGGGCTATATATGGCCCCGGGATCTGTTTTTAGATGGATTTGTTAGAAAACAAAATGAATAGGAAGTAAGTATATGCATGTTCCGATCGTTAAAGTTTTGTAACTTCCGTCGCTACTTTGTTTAATGAGAAAAATGATATCTCTTTTTGGACATGTATCTATCCATTCTCAAATACGACATTTATAACATGTGCCCAATATTAATAGCAATGCCACAGAGGCATTAAAACATGACAAACGTGCTTTTTGCATAAAGGTTTTAATTTCTATACGTTTATGTCTTAATAAAAGTCTTAGTAAAATATATTTTAGCTAAATTAAGTGCTTTCAGTGACCTATTTTCTCTCTGTCGTCCGCTCCCTCCCTCCCCCTCTCTCTCTCTCTCTCTCTCTCTCTCCCTCCCTCCCTCTCTCTCTCTCTCTCTTTCCTTCTTCTCGACGTATCTTTTGCGGATTGCGTAGTGGGTAATGTTGGAATCCGATCTCAGCTTTAAGTACTTGTTGCGTCTAGCCAGACAGAAAAACTGTGATACAGCGAAAAACTGCCTAAGTAAATATAGAGAGTGATAACCCGTAATACTAGAGGGCCGTAATCCGTTGGGTCAACTTTGGTATATTGTACATTAGTGTATATGTTACTGAAGAACATCAATTTTTTTCCAATATGTCCGGGGTTAAAAGAAAGACGACTAACTTGTTTACAAAGAAATGGAAAGTCATTTTGGTGACTTTTAATTTGTAAGTAAATAATTTTGCGAAACAATATTTTTTTAAAAACGTCGTTATAGTACTTTACGTTAATGGATTATTAGTAACAAATAAATAATGATGAGTAATTAATGCGGAAACTCCCCTTTAATGTTTAAAATATAAGCAGGTTTTAGATATTTATTTTTGCAGAAGTCAAGAGAATAAAACCATGACATGATTACTTCCCTTTAATATATAAGAATATTCAGTGAGTAGGGGAAAAGTCTCCACTCTAAAAGTGTTTTTAGCCGGAATAAATATTATAAGAAAGAAACTTACACAAAATAAAATATATTCGTGTCAATAAAACAGTGGAAGTAAGAAACGAAAATTCGACTAGTTCGGATCAAATGTCGATATATAAAACGGATTGTTATTGGGGGTTGACTCTGAAAATCCGGATAGATAACTTTATATGCTTAATAAAAAATAATCTGGAAATCAGTTACTGTTTGGTGGAGTACGTTTATTTACTTGCCTCTCATTGCAGAAACGTTCAACACAGAGTCAGTTTATAATGTAGAATCTAGATTCCCTAAAAGAGGATACTTTTGACGGGTGCAAAATTCGCTATGATCGGGTCCGTCAGCATAGCTTGGTTACTCAGGCGATCAGCTATAAATCAACCCCCTCACAAAGAGGGAGGTAATGTCTGGGAAAATGGCCTCTTGAGACCGACCAGAACAGGTACTAAATATTTACCTGCTCTCCTCACTGCAGTAAAGTTCGACGCATGGTCACTTTATTGTGGGGGTTCCAGCTGCCCCCAAAAGGGGGAACTCTGGACGGATGCAAAATTTACTATGATTGGCTCCGTCGCCATTCCTCGACAGGTTCGTCTCGGGCGATAGGCAATAAACCACTCCCTTCGAAAGGGGGTGGTAATACCTGGAGGGATGACCTCCTGAGACCGACCAGAACAAATACTAATTTTTAATTATTTATCCGCCAATAAAATAAAGTTCCATTTACAAATTAAGCATAATGTCATCAAAAGTGTGGATAGTCGGGGAGGGTGGGATTCATCCTCTTCCTGTCCTTCTCTTAACTAGATACATTTTGATATTTTCGTACACCCATAGTTACTTTCATTTTTTCACCAGTTGTTCATCACTTTCAATTCAGAAATCATCACAATACGGCATTTACTCTATGGACGTCTCTACTTAAGATATCTCTAATGGTTTCAATTAAATTTAATTTACAAATATATATATATATATATATATATATATATATATATATATATATATATATATATAATGTGTGTGTGTTTGTGTGTGTATATATATATATACAGGGTGGGCAAAAATAAGGGTCCTATTTTTAAAAATTCATAACTTTTTTATTTATTGATTTTTTTTTTTTAATTTTTTAGAATAAGTAAAGGACCCCTTCCGAAGCAAGCATGAGCCGTATTAGCCCTAAGGAACGTACCCTCATTTAGAAAACATTATTTTTGCTTAAAAAACTCAAAACAATGTAAAAAACAATACTTTAGTTTTTGTAAGTTTTAAGAAGTGTTTTTCGGCTAAAATTTGTTTTGTTTATTTCAAAAAATCTCGGAAGGGTCAGTCTACACACACATAAAGTTTGGTGTGTTTAACTTTTATTTTGTGGAAGTTATTCAAATTCAAGTTATTCAAATTTAAAGATAGGACCCTTATTTTGGCCCACCCTGTATATATATATATATATATATATATATATATATATATATATATATATATATATATATATATATATATATAATGTGTGTGTGTTTGCGTGTATATATATATATATATATATATATATATAATGTGTGTGTGTTTGCGTGTATATATATATATATATATATATATATATATATATATATATATATATTCTAAATTGACTAAAACTATTCAAGGTAAAAGCTCGATGAATGTTAAATTTAACAACAGAGCATATGTAAGTAAACAATGGTATGTTAAATTCCACTGATCAAGACTTTATTCATTTTTTTCTTACAGAAATTCAAAACAATTACGTGTAACTTGACGACCGTTTCGCGCACAAACAAACAACCGTGAATAAACATGAAATGACCAGGATCTTTAATTTATACAGCTCATCAGAAGACAAAAGATCGCTCCCGGAAAAAACTCTCGAGCAAAAATAGACAAGAATCTTTTACATACATCTTACATAGAAACTAATTCCTCAAAGAAAACAAGGATTTTATCATAGTCAGCCAGCCATATTGAATTTATAATCAGTTCAATATGGCTGAATTGTTTTGAATTTCGGTAAGAAAGAAGAAAAAAATGAATAAAGACTTGGTCATTGGAATTTAACATACCATTGTTTTCTTTTAAATATATATATATATATATATATATATATATATATATATATATATATATATATATATATATATGATGGACCCTACCGCGCGTGAATTTGTAATTGCAAGGGTTGCGCAATCCCAACAACCGCTCTCCTGAGTCGGCATCGCTTGATTCCAATGGCAAGTAGTAATACAAGACGACTGGAAACAATGCCGAGATAAGCAGAGAGCACATACAGCACCTGATATTCCCAAATGGTCACCCATTTAGTACTGGCCAGGCTTGACGCCGCTTAATATATATATATATATATATATATATATATATATATATATATATATATATATATATATATATAGTCATCCACATACAGACTGTTTTGCTGCCATCATTTACTTACATATATGTGTGTGTGTGTGTGTGTGTGTAAATGATGGTATGTTGTATGTATACAGTTTCATTAAAAAATGGTGAGAAATGCAATAAATAAACACCCAAAAATGACAGAAAAAAACAAGTTAGGAAGACTCTCCTAATCCTTTCTAACTCTCTTCTGCCAAGCGACATTATGAACAAAACCTCATACATACATACATACATACATACATACATACATACATACATACATACATACATACATACATACATACATACATACATACATCTTTGTTTTATTATATAAATTCTAAAATAAAAATGTTCAAGTTCTTTTTCTATTTTCTGTTTGTACCAATTATTTTATAATGTTGATATTAAGACTGTGATTGTCATTTTCACAGATGGGACCATTACACAAACCGAAAACGTGGCTTTTGGCAGCATCGCCCCGGCTGTGTATCGTTGTTATTTGAAAGCCGGCGGCGGCTATCTGGTGTCCTTCCTGGTTCTCATGTGTTACATTTTAGCTTTCGCCATTACTGTCTTTGGTAACTGGTGGTTAAGCTACTGGATTAACCAAACTCAGGTAAGAATACAAACCAGATTATTTGACATAAGTCATAGTTGAATTTTTAAACTTATTATGACTATTATTATTAGTTATTATTAATATTATTATTAATCATAATTATTATTATTAAGAATTAGCATTGATATTAATAATAATAATTATTATTATTAATCAGCAATCATTATTACAAACAATCACTATTAATAATAACCATTAATAATAATCTTTATAAATAATTATTTAATTATTATTAATAATAATAATCATTATTAATCATAGTATGAATAATGAATAATGAAGTATGAATAATTATTAATATTATTAAAAATAATATAAATTATTAGTATTAACAATTATTAATTATAATATTAATATTTTTGGAAGTTATTTTCGGGCATTTTTTTTTTCGATGATAATTTAACGATTATTGTCAATTAAGATCCTGTGTTTAATTAAAATTTAACATTTGTGTATTCCATATTTATGTTTACAAATGTTCTTTTAATCGGAGTAGATGTCTTTTTATTGTATTATATGTGGCCTGATTCGCTCTCATCCGTTAGGGAGTGTCGACAGGACCGACCAGTATATATTTGGTTGGTATTGACTTTTAAAGGTACCTAAAACTATAAATTAGCTTTAACCGTTCCGTTACACCCACTGTGTGCACACAGTTTCTGTTTTTTTCTTTTTTCTTTATTTCTTATTTTTTTAATGGCACCCAGACTTAGGGTTACTGTTAGAATACAACGAAAGAAAGCGCTTTTATGTTATTTGAAATTCATTACAACGTTCAAAAGTGAAAGCTATCCTCCTAAGCATTTCAGGGTTTTTTTTACGAGACCGACCATAGTTATTTTGAGAAAAGTTGACTTTTAACCGTCCTTGAGAGTATAAATTGACCTTTAATGATTTATTTATACAAACTGCGCCCGCATACATATATATACTTTGATCTGGACCAGAAGACGAAGGAGGCATAAACATTTTTTATGACATGAATAAAAATTATTTAATATAATATTGTACTATCTTTTAATGGAAGTGGGTGGTACAGTATCGGTCGTGCTGTCATAAGACTGTCCCTTTAATGGGGTTAGAGTAAGCCTTTTAATAGTTTTTTTAACGAAACCATTAAATTCACTTTTAATCGCTCCATCGTTAATTTTGGCACATTCAATTCCCCGTTTGCTCTTTCTTTCGAGGATATTATTGATTAAAAACTATCGATTTTCTCCTGACAAGATGATAGTCGAAAGGGCGTTTGAGAGATTTCCGCGCATCCCTTTTAAATGCATTTATAAGTTTTGTACCTCAAAACATTTATATATATATATATATATATAAATAACATGCTATATATATATATATATATATATATATATATATATATATATATAAATAACATGCTATATATATATGCATATATATTATGAAATCGCTTGAATGGTACGTGTGTGCGGGATGTTACGACCCAGTAACGGACAACCGAAGTTTTTCGCTTTCAAAAGTCTTAACAAGTTTGTGACTAAATATTTTTTATTTAACTCTGAACAATGGTGTCATCAATAAAGGGTCATTGGTTAAATTAGATGTGTGTCGGATGTGAACTGATAAAGAAAAACAAAGCACGATGTACAGTGAAGCCAACACAGGCAAGGATATATAAAACTGGCAAAAGTTTTATTTCATAAAAGAATCAACGAGGAAATATAATGAGGCAGATTGGCGTATTATTGGAAAGTGAGATGGTGCGATATGATGTATGTGACATGACAATAAATACAGTCCTTTGATCAATGTGTAGAGAGAGTTGGCAGAGAGACGTCTTTACTTATCTCGGAATAATTCATCGGAACATGTCAATAAACTGCTGGTTGGTTGTAGAAGGATAAAACATGGTTTCGTCTCTAATTTCAACTAGAAAGTAGGTCCGAACTGTTCGTATAGCGGATCTCTCGAGGTAAACAATTCAAATTCTTTCTTCAACTGTCGCCTTATTTAACTCATTTAAAACTGCTCCACGTTGTTCGGTCCAGGCAACACGGTAAGTCAGTTGAACACATTATTTTCTTTTTGTAAACGTTACTATTTATGGGGGTACCTCCAAACCGCACCCTACTCCACCCCCACAAGAATTAAACAAAATACGATTCCCTATTGAATAAATAACGTTTAGTTACTTAAGTCTGTGAAAATTAAATTACGTTTTGTCACTTATGGTATGGATAGATTAGACATGAATCTCTTATATATCTCTTACGTATGAAAATGTTTAGCTCAAAATACTATACGTATTGATTATACCTGTCCTGGGATGGGTAAAATAAATTTCCTGAACAGTTTGGCATGATCTTTATGTCCCATTATAACCATTATAACCTTCTCCCCGTTCCTCCGTAGATCCAAACTCCCCTTCGTTGCGGTGTCTATTACCAGCCCTAATAACAGAAGCACACCTCTAACCCTAACCCTAACCTTCTCCTCGTCCCTCCGTAGATCCTCACACTTACACAGCTACCACTTATGACAAACACTCCTCTTCGTTGCGGTGTCTATTATCAGCCCTAATAACCAAAGCACAACAACCCTAACCCTAACCCTAACCGAAGCACAACACCAAGTCGACCGCACCGGTTGGTTATCTGTTCTCACTCCGTGTAGTGGTTGATGTGCCGCCTCTGAGTTTGTACTGGTTCTCAGGGCGTAGGAGTCGATGAATGGGTTCCTTTCTCCCTGCGAAGACTACAGATGGTTGAACCGTCTTAGTTGATCGGTCCCGAAATTGCAAGGGCTGGAGGGGAAAGATCACAAGAATACTCTTAATATAAAAATAAGAATATATTATCGGGGATAAAACAGAACGAACACAGAGTTACAAGCACAAAATGTTCATGTGTGTGTGTGGGTAATACCTCCGATTTGAACTTCTATTATTTATCTTCGTGCTAGATCATAATAACAAAGGAAAATTAAGGAAAAATAATAATAAATGTAAAATAAATGAATCTATAAATCAATAAATGGAATAAATTTATATAAATTTAGTTCTAGGAGTATTATACCCTTTGAATACTCTTAAATTAACTTTAGGAAAGGGGAAAAAAGAAATGGGTGAGTGAATGAATGAATAAATAAATATGTATTTAGATATTTACACTTTATGTATGTATATGTGTGTATGTATATATTTTTTTTTGTTTTGTTTTTATTTGTTTATTTATTTATTTGTTTTTTGTTTTTGTTTTTTATTATCCCTAGTTCCCCCCCCCCCTTCCCCAACGTCTCTTTTTATTCACCCCCTTCCCCTGTTCCAACGGTTCCTTCCTACCTCCTTGGCATTGATCCATTCTACAATTCAAATTCCTTCTCAAATTTCAAATCTCATTTCTAAATATATTTTTCCATAAGTTATCCCCCTTTGATGACGCATATTACAATAATAACAGCCCACACATAAATTTAAATTTGAATTGAATAAAGAAAAAGAGGAAAATTAATTAATAAATCATATAAAATAAAATATAATAAAATTATAATAATTAGTATATTAATAAGCAAATGTTTATAATATTTTAACTTTAGTTGTATGATTGCTTAATGGAATTTTGACATTTTCTGCGTTCCTACTTCCAATTATCTGCTGCCGTATTTCGATGTTTTGACACCGGTTTTCCCCGTTTTTTCGACCCACTCGGTCTTTTATTGTTGTTTTCTGAAAATGAAAGTTTTTCTTTCGAAAATTTAAGATTACCCTTTGCCGAACTGTTACTTACCAGACAGTATTTACTATTTTGGTATTTAATCAGTTTCGTAAAATTATTAATAAATCGTTTTGAGTTTCACTTTCTCTCTTCGTTTATTTCTTTTCACTTTTCCACCTTACGGCAACTACACCGCATTGCTATAACATCGGACGACTAATCTGCACTTATATTTACCAGCAATGCTTCAAGAAAACTACAATCTCCTTTTATATATATATATGTATATATATATATATATATATGTATACATATATATATATATATATATATATATATATATATATAAAGTTAGATATGTTTTTGCGTAAATAAAAAAGAGAGTGAGAAAGAGAGAGAGGGGGAGAGAGAGGGGAGGGGGAGATGGGAGGGAGAGAGAGAAGGGAGGGAGGGAGGGAGGGAGATAGTTTATTTACACAAAAACATACCTAACTTTATATATATATATATATATATTTATATATTTATATATATATAAAGTTAGGTATGTTTATATATTGAAGAGCTGTGATACAGCGAAATAGTCTGTCTGTGGATGACTACACACACACACACACACACATATATATATATATATATATATATATGTATATATATATAAGTTGAGTGTTGTTTTTAGGGCTCAATAAAACAATAAAAACACAATATCAAATGTATTTAATGCTTAATGCAGTCACCAGTCTTCCCTATGACGTGTTTTCATGTGTCAATAATCATGTTAATGTCATGTTCATAACATTCTTTAGATTTTGAACTGAAAAAGCAAATTAACACATTTTCGACTTCGCCTCTTGAATTAAATCTTAATCTACTGAAGTTACTGAATAGATAGTAGTCTGTTGGTGTGTGACCCAGAGAATATCGTGAGTGTTACATAAGTCTTTAAGCATATTTTTCAAGGAGATACTTAGTCTTCAGTGCAGTGTAAGAACTATATGCATCTGTCATCATGTTAGCGGTATACCTCACTCTGCACAAAAGACCAAAGGTCTAGAAAAATATGTGTATATTTTTTCGTTATATTTTGGATTATTATTTTTTATGGCATATTTTTTTATTGCGAGTAAAAGGGCCACAAAACCGACCGAACCATCTGCGAATGTGAAAAGGGGGATAATACGATGCAGCACTTTCATGTCTGTCCTCAACTACTCAACCACTGCAGTTTAAAAGCTCTCTTACATAGCCCAATAATGATGCAAAGGACTGCGTAAAGAAATTGGAAACTGCTGTATAACCAAATTCTTCGAAGACACGAAAAGAAAAAGAATCGCATAAGAGACTCTTTCGGATCATTTAGTGCCAAAAAAATAATTGCCAACCATTAATTAATCATAAGTCGCTATGTTACCCATAGCTGGTGGAAATGGATGGTTAACACTTTTTCCAGAGGTTTTAATGGGTAATTAAACACAATATATTCGATCCGATTCTAATTCGGCAGAGCCGATTCCATAATTCCCGACAGTATCCAGTAGTCTTATCACCCAATTCATATATGTCCCAACGGTATAAATGCGTAATTCAAAGCAATCGATTCGATAGGGTTTTAATCAGCACCGGTATCAATTACACCAATCTAGCACACACATACTATGTAGAAATATCAACATTTCAAAAACATTTTTTTTTTTACATCAAACGTAACCGCTTATCAAGGCCACTCGAGGTTAAGTGTTAAAAGTTTGATTCGGGGATAGGGGTTAAAGAGTTTGACTGGTGGACGGTGAGACAACATCGCGTTCACCGGCACGATGGTTGTATCAGGGCAGATATTGGTTATTTAAGGAGGCGGTTCAACAAAGAACTTGTTTACATTGGACTTGAAGACGACCATATTGTAGTCGGCTGGGAAGCAGTTTCGCGGCACTGTGTTTCACAGACGGGCGGTTCTAGGAAAGAAACTCTTCCCATGGAAGTTTCGTTTCGTCTTGGGCACGCAGAGGGGAAAAGGGAAACTATTTACAGTGGTAGTAGCTAGGCGGGTTCTAGTTGTGAATTTTTTTACAAGGGGGTCATAGATTTGAGCACCTGCCATGAAAATAACGGTAGAGCAAAGAAAGACTAGCAACGTCTCTTCTGTGAGAGAGTGGCTGTAGGAAAAAGAAGAGGACATCCCCACTAGATTTCGAAATCGGTTTTGGACTCTGTCAAGGCAGGAAAGGGTACTCCGGACGGAACCTCCCCATATGTGGCAGCAGTACACCATCTTAGGACGTATTTGACTCTTGTACAGGTAGAGGGTGGCGTCGGGCGTGAAATACCTTCTGGGTGGTAGAATGATCCAACCATTTTTCCAGCGGTCTTAGCAACAGATTTGATGTAAGACTTCCATTTCAAGTCTGAAGATGAGGGTAAGCCTCCGCAGCTTATCAAAACAGTGGGCTTCCTCGAGAATATATCCGTTCATTTCAACTGGGACAAAGTGGGGATCAGAGCGTTGGTGGTGAAAGCAGATGAGCTTGGTCTTTGACGCATTAAATTAACCAGCCACCCTTTCCCCCATTGTACTACTTGTTCCAGGTCGGAAGAGAGAGAGAGACAGAAAGAACCTGATCATTAATGCTCTTCGAGGTGTTTCCATAGATGGTTGTGTCATCAGCATAAATGTCGACGAATGATGTTAGAATGTGGTTTTGGAGATCATTTATGAAGATTAGGAAGAGGATTTGGCCCAGAATGGAACCCTGTGGCACGTCTGCGTTGATACTGCGTGCTTCGGACTTCTGTCCATCAACAACTACTTTTATAAATCTATCAGAGAGAAAGAATTTGATGGGTGAGAGTACGTTCCAGATATTCCATAGCTAGAAAGCTTTGAAGTAAACCTTTATATCAAACCCTGTCAAAACCCTTTGATATGTCAAGAGCTGTTGCTCTAGAAACAAAGCCCCTGTCAATAGATTCACTGATCCTGTGTGATATTACAGTCAGAACATCGGTTGTTGATCTTGCAGGACGAAAGTCTTATTGCTTGTTGTTGAGTAAGCTGTTTTTGCTAAGATGATTAACAACTTATTGGTTTATCACAGATTCAAGCAACTTACTCATGGCGCACAGGAGACTGATTAGTCTGTACTGAGATGCAGAGGAACGGTCACCAGTATTTTTTAAATATTGGACGGGCTAGCGAGGTTTTCGAAGGTGTTGGGAAGCACTTCTCCTTCAAGCAACAATTGAACAGCTTTGTAAGAATAGGAGCTAGTTCAGGTTGCAGTTTTTTCATCACGATGATTGGGATGTGTCAGAACCAGTTGCTTTGCTGACATCGAGATTTTAGATAAGTTTTGAAACATCCCGAACAGATATGTGTATGTTACTCAGGGTGTTTACAGTCATGGGGGAGTGACGGATTTAACGGTGGGGCATCGGGGCAGTTTCCCCAAGGGGTCAACTCTAAGGACCAACATAGGGGCAATGGTATTTTTAGAGAAAACGTTTTTTTGTTACTATGTTAATAAGTTGAAATTATAATTATAAATTAAACGTGAATGTTGATGGCCTTGCTGTGGTAATATAAAATATAGCATGGTATATTATAAATATAAATACTCTATACTTTTTTTAATTATGAACCAGTATTTACTTTTGTGCAATATATTTTACAACAAGGCCGGATTAAGGGGCCAAAGGGGCGGGGCCTTGAGCCACCCACCAATTTTTAACATAATTTCCGATTCCAAAAATTTCTTTGGATTTTATTTTGTTTAAAACTTAATTTTCCATTCCTGGTACTAATGATAGCATGATAAATATTTACGGATTTTGAACTACCCGTTAAAATAAATCTATAGATTATAATAACATCTAAATATAATTTAAATTTATGTTACTTTATAAAAAGAAAAAAGAATTAAAATGTACGCGTTCTCAAACTCAAACATAAATTCGCTAGTTTCAGATCAAGTGGTGATGAAACAAAGCCTTGATGCTGTTCATCTGTTTCCTGCTTGGTGAAAGAGATTGTCAGTGTATCTGTCTTTTTTGTCAACTTACCAAATATATATTTTTAAATATTGTTAATTCACACTATTTAATATTATAAATTATCTATTTAATAATTATAATCCAAATGATTTAATATAAACAAAAAACGAATTCACGTTGTTCTGACAGCTTCTTTTAAAGATGATTTTTATTTTTTAATTTGTAAAAGAAAGTGTTGTCGTCATTCGAAAGGTAGAAATGAATACTAGCAAACTAAATAATTTTCAAATGAAACTGGGAATTAGTTAAACAATTAGTTTTGTATTTTATCACGAATCTCAAATACGTTTTTCTTTTTGGTGTCAGTTGCAACTGTTAGTTTCAAAAAGTGTGCATGTTACAATACATCCACATTTTTTAAAAATTAACATAGAAAAATCCCAGATTTCACCCGAGATGAAGTTGAAAAAAGACTGCATTGGTAGGGTATAAATCTCACGTGCAAAAGGCGAGCAAAAAAAGGTTGTGATGTAGGGTAGGATTAAGTGAATTAGTGAATCCAATGTTTTTTCACATATATGTGAGAAGTTGAAATCCAAGACTTTGGCATCAGTTCTTTCTTTGATTTTTCATATCTGTGTGAACTGATAGTGAAAAGAAATGTCAAAATAAATAAAGAGTGGATGGGGAGATAGAATAAAAGTATTATAATAACAAAGATTCTTAGTTATTGAAACAGTTTAGTTACATTTTCATTTTCTTAGAGATAACTACTCTTAGAAAGACTAGAGGAAATTTTGACCAACATAAATGTAAGTGCATATATTTCTTTTCTTTTTGTTAACTCTATTTTAAAGAAATTTAAAATGTGTTTTTAGAAAAAAAATAATTACTAATAGCATTTTAAAATGGCTGACTTGATTATGAAGAAACCTAAATGCATAATGATAGATTCAATCTCGTAATTTAATTACGAACCGAGTTGAAATAATAACATGTTTTAGAAAGCCATTCTTAACATTCTTTGTTAACTATTCTCTACTTTCACCTAACAATTTAATAAACAAAAGATATCGTAAAAATTGAATTTAACTCGAAAATCTCATGTAAAAAATAGCCCGATCTGTAAACAGCACTAGTACCAAAAGTATAATACAAGAAGTTCTCTTTATTGGGAGGGGGTAGCCGCGTACTTACAACTATATCCCCACAAGAACGAACGGTTCTAAAATCTATTTTCAATCGATATTTATTCCATAATTGCCGAATTTTCCTACTATGCTAAAATTGCCGAATTTTCCTTTGTCGGGTGTTCCGTTGCCGAATTTCAAAAAAGATACAATGATTTGATTGAGAAAAAATATAAACATGTTTATTGTTTAATTAATTCTTTCTTTCGTGTTTGGTTTACTTTAACACTTGTGGCTTTCTGCACGGTAAATACATAATCTTGAAGAACTTTATTCATTTATCGTTTTACATTTTGCAACAAAATAACAAATAACAATTAACACAACTTCACATTTTCTATAAATAAGCTAAAACTCGAGACATTAATGTTTTTTAATAGTTTTTTTACACCAATATTTTTTTAAAATGTAATAAATAGACAGTATGACCAACTGAATTGTTAAATCACTGAAAGACAAAAGTGATACAACGATTTGTTTAAAAACGACAAAATAAAATATATTTTATTATTTTTGTTTACGTGTGTCTTTCTGCGCAATAAATAATTAATTATAAATAAATAAATATGATGTTGCCGTAAAAAGCACAATTTTCAGCGTATTCAATTGAATTGGATTAATATAATTAAATTAATAATTAATAACATTAGGATTAGATTAGCTTTATTGTTTTACGTTTTTACATGTTGCTTTTTTGTAAAAAAAACTTTTCGTTAAGTTTTACTTTCTTTAAGCAAAATGCATTAGATGTGTTGTATCGATTGTCATTTGTTCCAAAATTTACAACAACGAATGAATAAAGTTCTGCAAGAAAAAATCCAAAGAAATAAGAAGACTATATTGGTTCTATTATAGACCTTTGGATTTTCTCGCTCATTTCGTTTGGTATTCGCCCACATTTTGGATAAAATCGATTCTTGATTTGAAACAATACTTTTTGTCCTGAAATAAAATTCATATTTACTTGTTAAAGTGTGTAGAATGTAACTTTAATTCAATGTTTTAATCGCTAGCGGCCATTTTTTTCTTTGGACCACAAATATAACTAATTTAAAAGCAAAAATGAAAACGTTAAAACTAAAACATATCAGTCAATAAGCAAATGTCGGAAAAAAGACGGTGGATCGGGTAAGAATTTGACATAAAAGTTCAATTTTATATACGTTAAAAAATAAAAGTACCATTTCACATCAAGGATCGATTTCATCCAATACCAAATAGCTGGTGTGATCGGTTATTTGAAATTTTCTATTAGAAATGGGCTCTCTGACTTGATTGTACAAAGTGAAATATGGTTTCGACTCTTCTTAACATTTCCCATGGACATAGCAAGTGCAGAAAGAATATTCAGCCAGCACTTTAAGGAGACTGAAAAACTATTTGAGATCAACTATGGGACAACAAAGACTGAATTTATTGGCTATTTTGGAAATAGAATCCGAAGTCGCTAAAACTGTCGATATTTCACAAACAATTACCGACTTTACGAATATGAAAGTGCGACGTGGGTGTGTTCAACAGCTTAGTAATAAGTAATACTATTTAGTTTCAATAGTTTTTTATTTATTTTATTCATTTGTAACACTGATTTAGCACTTTATTTTTCATTTCTGTTTCGTTTCTCATTGTTGTTTCGTTTTTCACATTTTTGTTTGGTTTGTTGGTTACATATGTACAGTAGTATACAATATAGGAGTATTTTACGAAAAATAATATGCAGTACCATATGAAGCGGTTATAAATATATAGAACATATATAAGAACTTTGTACGTTTTTTATGTTGTATAAAAATTTAGAGGGTCAAAAGTCTTGTCTGCCCCAGGAGGCCAAAAGGCTTAAATCCGTCACTGCATGGGTGGAATTCAAGAGGTAGGCGGCCATAATCGCAAAGGGTGGAATTTAATGCAAAGTTCTTCGCAAAAGGTTTGGTTTTGTAAAACGCTAATGAAACCACATCTGATCCATTAATGATGGTTGGAATAGAGGATACGCTTTTGTTCAGGACCCTGTTTGTAATACGCCAGAACTCGTGGGAACCAAGTTTCTGCTCGGCCACTCAGGATTGAATAGATTGGGCATACTTTTCTTTTGTATTTTTATAACCCTTTTTCAGTGGTTACTTGCAACCCTAGAGGTTGCTTTAGTTTTCAGGGCATCTATTTTGTTGAAAGCTATTGAAATTGTGGTTTCTGTGAGCGATGGTAGCGGCACATTCAGGGATGTACCACGGCTGGGAGTTTGGTTTTAGTTTGAATTTTTGGGAGGGGGTTAAGTTCTCAATATCAGCGATTAGTCAATAAGTTAAATCGGATGTGATACAGGACACATTCTTTTTAAACATGGAATGTATGGGAATTACTGATATGAAGGATCTTAGGCTGTCACAGTCGGCCATCAGGTATGTGCGATGGAGAGGGACTTCAGCGGATTTGTTGCACTTTGTTCTGATCTTGATTGAGACTATTGAGTGATCAGAAGATCCCAGTGGGCACAGGACCGAGGATGTTAAGACAAAATCAAGAAGACTTGCAAAATGTCCGTCAACATCGGGAAAGCGGGTGGGTTTGTCAATAATCTTTGTTAGATCATAAGCAATGGAGAAATCGTGACAAAACCGCCCTTCGTCGTCAGTCTTGTTTGAATGAACTAGCCGTTCAACATTGTGGACATTAAAGTCACCACAGACATGGATGCTAGCAAAAGGGTAAGCAGACCGGATCTTGTCGATTGTGTCGGAAATTTGCTAAATGACAGTAACTCCGTTGGAGAGAGAACAATAGAGGGAAAAGATGAAAGCGGCGCTGTGCGTAAGAACAACAAGGAAACATATAGGGTGAATTATGGTCTTTGTAGAAAGTGTCCCTACCACAAGGAAAACCATCCCTGATGTAGCCACAGATTCCATGACCATGGCGATCATGTGGGTCGGGTTTAGAGATTATATTTGAGTATCCTAGGATCATGAAGTCATCAGTAGAAACTGACGAGCCCATACCACTTTCGCATAGGAGCAACGGGTCAGGTTTGGTCTCCTGTAAATATATTTCAACATCCGGAAGGTTGGAACGTAGACCAGTGATGTGGGAAAAGGAGACGTGATAGTAGGTATCTACGGTGGCAGTTGGGGTTCTGGGTTTATGCATTTTATTTGTTGGGAGACTTTTCATGTTGGGAATGGAAGCTTTGTGGAAGAGGTCAGCAGATGAGTTTAGAGCAGAACACAGAGAGTGAGTAAAAGAAAGATTTCTTTAAAACCATTGAAGAAATAAAAGCCATAGCAGTTCCCACTAATATGGCATCGAGATGCCCCACCAGAAACTACTGCATGGTCCAGACTCCATTCACCAAATGACAATACAGCAGCCCCGATATTATACACCTGATGACCGGATAGCCTCCTTGTGGGTTACTCCAAGGTTCTGGTCCGTGGACTGTCAGGTGGATAACGTCAGTCCAGGAAAACGTTTACCTTCAACATTCTGGTTAGTGGCATGGCAACAAGAATAGAGAGAGAATTACTCAAGTCATCTTCAGCTACTGCTCATACTACACTGCCGCCCCAGAAGACAGCAGTTTTACCCCTTTGTCAGAAACATTAATTATTAATATTGTGTGTCTTCTTTATAATAAAGTAACGTGATATGTCTCTTATTTCATTGCCGACTATAGTTTTCTGTTCAAAGGCTGCATATGCGAATTGGCTTCGGTAGCCATTTAGGGCAATTCTTGGTGCGTGTTTTCAGAAAATATGCCTTCGTTGTGTTCACTTTCGATAATTTTATAATTTCTCTGGCTAGACAGCTTCTCTTAACACAGCCATCCATACAGAACTGGGACTGTTAAAAGTCATTTTACTGTCTAAGGAGCCGATAAAAATCAATTTCACTCGAAAATGTCGTTGCATACTATATCCGGCTCGATAATTCATTAGTTTACTTTCTGGCCTTCACCGGTGATTTGCATTGGCTACTCATTTCTGTTCATTAGCCAATGAAATTGTTACGTTTGTTTTAATTACGAAAATTTCAAATGGCGTCAAAAATCCGTTTTCTGCGAAAATGTGGATCTGTAGATTTATTATACACGTGTTTATCAAACCTCAATTTAAATTTATGTTTCGTTATTAACACTATTGAGATACTTCTTATCTTCTATAATCTATTTCGAATATCGAATAATAGCAAATATATTTCATCCGACGTCTATTACGAATAGCTTCATTTATTTTCTGATTAACGCAAAAAGAGGGTGGGAGGAACTAGTCACCAACACGAAGACTACTACACCGCTACTTCCTCACAACACGGACCAGTTTTCCATGTGACGCTATTTTTAATTTAGCAGTAGTAGTACTAGATCTAATAGTTGTACAATAATAATATAAAAATAAATCATTTGATTTTTTAAAAATATCAAATATCAATTCTTTTGGAGATTAAAAATGTAATAGTAAAATAAATAGTGTGTTTTGCTGTTTTTGTAAGAAAGTTAAAACAATTCAATTACAAAACACATTTTAATCTTTAAAAAATGAATATTCGAATTTCGAAAGGAATTTGGACGCATTTGATCTGTTAAATAGAAAGTCATTTAAACTGGCTTTAAAATCCTTAACAAATTCTCATGTAATAAAAGATTGAAAGTTTTGAAAGCTATTTACGTACAATAATTGTATGGAAATTAAAATGGCATTACATTAATAGAATTAGTTATAGTTTTATAACAATTTGTTTCAATTAATAATTTGATGGTAATAATTCAGTTGAACCTTCAAAATCCCATTAAAAATGGTAAAAAAAAAGGTTGAACGTACAGATCTTAAGAATAGTTGTTCTTTATTTACGGAAAAATCTAATAACGTAAAATATTAGAGGCTTCCAAATCACTTTCAAATGACGTACGATACGGTCATTTTTTTTCCAATTATTTTAGATAAAATGGTCTCCGTGAAAATTTCGAAAGTGATTTTAAAGCCTTTGAACTGTAATTTTGAAGCAATTTGTTTTCTAGAATTCAAATTTATAGGCAAAAGTCGAATATCATGGTTTATTTGTGCTCCTAAACCAAAGAAAAAATAATTTTACTCTAGACAATAACAAAAAAAATCATAATTTGTTCAAATATAAGTGATAGTACGGCATAATCACGTTGACACGCCAGTTCTCGTTGGATTACTGAAGTTAAGCGACGTTGAGCTTGGCCAGTACTAGATGAGTGACCGTTTAGGAGTACTAGATGCTGTATATGAGAGGATGGTGACACTTCCATGCAAACAAAAAAAGTGCAAAAACTAACGATGAATCTCCCCTAACCAGAATGTACAAGCGATTTCGGACGACTTGTGAATTTAATATTCTCTAGAAACTCTTTAATTCGAAGGAAGCCGGCTCAACCCGTCAAGCATAAATGCCGGTATCAGGTGCCAAGAATATAAGTGATAAAGAAAATTGTTTTTAAATTGACTAAAAAATAAGCAAATACTGAAAATAATCTCACAAAATATACGCATTAAAATAGCGAAATGTTTTTAAATGTGCGAAGAGGAGTACTTCGAGTTGATGGCATTTTGCCAAATGGAGAATATTTGTGTGTTTGTTTCAGCAAGAATTACGTTAGGTATCTGGAAACAGAAACGACTTCAGCAGCACTCGTAACAACATAGAAGATACAAATGTGTGAGGTCTTTTAAATTTTATTTCCCATGTGCAGAGCGAAAGAAGTCGGACATACATCCTTGCCGCTCCTCAAACGTTCCTGCTGAGAAGGGCATCAACCTAATGGTTATGACATCCATACAAAGTCGTGAATAAAATCAGAACCTGTATTTTTCATGAAGACGATTCGCATCGTGTATCTTTTAATAAAATGGTAGCATGAGTATTTAACAAAAGGATCATGTTTAGGGGTTTATGTTATCCTAAAAATTCGACGCAGAGATTTCTTTTATATTTTTCCACTTAAGTTATTATGTTACATACACTCTCTTACCGATGGGTGTGTGAAGTCTTTTACGCACACGAGTTGATCGTTTTTCCACTGTCGCCGCCGCCACCATAATTGTTGGGAGCCCAACTTGTAGATAAGGATGATCGTTCTCCGCAGTCGCCGGCATCATAATCGTTGTGATACAAACCACACCAGCACTTGATTAGTCTATAACAAGGTTTATTCAAAGGGGCAAAACATAAACTCGTATGTGTATGTGTGTGAGAGGGAAAGAGCGAGAGAGAGAGAGAGAGAGAGAGAGAGTGCACGATAAGATGAGAGAGGTGGATTTCACTACATCAGTCGCCTGACGCGTGCTGTCCCAGCTTTGAGGGCAGCGTGCAAAACACATCTTCTTTCGTTCGAGTCTCGCCGGCTAAAAGGAAGGAAGAGGGCCCCGCCTAGAAATCATGATTTTTGCGTAACTTCCGACCCCTAATTTTTTTATTAACACGACTGTTACTATCTAACAATTATATTTTAATGTATCATTTTTGTTACTTAAATTCCTAAATTAACTTCATATTTCTTCTTCTAATTTGCAGAATACCACAGCTAATCCCTTGCAAACCGCGGCAGCCCTAAGTAATGATTCGCAGATATCCCATTTAAATTATGCAGTGGAACCACCCGGATATATCTCAAGCTCTTCAAGCTCGTCATATTCGTCAACCCTGTTACCAGACTCAACGATTTCTGACGCCACGACAACATTGATTGCAAATATAACCACGTCTGCCAATGCCATGACCTCTCACGACTTAAACGAGACTACTCAAATGTTAACGAGTTCCGATTCTGGAAGTTTATCTTGGGGCACAACATCCGTTCCTCTCCTGGCTACAGTTTCGCATCTGGCATCGACAATCATACACTCTGTGATGACGACAGCGAATTCTTCGCTCGTTTTACCAACTTCGATGGCGAATTCTACTGCTTCTGGCAATATGAGCACGGACCAACTTTCGCAAAATGAAGACAACATCTACTTGATAGTCTATTCAGCAATCGCCATTGTTATTCCTATTGTATTCTCGCTTAAAGGGATTTCACTCGCAAAGGTAAGACATTCACTCTAATGTCAACTGTATAGTGTACCTACAAGAATATACTTATGAAAGTTAGACTTTTATTTAGATGGTTTGGTTTGGTTGTTTTGTTTTACGGCATATCAACCCTTTTCGGGTTATTAAATGCCGAATGCAGTCATTTTGGTGAAAGTTTTTATGCTTCAAGTTGTTTATATCTTCAAGTATTTATTCATGGTGTTTAGTTTGGTTGTTTTGTTTTACGGCACATCAACCCTTTTCAGGTTATTTAATGCCGAATGCAGTCATTTTGGTGAAAGTTTTTATGCTTCAAGTTGTTTATATCTTCAAATATTTATTCATGGTGTTTAGTTTGGTTGTCTTGTTTTACGGCATATCAACCCTTTTCAGGTTATTTAATGCCGAATGCAGTCATTTTGGTGAAAGTTTTTATGCTTCAAGTTCTTTATATGTTCAAATATTTATTGATGGTGTTTGGTTTGGTTGTTAAATCTGTTTCTATTTAACCCATAGTTGGGACCCTAACAGGTACTACCACTCCGGGTCAGGGTGGACCTGGGAGCAATGGTAATTAAGAGGAGGCTCCACATTCCCCAAAGTCCGTAAGCCGGATCTCACCATCGGATGTAGTTTAAGGTCATATCCAGGACCGGGAGTAGGGTAGGAAAAATAAAATAAAAAAGGGGAGGGAGAAAGGGAGAGGGGCTGTTGTTTTTGTTTTTGGTTTTGTAGAACATAATTAAGTTTTACAAAAAAAAAAAAAAAAAAAAAAAAAAAAACGTCAATGTAGGTGAATTTCGTCTCAGGGAGCTACAGGGCAGCCTGATCTGGTATCACCAGTTTATTTAGATGCGTTTTCGCATCTCCGAGATGCTTTTTTCCGTGCGGTGGACGATCGTTGCAGTTTCAAATGGCATTTTCAGCACCATACGCACCAATTTAATAGACACATTGGGGAGAGTTAGACAACAAGGTCGGTTTTTAATGGGGGGGGATCTAGTTCACCCACAAAAGGAGCATTCAGGATTAGAACAAATAGTAAAATTACCTCAGTTTCGAAGGATTTCTCCTTCACTGAACGAGGAAAGAAAAGATAAAGTTTAATGTCAGGGCAGATACTACACTTTGATCCTAGCCAAAAGGCCAATGGTTATTTGGTCTGTAATGTTTGAGTTTTAAATTATTTGGTCTGTAATGTTTAAGTTTGAAGTAGCATTATCGCCTATTACGCTTAAAATTTAAATAGCATTCGCATTGCTAAACGTTCAGAATGAATTGAAGCATCTTATTTTAGACGCGTCCAAACATCTCCACAATAGTATATGTCTGTTGGTTGGTTTGTCACATAAGTATCATCATCAGCAAGCAGCAGCAGCAGCGACTTTATCTTCCGTTTAACATCAATTTTACATGCTGGCATGTGTTGGACGGCCTTTAAAAATTGATTTCCAAACTAACCTATCTATAGCCAGGTCCTTATTTGTATCTCTTTCTCTTAAGTCCATCCATATCACTTTCTCCCATGTTTTCCTTTGTCAACTGACCCTGCTACCTCAATTGTTCTACATCTGCTAACCCAGAAACTCTTCTCTATTCTTTTTAACGTTGTCATACCATCGAAGTCTCATGTTCTGTTTACACATCTCCTTATACTATTCAGATTTACTCTTCCTCTGAGGTCATCATATCTAAGCCTGTCTTTAAGACTCACATTACACATCCATCGTATATTTCCCATATCATTTTTCTCCGTGCAACGTGACCAGACTTCACTTGCATACATCATCACACTGCGTACACCTGCCGGGTAGACTCTTTTCTTTGGTTGACAGTGGTAACGTTCTGCTGGTTAGTAAAAGCAGAAGTTCCCTGAACTAAACACTGGTACCTATGACAACACTGGTTTGGCATCAGGAAGGATATACGGCCTATAAAAATCTTACCTCAACTAAAGAAAATGACTTTCAAAGAAAATCGTTCGCCATAAATTTGAAATAGTTTCCCCAACTGTATCAACATGCAGAAATTTAAATTTAATGTGAACAAGAATCTAGTTGCACAACTCCCCACTTAGGATGCCACTATAAATATAAGTACCCTTTTCGTCGCTAAGCGTGTACGTTGAATGGACGCATCTTAAGAATAGGTTTTTCAGTTACAGAAGCTTCTAATAACCTACAATAGTGTATGTGTCTCCACTCTTATGGTCACCATTCCAGTGCAATAATGCTGTTAAGCTCAATTAATATGGGATATTATAGCTTTAACGTTTTGTAGCGACGCACGTGTTCGGGTATCTTTTCCGCAACACGCGCCACCATTTTGTGTGTTATGTTCTCTTTGTGTACAGACACGGGCTCTAAATAAAACGGAAAAGGGGGTAATAATTAATAAACAGTTGGATTTGCATATATACAAATGTATTCTCAAATAGACAGTTAATCGGAGACAAACGTAAGGGAAACATGATACACAAAGGGGTAGGTACATGATGCATAATAGGGTGTAAAAAAAATATATACACTTTCTAAGTGAAATAATACATTAATGCCTCAACACTCGATAAAAACACGTGTTGCCGGCGTCATAGAAAAGAGATAGATGTATCTGTTTTGTTCAGTCGATCGTTTCATTCGTCTCTCCCCGTCTGTCTGTCTGTCTGTCTGTCTGTCTGTTTCTCTTACTCTCTCTCTCTCTCTCTCTCTCTCTCTCTCTCTCTCTCTCTCTATCTATCTATCTATCTATCTATCTATCTAAGACTACAGAGAAAATAAAGTATCTGTCTTATTTGCCAGTCAAAATATACTCACCTCTTCACACAAAGGATTGAGTTCATTTACCAGTCGACATTCCATAACATTCCTAAAAATCAGTAATTTTGGCGCTAAAACGTATCTCGTAATAATAATAATAATAAGAAGAAGAAGAAGAAGAAGAAGAAGAAGAAGAAGAAGAAGAATAGAGAGTTGTTATTTTTTATTAATGCAAAGAGAATGTCTTAAAAAATATGTCACAATTTATGAATTAGCGAATGAAATCAAAGTAAGGTAAAATAATTGTAATGATGTTGACCCAACTGTTCACGGGTACGTACAGTATACTAATATGTGTAACGGCTACAATATATATATTAATACGTGTCTTCGTACGTCAACCTGAAATGAGTACAATCAGCTGTTTACTATTAGCAAACTCAGCATTTACATTATATATACTAGCAAATATATGTGCTAGTATATATATATATATATATATATATATATATATATATATATATATATATATATATATATATATATATATATATATATATATATACTGTTCACCCATGGAATGTGTGAACGGGCGTCTGTATGCATTCATAACACAGGCTGTGATCGTACACTTGTTTTCTTCGTCTTTATTCGGTGGTCTATTCCGAAACAGGTCGCAGTGTCAATCATGTGATCTTTTGCCACTGCTGTAACAATAGGATTTTCCCTCCAAACAAAACCACAACTCCAGTATAAAACAATTAACAATGTTTTATTTTCAGAGATGTTACAATAATACTCGTTTTTTCTACTGCAAATCAAGACAAACATATATTCCAACCGAACACAATCCATTAGCTTACGGACAAAAGACGAATCTTTCTTTGATATCCACAGAAAACCAACTACATTTTCTCTGCAACTGTGCTAGGATATATACAGATATCACTTGAACCACACCAGAGAGGCAACGCGAGATTACCAGCTGTTAATCGATGAACATAGAAAACTGACTGACCATAAAAGGCAGCAGCATCTTGTATGAACACTAATTTTGGAAAATCTCAAGTGGGTCATAATCACAGCATAGGACCTCGTATCTGAAGGGACATTAGCTTTTAAGAACTTTAAGTAGTTTGATTTCTCAACATACACCTCTATTTAAAGAGGGAAAACACCTATATCTCTATAAAGCCACCATTCACCCATGCATGAAATGTTGTTGCCACATCTAAGCAGCACCAAATACTAGGTTTCCCCTCTTTGACAGGGTGCAAACAAGAGTCTCTAACCTAATAGGTCCTGCATTGTTCTTCGAGCTCCAGCCCCTGTTACATCACCGCAGTGTTGTATCCCTGTGCTTGATTTACAAGTTCTTCCACGGAATGTGCTTCGGTAAACTTACTGTACGTGTACCCCCTCGGCGTAAACAAATCTGACCAACCCGGTTAACAGCAAATTTCCACCCTCTTCACTGTAGAGGTCCCTAGATGCCGGAAAAATTTATATTCTAATAGCTTTTTTCTTCGAGCCTCTTGTCTTTGGAATGTCGTCTCTGCTCCCTGTTTCATCAACCGTACCAACATTCAGAAATATAAATGTAATGTAAGCAAAAATCTTGCAGCTCAACTCCCAATTTATGTTGCTCTTCTATCAAAATAGCCCCTTACGTTTCAGTGGCAATAACTAATAAGCATAACTAAAAAAAATGTTGTTTTTTTTAATTACGTTACAATAGATCCGATTCCATAGTCCACCACAGTATTCATTAGACCAATCAGGCACACGTGGACTGTGTTTTAATCATTTTAGTTTTAAATGCATTTGATGAAATTGTTTGGTTAAACTGACATCAGATTGTGCCGTTGTTAACAACATTTTAACTGCGATATCGTCTTAGGTGCTCAACTTTAGGGTAAGGGTTAACGAGATAGTCCTCTAACGACCGATTTGTTATCTCGGTGGGTGTTTAAGCCTTTTTTCACAAGATTAGGCTAAATTTAGTAAATACTCATGTATAGGCCATTTATATCGTCATTCGTTCTCACAGCGCATACTTTGCTGTGGTCACTAGTTCAATGCCCGCATTCCGTCCGCTTAACGCCAGTGTGTGAATTTCGACCATAAAACACTGGGTGGTATTGTAAACGAAAGAAGACGCTGTTTTTCAACGTCTGCGTCTTAGCGTCTTTGGTAGAGGATTTATCTATCGGTCGACAGATTGGTTGGTCTGTTACGCTGAAGAAGTTTGAAATTGCGTACCCATCGTTAAACGCGCAGATTGGATGGACGCAGCTTATTTTAGACGTGTACAGGAATACGTTTAAAAAGACCTTTCGATCGTTCGGTATTGTCACGTTTAAGTTTAAAAGCGAATTTTCGTCGGTCTGTCACGTTTACGTTAAAAATGGATTTTCCGTCGTTAAACGCGTAAGTTAAATGAACGTATCTTAAGACTATGCGTCCTTATTTCTAATTCTTACCACTTCTAGATCGCCATTCAGTGAAGTTTGACATGACACACAACGCAAAATAGAATTTGGCGCGATGTTCGTAACATAAATTTACGAGTAGAGGCCGTCTTCTTTTCTTGCAAAACCCCGGGCATCCTATTTTCTATAAACTGAAAAGTTTCTTAAGTATTTGTAATGTTCCTATGTGGTGACGTTGGCAGGGAAAGGGTTCAGGTACGCAACCCTGATAACACTCTTTTGAAAACTCTACACGTCAGATGATTTACATGTTTTTGATGCAGATCAGGCCATTAGATTAAGTTAAATTAGTCATATTGATTTGAAATAAAAACATGAAGGTACTTGTCCAGAATAGCGCTAACCGAGATTCCCTTTCCTTAAAACCTTCTCTGAACCCCACCAATAACCCTAAGTTCGGATGGAACACCCTCTCCCCCAAAAAATCCTTTCATTTACCCTAAGTCGGGGTACTGAAATTCTTTAAAGGTTATTCTGCACAAGTGCCGACATTAAAAATCAATTTACCTAACAATCAACCATATTTGTGCGCAATCGCACTTAAACTTAACCTTGCCCTTAATGTTATCTTATAAGTTTAACATTGATAGTCAAAGGGATCGATAAAACTGCTGCTAATTGGTTTTGTTTTCTTAAGTTACGAACGAGTACAATTGAATTTAGAAACGGTAGAATTTTGGTTTAGTTTTGGGAAGGAGATTTTCGTTTTACTCAATCTTAAATTAAAAAATAAAGTAGTGTACACTCTCTATCAAAAATGATCGAACAAAATTCTGCTTCGCCAGTGTTTGCACAAATATTCATATAAAATCATAGAATTACGTCAGTAATTTAATTTTTCATACATAAATAATTATTATAATTTCTGATGACCTAAAGAAAAACCACCACCGGTAGACTTTTTATTTAGAGTGAAGGATTTCTTTTCGAATTAATTTTAAAAAACAGGGGGTCTCTGACTTTCAATTTGCTTGCTCACTTGAAATGGTTTCGTCCGATAATTTTTTCCTCGTTAACTTTTTTTGTGACGCGATAGAAGTATATATATATATGTGTGTGTGGGGGGGGTGCGTGTGTGTGTGTGTAAATGATGGTATGTTATATGTATTCACATTCATTAAAAAAATGGTGAAAAACGCAACAAATAAACACCCAAAGATGACAGTAAAAATAATAAAACCAAGAAGAAGCCTCTTTCAACTCTGTCTAACTCTCTTCTGCCAATATATAAACAAGTAAAAGATTAAAATAAAGATTGTATAAAATACAATATATATCAAGTCATCATTTGTTCAAAACAGGGGGTTTTAAAATAAAATAAATGTTGTTATTCCTTCCTTAAGTCATGACTTTTCAAAGAATGAAATCTTATCGTCAGAGGAGTACAAACAGATAAGCTGGTAAAGGGAAATTACCAAAAGTCATAATTTGAAAAGATATGAAGATAATATCAAATAAAATAAAAATGTGCAATGCAAAAAGAGAAGGTTGAAAATATAGAAAAAAAGTTCACCGTTGAAGGCGTCATGAAAATGCGTAGCAGCAGGTTCAAAGAACGGCAAAATCCAGGAAAAAATTGTCATCATAAATTGTAAAATCCGTTGGCGTTTTGGAAAGGTAAATCTATTAAATGGCCGACATTATCTAGTTACATGTGTGTCTTATTGCACATACTTCTTATTACATGTGTGTCTTATTGCACATACTTCTTATTACATGTGTGTCTTATTGCACATACTTCTTATTACATGTGTCTTATTGCACATACGTCTTATTACATGTGTGTCTTATTGCACATACTTCTTATTACATGTGTGTCTTATTGCACATACTTCTTATTACATGTGTGTCTAATTGCACATACTTCTTATTACATGTGTCTTATTGCACATACGTCTTATTACATGTGTGTCTTATTGCCCATACTTCTTATTACATGTGTGTCTTATTGCACATACTTCTTATTACATGTGTGTCTTATTGCACATACTTCTTATTACATGTGTGTCTTATTGCACATACTTCTTATTACATGTGTGCCTAATTGCACATACTTCTTATTACATGTGTGTCTTATTGCACATACTTCTTATTACATGTGTCTTATTGCACATACTTCTTATTACATGTGTGTCTAATTGCACATACTTCTTATTACATGTGTGTCTAATTGCACATACTTCTTATTATATGTGTCTTATTGCACATACGTCTTATTACATGTGTGTCTTATTGCCCATACTTCTTATTACATGTGTGTCTTATTGCACATACTTCTTATTACATGTGTGTCTTATTGCACATACTTCTTATTACATGTGTGTCTTATTGCACATACTTCTTATTACATGTGTGCCTAATTGCACATACTTCTTATTACATGTGTGTCTTATTGCACATACTTCTTATTACATGTGTGTCTTATTGCACATACTTCTTATTACATGTGTGTCTTATTGCACATACTTCTTATTACATGTGTGTCTAATTGCACATACTTCTTATTATATGTGTCTTATTGCACATACGTCTTATTACATGTGTGTCTTATTGCACATACTTCTTATTACATGTGTGTCTTATTGCACATACTTCTTATTACATGTGTGTCTTATTGCACATACTTCTTATTACATGTGTGTCTTATTGCACATACTTCTTATTACACGTGTGTCTTATTGCACATACTTCTTATTACATGTGTGTCTTATTGCACATACTTCTTATTACATTGTCTTATTGCACATACGTCTTATTACATGTGTATGCAATATTTGTTTGTTTGTATAATAACTGCAGTGAATAATAATATGTACGTGTTTATCCTTTTTTATCCCTGTATACCTACATTTTCGCTACCATATATATATATTACTAAGGAGTCACCACTTATCAAGGCGCAAAAGCCACTCGAGGATAAGGGTTAATGAGTTGAGCAGGTTGGCGGTGATACAACACCGTGGTGATGATTGGTAACGATGTTGAAATTGGAGCAGAATTTGATTATTTGAGAGTTGTTTACATTGAACTTGGAAGTCAGCTGAGGAGCAGGCCCGCGGTATTATGTTCCACAGACTGGTAGTTCCAGGAAAGAAACGTTGATCATGGAAATTCCGTTTAGTTTTTGGTACACAGAGGGTGAAAGGAAAATTATTTACAGTGGTCGTAACTCGACGAGTTTTTGTTGTGAATGTTTTACAGGAGCCATAGATTGAAGCTCAGTCAAAATAATGATAGAGCAGAGAAAGACTAGCAACGTCTATTCTGTTAGAAAGTTGCTGTAGAGAAGAGACGTGAACACCCCCCCCATTAGATATAAATACACTTTTGGCTTTATAAATGGAGGATGTTCTGAGAATTATTTTTAAATATTGATTTGAAACGACGCATAAAACATAATAATATTGTTTGTTTGTTTTATTTTTCTGGTGTTTAAAAACAGTGCTTCTCTTTCCTTTCTTGAAGGTTACCATGTCTGCGTCGACCAATATCCACGACAAAGTGCTCCAGAGCGTTATGAAAACTCCAATGTCGTTTTTTGATGCTAATCCACCGGGAAGGATTCTTAACAGATTTTCTCGGGACATGGATGAAGGTAAAACTCCCATAATATTTTTGAAAAATAATTCAAATCTAGGCTTTCTATCAGTCATTATCAACGCTGAAAAAATATCTCGGTACATTTATTCTGAATGTGTCCACGAAAATCCATTATTGAATCATCCAAAATCATTTTCTGATTCAGTTTATTATACCGAACATTTTGATGCACAAAGTATATATTATGTACAGAATTTTTTTTTTACTAGCAAAATTATGCTCACTTGGCCGCATATTCTTGCTAGGCTGGGAAGATTATGTAATTTTTAAAGAACTACATACAATATGTAGCTAAAGAAAAAAAATATTTTCGACTATTAAAATAATTTCCAATGCTATTGATAATGTTTACCCATTCATTTATTTATTTTTTATTATTGCTTATGTTTGAATTCATGTTTTGAAACATGACCATGATACTAAATCTATGACGTCACGCTAAAGCTATAATCATTTTGTTAATGTAATGTTTTAAGCTCTATTTATAAGAAAGTCGAAATAGCTCAGTTTGTAGACTGAAGATCTCGAGGTTTCGATTTTGATTTCCGATCATGGCATCAGCTTTATTTAGTGGGAATTTATTATTTACTGTTAATGTAATAATCTCCATTTCTAAAAGTAGTTCAGATCTCTGATATTTCGAAATAAGACAAATTCCGCCATGTACGTTTAAAAAAATTGTGACTGGTGGACGGACAGGCGGATAGACGGACAGACGGACAAAATCTCTACTTATATAAGATTTATGTTATTAATGTGAAGAGTGCTTTTTGTTGTTTTGAATTACATTGATTTACGTCTCCACGGTAAATTCCCTTATTTTGTCCTTTAGTCCTTACATTCCATGAGCGATGTTTCTGGCAAAGGGGAGAGAATTGCTGTTTTCTGGATCGGAATCTATCCATTTAACACTTATCGTTGGCTAGTTTTTGACCTTGAAGTAGTATTTTTATTTTATCTCGTTGCATCAAGTGGCTTCATGCCTTGTCTGGAGCGCTTTCCATAAAAAAATTTAAAAATAAACTGATGCTGCATTTCTTTTTATTTGTAAACAAACTTGAAAGCCATAATTTTAATGTAATAACGAAAAGTAATCATGTTTTATAACATTGAATAAATATGGCATGTTATACGCAACAAATATTAAATTATATAGGATTATAAAGACGACTAATTACAAAAAAGAAAATGTTTAAATAATCGGACAAAATGGCGTACGTTTGTTGATTGATTAAGATTCATTTATTCTAATATTTTATTATTTAAATGAGTTACCTATTGTCAAGGCCCAAAGGCCACTCGAGGATAAGGGTTATTGGGTTGGGCAGGTAGACGGTGTGACACTGAGGGGATTTGTAACGCTGGTTGTAACTGGTAGATAGATTGATTATTTAAGAGGACAGCTCAACAAGAATTTGTTTACATTGGACTTGAAAATGGTGATGTTATAGTCAGTCGGGAAGTAGTAAAAAATATTTTTGTAAATTATGATATTAATTATTAAAGAAAAAGAAATTAAATTTAAAATATGAATATTAAAAGGTAAAATTTAACTCTCCGGATTAAATTAAATTTAAATACAAAAATAATCAGAATTCTTCACGGTATCTTTGATTTGTTTCATTCAAAACCTTAATTAAATGCGTTCCAACACACTACAGATTATTGAAGCTGAAACAATAATGAAGGCAAACAAAACATTAAAATTGTACAATTGGGATCAGTTGTTTTGTTTTACGGCATATCAACCCTTTTCGGGTTATTTAATGCTTGATCAGGTCATTTTGGTAAAAGTTTTTTATGCTTCGAATTCTTTATATCTTCAAATATGCATTCATTGAGTTTGGTTTAGTTGTTTTGTAGAGGAAAAATGTTGTTTTTATTTTTAGCTTTGCAGAACAGGAAAAATACAATAACGGCAATGTTTTGTGCATTTTAAGTCAGGAAGCCGGTATCTTCAGAGAGCCTGATCTGGTAGCACCAGACGTACAGTTGCAAAAAATATTCAAATAAAATGTATAAATAATCTTTAAATCAGAATTGCCACTTCGAATGGTACCCCGCGTTGAAAAGAGTTTTAGAATTATTTGTAAAATAATAAATTGTTCTGTTTCGTAAAACCAAATAAAACATTTAATTTCATTACACATTCTACATAAACACAAACATGTTTATGATCGCTATTAGTTGCAACACGTTCTACGAAAACAACTGAGTTGTTTAAGATCCAACAATGTTTTTTTCCGCAAACAAAGCACAATAAATCAAAGGCACAAAAAAGCAAACTTTACATAAAAAGCAAAAATTTCATTTAAAGTTTCATTTAAAACAATAACGACTTTTGTATTACTGTTATTCACCCCAAACAAGACATATTGCCACTGAGACGTAAGGGGATACTGTGATTAGGGGTCAGAGTTATAGGCGGCCTCCTAAGTGAGGAGTTGGGCAGCAAGATGTTTGTTGACATTACGTTTGAATTTCTACACGTTAGTACAGTCGGTGAAACAGGGAGCAGGAAAATAATTCCAAAGGCCAGCGGTCCAAGGAAAGAAGCTATTAGAATAGAAATATTCCAGGCTGGAGACCTCAACAGTGAAGAGGTGGGATTTTTCTACTTGTTCGTTTGGTCGGGGGTATTTACGTTTAGGGGGTACAAGTGCAGTAAGTTCGTCGGAGCACATTCCGTGGAAGTACCTGTAAAACAAGCACGGAGATGCAACACTGCGGCGATGGGGCAGGGGCTGGAGCTTGGTGGACAGTGTGGGACCTATTAGGTTAGAGACTCTTTGTTACCGTGTTCAAGAGGAAAACTAATGGTTGGGGCACCAGCTCAGATGTGGCAACGATACTCCATGCATTGGCGAATGGTGACTTTATAGAGATATAGGATCCTGGCAGGTGTGAGAAGTTTTACAGCAGACTTGGCAGTATATTTTATATATTCTTTCTAATTCATTCAGGGTGCCTGTGAATTTTAGGCGTTTGAACGTTGGACTCTCGGGAAAGGGTGCTGTCAGCCATGGTAATCGGTATACGTTAAAATCTAATTTTATTGATAAAAATATTATGTTCAGCTTTTAGTCTAATCGAAGTATATAAGAAAAAATGGAAAGGGCACACAACTTTCCTTTGCTTGAATATAATGTGTTGCGCTCTAGACTTAAATGAGTATATATTATTTATTTGACGTACCGCATGTTATGAAACCCTCAGTAATGTCTATGTTTGCAGTATAGACCATGCATTAATAAAGTTATTATTTATGTTCAACTAATTTGATGTCCGTATTGTTGGCATCCGTCTGTCTCAGGAGACAATGGAGTTCTGCGCCTCAGATTTTTCCGTTACCGAATTGCAGCGTCTCCTGTGACTGTGCGTGCAAGCCTATCCCGGATCAGCAGGCTCTGTTGCAAACGCCAGATAATCCCTGCTAGTGTTTTTCTGTTTACTTGACAGAGTTCAAAATCTACTTGCCAATTTGGTGGAGCATGATCTCTTCGTTTCTCTACGGCCTCTTTCTCATAGAAGAGGCGTTGTTAGTCTTTCTCTACTCTATCGTGATTTCCATGGGAAGTGATCGGCTGAGCTTCAATCTCTAATTCCTTCTTATAAAACATTTACAGCAAAAACGTGTCTTCTTGCCACCACCACAAAGAACTTCCTTTCTTCCCCCTTATGTCTAACAGTAAACGGAATGTACATGAACAGAGAGTTTTCCAATAACTCCCATCTGAAATGCGTGAAATTCGTTGCCACAATATCATCGATTTCCTGAAAACTACAACATGGTCGTCTTCAAATATCATGCCAATGAACTTTATCCTAAACTGTCCTCATAAGTCATTAACCCTTATCCTCAAATGGATCTTATACTTGATAAGTGATGTCTCATCAGTCAAAATGAATCCCAAAGTGTCTAATCACAAAAATAAGAGCAATGGCATATACAATAATTATATATACTATAAAAAGTAGAACAGTTAATATATATATATATATATATATATATATATATATATATATAAATAAATAATTATTTCCACAATCAGACAAAGCCGCAGACCACAACCTATGAAAGAAACAAACCGCAAAACCTAGACTCGAGTTTCGTCCTCCTTTATGCTCATCAGTAGAACACATCCGAACTCAGGATTCGAAACCCGAGTCACTTGAATGTTAGGTGAGTACTCTGCCACTGAGCTACCTCACCACATACAAGAATGTCAATTAACTTACACAGATATTTCATAGGTTGTGGGCTGCGGCGTTGTTTAATTGTGGAAATAATTATATATATTATCTCACATTCAAAAGTCTAATATATATATATATATATATATATATATATATATATATATATATATATATATATATATATATATGTAGTTACATGTTTATTCACGGTTGATTGTACGCTAAACGATTATCAAGTTACACTGAATTGTTTTGAATTTCAATAAGAAAAAAGAAAAATTAATAAAGATATGGTGATTGGAATTTAACTTACCATTGTTTACTTATATATACTCTGTTGTTAAATGTTAACATTCATCGAGCTTTTACCTTGAATAGATTTTATCAATTAAAAAAATCTAATTTCATATATATATATATATATATATATATATATATATATATATATATATATATATAGTAGTCCTTCAATAACATGGATCACAGTAAAAAATTACGCCCTCACATATGAATTTTTGGTGATACTTTTCTAACCAATTCGCTATAAAAATCGTTCTATTATTACTGTTTAAAATAGATGTTCGTCATAACAATTAAGTAATCATTTGGCGAGTAATCATGGTAGCTTGCGGTGTCTCCAATACTGCCCGAATAGGGAGATAATATTGAAAAAGTCCTGATGCCTTGTAGAAGTGAATAAATTAGTATTAATTCAACGTTGGAAATGTTCATTCATTCATCCTAAGGCATCCGTTCCAAACACTACAACGGATAAGAAAGCAAGATGGCGACCTAGATCCGATCAATACTTGATGAAGAGATGAAAATACAGATATGATCATAAGAAAAATAACAACCCAAAAGGATTGACATGCCGTAAAACAAATAAACTAACATAACCTTGGTTCCTCCTTGTAAGGCATTCAAAGCAAAAACTGTTTTTTTTTATCACAACGAAACAAAACTTTCCTTTCTTCCTCCATGTGCTGAGCATCAGTCGAAATTTCTACGAACAGAGATTCGTCGTAAGGACTTTTCGTTTATAGACCATGGTACCAGAAGATTAATTGTATGCAGATTACAACATGATCGTCCTCAAATCCAATGTCAAGAAATTTCTGTCATGAACCGTCTTCACGGGTATTCAGACCGTGTTTATTCGATTAATCATTCTCAATCCTCTCATCAGGCTTTTCATGTCTCAACTGACAACCATCCCATCTCATAACCCGTTATCCTCGAGTGTTTTTTTACCTTGATAAGTGGTGACCCATTAGTATAAAAAACATACCATAAGCCTTTAATTGGTTCAATTCAAGTCAATTTTAGTCATAAATAAATTTACTTATTTTCTTTGCCTTTTTTCTCTCTTTTCCTTTTAGCTGATGTGAACTTGCCACAACTGTTAGACATGACACTGCAGATCAGCACCCAGTCGATTTTAGTGATATTTACATCCATTCAGGTGGAGCCGTGGTTGGCGTTGGCTTTCATACCAGCTCTAGGCGGACTGGTTCTTTTGCGTTATTTTTCTATCCAGGCTGTCCGCCAACTGAAGAGAGTCGAGAACCAAAAGAGGTCGCCACTTTTGAGTCACGTGAACACCACCGCCAATGGATTGGTCACCATCAGCACATTCAATCGAGAGGATTATTTTCGAGAAAGGTTAGACAGAGCTATCATATTGCCGAATCTATTGTTTACTAACAAGGAATACTAGGACGTTTTTAAAATACTGTGACAACCTTGTACCTTTTTATAAGTGCTAATAAATTGTGGACTAAAACACAGGGTGAGGCATAAATGTGGTTCGATGTGCGAGGACCGCATGCGTTCAGACTGGTTGCTCTGATAATCGTTCTATTCCATCGATGTGTTTAAAAGGTTGGTCGATATTTGAGTGTTGCCACAACTTAGTCGGATTCTCCGGTAAGTGGCGGTTTTGTCAGCAACCCCAAAACAAGATAAACTCGAAGTCAACAATAACAAATATTTATTAGAACACAGGTGTCTAACAATAATAAAACGAAAAGCGATATTTTTCTTGTTTACGAGAAAAGACTAGTTGAGAAATTTGCCAGATACTAAGTCTTGGTTAGAGGACTTTAAAATTTATTTTTTGCTTTTTTCCCTTGGGATATGTCGAATTAGGAAAGAATTATTCTTAAGCTTTCTTTATTCTTGCTTTTGATCGGTCGCCGACTTTTGTCCCTCTCTCAGTTTCTCTGTCTGTCTCTCGGACTGGCTGACTATCTTCTAGTCAGTTCTTTTAATGAGAACTTTCGAGTTTTGTGATTCGCTATACAATCGCAAATCGTTTCGTATTTTATGCTCTCTTATGATTGGTTGACTAAAGAGAGTTTTTGCTTCACCCAAAAAGGTGGATCTTTAATGCAAACTACAATATACAGGCTAGTTTCTATTTCAAGAATAACATGCCTTAATATTTGTTAACAGGTAAATATATTTATCAGATATAGCAAGTGTACCCTCCTGACCTTTTAATTTGCCAAAATAAATTGTTTTCTGAAAATTATTTCTTGATAATCCCGTTATATCCAAACAAATAATTTACAAATTCAACCCGAGAATATATAATCTTCCAAAATGGGATTTGCAAATAACAAAACTTAGTTTGAACATTTTCTCTTCAGTTGTCATCAGATACGAAAATATATAATATTTCGATATTACGATCTGAACATGAACTTTTCAAATTTCGTTACCGATAATCAAAATCGGTACGTTTCTGGTTGTCAATCAAATACATAAAATATGACTTTTTGAATTAATCTTTCGTGAAAATAAAATTTGCTGGTATTTATCGCCCCAAATGTGTGGTAACCTAAATGTATTTTAATTAATTATTCCATAATTAATTTAACTTTATTAATAAATTAATATTGCACCAGCAAACACCTCATCGTGTCACATAAATATCTTTCACATTTTAATGGATTTTAATAAGTACACAAATTAATTATTTTGCTTTTCTTTTTCAGGTTTCGGTATCACAATGATGTGAATGCTTCAGTGAATTTCATGTTTGACGCTAGTCTACGATGGGTCGGTGTTCGCATGGACATGACATTCACTTGTGTTGCTATTATAGCAGCGTTGGTATTTGTTTGTACAAGAGGCGCCATTGCTCCGTCATTCGCCGCGATGGCGATGGGATTCATTAACTTGGTAAAAAAAACTTCCTTCCACAATAACTCATCTTAATTAGTATAGGGAAATAGGAGGGGCGGTACCACAGTATAAAAAGCAGTATTGACTTCCGTCAAAACTTCACTTTTTCATTAACTTTTTGTGTTGGGTTCAACCAAAGACTTCTGTATTTTCGACAAACGCTGGCGAGTTACGTCGTGGGAATCTCAGTCGCCGATTAACCTGAAATGATAATATTCAGATGATTATTATTCTTAAGATTGCGACTCGCTTTTTGAAAAAGGTTTACCAAAGATCGATTGAAATGAACGAGACACTATATTTTAGTTTTATTTATTTTGAGGTTCTACTTCAGAAAATTCCGGTCACCGTACTGTCGCAATTCGTGCACCACCGTTCCAATATACGGTGCACTGTACAATTCACAAAGGCGTCAACAAGTAGGGGCGATGCCAATGTAGTAGTGTCAGAGCTATACTGTCTGGAACTCCGGTTCCTGACAGGGCAACCAATACCGGACAGATCTGGCACCGCAACCCGGTTAACAGGGCTTTGGTGAAAGTCCAGGAGGAGTTGGCATCAGTATCCGGTGTCCTCTGGTCGTCTTTGCCTCTGCGTGTGGCAAGCGCAGAACAGCAAATCAATAGAGTGATAGTAACAACGTTGCTTTTGCGCCAGTTTTCTGTGTGTTCTGGGCATAACCTTCACCGACTTTGGATGTAACTGTTTAGCCATGCTGCTTTTCGGTGGTAAAACCCTGCAATCTTACAGGTTAACAAGTAGCTGCGACCAACGAGAAGGACATTGTGCAGACCAGACCATCGTGAGACACGATCTTCGGAGGTTTTATGCAGAAATCTGACTCGCTTAACATCAACATCAACAACAACAACAGCGGTAATATTGTAAAATATTTATATTTTTCAATCAGAGAAAATTATAGGACTTGTTTACGAAAGATAAACGTTTTATTCTTCTCTACCCTCCGCAAACTATTAAAGGAAAATATTTAGTTGAAACCTTTGCTTTATCATACTTGCCGAATATTTGTTCTCTGCAATCAGTCCGATAAGTCGGGACTGCCTTGGTAGGGCCAGATCCGTCTTTGTGGAATTAAGTATGGTCCAGTTTTGTCCTAGAAAGTGAACCATCCCAGACAGTACATTCTCGCTTTGAGAATAAGTTGCTTTGTTACCAATCGCCTGATGAGCCCCTCCCGGCGAATACTGACGAGCTCATTCTTGACTATTTTTGTATTCAGTCAAAGTGTCCCGTCCTAGAGGAGCTGGATAACTCTTACTCTCGGCTTTTATACCACGCGTTGCTTTGGCAGGAATTAAATAACCACCTTTAAACTGGTCACAGGATGTGAAAACAGTGAACTGATATGTCTGGTCTGTTCGGTCGTACAGGGACCGAGTGATTGGGGCCCTTGTAAATGTACGTTCTTATTTCTTTCCACGACAACTACTGTTAGTATCAACCTTTCTCATTGGGCTTCCGGTCGTCTTTAACCTCGAGATCGCGAGTGCATTTTAACTGCCATAACCCTCGTTTATCACCGACTAGGAATAACCGCATGAGAAACATATGAGTATGATACAATGTAGCGTTATATTCAACAATATCAAAAAGAAAATAAAGCTAACAATATTAGAAATAATAATTATAATAATAACAATAATTAAGATACGCTCATACGGTATTACTTGACAAATACTTTATATAATTAGATGCTTCATAACCAAAAGAAAGATCCAGATTGTCCTCTATGGCCGTTCATATAAGCAACATGACATAAATTCTGGTGTACCCCAGGGATCTATCATTGGATCTTTATTGTTCTTGATCTTCATAAACGATCTCCCTGATGACATTGAGTCTGAGGTTTGTATATTTGCTGACGACACCACGCTTTACTCTCGTTATGTGGGCAAAACGGATGCGATCATATCCGAGGCAATGGCTGAATCCTTAGAAAATTACCTCCAGGCTGTAATGGATTGGGGTCATAAATGGTTGATAACTTTTAATGCCGCAAAGACAAAGCTCCTTTCCTTAAATAACTACAAGAAACCTCTCCCACCAACGATTGTCATGGCAAATAACACCCTCCTGAAAGTTCAACATTCAAATTCCTCGGCCTAACATTCACAGGTAACACGGATTGGAACAAATACATTAAATACATTGCCAAAACTGCAGCAAAGAAGGTGGACTCCCTCTACCGTGCTAGTAAACTCCTCACACCTGACATTATACTGTATCTCTACAAAGCCACCATACACTCATGCATGGAGTATTGTTGCCATATCTGGATTGGTGCATCATCCACTAGTCTCTCCCTCCTAGACAAGGTCCAAAAAAGAGTCGGATTTTGCTCCGATGAACTGGCTATTCTGGTGCCCCCTTGACGTAAATTCACTAGACCAACTCAACAATCAGCTAAATCCCATCCATTCACTGTGGAGGTCCCCAGATGTCGGAGAGCCTTCTACTCCAATAGCTTCTTTCCTCGTGCTGCCGGCCTCTGGAACTCCCTCCCTGCTCCCTGTTTCCCCGACAATATCGACATACAGAGGTTTAAAACTAATGTAAACAGACACCTCGCTACACTGCTCCCAACTTGGGGTGACACCCAAAACCTACACCCAAATTCTCAGTAACCCCTTACGTCTACAGTGGCGGCCTACCTTGTTTGGTATGAAATATGCTTTTAAAAAATGATGTCCATTCCCCCCCCCCCCCCAAAAAAAAGGAAATATTAAATATTAGGTTACTCGGAATATGTTGTTAAGGTTATATAGTTTGATATATAAGGCTTGGCCCTAAGGTTACTTGGACCCCATGTGCGATTTGCTGATATTTGATTGGTTGGCCTAGTCAGTGGACGAGACAGATATTCATTTAACCAACAACTATAGTTAATTGCAGCCTTCCGCGACTGTTTTGATACCATCTGAGGCTCGCCTCGGCAATCATTTCGACAAACCAAGGGCTTTCATAGGACCAAGCCTGCTATTGTCGGGATTAGGTATAGTCTAGTTCGATCCTAGAAGATACACCCTCCCAGACATTACCCTTTCTTTATGGGGGTGTTTATAACCGATCGTCTGAAGCGCTTCTACCGAGGAATGCCGACTGGTCCGATCATGGCTATTATTCCCCCACCTTCCGGCCTTATGACATGTCTTGATTCCATGGGAAGCAAGAAAATAACCGGCCTAGACATTAGAGAGAAGATATTCATTTAACCAACAACTATAGTTAATTGCAGCCTTCCGCGACTGTTTTGATACCAACTGAGGCTCGCCTCGGCAATCATTTCGACAAACCAAGGGCTTTCATAGGACCAAGCCTGCTATTGTCGGGATTAGGTATAGTCTAGTTCGATCCTAGAAGATACACCCTCCCAGACATTACCCTTTCTTTATGGGGGTGTTTATAATCGATCGTCTGAAGCGCTTCTACCGAGGAATGCCGACTGGTCCGATCATGGCTATTATTCCCCCACCTTCCGGCCTTATGACATGTCTTGATTCCATGGGAAGCAAGAAAATAACCGGCCTAGACATTAGAGAGAACGAATCGTAATGTAGTCAGGTTAAATTAGGGTCGGTTAAAGATCCCTATGAAGATATCAACTAAAACAACTCGTCGTCTCCACTTCTTCTGTACCATCTAACGGCCAGAGCAACGTTGGCTCCAGATTACGAATAAACCGATAAACCGACCATAGAACGTGAGCTCTGTCTGTAGTAATACTTTTACAAGAGAATGAAGTAAACTCAAGCTTGATTCAAGGGGTGGGGTAGTATTTGTTAGTTCGTTATGATACCATCCTTTGAGACATTGCATCCTCTTTTTGGTGGTGATAGTGTAGTATCTGTTCTGTTGTCATGATACTATCCTTCTATGCATTACCTCATCCTTTTGTGGCTTATGAGTAGTATAGTATCTTTTCTGTTGTCATGGGACCATCCCCCCAAGTATTACCTCATTTTTGGGATGAGCAGTCTAGTATCTGTTCTGTTGTTATGAGACTACCCTCTCAGACATTACCTCCTCTCCTTTGAAGGGGTAGTGTTGTATATGTTCGTTCGTTATGAAGCAATCTATCCAGACGAGAAGAAATATGCTACCGGAGAGAGAGCATATATTGGCTAGTATATATAATGGAGAGAAAATATGTATTTTCGACCTCAACAGAAGTATGGAGACATACATGAATTAGAGTATGGTGAATCTCTGTTCCATTTGAGGGTGCTTGATAAGGTGCAGAAACGTATCTGTAATTTGATTGGCCCCCGCCCTTTATTCTACTCTGCACCCTCTCTCTCACATACCTGATGTTGCTAGTCTCAGTCTATAAATACTATTATGGCATGTATTCTTCAGAATTGTGTGATCTATTCTCCGCTTCTTTTGTTCCAGCTCGTTTTAATCGTTGGTCTAGTGGTCTTCTTCAATTCGCTGTTTTGATACCTCATTGTAATACAGCTTCTGATTCAAGTAGCTTCTTTCCAAAAACTACAAGCTTGTGGAACTATAGCCTTGGTCTTTTCAAGACTAAGGCCATTAGGCATTTCCTGTCTTTGCGATAATCATCTTTCGTTCTTGTTAGCTGCCTACATCAAGTGGCTTCATGCCTTGTCTTGAGCGATTTCCATTTTTTTTTTTAAGTATCTATGAAAGCATTAAAAACGGAACAATGTGCCACACAAAATATCGACGTATACTAAAGATTCTTGAAATATCTGACGTCAAAGTTTTTGCGAATGACGCACCTAAATATACGGAACTTTCGTTGGACAGATGGGACGTCAGAGTTTCGGAGATGAGAACTTAACACATGTAAATGCGGATTTAGAAATGAATGAGCTATGGTGTACTTAATAACCTAAACTATGGTGTACTTAATAACCTAAACTATGGTGTACTTAATAACCTAAACTATGGTGTACTTAATAACCTAAACTATGTATCCCTGGGTGTATTGAACTGAGAGTGACGAGTTCAATTCTTAGAGGATCTATTATGATCATTTACGCAACGTACTAATACTCTTTTCAAATTCACCAAACCATGGATAAAATAGCAACTTGTATTCAAGTAATTGTTTACAATAAATCGTGCAGAAGAGGTATTGTGTCTCGGCATTAAATAACTCAAAAATGGTTGATATGCCGTAAAAGAGACAAACCAAATCTGATGTTATGTGAACAAATCTGGTCCAGTGTGAAAAAAAAATAGTCGGCTTCTTTATTTAGTAATTTGCACGCGCGTATTGATATACACCCATTCACACTCTGATATAAATTTTATTCATGAAAAATGTTAATGCGTTACCGAAAAAAACAAACAATTCATTTTACAAGAGTGGGAAGTCTTTTATTAAGAATAAATGTGTCATATCTTTAAAATATTTAGACTCATGGCGTATTATTGCCACATCTAGGGAGGTGCCACTGAAAGCACTCTCACAGAAGAGACGTTGCTAGTCTTTATCTATTCTATCGCTATTTTCATGGTAGGTGCTCGACTGAGATCCTATCTCTAGTTCCTCCCTGTAAAACATTCACGGCAAGAACTTGACTTCTACCGCCACTGCATAGAACTTTTCTTTTTCATCTCTGTGTACCTAAAATCAAACGGAGTTTCCATGAACAAAGTTTCTTTCCATAAACATCCTATATGTGGAAAACATTGCTGTGGGACTACTTCTCTGCAGACTACAACATGGTATCCTTCAAATCCAATGTCAGCAAATACTTGTCGAGCCATCCTGTTAAATAATCAAATTTTATCCATTCAGTTCATCGTTTCAATCCTCTCATTAACACTTATCCTCGAGTAGCTTTTGGTCCTGGTAAGTTGTGACTCAGTAGTATATAAAATATTCGTTGTCGCAAAATAACTATTTCATATCGGAAACTAATGATCATACGTTGATTTATTTAGCAATGACTAATATCCGTCAATACTTTTTTTCAAAAATGAAATTGGGAAAAGCGAGAGGAAAATGACAGATACGATTTATTACAAGAAATTAGTGACTTCATGTTAAGACTAACCACTGCACTTCCGACAACATTTGATAGCGCGTAATTTGTGTACTGGGAATCAATTTTTGACGCGAACATTTTCAAAAGAAACGCCGACTCTCTAGAAACACCGACTCTCTAGAAACACCGACTCTCTAGAAACACCGACTCTCTAGAAACGCCGACTTTCTGGAAACACCGACGAATGAATCCAAGTAGGTCTAAAATAAAATCCGTCTCACTTACTGCTGATCCCATTATAGACCCAAAGCAATAGAAAACAAAAGAAATTAAAATAATAAAAATAGAAACGGTCGATTACCTGTTTTCTCACGTTTGTTGGATTCATAATTTATACGTTTTCTTTTCAGATTTTGAACGTGGCTCAGTTTTTTGTTCGCCTGCTCAATGACACAGAGGCCAGATTCACATCTATCGAAAGGCTCAATGAATATTTATCAGTAAGTGAAAACTGAAAATAAAATGCTAGAAGACATGAATTTTATTATGAAAAAGGGAATAGTCAGTTAATTAATTAATTATATATATATATATATATATATATATATATATATATATATATATATATAACCGCTCAGGGAGCGAAAAATAGTAATAAACACACCGGTGAAAACGATAACAAACCAAAAAGCTGCGTGACATCATAACCGATAAAAAAAATCGAGTCGGAGTATTCTGGTCTGGAGGTAAAATATTAGACTATGAACATCTTCACCGATGGTTCGATCCCTGCCAGGGTAGTCCATGACTTTCCTTTATGTAGGTAAAAATTTATTTATAAAATAATTAATAAATACTAGCAAATATATTCTCCCTCCGGTCACATATTTTTGCTAGTTGTTTTAAGTTACATATTACATACATTACATTTTAAACTAAGTAAAAGGTAACCGCAGGGAAAGTGTTTAGAAAACAAAACCTTTAAATTCTCTTCGATAAATAGAAGAAAGTTGTTAACTGGAAGTTATTTTATTGTTTCAGAAGATGGCGTAACAAAATTTATAGATGACCCACCCTCCAGTCTAAAATTTTGAATTTAATTGGACAAAAATAGATTAAAATAAATAATTAGATATTAAATCTGATCAACTATAATTTTTTTTTTCGCTAAAATAATAATATTCATGATGAAACCATTTATCTTTTTTGAATTTAAGTCATGTAAGTTCGCACTTAAGGATAATTCTGCGAGCCTGTTGTTTACATTAGTTAGCATTTTAAACTAAACGCATTTTCGTATTAAACTTTTATATGAATTTGAAATTTTTCTAATTAATTATTTTTTAAATTAAACAATTTGATGCAATCAATTTGTGCTTTAAAAACATTTCTGATAAGATTTTTTTTAAATGTTTTAATTAAAAAAATCAAAGTAAATATATAATTTTTTAGTGACTCGTACGATAAATCTCAGATAATGTGTTGTTTACATGTTATTAATCAAATAACGCGTCCCTGTCTTGTGTCCATATCTCTCTCTCTCTCTCTCTCTCTCTCTCTCTCTCTCTCTCTCTCTCTCTCTCTCTCTCTCTCTCTCTCTCTCTCTGATCTGACGTCATGTTAACACCTGTGAATTTCTTTGAAATAGAACTTTCTGTGCGTTCGAAATAGAACGTTATACTTAATAATCAGCGAGTGGACTCGGCTGTTCCATCATATTCCATTACAATTTAATTTAATAACGTAACTACGTAATATAGATTTTTAAAAAACAATGACTTTAATTAATTTTATTTATAATTTTTATTAAGATTATAATCGTGCAAAATATTTTAAATACATCTGGAAATCTGGAAAAAAACAATCATGAGTGTGTATTTGCACATATTAATTTATTAGAAGCTTTAAAACAAATTAATTATATAAATTTAAAAGACGCGTGATGTTTGGGGAAGTTTGGGAAGTGGTATATATAGGAGCTGATAAGTAGATATAAAAAGAGAGCGATCAAAACTAATAATATAGTTTCGGTTTCAGACAGACAGATACATAATCTCCATTATTAAGAAATATATAATATTTATATTTAAATATTTTATATTTAAAATATAAATTTTATAACATAAAGTAATTGTAATAGCTCAAAAGTGTGAGGCAAGAGCTATCGTAAAAATGTTTTCTTAATTTAATTATAAACCAGGTGAAATGTTAGGAAGGACAGATTCGCATCATTTCACAAAAAACTGTTTTTATTTCCAGCATACAATTGTTTTGGCTTACTACAAAGATACTTGTAAAATACTTCCATATCCTATGCATTTATGTTCTGGTATGGCTATCCTCAGTGCTAATATATAATACAGAGACAGACAAAGACAACCAAAGCCTGAATTATAATCTGTACTCATCATTATCATCATTCACTTTTTTCCTTATGGAGCTGTTAACTCTTATGAGGCCTTTCAAAAAAGTACCCGAACTTTATTTTTCCGTGCGAAACAGAGACGATAGGACGACGCCACTCTACACAGTCAAGGAATACATCTTCATGTGCATGTGTGAATTTTATCACCACCTTCCTGTGCATTACTCGCTGCCTGTCGGTCGCTGAGTGAGGTTCTAAACAACGTGTTCGTCGGATGTCCGATTCTCTAAAGATGTACTGCATCAAGTCTTGTCAAAAGCTTGGCGATTCTTAAAGCAACACGATTCGTAAGATTCAGCAGGTGTTTGGAGAAGATGCGGTGGGTGTAACACAAATTATGGAGTGGTTCAACCGATTGAAAAATGGCCGCACATCAGCGGAGAGTTCTGGCAGGCCCCAAACTGTTCGGAGTGCGAAATTTGGTGATGGAAGATCGTTGTTCAACCGTGCGGGAGATCGTCCAAGAGGTTGGAGTGAATAAAAATTGCGCACATGCAATTTTGCGTGATGATTTGAACATGCACAGAGTGGCTGCGAAATTTGTGCCCAAGTTGTTGTCGCATAAACAAAAGGACCGCCGTTTTCATATTGTACAGGACATTCTGGAAACCGCCAATACTCATTCAGGGTTTCTGAACACAGTGATAACTGGAGATGAGTCATGGATGCACGGGTACGACCCAGAAACAAAAAGACAGTCGTCGCAATGTCTTCTTTGATATATGTGGAATTGTGCATCACGAATACGCATCAGAAGGACAAACAGTGACAAAGGAGTACTATAAAGATATTCTCCGGTGTCTCGTGACGCAGTTCGGCGCAAAAGACTAGACATGTGGACGGCAAAAAACTGAGAACTGCATCACGGCAACGCCTCCGCACATTCATCCCAATTGATTCAATATTTCTTGGCCAAACATGGAATTCCAGTCATTCGCTAACCTCCCTACTCACCAGACATGGCTTCTTGCGACTTCTGGTTGTTTCGAAAATTGAATACGCCACTGAAAGGTTCCCGTTTTGAGACGAGATAATGCGGAACCCGACGGCGGAGATTAACACTATTCCAAAATGAGGCTTTCAGAGGTGTTTCTGTCAGTGGATGAATCGGTGGGCTAAGTGTGTACAAGCACAATGAGCCTACTTTGAAGGGGATTAGAGTCCCGACCCCGTCAGGTAGATGAAATATTTTTTTCTGGAATAAGGTCGGATACTTTTTAAACAGGCCTAGTATATGTCCTAGTCGCGACATACACAGCCCATGTGCCTTTTCTTATCAGATTTTAATCGTTCATCATCATGATGTGGTGAATATCCAAGCTGATGTCGAACGATTAAAAAACTAATAGGAAAAATCACATGGGGTGTATATATATATATATATATATATATATATATATATATATATATATATATATATATATATATATATATATATATATATATATATATATAAGCACAATTGTTGTGTGGATCTCTCTTTCACTTAATTCGCTGGGTATATTCGCCAGGTAGTTTGGGAAATTCATTTTAATGGGTTCGGTAGCTCCTATTATACATTGGAATGATGGAGATTTTTCTAAGATTCCAGTTTGGTTTTATGTCATACATAAGACCTTGATATTTAGTTCTTTTTCCCCTCTAAGCTTTTCCTAAACCAACACCATTCGAGCCAGTGACTTAACTAGGGTTACTATTCTCTCCTCCTTGTCCATATCACTATGTCAGGTTTAACAGCGTTGTTTTCTAAGTATCTACCTGTAGGAATTGCATAGTCATAATTAACAGTGTATGACTTATTTCCAACAGTTCTTCCTGGTATATGTACCTAGGACCTGTTGCTACACTGGATATTCATTTTTTACAGATGGTCCAGTGGAGATATTTACACACTCCATTGTGTCGCATTTTATAGTAGCAATCCGCCAGCAGAACATTACAATTGAATGTCAGGTTGCTTACATTCTTTATTACTGTGTGGTGGAACATGCATTTACTGTCATTGCTGAGCTAACTCATGTTCTTAAAAGCTTTGGTCATCAAGCCTTGATCTTATGCAGCCATTTTTATTTCTTCTTTTCTTTCAATTTTCTTATCTTTGTGCTTTTGCTGGAGATGGAGCCCAGTTACTCCTATAATTAACAGAACCTTATAACTGGATGTCACTTAGTTGTTGTCCTGCACTTGTTGTCGTTGCTGAGACCACTGATCTTCTTAAAAGCATTGGTCATCAAGCCTTGATCTTAAGCAACCATTATCATCCTCTCCTGATCATAGTGGAGAGATTCTCTTTTGAGCCAGTCTACAGAGCTTTCCTTATTTATATATCCTTTCCTTTTTTTCCAATTTTTTAACTTTTTGTTTTTGCTGGTGATGGGACATCCTATCCCGCTGTTTCAGACACTCCAGCCGAGAGATATTTTAAAATTCTAACCGTCCTTTTAAGTGCAATTTGTGTATCTCTTTTGTACTTGGTTCACCGGGTATATTCACCAGGTAGTTTTTGAAATTCCTTTTCATTAGTCCGGTCGCTCCTATAATTACTGGAATGATGGAGATCTTCCTGTAATCCCAGTTTCTTTTCATGTCGTAAATAAGACCTTGGTATTCGTTATCTTTTCCATTTCAGCTCTGTTTAAGCCAGCATCATTAGGGCCACTGACTTCAACTAGAGTTGTTACTTTCTCCCTTTTGTCCAATATCACTATGTCAGGTTTAACAGCTCCGATTTATAGATATGTAGCTGTAAGAATTGCATAGTCATAGTGGATGGTGTATAACTTATTTCCAACAATTCTTTCTAGTGTGTGTTCCCAGGACTTGTTGCTACACTGGATATTCAACTTTTTAGAGATGTCCCAGTGGAAATATTTACACACTCCATTGTCTCGACTTGTATAGTAGCCGTCCCCCAGCAGAACCTTATAACTGGGTGTCAGGTTGATGGGAAGGTAGTCTTTTTTCTGCCTCCCTTAGGGCTGCATCTCCTGGTATGCGTGTGCGTGTGTGCAATAAAAGTGTGTAGTTAGGAAGCATTTGTTTATTCTATCAAATTTCGTTAAGTATAATATACATTTTTGTATCTATTTGATCTTTTAATATTTTTTTCAAATGGTGACCAACTAGCATAAATTAGATTGTAAATTGAATAACATTTATTTTAAAAGTTATATTGTTATCTCGAAGTTTCTTTATTTTTCCTTTATTTCTCGAGCTTTCAACTAACTTCAGTCATCTTCTCATTTTGTAAATAAAATAATTTACAAAAACAAAAATACAAATATATACTTTGATGTTTTTCCGTATATATATTTTCCTTTTTTAAACGTTTGAAGTTGTTTTTTTACATGTATTTACCAATTCTTATAGTTGCCACCGGAAGTCAGCGATAAGACCACTGTCGAACGAACGCACAAGGGTTGGCCTGTCTCTGGCGACATTCAATTCTCAGACGTGTGGATGCGATACAGGGATGATATGAGCCCCGTATTAAAATACGTTTCCTTCCATATTTTCAACAAGCAGAAAGTGGGAATTGTCGGACGGACAGGAGCAGGTAAGTTGTATTGAAACTCTTATATATACTATCAGATGTACTCGACGTTGCCCGGGTGTCAATATGTCAGAACATTTAACCATAATTATTTAGACCTTTCGTTCACGGGGTCAGAGATTTTGTAGGAGTCGGACTCGTAAAGGTGCTAGTAGTCGGAGTCGGAGTCGGAGTCGGATTTTTTAATCTTACTGAATATGTAAAGACTTTAAAATAAGAAGTTAGAGTCAGATGTTTTGGAATCCTAGGAGTCGGTGTCGGACCTTATAACTTCCGATTCCGCAACCCTGTAAGTAAAAAGATTAAAATATTTTAGAACATGATATTGGCACGATGATAACGTACTTCACTACAGTTTATTTTAAAAGTATGTAGTCTGGCCCTGACATTTGATAATATGGAAACATTCTTCGATTGTGACCGAAAAATGAAAAAGTCTTTACGTCATTAATGAAAAATAAAATTCATCGGCGATCTACTCATTTTTCAAATTACATAATAGATGATTCGTTTCTAATAATTACTTTACAGTCATGATAGTAGGTTACACCTTTTCCTTTATAACAACTACTTAAACTGATGTTTTTCTGTAATGATGCAAGCTTCATTACTTGCTAATGGTTATGCGCTGTCTTTTTATTTACAACATACAACACCATTATTTAAATACTCCTTCTTTAAATGTAGATTTGATTTAGATGTTCAGATGTCGACTATATCTTACTTACGACTAGGTTAAATCGAATTGCTACTTCTATTCTTGCCAGGGTGGTTTTACCTTTAAGAAAAAAGTCATTAGAGACAGAGATTGTGAGTTCGAACCATAACCTGTATCGAATTATGCCTTTTCCAATTCTGTACATACTTTAACTTAGTCAGTTGAAATTAACATATTACGTGATTTCTAGCTTTTAACTTTTCTTTCGTGTTCATCTTTTTCTATTTTCAAGGTAATTTACGGGAATTACAAATTTTCTTCATACCTTTTTTTTAAGATAGCAGTCCTCTCTAAAAAGGATCTTCATTTTAAAACAGGGACTTCATTTTTCCGCTTATTATTTATAAAATGTCGCCGGCGTTAGCTTTATACTGACATCAATCATGTTTATACAATTTCGTTTTTATAACAAAAAAGGCAATGAAACGACGACTAATATTTTTTTTATTATTCAACAGTTTAAAAGAACACTTTCGAGCCTATTGCAAGTACAAATATTTCCGGACAACTGCTAGTATATGTATATATTGCCCGGGATTATTGGTACTTGCAATATGTTTGAAGGTGTTCTTTTTAACTGTTAAATTTAAATAAGGAGTAATAAAGAAAGATATGGCATGTTGTAAAGAATACAGCACACAGTCAATTAGCAAGTAATGGCGATTACCTCATTAAAGTAAAACATCAATTTAAATTGTTGTTTTAAAGGAAAATATATTACTATTATAATAGTAAAGTAATTCTTAGAAAGAAAAAGGCTATTGTGTAGTTCGGAAAAATGAAAATGTGTGTCAGCTAACTAAAATAGGTAGATCACTGATGAATTTTATTTTTATTAATAACGTAAGCGATTCTTTTTATTTTTCGGTCATAATTAAACAATGTTTACATATTACCAGTTCTCCAGACAGAACTACATTGTTTTTAATAAAGTGCAGCTAAATACGTTATTATAGTGCCAACAACATGATACAACAATAACAAATGAAAATATACTAGTGAGAATCAAAGTTTGATACGTCCAGCTTTTAAAATCTCACAAGATAACTTTATGTGTTATATATATATATATATATATATATATATATATATATATATATATATATATATATATATATATATATACGAGTATACGTGTATTCAAAAAGTATCCGACCTTTGGGATTAAAAATCAACTTATTCTTTTACGTTTCACAAATTTTAATTTTTTAAACTTGACAATACTCTCCGTATGAGTTCACACACTTTTCCGGGTGATTATTGCCACTTCTAATACTACATTTGGAACGTTTTCTCTTCAATATAATGGAGCAGAAAAAGACTACCTTCCTATCAATCTGACATGATTGAGCTCTGCCGCCGCTTTTCTCATAATTTCTTATTGCGGATGAAATCGTTTCCCTTTCAACATGGAAACTCTAGTTTCACATAATGTTCACCATAGCCGTCTACCTTTTTATCTGCTAATCATTTTTTTTTTCAAATGGTGACCAACTAACGTAAATTGAATAACATTAAGCTCGGGAAATAAAGGAAAAATAAAGAAACTTCGAGATAACAATATAACTTTTAGAAAAAAGTTGTTTTTTTTAACTATCCTTCATAAAACCATAATTTACATGCGTCTTTTTTGTTTTCTTTTTCAGGAAAATCGTCTTTGGGGAGTGTTTTATTCAGACTTGTAGAAATTTATAAGGGACACATATTTATCGATCAAGTAGACATAGCAACGATCGATCTCGAAGAATTAAGAAGCAAAATTTCAATTATTCCACAAGACCCAGTTCTTTTTACAGGAACAATGAGGTAATATTTCGTTTATTTTTGTTTTTGTTTTTTTGGGGTTTTTTTACTGATGGGTTATCACTTATCAAGGCTGATAGACACTCGAAGGTTAATAAGATGGAGTGATAACTAGTTTAAAGGTTTAAGAACCTCATGAGAAACTTTGGGATGATTAATGGAATGAACCGAGTTTGGTTACTTGTGGTAACGGTATATGATAGGAATCATGCTGGCACTGGATTTGAAGACGACTATGTTATAATCTGCAGGGAAGCAGTCCCGCGACAATGCGTTCCGCAGGCGAGAATCCCTTATCAATAAAGAATGTTAAAAGAGGTGGTGGATAACTAGGCACGGTGGATGACGTCACAAAATGATAATGTCACCTACTATCTATTCATCTATCTATATACTACTAAAATTGTGGATCTTGCTTGTTTTCTTATCCCCATTCAGAATAGATGACGTCACTAAAGCATGACGCCATTCATAAAAACAAAGACGGGGTTAATCATGCAGAGTGGATGACGTCACTATAGGATGAAGTTATTCGCTAAAAAAGAGAGATGCGGATAATCGTGCTCAGTGAATGATGTCAGCAAATGATGATGTCATCCATCAAATCAGAGAGATAAGGGTGGGAAGAGATCCCTTGGGACGTTGTATCTAGACCCTTTGGGTTACGAGTCATCTACTAGATGAACGGGTTCAACCGAGTGGGTTCAGTCGGCTTCCTCTAAAGTAGAAAGTTTCTAGGTAATATCAAATTCACGAGCGGTCCTCGGTCGCATGTGTATTTCGATCAGGCGAGATTTCAAACGACGTTAGTTTTTGCAATTTTTTTTTAAGGGTGTGTCACAGTCCTTCTATGTGCAGCGCCTGGTATTCCCAAATGGTCACCCACCTGATGCTGACCAGGCTCAACATCGCTCAACTTCGGTGATCTAACAAGAACCAGTGTGTCAACGTAATCATGGCTGGATTAAGCTTGCATTTGGGCTCCTGATTTAAAATGTCATTGGACCTTCTCTTTAAGAAATAAATGAATCTGAATGCCCCTCAAAAGTGTAGATATTGTAGTATCCTTTGTTCGGCTCTGGTTTGCCAATGTTTTTATAACCTCTAAAATCTGTTAAAACGTTAACCTTTTTATTTTTAGGAATATACCATGACAAATATATTTCAATGGCATTGCAATTTTGCCGAACCTCCCCCCCCCCCCCCCAAAAAAAAGTAATCTATAATCTGGTTCGCTCCTCCTGCATCTTTATTGTCTTTAATTTATTTGTCCTCGCCTGGGACGCAAAACAACGAATTCATTTTTCTACAAAATCCGATTCGTTCAACGGTGTTAGACATTTTATCGTCGGCGCCATTTTTTTATATATAGTGGTCCTGTTTGTGACGTAGCGGTAAACGTTTTTTCTTTCGACTTCTTCTTTGTAGTCGTTTGACCTTATTGCTGTGCATAATGGGATGGGGTAAATCCATTTTACATATCTCACTACAGATAAACTCTGTAAGATCGGATTTCTAAAGAAACTTCAAAAGTATGTCTCGTGCCCGTGAAAAATTAGTCGGTCATGACTTCAAGTTAATATTTTTGTTTACGTACAAATTCATTAAACAGTGTTACTTTATGTTGGATTCATTCTAGCTTTCTTGCCTTTTTATCAGTTCTTTTTAACCAATGGTTTAACCTTTTACCTTTGTCACTTCTTTTATCTTGGATCCTTCATTTGTTTTATCGCTACATTCGTCTGAAATTGATATGTTGTTGTTTTAAATGCACCGGCGAAAAGGGTGGACGATTAGTTTTAGCTGTCCTTATTAAAAAAAAAAAATAGTTTACTTATTTTTTAGAAAACGTTTTCCATACATTCACAAACATACACACATACAGGGTTTTACAGGAGCCCTTCAAAAGGGACGCGCTGGGGCAAAGAGAAAAGGGGCTCCTTTTTATATTCGTTTGAAGTGGAGCGTGAACAACTCCATTTTATGGCCTAAGAGCCTGGTTTTAGCGCCTCGCGCTCCTCGCTCCAGAATTATTTGCTTTTTTTTTTTTAAACGTGAAACACTAAAAAAGAAAAGAAAATTTGAGCTAAACTCATTGAGTTTTTTATGACTGTAATAAATGTATATAAGAAGGAGAAGGGGTGAGAGCGGGAAGTTACTCGTGAAAATTATACATGAAAACCGAATAATTTGAACTTCTCAGATTGTTGCATAAAAGTAAACAACCATGGGTGTTATATTTCTGATGGCCCATCTTTCTTAGAAGATTGGGGATCAAATGTCCGTTCAAAGGCGTCAAGTTACACTGTAGAAAGAAACCTTTAAAGTGATTTTCTTAAATATTTGAACTTTTTCCGTATTTATGACAAGTATTTTGATTGCTGAATAAATAAATATAAACCTTTTTTATTATTGACAATTTATTTTGGGTCACTAGTTTACCAATATTATTTTTTACTCACCAGGAGTTATCACACGGGCAATCATCAGTGATTGTGTAGTAAAGAAGTGTACACTTCGGTGCCGAAAATTACAGTGCTTAAACTCGTTTCTGCGCACACGGCTTTGCGCACGAGTCCGCCAGAATTAATAAAAACAAATAATAATATTTTGAACCAATCAGAGGATTTTTCTGAATTTATAGAAATTGTCGTTTGGGAGCCATCTCGACCCCATATAAACCCAGATTTTCCTTTAAGAAACATGTTTAGCCCTAATCCACGAAAGAGCTAACATCGACATTTCTACAGCCCCCATCGCCTCTCTGTCGGGCCTTGGGAATGCTGAAAAACGCTTTTTCTAAACTTACGCACGCATAGCCACACTGGCATCAACGCACACACAGACACAATGCATTAACTCTTTCACTGTCTTACGCATACGCACACTAGAGGCGACACACACTATTTGAATCCCCCTTCAATGTCGTCTGCATATTTAAAACAAACTTATAAACTTAACTATTTTAATGCTTCATACATTTCTGACTGAACTTTCTAATATGAAAACAAATGAATACTGACCATTTTATAACTTTCAATGAAATGTAATTGAGTGAGGAAGTTTTGATTACGATTGTTCAGACCCGTGGATAATTCACAGCCCTTAAATTATCGACTCAGGCTTCCTCGATATCTCAACCAATGAACGGGGGGGTTGGCAAGGACACTCAAATACTGAACAATTATTCTGTTTTCCTATATTTGTAGACTTTGAAACATATATAAAATATATCTTTTGTGAATTTATGCTTTTGAATTCATTATTTTGTTTGTTGGTTATATAACATTTCTATCGCTCTCTCACACATTTGAAGATTACTTAAAACTGTTTTTCTTTAAAATGTTTCTATAAAATTCGGCTCTCCCAAAATCTTCCCTCCAAAACTGGAACCCCTAAAAAGAATCTTCCAAAAACTGGTCTTCCAAGATCTAGGAACCCTAAAAAGGGTCCCTCCAAAATTGTTCGCTGACAATAACTGGTGGTGTTCTTTGGAGTATGAGTGACAAGTCTCTCCTATAGTTCCAGTACTCCCACCTCTTTCGATAACCATTGCAAATGATTTTATGTTATCGCAACAGCCACTTACCATTGATTTCTCGCTGGCAACGACCATTGGTCTTCTCTGGAATTTGGATGGCAGTAAGCCTTCTTACGGTCGCAGTACTCTCCGCACCCTTCCAGTGGAGGGGGTATCTCCCTCATCAGTCTTTCTATCCTCATTGAACCTTCACGACTATTCTGCGTGGTATCAGCCGATGCTGGTGCCACTACATTGTGTTTGTGTTTAAAGGGGAGGGAGGATAGTTTATTAAATTTCTTGCAGTTTCATTTCCCTTTCAGTTCATGTAATGGTGTTCTTTCTACGTGTTTCTTTTATTTATACTGCACCTTTTATGTGACTGGCTAGCGTTCATAGTTTATGTAGGTTGGTTTCCGTATTCGAAGATTTTCCTAAAGATTTCAGTTGTTTTCATCATTGCTGTCTGTTGTGTAGTTTCAGTCTTCCCTTTGATTCTAATTTCTCCCAGTATTTTTTCGGGATTTTGGGGACTGTTCCTAGTTCTCCTACGATTATTGGTATTATATTTAATTTCTTCACGTTCCATATCCCTTTTCACTTCTCTTGCAAGTTCCGTGTATTTTCTTCGTTTTTCTGTCTCTTTGATCTTCACACTGTGACTGCTGGGATGGCAGAATGTACAATTTGGCAGCTTTTTCCTTCCTGTTGATCATCTTGAAATCCCATCTCCTTTCTTGGATGGTATATCTGCTTGTATCTCCATTCCCAGAGGATTTTGTTGGTGGTGGTAAATTATTATTAATTATGCTATGGGATTTTGAAAGTTAAATTTAATTATTTTATTAAATTATTACGGCATTGAATTATTAATTGAACGAAATTGTTATACTGGGATAGTCTTCAGCGAATTTGTTCAGAATTTTAAAGTAAGAAATGACATTCTATTCGACAGTTTACATTTTTTTTTTCAAATTTCAAAGGGTCACAAAGTGATTCATTACCTTTTTTTTCAACTATTAACAAAAAATTAAAATAGCTGACTTTTTTTATGAAAAAACCGAATTCTGTTCTGGTGGATTTCATTTCGTAAGGAAATATTTTAATAGGATTTTTTTACAGTTCGTTCTAATATTTTAAGTTATTGACTTTTTATTTCGATAAATAATCGAATAATAGTAAATTTTAAAAAAATAATAATTTGTATGTGACGTAGATGCGAGAAACACAAACACACATGCACAAATATAGGAGATATGTTAACATAATTTTATTAATATAGAGATTAGGGCAATATGTAACTATTAAAGTCTGATTTTCATAAATTAAAGCATTAATTTATGTCTATCTTACCTAGTTACATATTGCTCTAATCTCTATATTAATAAAATTATGTTAACATATCTCCTATATATGTGTATGTATGTTTGTGTTTCTCGTATCTAAGAAATATATTAATTAATAAAGTGACTTAATCGTAAATTCTCGTGTTTATGTATGTGTATGTGATTTTTGTTGTGTGACACTTTATTAATTAAATACGTTTGAATTATTTGAACTTATGATTGAATGCTATTATTATTATTTAAATAGTTTTTCTTTAAGAGGGGCTTGTTTTATAATGAGATTTTAATCTTGGACTTTTGTAGTAATTTTAGGTGTGGATATCACATCTCTATAACTGCCTTTGTCTACCCGTCATTTCTACTAAACCTTGTTCGTGAGGAACATCGCTTTGATCGTCCAGTGGTGTGGGAAGGGGTTAAACTGCTGGAGAAACTTAAATAAAATTCATCAGAAACAAGTTCTTTCTAGTTGAATGAAATTCAACCGTATTTTGAAATAAATAAAATTCACTCCATGATGATTTTTAACCGAACATTTAGTACTTTATTGGAGGTTTTACATACAGTGGAGACATTAAGAGGGAGAGAGAGAGAGAGAGAGAGAGAGAGAGAGAGCGAACGATAGACTCTTACGTATTCTGTTCTACGAGCCCGTATTAATTTTCTGTATTTGCCTTTAACCTTAACCTCAACCTGCTGTTGCTATTTTTTAGTTATTTTGTTCTAGTTTTTGAAAGGATAGTTTTGTTTTCATCGATCTTATATAGTTTTTTTTAATAGTCACTATAGAAAAATTATCTTTTTTAACTAAATGAAAAATATATATATATTTAAACAATTACGTCATTACAATTAAATAGTTTATTTATTTAAGAGACTCTAAAAATAGTTCTGCTTGCAGCGTTTTCGTTAAAAAAATCAGGACAGACAGATGCTAACAATCCACTTTGTCGCTTTACTGAATTAATTTTTTTAATGAAAGTAAATACTACTTTTACTTAGTATTAGGTTTAATTTAATAAGTTATTTTATTTAAGTTTCTAATTGGATGAATTTCTATTAGCATTATTGTTGGATAATTATATTTCCGTTATGGATAATAGATATACTATGATTTCTTTTCGTCTTGTTCCTGATTTACATCGTTTTGATCATCCAGTGGTAATGGGTGAGGCTGAACTGCTAGAGAAGCTGAAATAGAATTCATCAGAAGAAAGTTCGCTCTGACTGAATGAAATAAAACCGTATTCAAATCATTCAATAATGTTTTGTAACCGGTACAGTCGGTAATTTATTTGAGGTTTTACATACAGCTGACACAGCGAGGAAAAGAGAACAATAGACCATTACTTATTATGTCGTACAAGCCCATATTAATTTGTGAGTTCGACTTCGTGAACTGATCTATGATTTAAAAACCCGTTATCTCTTTTCTGTGACGTCATTCCTAATTCGGTTTCAAATTGCTTACGCCATTCCCACGTTTCTATGGTTTGACCTTTAATCTTGTCAAACAGTTTGTCCTTAAATAAAGTACAACTAGACTAAAAACAACCGTTATTCAAAACAAGCTAACATACCCAACACCCAATACTATATATATATTTCCATTTTTTAAATATATCTTATGGGTATATTTTCTAACTTAATTCCAACACGTACAGAAAAGGTCACATCGTCGAAGTCCCCTTAACTTTATTAACAGTCTTTGACTATATTCCCCCAAGTTAATCATCGCTAGTCATTGTTTCTTACTCCAATTCGCCTGTGACTAATAATTACGCCAAAAGATCACATTTCCTCTTGTACAGCTTGCTGGTGCCAATACTATTGACATTCCCTGTAGACATTAATCTCCATAAACCTAACCTCAGAAATATTCCATGGGACTTCTAGGTGACTCCTGCTGCCATCTTCAATTAATTTATAGATGGCACTTTACCGTTTCTAGTCATAAACACAAAACTATAGCTTCAAACCTTTTATTGATCATCTGATTTTTCTATCATTAATTAATTAATTATTTAATTAATTAACTTTTCATTCTCTATTTTCTCTCTCTCTCTCTCTCACACACACACACACACACACACACCCTCGTGTCTGATCACAAACGTACATGATACAAAAATCACATATTTCCCTTGATCCGCTTATGATGCAATAACCTCCTAACCCCCAGACAACAAACACGTTATATCCAAAACAAGATTGTCCTTAAGATCTTCTATGCAGCCACGTATAAACTCTACCTTTTTCACGTATAAACAACAAACCTATCTATCACAGAAAACCCGGGAAACCCCCCAGTACCGACACATAAAAAAAAAAACAACCAATGTGAATCTCCGCAGTTCGTAAGATCTATTAATTCAGTAAGAAAACATAATATTTCAATTAACCTCTACTTGAAAACCATCTCATTTTATAGTCGAAATTACAAATTAAATTTTTTACCCTAATTTCCATTTTTCTTTCTATCTGTAGTTTAAAAATTCTAATTAACTATGTTTTTCTTCTGTTCTTTCTCTTCGTACTTTTTTACAAATGAGTTAGGTTTCCTTTTTTGTTCTTTCTTTACTTTTCCGTCGTCACTTTTTCTTTAAATTGTTTTTTATTGTTTTTCTTTTACTTTTAATGTAAAGTTCTTCATAACATTTTCCTAATATGTATTTGTGTTATAAAATTGGAGCTTTACTTAAAGTTTTCTTGGTCGATTCTTCCCCTTTCTCTGGTTCGGTTACTAGCCTATTTCTGTTTATTAGTTTTCTTCTCTCTTCATTTTTTCGTTGGGTCTCCATGGCAAATCATGTTCTCTTAGGAACTCTTGCAAAATCGAATGTTGGATAATGATGTTGTCGTTATCGATCTGAGACGTCATAACTTGATTAATTTTATTTCTATTCGTGATGGACGTCGTTTTAATCGTCCAGTGGTGATGGGTAAGGCCGAACTGCTGTAGAAGCTAAAAGGGCATTCATCAGTAGTGAGTTCTTTGTGGATTGGTGAAATTCAGCCGTATTTTTAAATGAATGAAACTCACTTCATGATTATTTGTGGCTAGACAGTTGGTACTTTATTTGAGGTGTTACATACAGTAGAAACGGTGAAGAGAGAGACCGATAGACCTTTACTTGTTTTCTTCTTACGAACCCATATTAATTCGAGTGTTCGATTTTGCTGTTAGTCGTGAACTGATCTATGATTTACTCCCTTTTCCCTTCTCTGTGGCGTCATTCCTCGCCCGGTTTCCGTTTGCGTTCTCTATTCTCACGTTTAGTTGATTTGACGTTTAATACTGCCAGACAGCTTGTCCTTGAACAAAAGTACAACTAAACGGAAAACAACACTCATTCAATACTAGTCAACATACGCGACACTCAATATATCCCATTATGCCTTTGTTTAACGTTATTAGTGGTATATCCTTGTATTTTACAGCTTCATAATCCTCCAAAACAGTTCTGTCGATTGAAGCAATCAAATTTATTTTGTATTAACTAATAAGTACCAATTAATTTGCAGATACAACTTGGACCCATTCTCAAAATATACAGACGACGAATTGTGGCAATCGCTCTCAAAAGTTCACATGAAAAACAAGGTAAGATAGACATATTTGATTTGCTTATTTCACGGCATATCAACCCTTTTGCGCTTATTTAATACTGAAATCCAATTCATATTATAAACGATTCATTATATTCGATCCAGTGAGCATAAGTTGCTATTTTACCCATTTGGGTTTCTACCTTTCTCAATTATATTAGTGCATGCGAACACAATATATTAGATAGGATTTAAACTCGTCTTAGTCCGCGTTCGTATCTACACCAATCACTTACTCCTGTATGATATTGAGTGTATCTAGTTTAGACAGGGTGTGCGGTTGATCTAATGGATGCCATCGTGGATTACTATTTATCTACCTCCCACAAGGTAAAATGTGACACAAGGTCGGGAAAGTGAGATTAGATAAGCCAGGGCTCGAGGTGAGTATTTTGGCCATTTAAAAATTGCCTGGGCAGCCCCGTCGGCATTCCCGGTAAGGCGCCTCAGGCAGTAAGCAATAAACTTACTCCTCCCCAAAGAGGGGAGGCGAAGCCTGGGAGGGTGCACCTCCTAGAACTGCACAGGACCAGACAACCCCCAATAGACCGGCGTAAATCCAGACCCAAAGGCCAGGACAATACCAGCTTATTAGGTGGATGCCATCGTGGATTATGAAATCAGCTATGCTGAATCAGATCATATTAGATCTATTTTGTCCAATTACGCCATAATAATGTTTAGAATACTGTCTATGACGCAATATCATGACACATAACTCTAGTTTGAATTGTAATGGAAAATTCCATCTTCTTGCTTAACTAACCTTATGTGCAATTTCTCATTTATAACCTTCTTTTACGCACATCTAAAATTGCTGCAAACATTTCCATAAAATTATAAATTTTCCAATCTCAAAACTTTATCATGGAAGCTCTGTTTTCATGCAGTTTTTGTTCCATGTTTTTTTATTGTCTTGGAGTATGTTGGAATCTAACCTTTTGCACTTAAATCAGGTGACACGAGTGTTGTAATACAATTGCTGAAGGTCTAACACACACTCAGTTATCGGTAAAATATCATATTGTATTCCACAAGAAATCATTTGACATTAACGTCAAATACGTATTGTATTTCAGCGTTAAATAACCTAAAAATAAAAATTCAAAATAGATAAACTAAATTAATATTGACTTTAATCCTTAAATGCTTTATTTTTTATATTGGTTTGAAAAGAGTGGCAAAAATAAGGGTTCTATTTTTAAAAATTCATAACTTTTTTATTTATTGATTTTTTTAATTTTTTTTTTAGAATAAGTAAAGGACCCCTTCCGAAGCAAGCATGAGCCGTATTAGCCCTAAGGAACGTACCCTCATTTAGAAAACATTATTTTTGCTTAAAAAACTCAAAACAGTGTAAAAAACAATACTTTAGTTTTTGTAAGTTTTAAGAAGTGTTTTTCGGCTAAAATTTGTTTTGTTTATTTCAAAAAATCTCGGAAGGGTCAGTCTACACACACATAAAGTTTGGTGAGTTTAACTTTTATTTTGTGGAAGTTATTCAAATTCAAGTTATTCAAATTTAAAGATAGGACCCTTATTTTGGCCCACCCTGTATAAATGATTTTGTGAAAAAATATACATTTATTGAACAAAAAATAAATGATGTTGCAAATGTGCAACAAATGGCATAAACTTTTACATCTATAAAAAAAAATACTACAATATATGCATTTAAATAATAATAATACATTAGAGAATCATAAAATATTTTTTACTTACCATTATAATGACCAGATTTAAAAGTGTAAGTTTTTGAATTAGGCAGATGACACACCGATGACACTCGCCCGTGACATCGAAGATACTGATTACCTATTTAGCGGGTGTGCTGATGCAACATTATACTAGTACCTACTCACACTTGCCAACAAGCTCATTGCAAATATGAAACAAGTTGCAGTTTGACACATGTTCGATGAATATTATATTAAATAGGCATTTTGTTAGAATATTCATATGTGAAACAAAAAACATTTAAGGGTAAAATATCCGGGGTGGGGGAGTTAGTATTATCAACCCATACTAGGATAGGTATTCCAGCTAATAGTAAATATATGAATGTATAAATGTAAACATTATCAAGAACTTTGACTCATTTATTTAAGTAAGTTATGAAAAAGAGAATGGGAAAATATTAAGTTATGTAAATAGTATTCAAAAAAAGAAAGTAATTTTGTCTACATAAACACTGCTGTCCTTGTACTGATATAAGTAGATTCCAAAATATTGAGATGGAGTGAAGAACAAATAATCTAATATATAAAATTAAGTAATTCGATAGCTTCCGCCCTACGAAGTCAATATTTCATTCTGAATAGCCATTTAATTTTGTTGAACGTTGGTCTATGTTGTTAAGAAAAATAAAATTTAATTCAAGTAATTTATTTCCAGAAAATAATCTACCCGTTCGTTCAATAAAGACTTACATCCCTTTGTTTCGAAAAGAAATATAATATTATGTTTCGGAATTTTTATACAAAATTTTAATACAAATAATCAATCTGATGATTTGTATTATTTGGATTATTCAGACTACTGTTCTCATCTTGGATGTTATTTTAGTAAACGTTTTAGACGATGTAACGTCCAACCGTCTTCAAGTTCGTCTTGTCAGACTCGGGAAACTTTATGTCTAACTCGGGAATCTGTACGACAATACTAAGAATACAGTTACGAATTACTTAAGATGATTGCCCGGTTATGGCTAACGGAACGAGAGCAAGCTACCCCCGTGTATTAAAAACAATGGGTTTCGTTCAAAATTCCTTATAGATTCTCGAGTTCGACAAGACGCACCTGAAAAGGTCGGAGGTTACATCGGACAAAACGTTGTGAGAATAACATCCAAGATGAGAACAGTAGTCCGAATAATCCAAATAATGCAGAAAAATAATATTTTTGAAAAAATTACGTAATTCTATCTTCGTCCATTACAGACTTACTTTATTTCGTTGGAACAAAAGGTACTTCTGCAGTTTACAGATCGCTTTATCGTCGGTACATTCCGGCAGGTTATGAAAACCGACGGAAGGTGTCGAACGAAAGCTTCGTGTTAAAACACTAGGAATCAGTAATGATTAAAAGAAAAACATTTAAATAGAGAAGAAAGTGGTCATCGTATCGTAATTTCACAGAAAAAATATGTCATTTTGTAAGAAACTTTTTAAATTAAGGAAAAAAGTTCAAATCAATGGAAAAAAACACTCATCGTGTGGTAAATTTCATGAATAAATATTTATATTTTAGCGAAGAAAATATAGTGAAACAACTGATAGCAAACATTTTGTAATGCTTTTTTCTTGCCAATTCTTTTTTAACCCTACAGACTAGGTTAGGGTTAGGTTAGGGTTCGGTAGTTTTTCTGTTAGGGTTAGAGTTTTTTTTTCTGTTAGGATTCGGGTTACAGGTTAGGGTTAAGGTTAGGTGTTTTGTTGGCAGATTTCTGTTAACATTTAGGAAGAAACAAAACGGCATAGTTTCAACATACGAAACACAATACAAATTGCAAGTAAATACAATACCGGACAACGCCCCTATCCCCCAATCAATATTTCCAAGTACTTTCTAACTTTTTGGCTGCCTACCATATTTTCCAACCCTACCAACTACTCAAGCTCCGTCTACTATAACTTGTTCTAGGTATGAGACAAAACTGCATCCGGTAATCAGACCCCAATTTGGGAGATTGGGGAAGAGTGAAGTCACCCCTTAGTTGTCATTACTTCCAGACCTACTCTAATCCGGAGTGGTATTAAATATCAGGATCCCATCTATGGGTTAAATAAAATGTATCAATTTCAGACTATTTACAAAATATACGCCTGCAAATCAAATTAATCTAGAATCTAGAAACAATTCGTATACAAAACACAATCTATGAAATAATTTAAGAGCTTTAAGCATAAAACTTGTACAATAACTGGAGTCGGTATTAAATAACTCAAAGAGGGTGGGTATGCCGTAAAACAAAACAACCAAACCTCGAGAAGTACATCTAATGTACTCTAAATCAAATTGGCGAATTTATAGATCTTTTATTTTGTTTTTATTCTTTTTTTTTTTACTGGCGTCCATGCTAATGGCAATATTTTGACTTTGTCTATTTCTTTTTTGCTTGATTAAACTGATTATTGGGCGTATTCTTCTCTGGACAGTGTCCATTAAATCATTTTCTTAAAATTTTATAAATATTGTTTTTTTAATATTGCCGTTGTTTAATGTCATTTTAAAAATATATTTATTTATTTTTAGATTTTGAATATGGAGACCGGCCTGGAATTTATGGTGGAACAAAATGGCGACAATTTATCTGTTGGTGAAAGGCAGCTTGTCTGTATGGCGAGAGCAATTTTGAGAAACAACAAAGTAAGTGTAACCCAATGGTTAAGCTTGAAAATTTAAATATTTGTGTTTTTTGCTAATTTTGCGATTTTATGATTGTGGACGAAGTTTTAATAAAACACTGACCCTGGTTGTTTCGGGGTCGGATGGTTTTGTCTATTTAATTTACAACTAACTCCAGATTAGTCGTAAAACATATAGATAGTATGAAAAATAATAACGACATCTTATCTCAGAAATATAAACATTTATGTTAATAAAATTATGACATATGTGTGCATAAGTCTCTGTGTTTTGACGAGTAAACAACGTTTTAAACAGGTTTATTTCAATTAATTTAATGACCAAATGATTTTGTAATTAATTCAATTAAACTTTCACAAAAATCCGATTAAAAAAGAAGTAAATATTGATCAACATGTTATAGCTCTTATTATTATCTAACATATATGGTAATCTTGTACAAATTTTCAGTGTCCGATCTAAAAAGCAATGAATCGGCTAAATCAATGTTTGATTCTGTCTGGCCAGCGAATTAAGATATTTTACAATCCATGTTACTCGCATTAGGAAAAAAGAATTGTAATCTATTTGATCGACTACATATTCTATTCTGTCCGACAAGTCTTTCAATAGCATAAACTGCGCGAGATTCACCGTTTGTTTTCATTAGATTAGCAACAGATAGGATTAATCAACAATATCGTTCCGTTTATTATAAATACGTATTTTTAAAATAGCTGTCAAAATAGAATGTCTAGGTACGTAGTTATTCACATATTTTGCTTCATTTACATTGAAAATTCGTTCTACTAATAATACTGCATGAATTACTTATGTATTTCCGTTGTTTAATACAAATAATATTTAATATAACTATTAAGATAATATTATTAACGATATACTAAAACTGCGTATTTCTACATGCATTCTTTCCCGATGGATACTACACCCTATATACCGGTACCGTCTTGTCCTTCGGGGCTTGATTCCGCCGGTCTGTGGGTTTGTCCTGCACAGTTCTAGGAGGTTAACCCTCCCAGTCTTTACCTTTTCACATTTTGAGAATGGTTAGTTTATTGCTATCGCCTGAGGCGCCCCTACCGGGGAATGCTGATAGGCGTTGGCTTTAAATATCACAAAGACCCCCCGACCCCCACCTTCCCCCTTCCACAGTGGGCTTTCATGCCTAAGGGTGGATGCATTCTGGGAATATAATTTTAATTCCCTGAATTAATGTTTCCCGGGATGTATTGCCCTCAATACAATCTGTTCCGATGGATACTGAACCCCATAGACTGGTATTGTCTTGACCTTCGGGGCTTTATTTACGCCGGTCTATGGGTCTGTCCTGTGCAGTTCTAGGAGGTCCATCCTCCCAGGCTTTTCCTCCCCTCTTTGGGGAGGAGTAAGTTTATTGCTTACTGCCTGAGGCGCCCCTACCGGGGAATGCCGACGGGACTGCCCAGGCAATTTTTAATGGCCAGAGTGCTCACCTCTCGGGCGCTGGCTTTTCAAACCCCACTTTCCCGACCCGACCTTGGGTCACATCTTACCTTGTGGGAGTAAGATAAAACTGGCCTTGTGCCTAACCTCCTGAAGAGGAGGTAAATAATACAAATATATTGAAACGTGAAACGAGTGGAAAAGATTGTTTAACTCTCATTCAATTGTATTTAAGGGGGATATAAAAACATAGATAAATATAAGAAACAGAAAAGAATTGAAGACAAAATGCAAGGTTCACAAAATAGTATGAGTAAGAAGAAAGGTTTATAAAAATACAGCTTATTCTCAAAAGTTATTGAATGAGTCCTTTTATGCTAAATAGCATTTAATTTCTTATTAGGGGAGCTTTACATTTAAGAGCATAGTGCTGACAGAATGAAAATGCCTGAAAAACAGAAAATTCAGAAGTTCCTGGGGTGTATATAAATTTGTGTATAAAATAGGTGTGTATAATAATATATAACATTTATTAAGTGGAAGAAAATGTACGTGTGAGTGAAATGGCACACATTAATACATTATTTTAAAATGTGGAAAGATGGTAAAACATTTTTATTTGCTGATGAAAAAAACACAAATATGAGTTTTTTCCTGAAAAAAATTTAACATGGAAAGGAATAAAAAGATAATACAATGAATGTGTTTAAGTTTACTGGTTTCTGGGCAGTTAGAGTACCGGAACTCTGAAAACATGCATTTTGATGCTTCAAAGGCGTGATCCAAACTGAATTTCAGATAGCTCTCCTCATTTCATGTCGAGGAGGGAGGAATTATAACGTGACCAAAATTAATACCAAAATGCTTAATTACAAGAGAGAGGAGGGATTTTTCTAACGAAATAAGAAATGGAAGGTAGATTGTTTTGCCTAGTCTGATTTGCCCTATCTGACTAAAAATTCTAGGGTCACCGGCACTTCACAGACTTAATGGGGCCATTTGTCATCTCTGGGAACGAGTATGAATAAGGACAGCTTGTGGTGTTAACTCCCTCCTCGGCTTCTTTACTTGAATACGTTTGGTGATGAAGTACGAAAGAACTTTACTTTGTATGATTATAAATAAAACAAAAAAAACGAAAAAACTTTTATGTTTATGAAGCTGTTTTGTGTCTGTTTCTGTATCATCAACAAACTGGATATTTATCAAAATGACTGGCTTCCAACTTAAACATTCTTTCTGTCAACCCTGTACATGAATGTTTTTACAAAATGTGCTACTCCAGCTCTCCGATGGGAGATAGGGAGGAGGTGAATGGCCTGATGAATATTTCTCTATTCTAGCGTTATTTCCATGGTAGGTGTTCAACTCAACTCCAATCTCTGGTATCCCCCTGTAAAACATTCACAGCAAAACCTCGTCTTCCCACCATCACTGAAAAGAACTTTTCTTTCTTCCTCTGTGTACTTAAAACCAAACGGAACTTCCATGAACAGAGTTTGTTTCTAAGAACTTCCTATCTGTATAACACAATACCACGGAGTTGCTTCCCTACTAACTACAACATGGTCGTTTTCAAGTCCAACATTAACAAATACTTGTTGAACCATCCTCTTAAGTAATCAAATTCTCCCCATAACACCCATCGCTTCCAATGATCTCCGAGTAGTAGCCATCATCCAACTGACAATCTCATTAAACCTTACCCACGAGTGGCCTTTGTCCTTGATAAATGATGACTCATTAGTATTTAAAAAAATCTTGGTCTGCAAAATCAATGATGCCGATTTCAAATAATATCAGATCTATTATCATAAGGAAAGTAATGCACAACGATTTCCCACCAGCTAGCTATGGCTGAAATAGCAACTTTTATTCAACAAATCGTATAGAAAGAATTTTTTACCAAAAATATTATGCTTATTTGACATAATGGTTAGAATGTTCGCTAATGGATTGGAAGACTAAGCTTCAATACTCGGTTGAGTCATACGAAAGACTCAAAAAATGGTACTTGATGCCTCTTTGCTAAACACTCAGCATTATTATGTAATGATCAAGGTTAAGTAGAGAAATCGAGTAAAAGGAGTGGCACCCTCCCCTACATCTCAGTGTAGTAGTTAATGAAAAGGGAGCCTTCGGGTTGCCCTCAACTATGGTCGATTCATTCATTTTTACCATAGGTATTATGATTCGGCATTAATTGATCTCAAATAGGTTGATATGCTGTAAAATAACCAAATCAAACTGAGTTTTTCTTTGGAATTGATCAATAAAGCTGAGAGAGGCTTCTGATGGATGATAAGATCTCCATACACATAGCCAAGGGGTGCACCTTGTAAGTATTTACCTCATCTCCAGGAGGTTAGACACAAGGTCAGGTAAGGTTTTGAAAAGCGAACGCACAAGTGCAGGTGCACTCTGGGCGACAAAAAATGCCTGAGCAGTCCCATCGGCTTTCTATAGTAGGAAATAAACTAACCCCTTCTCAAAGGGAGAAGGTAAAGCCTGGGAGGATGGGCCGCCTAGGACTACACAGAACCATACCTTAGACAGACAGATGTAAGGTGATCACCTACTCAAAAATGACCCAGACTGTCGGACTCATTGTCGAGGACGCATCCTTAACTGGTATGACACATACTCAGGACTGTGCCAAATCTTGTAGATGCACAATCTATTGTCTAAAGGAAGTCATAAAAAATGTTATTAGCGAGTACCAGTTCATGTATATAATTAGTGACAACGATAGTAGCACTATTACACAATCATCATCATCATCATTATAAGCTTGATAAATAACTCTTAAACGAATGGGATAAGGAAGAAGGTGGCGAGGGGAAGAGGCTTAATATTCTATTTTGATTTTGTACCACATCTGATGCAATATCTGATGGCACAACTGTTTTCGTTAGTTCATTTTACATTATTTTTAATTATAATGTTAATGTTAAGTCATTTCAAAAAAATTCCTCTTGCCAACCAATCACCAGGCATAACTAACCAATTATAATTTATGATCAATATTTCCCTAGTTTTAAATTTGACTTTCTTCAATTAAAAAAATAAATAAAAATGATAATTGGATGACGACGGCAACATAATCATTTATGGATAAACTTTTAAGAGATAAAAAGAAAACAAAGTCTGCCTCACTAACTTTTGATGATCTTATTAAAATAGGTTCAGTAAAGTTTTTATTAACTTTATTGATAACTAACCAAAAACAAAAGCTGTGCAGAGAGTTGATTTTACTTTAGATGTTTCAGACGGCTTTGGTATAGACAGGAACGTGATTACCATAGTTCCTTTCAACGTCGTAAGCTTTTGGTAATTTTACAAAAAAACAAACAAAGGTTACTTTAGATATTTCACAGTTGCAGACTTTGATTATGTACTTACATTTTCAGATTTTGGTAATTTTGGTAAAAAAACGTGAAAAATATGACTTTCATGGTCCTTTCGGATATTTCAATTCTGTGGAGTTTGATTCTATCAGGCATGTGTACGCAGTGTGATGATGTATGAAGGTGAAACCTGGCCAGTGATAGTTGAGCACATGTGTTGCATGGAAAGAAATGATATGAAAATAATATGATGGATGTGTAATGTGAGTCTTAAAGACAGGTTTAGATCTGATGACCTCAGAGGAAGATTAAATCTGGACAATATAGGGAGATGTGTGCAGAATAGGAGACTTCGATGGTATGGTCATGTTGAAAGAATGGATGGAAATTCTTGAGTTAGTAGACGTAGAACAGTTGAGGTAGCATGATCAGTTCACAGAAGTGATAGGAATAGACTTGAGAGAAAGAGGGATAAATAAAAACCTGGTCAGATATAGGTTAGTTTGGAAGTCAATCTGTCCAACACATGCCAACATGTAAAACAGACGTTACAATGATGATGATGATGATGATGATGATGATGATGATGATGATGATGATGATGATGATGATGATACAGTAGTGCAACTTTAATTTCCTGATATTTACATTTAAATCTGGTTCAAACTTAAATTCTTTTGATCTTTTCAAAATCGCTATATATGTCAACTTTTAAAACTTGTATTACCTATGAAATATATAACTTCTTTTTTAACATATATGTTCAATGTTTAAAGTATCTGTCCTGGTGTGTCAATCACCCTGGGCAGGTTGAGCCGACTTCCTCCAAAAGGAGAAAGTTTCTAGGAAATATTAAATTCACAAGTGGTTCTAAGTCGCATGTATCCCGGCCAATGGAGATTTTGACGACATTAGTTTTTGCAGGAAGGAGTCGTCGTCCTCCAGCATAAAACACCTGGTATTCCGAAATGGTCACCAATTTTAGTACTGACCAGGCTCAACATCACTCAACAAAGGAGGAAGTTTCTAGGGAATATTAAATTAACAAGTGGTCCTCAGTTGCATGTATATGCAGGTCATGGAAGATGATTTTGATGATGTTAATTTTTGAAGGAAGGAGTCGTCCTCCAGCATACAACACCTGGTATTCTCAAATGGTCACCCATCTGCTACTGACCAGGCTGAACATCACTTAACTTCGGTGATCTAACGAAAACTAATGTATCAACGTGATTATGCTGTATATAATATTTAAATGGGGGGATATTTTTGCCATGTTAATTTAGTGTAAAAAGGACACCCTTTTGCCATTTCTATCTCCATTTCGTAGGTTGTAAATAAATTAAAGCAGGCGTGTTAAAGTACTGGAAACATTGTTCGTCCCATACGCAAAGGAGGAAGTTTCTAGGGAATATTAAATTAACAAGTGGTCCTCAGTTGCATGTATATGCAGGTCATGGAAGATGATTTTGATGATGTTAATTTTTGAAGGAAGGAGTCGTCCTCCAGCATACAACACCTGGTATTCTCAAATGGTCACCCATCTGCTACTGACCAGGCTGAACATCACTTAACTTCGGTGATCTAACGAAAACTAATGTATCAACGTGATTATGCTGTATATAATATTTAAATGGGGGGATATTTTTGCCATGTTAATTTAGTGTAAAAAGGACACCCTTTTGCCATTTCTATCTCCATTTCGTAGGTTGTAAATAAATTAAAGCAGGCGTGTTAAAGTACTGGAAACATTGTTCGTCCCATACGCAAAGGAGGAAGTTTCTAGGGAATATTAAATTAACAAGTGGTCCTCAGTTGCATGTATATGCAGGTCATGGAAGATGATTTTGATGATGTTAATTTTTGAAGGAAGGAGTCGTCCTCCAGCATACAACACCTGGTATTCTCAAATGGTCACCCATCTGCTACTGACCAGGCTGAACATCACTTAACTTCGGTGATCTAACGAAAACTAATGTATCAACGTGATTATGCTGTATATAATATTTAAATGTGGGATATTTTTGCCATGTTAATTTAGTGTAAAAAGGACACCCTTTTGCCATTTCTATCTCCATTTCGTGGTTTGTAAATAAATTAAAGCAGGCGTGTTAAAGTACTGGAAACATTGTTCGTCCCATATTCTGTAAATTTATTCATATTAGAATAATTTGTGTAGAAGTGAATACCGCCTTTAAATCAAGTGAAGGGACAATTCATTGCTGGAAATTGGTACAAATAAGAAAATACAATTCACATTTTGCGCTAAAAACACGCTGCTACCGCTAATATAAACAGTAGAACAAAATCTTACCCACACGCATACTTATGCAATACATATACATACACAGTCTCTGCCGACACTGTGAGGCTAGAGCTGCTGCTGCTGCCTGTTTGTCTCAACTTCCCATGGCTTGCACACAAAATAAACAGATACATTAATTTATCATTAATGTCATATACATCATCACCGTTGCCGTTTCCGTCGCTCTCTTATATGCACGCATGGGAAACCAATGTGCATACATTGAATGTATATAGGAGTGTGAAATCTAACATGTTGAATAAATGCTGAAAATGTCATTAAAATTGAATAACTCTGTTATTATGGTGATTAAAAAAGTCTTTTAGTATAGATCTGAGGTATCGAGCTTCTAGCCGGCACTGGGTTGAGCGATTAGATATCTTGGTTCAGATTACCGACCATTTTCGGGTTATTTAATGCCAGAATACAATACTGTTATATTATAAACGAAACATTGAACACAAATTGCTATTTTTACCCATAAGGGTGTTCATTCATTGCCCAATGATATTAAAGTATAAGTGAATGGAATAAAACTTGATTGGATTTTCATTCACTTTAACTGATCCCATAGTCTCCATAAGTATCCATTACACTTCTTGTTACCTGATGATTAGAAATGTTATTCTAAGGCATGATCCAAATGTTATTGTAATAAGAAGAATGAAGATTTAGAAACATTAAAACAACATTACCGTAACTTTCGAACTATGCCAAGTAGACACAGTTAGTAATATATAACCTACTAATAAGACCTTATATAGATATTGTAGTCAGGCCTGGGCACCAGGAGCTAGAATTGGGAATTAGAATATGATATTAAAATTAGATTTTTTGGATTGTTTATTTTTATGGTATATCAATCAACATTTTTAAGCCATTTATCCAAAATATGTAAATAGCCTGAAAGTAGTTTGCAACAGTAACGGGGCTAGGCCAGGATGAGGAAGGTATTCGACTGAGCTCACATCTTTGGTTCCTCCTTGCAAGACATTCACAGCAAGAACGTGTCTTTCTACCTCAGCGGAAAGTGACTTTTCTTTTCTCCCTCCAAGTGTCTAGTGTCCGGCGGAATTTCCACAGACAAAACTTCTTAGCAAGGGTTTCCTGCTTGTGGAACACATTACCGTGGAACTGCTTCCCTGCTGATTACAACTTGGTTGTCTTCGAATTGAATGTCAACAAATTCTTGTCATAAACCACCCCGTAAGTAATCAAACGTGGTTCATACCTTAATCAATGTTGATACTCTCATAGTGTTTCTTATCTCTTCGCTGACAATAATTTCATCTCATTAACCCTTATCCTCGAGTGGCTCTTGGCCTTGATAAGTGGTGACACAATAATAAAAACAAACGAAGCTCAGGCATTGCCAAGTCTCTGAGCAGTCTCGCCCAAGCTTAGTCAGGGCTGCTCAAGTTAGGTATGCATAAGTTTTAGCTTTAAGATTCACGATTATTTTTTATGTGTAAATGTATTGTTGTTTATTCATGACTTAATGAATCATATTTAATTCTGTCGCTTTTTAGTGGAAGTCCACTCTTCTCACGAGAAAAGGTGGATTTCTACTTAAATCACTACACCTTTCCATGGATCTGAGTTTTCCGCTTTTTTCTTTTTTAAATAAGAAAACGTTGATTTTTGCCAAATCGCTAGAGCTTTACCTCCTTACATTTTCGTCGACATTTGGCTGAATTTTATTTCTTTTTCTCTTTCTTCCTCTCTCTTTCTTTGTCCTTTCCTGTTTTTTCTCTCTTCCTCTTCCTTTCCTTGTCTTCCTTTTCCCTCCTATGACATTTCTCTCTGAGAACAGAAAATGTTAATTCTGCTTTGAAGACTAAGACTTCAAACAATTCATGAACGGGTAAGAGAGTTAGATGACTTTTTTAATCAAAGAATAACTTCCTGTCTCCTTCCCTCCACATACACACTGGTGTCTTTCTCTTTTTTTTCTGTATTGCTATCAGCCTTCATAAATATGCACATGCTTAAAAATAATATTTTCAAGTTAATCTACTGAATAAAGATGACTATGTATTTTTATATATCTGCAAGAAGCTTATGGACAGTCAAACTCTGAGACATGCAACCGTGAAATTTGGAAGAAATGACCAACTTTCTATTCTGCAAATTATGAATATACATAAAGATTGTGAATATTGGATGTTCTCATTCTATCAGAATAGACAAAGTGTGGTTAGGGAATACAAACCAATTTCCTAAACACAAAGGTACCAGTACAATCAGTGCGACAGTGGCTTTGTTGCTGTCGGACTGAGACATGGTTCTGTTCAGTTCTAGGAAATCCACCTTCCCAGGCTTTACCTTCTTTCTGAGATGGGCGTTATTTTATTGCTAATCGCCTGAGCCCCCCTCCCCCTACCGGATAATGCCGACGGGGTTGCTCTGACATTTTTGTAAGCCGGAGTGTGCTAATCCTAGTGCACTGGCTTTTCAAACCCACACCTGACCTTGTGTCTAACCTCCTGGAGAGCAGGTAAATAAATTACATTCATTAATAGTTTGTCTTCACAACAATTACACAACATATGATAAACATACAAGGTAGATTGTACGTACAGTTTATACTCGTCCCAAAACAAATGAATGCACACAATTGAAACAATAAGGTAAGGAATTTGCTTGAAGCAGAAGCACACAAGGAATTACTTACAGTCGCCCCATGGGTGTTCATCTGTAGAGGCCGGATCGAAACCGAGTAGGTCTGTTGAGTTCAGTGAACAGTGAGCAAAAAGGAAGGAAGAATGTCTAACCCTTGTGATCTCATAAGAGCAGAGATTGAGGTTACGTATTCTGACAAGATTTGGAGTCTGCCTGACCCCTTTTTCACAAGGGCACAATTCGGACCCTAAAACTCCATTCTCATAAAGGGAGACAACTTTGAAGGGAGGTAACTTTTTCGTCCATATGTACACAAATGCTTTGCTTGCCTACTCGTGCATTAAATCTCTTGCCCAGCTTTTGCCTGGGAATATACAAAAGTTCGATGCCATCACTAGTTCGTGAATAAAACACTCACACAGACAGACAAGCGTCTCTCATATTAGTAGAAATAAAAATATGGCAACTTCTGATAGTTAGTGAATATCTATTTTTATATGTATGTATACTCAGTAGTAGCATGTTTTTAAAATAAAAGGAAGTTATGTACCTTCATAGGTCACCTACTAATGTGTCATGCTAATTATTATAACTTTTTGTTATATTACATTTTTTGGTAGGGGTAATTTGTTCTCTCTGTATTAATAAAACTATAGGATTGACATCCTAACATTTTATTAACAAACGATGTAAGCAGAAAAACAGAAACCAATCAGAAATTTACTTGAACACAAAAAGCTCAAAACTGGGGCCATAAAAATCGGCTCCCACGACCAGCCTCACAAAAAGGCGCGAAAAAGCCAAAAATCTTGATGACGTTATTTTTCTTCCTTCAACTATATGCATACCTTATCCTTCATTCAACTTTCATGCATGTTTTTCCTTGTTTTTTACTGTTTTCTACTGTTTTAATCATCTCCTTAACAATTTAAGTGTAAGCATGGATCTTAGTATTTTCTCTAAGACACAATATCTTACTAAGCTAAGGTCCGCACTTACATTTAGATTGTTAAGGAGGTGATTAAAACAGTAAAAAACAAGGAAAAACATGCATGAAAGTTGAATGAAGAATAAAACGTAGTTTAAAAGTAACACAAAATATTTATATATGTACAAAATACAAAGCATTAATTGTTCATTTCAATGTTCAGTTAAAGAAGAGATAAATGTTCATGCCTGTGATTTATGAGTGCGTATGTATGTTGATAAGTCTTTTAAGCATTTGTATGTGTGTGTGCCTTTGTCAGCAGTGTGTGGTTGCGTGCGTTAAAGAGTGATAGGAGTGTAGACCTTTGTGTATGTATGTGTGTGTTTAGTAGTCAGCCGATGCACCTCTAGCTCAAAGGCGAGGAGTGGCCGGATGTGTCTTCTCTGTTAAGCATCGGAGAAGCAGAGAGAAGTTTGGCGCTGTGTGATGCTTTTTATATTGGCCGTAATTGCACGCACTATCACATGATCAAAATTTTTGGCTTTTTGCGTCTTTTTGTTAGACTGGGAGCTGGTGTTGCATAGCCCCCCTGCTTGGGCCGCGGCAGTTCTCGCTTTGTATACTGATCCCGGAACGGGCCGTGGCAGTTCTCGTTTAAACACTCGCCATTTTTAACACCATAAATCATATAGTTTGCATACCATTAAATTCCTCGTACCCTCTTTTCTTTCCTCGTCTCGTGGAGGGGCGTGTCGTCTAGTGGTTGAATTCTTTCTTCTTTCTTTCTGCCGAAACATCGCCGCTACAACAAAAACTTCATGACCGACTCCGAAGACAAACAATCTTTTAAATTTAATTTCTGTTTTATTTCAAGCATTAGTTATCCGTCAGCTGGGAGATATTCACTAATGTCGAGAGAGAGAGAGAGAGAGAGAGAGAGAGAGAGAGAGAGCAAATTACTGCTTTCGTATTACTTATCAATTAAGTCTTAACCATTCGTGGAGGGGGGGAAGAGATCTTTCACCTGTATTTTCTTAGGAAAATATTTCCCTTAACTATGTTGCAGTTACATGGTAAAAATCACGTCTGATAGGTTCGCCTCCAAAACCCAGACTGCTAAAACTCGCTTCTCATGAAGAACGAGTGACGTCACGGACCTCTCTGCTTCCCACGCAAAAGCCCGTGACGTCACAGAGCCTCTACCGCAGGTGCGCATTGACCCTTGATCTGAGGTCTCGTCACGTGGTGACCCTGTCACGTCTGTGAGCTCTGACTGTGAAAACAGGCCCTATTCTGTACTCAACTGCACGGGTCCACCCGCACTAATTCGCGCAAGTCAAACCAACGATTTCCAACAGATACGTCCATTCCCATAGGGCCATGATCCAACACTGGGAGCCGATTTTTATGGCCCCAGTTTTGAGCTTTTTGTGTTGAAGGGAATTTCTGATTGGTTTCTGTTTTTCTGCTTACGCCGTTTGTTAATAAAATGTTAAAATGTCAATCCTATAAAACTATCAGCCAAGATCTTGTGAGTTCATCTTTGTTTCTCGCCTATACATAACTTTGACAATAAATAAATATTGAATTATTTTTTTACCATTAATCGAATGTTTATTGAAATCAAATATAAAATAAGGGAAAACTAAAACAAACTTTTTAAAATCCTATTTTCTTTTTATTGTAAACATGTACGCATGACTATATTTTGAATTATTTTTTTCTAAGCCCTCCACCTGGCAATATGTCTCCACCACGACAATGCTGGGTAAATACACCTATTCTACTTAATAATATAGATTGTGTCTGTCTGTGTATTTACACCAAAACCGCTGGACACGGAAAGCTGAAATTTGATAGAAAAATTAGACAGGGGCATCTATTTTAGTGGCAGTAACTTTGTAAGTGATGCACTAGCATTTCTGCATCTACTTGATAAAGTTAATAAAAGTTGATTATGTCTGTCCGTCTGTCTGTCTGTCTGTCTGTCTGTCTGTCTCTCTCTCTCTCTCTCTCTCTCTCTCTCTCTCTCTCTCTCTCTCTCTCTCTCTCTCTCTCTCTCTCTGTGTATCTGAAACCTATGGAGACCTAAACTGTTGGACACAGACAGATTAAATTTGGTAAGAATGTTCTTAAACTTTAAATCCACTTTTCCCTAAGATTTTTTTCCCTATATATTTTAATTATACAAAATATATGTTAAAATATTTCTTGGTTTTGGGATTGAGTTATGTTTGAAAACAATCCATGTTGATTGTTCTACTTAGTCATGATTTGCAACTAACTCACCAAGTGACTCATCTATTACTAAGTTTTGTCTATCACTTTCATCCCCATCTAACTGTATCATGTTTGAATAATCTGTGGTTATTTTATAATGTTCCTATCATTCTCCCTTCTGTCACTCTCTCTCTCTGTTTATTAACAGTCAAAAGTAATCAACTATCCTTCTTTGCCGATTCTTTTAACCTTCTTCCTCCTTCCCATCCAATTTTTTTTCTATATTGACGAAAAGAGGCAGCAAGAAAAGAGTGGCAATACTCTTATTTTACCCATAGCTGGAAAGTGGAGAAGGAAAGAGAAAAAAAAAGAAAAGGGAGAGAGAGAAAGTGTAATATCTAATCGTACATTTTGGGAACGACAACGATTACTTCCCTTGCACCAATCATTCTGTAATTATTTGTAATCTGTATTTATCTCTTTTGTATATTTTGGATGCATATAAATAGTAAGTGCTTACGTGTCACTCCTTCTTACGCACCGAGCGACCGACCAAGTAACATCGTGTTTGTGTCCTTTTTGACTTCTGTCCCTTTTGCTCGTATTATTGTCTTACTTTCAGGAATAACCACATCATAACAGAAAGGAAGAGAGAAATATAGCAAAGAGAAATAAACTAATTTGGGATTTTGACAGTTTATTTTTTTTTATTTAATTGGCTTTGCAAACTCACGTTTTCCTGATTCAAACAATCTAACCCGAGCTCAATGGGTGCCTCAACTGGTCACATTTTTTTTCTAGTTTTTTTTTTATAAATCTGTGTTGTGTTTGTTTCTTCGTTGTCAACAGACTGGGTATGTAATATATTAAGTGTCCAAGTAAAGGGTTGATATGCCATAAAAATGAAACCAAAACTACTGGTGAGAATTGCACAAAAGCTGGTATAAAGAGCCATTGGGATGCCGAATATAATAAAATTAAGAATACTAATCATGAGGCTTAAATAAAATATCAGCAGCTCTGCATGAGAACTAGACTAAAAGTCACCGTGTTGGGTGGGTTTTTAGCTCTTCTAATTGAATAATTACATTCTTGTATTTTTCTTTTTGAAGATTTTGTTACTAGATGAAGCCACAGCATCAATTGATACAGAGACGGACGCCATGATCCAGTCAACAATCCGAACTGCATTCGCTGAGTGTACAGTTCTTACGATAGCACATCGTCTCAACACCGTTCTTCATTGTGACAAAATCCTTGTTATGGACAAGGGTAAAGTAAGTTACACATTCCACACATTTTTTTCTTTTCTTTTGTTTTATTTTACATATCTAATATATAAAGTAAAGTCAATCTCTTTATCGGTTCCTTGTAAGCGATAGTTTTTTTTTCCTACAAAATCAATGTTTGATTCTGGTATGTCAGTTATTTTTGTGGATCGTTGCAGCATGTTGTTAAGAAGAATAGAATTTTATTTAATTCCTTCCAGAAAATACTTTGTCGAGGTCGGAAATATTTTTAAATGGCCAGCATCTAAAAAACGGGATGTAACTCTGTAATCGTCCATACAGAGTCACTTCCCTTTGATTGGAACAAAGCAAAAAAATTACAACTAAATACACTACTAGTTAACACCAGGAAGGTACAGCTTGTTTATAATATAAAAGATGATTCAACAAAGTGTAGATTCAGAACTTCAATTATGCTAGCAGCTGAAAAGAACAAGTTTAGCATGACACCATATCTGACGTCACTCAAACCTACATCTTTCTAAATATAAAGAAATGTATATTTTCAAATTGACTGTATCTTAAAATAACATTTTCCCATTCAAAAATTAAAAACAATTTATATTTACTTCTTACAAAATAGTTAATATTTGCAACTTATCTAACTTAAAAAATTAAAAGCACAAAAATTACTTCTTCTTCAAACATATGGCATATACAAATGAATTTATCAATAATTTATTACCATTTGTGTGATTGGCTTGAACAAAGGGGTAAACCAATGTGGCGAAGGCTGGCTGGACGAAGGTTATGAGAGATGCCTTTATGGTGGCATGTCATTCCTATTGTTCGAGGTGGCCCGACCACGTGTGGATAAAATTAACAGATCAACAAACAAAAGGGAAGAAAGAAAAATATTATTATTATATCGGAAAGAAAGAGATGGAATAATAATTCTACACACAAGACTAGTATTTAGTAAAATCAACAATTAGAGAAAAACATTTATATTAAACAAAACAATTTATTTAGATAAGACATTTTGTAAAGCTATCAGTTATAGAGAATACTTGAGTTCATTTTTAAGGAGTGAAAAGTTCCGTTTGTTACACGAGTGAAATGTTCGGTTTGTTTAAGTTCGTGTTTGTATGAATGCGTATATGCGAGCGTGTTTGATGTAAAGTGATTTGTGTGGCATCTGTAATGTATATATGCTTGAAAGAATAGTTCGTTATTCATAGTAGGAATTAAAAGAGATTACCTACTTTTTGACTTTTGCCTCCCCCACCTCCTCTGTCGAGCGGGGGAAGAAGCGTGGACGACGATCTCCTCAGTGTCTGCCGGCCGAAAATCGGAAGAAAAAAAAGAGCGAAAAGAGAGTGTGCCACTTGTTGCGTCTATTTTTATAGGTATCAAGTCATGCGTGATCAAGCTTGACTGTTGGTCCCTGATTGGCCGGAATCTTCGGCCAACGTGTTTTCACAAGATAACCTCCTCTTCGATCTCCGAGACGAAGAAGGAGTTGCTTAACACCGAGAAAGAGAAGAAGTTGCAATAAATATCAACTTGGCCGGTAGTAGCGTCTGCTACACTGGTTTTTGTAAGCAAAACACTCTACCCTGGTGTATAAATCGCCAACAGTTTTGCTGTGAGTATAATGGGCGACAAACTAGCATCCTGTTATAAAGATGGATCAAGCCATTTGTTCCACTTTTTTATTAAGCGTTTTCTATGCTAGCTGCAGAATACGCACTAACATGGCTGAGTTTCCTCCAAGTCCTACGATCTTGGGCCAAGGTGTTCGCTTGGTTTATGTTCATGTTCGTCCATTCACAAACGTTGTCCATCCATCTGTTCTTTTGTCTACCTTTCGACCGACTTTCTTGTATTATGCTTTAAACGCATATATTGCATAGTCCTACACTGGAACGTTTAACATGATCAAACAATCTCAAGATTTTACGTTTGATGACAGAGGATACTGATGAGATGCCAGTGAGTCTTCGCAACTGTGCACTTAACGCTATAATAAACGCCAGTCTCAAGTTTAGAAAGGAACTTTAATCGTGTGGTGAATTGATGACGAGCCATCAGCTGCAAAAAAAAAGGTTTGCCTATACATGATCCATACTAATAGGATTGACATATGTATTTCACTTTCTGTGTCTGCAAACTACTTTTAGGCTATTAAACATACGAACTTGATATTCTTTCAAGAGTGATATCCTACTTATGCAGATTATTTTAATGGGGTTAATATCTTTTCTTCCTGTTCTCAAGGGAACATGAAACTCACAAAACGCCCTGCGCTGAATATTTTTTACCTCAGATTTTACTGAAAATTAAATCAGAGTTAAAATCCTTTTACGATAAAAAAGTGTGTGTGTAAGGAGTAAATAACTAATCTGTACCCCGCATTCATACAGCTAATTAACTATTTGTTTCTAGAAGACACATATAATTGCTAATAATTTTAAATATAATAATATACATGGTCTACTTAAATACTCATATGTATAAATAGCTATTCCTTTTGTGTGTAACACTAAGGCAAGTAATTCAGTATATATTGAAGCAAACGTAAGCAGCAGCTGACGGAAATGTTAGTATTATTTGCAATGTAAACGAGATGACAACTGTTTTTTCAAGTGAATTTAATTATAACAGTTGTAAGTATTTAATTGTTTAACATGTTTCCTTTTAATAATATTATTCTTTTTTTATCTTTTTGGATGTCCATGCTTGGCAATGCATGATTCATTGATACAATCATTGAATCATAAAAGTTAAAAGCACACATGCATACATTGTACTACCTTATACAATAAGCAAAAGCAATGAAGAAAGTATACTGCCATTTTTTATGGCATAGCTACACTAGTTATAATAAAAAGTAATAAAAGAATGCTTCATCTAAATTCAATTTGTAATTCTTTTTTATATCAATTTGGTTAAGGTAGACTTAAATTCCTGCTTGTAGCAGTCACATGAGAGATCTATTTTTGTTTATATGTATGTGCAATATCTTGCGTTATGTCGAGTTGTAATTTGGTTGGCGTATTGATACACAGGTGATTAGCACACCACTGACATGTGCACTGGAAGGCTGCTGATTTCCGCCCACAGCTAGATGTGCGTAAAATACAACAGTTTGACTCTAGCCCCCCGACCAAGGCAGACTGGCATTTTCTCTCTTCCCATATCATCATCATCCTCCTGGTGACGAGGGACGGGGATAAACTCAAGACCTGAAACTATATTACATCTCTACCAAAAATCCGGCCGGCCTATGAACTCTCTTTTTGTTCCAGGGTTCACTTTGAATAAAAAGTTAATTCATATTTAGTGGATGAGTTTGGTGTTATTCATGGAAGATGGTGACTTTTCTTATTCCATATTCTATTTCAGTCAGATGCGGCCAGATACAACTAACTCTACCAAGTTATGTTCTTCATCCTGACTTTCTTCCAGACCAATCATCGTCCAACTAAATGCTCAACCTTAAGTAAATTAACTTCTAATTTTAACATTAATTTCAAACCTAAAAATAATATTTTCATTTCTTTCAGGTCATTGAATTTGCTTCCCCAGATGTTTTGGTCAATGATCAAGAATCCACATTCTTCAAAATGTTGCAGTCAGGAGAAAATTGAAAGTTTCTCATTAATGTGAATAAACAAACACAGCCAGGAAGAACACAGGGGATTAAGCCAAAGAGAGAGAAAGAACGAAAGAAAGCGAGAGAGAGGGGAGAGGGGTCATGAAATAATTCTGTAAGAGAATTGTACCAAACTGGCATAAAAATGGCTTATCAAGTCAGTTAATTCCACAAACTCCCTGTAATTTTCATTTTTATATAAACATGCATTTCTTTTTTTAAGTAGAAGCCAAAAATATGAACAGTTTTTTCGCAGGTTAATAAAAATGCGTGTTGCAAAAAATGTCATTCCTGGTCTAAAATTATAAAATTCTACCGCTGTTTTCTTCTTTTTTTTTTTTCAAATATCCAATCAATTCGTCATTTTATATTTCACTTTGATATATTTTTTTAATCTTAAAATTTTAAAACTCTTCTTCCGTTGATTTGAGAATTAAATAATTGAATGATTCTTCATCTAAAGAGAGAAGTTTTGGTTCTAATTGCTGAGATAAAGCATCATTATTTATCTATCTTTTATTTATTAAAAAAAAAACTACTGGAAACAGAATTAACTTCTGTTCAGAAAACTAGTTTCAACTTCGTTACTTAAATTTCTTATTTAACAAAAAAATGATTTATTATTTGGAAGCCCACTCGTAGTTGTCTCGGGATGAACAAGGACCTCTGTGTACTTCTGCTCCCAGCCCTGAACCCCATATTACCATTTTTGTTTTTTATCATTATCGTTTTATAAATAAAATAGGATGCTTGTGAACCGTAGGTCCGAAAAAAAAATTATCTTTTAGTTGTGGAGAGTCAAATAAGGGGGAGAGAACTTTAGTTTCAAGTTTCAACCACAATTTGTCTGAAAATGAGTTTACTATTGTACTTAATAATAAATGAAAAATAAAATGATTTTGAAAAAATATGATGATTTTGAAAAATAAACTGATTTATTAAAATAAATTATCAAAGAAGAAGGAAAAAAAAACATGAAACACGGGAATTAAAGTTTTTGAAATAAATGACAGTTGTACACTGGGTAAAATTCGGCAATTTGTTGGAAAACAGTTCCCAGTGCAGTGTCCTTTCCGAAGTTTTGCAAGTCGCATGTCATGGTCATAGATGCAGGTTTCCCCACCTGAAATTAATCTGTGCGCTTGCAAGAAGTCTATTAGTGTGATAGACAAGCGTATGGTTGCAAGGAAACACGGACAACTTGAATAGGATTAATCAAATATATTTATTTACCTCAAAGCAAAGATCGTTCTTTTTATTCTTAATTCCTTGATGACGACGGCGACGGCGACGGTTAAGTTGTTTATCTTAATTCTTGATGACGGCGGCGACGGTTAAGTTGTTTATCTTAATTCTTGATGACGGCGGCGACGGCGACGGAGTGACCTTTTCTTCTACGTGTTCACTCGTTGGTCGCTAGCTGGGAAAAAGAAAAGAAAAATGGCGGCTACCTCCAACTAGCGCCAAGCCCCTTTTTTCTTGTTTTTCTTTTTGTAGCTCTCCGGAAACGGTGAACGCTCAGCATGTCGCTGTCCAACATTAGTTCCGGATAGAGTGAGATCTGTTATATAACAAATGCCCCCTCAGATCTCAATCAGGTTTGTGAACTAGTCCGTGGGATATCCTCAGTTCATGACAAAGTCCTTGAAGCGTGCAGGTAGTCGTCCTCTCGTCATTCTCGCTGGTAGCGGAGTACTGTCTGTATTGCCCTCTTGTAATGTTGTAGGGTGTATGTCGTGAGTTGGCTCTGGGTCCCTTGGTGACTGCGGTTCGACGTGACTTTTGTGGTTGGTACATGGTGAGAGGGGTAAGGGTGTGTTGCATAGGTGTGGTGGTCGAGGGGCCAGTTGTCTGATATGTGCGCGGTGGATCCAGGCTGTATCACCCTTTTCATCTTGCACCTGGCACATCACATCATTTGACTTTGTGACCGTGAAATTCCCCACCCAAGGTAGATGAGATGCTCGGGCCGGTCCTGATTGTGGCCGATGAAGTAAGACCCTGTCACCCACTTGTATTGAGTCTTTGCAAGTAGGATTATGCGCATTCCTCTCAAGTTTGTGGTCAGCCTCGTCGTTGGCCAGAGTGACATGGTGGTGAACCTGCCTCAGCAGGGCATTGATCTCCATGCCATATGCCCCCGGATCGTCGCTTCTGATTTGTTTATTGTGAAGCATAGGCAAACCAATGTTGGGATGACGACCAGTGATTGCGTAATGGGGGGGAGACACCGGTAGCGCTATTGACCGTGGCATTCATGGACGAGACCACAGATCCCAGGACGTCAGTCCACTCGCAATTTCTGTCCTCGCATAGCATATATAGCAAGTTTTTCATCGTTCGATGTTGTCGCTCGATGTTGCCTGAGCTCTGTGGTCTCCACGGACAGTGGAGTTCCTGCGTGATAGCCAACTGGTCGCAGAATCGTCTGTACACTTCTCCCGTGAAGTGTGTGCCACGGTCAGATGAAACAATCCATGGAATCTCCCTGTATCGAAGGAAGAATTGATACAACCCACGGGCTGCGTCAATGGCACGGTCCCTTGCGCATGGTATGGCCGTGAAGTACCGACTAAAGCTGTCCAAAATTGTCAGGATGTAACGTTTTCCTTTCGAGTTTGGCATTGTCACAAAGTCTATGAAGACCAACTCAAATGGTTTCTTTCCGCGTTTGCAGTGACCCATGGGCCAGTGGGTGCGTTTGCCATAGTTCCCTTTGCATTTTGCGCATGTTACGCAAGAGTCAACGTAGGCCTTGATGTCGCGGTTCTTGAACTCCCACCAATAACTGGACATGAGTTCTTGCATGCGCGTGATGCCCGAGTGATTGGTGCCTTCATGTGCTTGCGAGAGGTATCTGGCACGAAGTTTATACGGCACAACCAGTTTGGGGGAGTTGTTGCTGTCCCGAATCATCAAAACGGAGGTGCCTGGCTCCAGAAAAAATTGTTGGAAGTGTCTATTGAAGAGCGTAGCACGGTGATCGTCGGGATCAATATGTGGTTTATCCGGTGAGGGTGACTGGAGGGCACTGATGATCTTCGCTAATGTTTCATCCTTCTGTTGTTCTTCTGCAATGCCCAAGTGATTGCAGATTCTCTCTGTAGGGATGGAGGATGACGAATGATATGCAAAGAACGCATTGCTGATGTGTTCTTGTGCACGGGTGCCTTGTGGTGAGTGAGTCTTAGGAATCAACCGTAAACCGTTAAGTTCGCTGAGGCACCAAGACGGTATATACATGCGTAAAACTGACCCACTTAGCTCGAAAGTCTGGCCTGCTGGGGTCGGGTCATACGGAGTTTTGGCCTTCTTCTGCCCGCAACCCCTACTGAGCATGTCAGCCCAAATGTTCGATTCGCCCTCGATGTATTCGAGAACAAAATCGTAGCACGAAATTTCTTCTTGACATCTCCGTATTTTGGCATTATTAAATACCCGCTGATCCAGATACGTCAATGACCTGTGGTCGGTGAAAAGAACAAAGGGGCGGTTTCGGAGAAAATAATCAAACTTAATTATCGCCCACTTGATAGCGTAGGCCTCCCGTTCCGTCGTGGACCAGTTCTGTTCCGTGGGGTTGAATGCATGTGAAGCAACAGCTATGATATTCTTCTTCCCGTTGTCAGCTTCTTGCATTAGGATCGCACCACATGCGACATCGCTAGCGTCGGTGGTGAGTGTAGACAGCTTTGAAAAATCCGGGAATGAAATGATTGGTGGAGAGGCAAGCCGTTCTTTGATTCTTCTGAAGGCTTTGTCGGCACTCTCAGTCCAGAGAAAAGGTTTATTGGCCCTGTTGAGGTCATGAATGGGAGACATGAGTTTTGAAAATGTGTCCAATCGGATTTGTTCCTGCAAGCGCGTTTCAAGGAATTGCCTAATCCATACCAACCGCCCGATAAGGCTTTGTAGTTCCTTTTTCGAAGTTGGGGGCTTCATTTCTCGGATAGCCCGAACGTATTCAGGATCAGGCTTGAAACCGTCACTGGTTATAATGCGTCCGAGGAATTTTGCCTCAGGTGCAAGAAATGAGCATTTTTCCGGGTTTAGCTTGAGACCAAAATTTCGGGGGGCGGTAAAAAGCTGTTCCAGAGCGAATATGTATTCATTGAATGTTCTTGCATGTACCAAGTTGTCGTCGATGTACGACGAGATGTTATCGCGTGAACTGACTGTGGCTAAAGCTTCCGCTACGCAACGTGAAAAGATCTGTCCGGCAGAGGTAAGACCGAAGGCCAGGCGAGTGTACTGGTAGCACTGGTCCTTCCATGTAAACGCGGTTTTGTGACGGTCCTGCTGGTCGATTTGCCAGTAGCCGCTGCGAAGATCCAGAGAAGCAAAGTAGGTGTTGCCCCTGCCGATCTTGTTAAATAGATGGTCTATCCTCGGTATTGGGTAAGGGTCCAGATCGACTAAGACCTTGTTCAGTGTTCTCTTGAAATTAGCCACTACGCGAACTGAACCGTTTTTCTTGCGCACAGCGAACACTGGGCTGTTAAAGCCCCTGGGGTCACTGCATTTTTCGATAACGCCTTCATTCGCCATGCGTCTGATTTCGCTATCGACATCGGCTTCCAAGGCCTGGGCGATCGGGTGTTGCTTCTGACTGCGGGATTGGCCGTTGGTCGGTATCCGGATGGGTCGGATGAACGTCCCTGGTTTGTTGTCATTCGAGCCGATGATGTCAACGAATTTGATAAGAAGGTTCGCCGTATCCTCCAATTCGTCCCGGTTTGGGGGATTCGGCAGCGATAGCCCAGTGTTCTGCTTCAGCCAAGTTAATTTATCTTCCAGTGTCTGGGCGTTGGGTTGAGGTTCCGACTTGAGACTCTGGAATACAGCAGTTTGGGGTTCACATGCAGGAACGTGGGTCGACGATGTCGGCGGCGCGATGGTCGCGGCGTGTGATAAGGAACCCGAGGGAAATGTGCGCCTGAATTTTACCGTGGAATTTTGGTTGTCAATTATATATGAGCTGAGCGTGCTGTGACGCAGGATATTCTGGCCGATCAGGATTGGTGTGTTTTGGGTTGTAACAAGCACGTTCACTTTTTTGAACGTGGGGGAATTGTGGTTGCCAATCGTGACGTCACATGTCAGTTCACCCAGGGCGGCTATGCTCCCATTGATACCCTTCACCCGAATATCAGTGCGGGTCATATATTTTTCAGCTTCCTTGGGAAGCTGGGACAGCGGTATGATGCACGTGGAGCATCCTGAGTCTAACATCGCGATGCCGGAGAAGTACACACCGTCAATATTGAATGAGGATTGGACGAGCGGTGAATGGTGGTTAGGTCCTTGAAAATTGAAGACGTGATGGCTGGTGTGAGGGTCGGGCGAACGAAGCATCATATCTCGTCCTGCCCGAACGGAAAATCCTGTGTTATGAATGTCTGGTCATCATCCATTGCAGCGATATGAGCCTGTGCTTGGGTGCGAGGCAGGTGGTGGAATGGGCAATTGTGTCCGCGAAAGCAGGGTCGACCCCCGAGGTAATTCCGGCATAACGGGGTCTGTGAATTGTGCTGGCGACCTTTGCGACCTCGCGGACGGTCTTGCTTCGGATGTTGGTTGACGGGGCCTCTCTGGTGTGGCTGCCTACTGAGTTGGGGTGACAGGGTCGTTCTGAGTGACGCCTCATCCTGGTAAGACTGCTGTGATTTCTGTGTATAGTAGGCTTCTTGTGGCGAGGAGACGTCAGATTTTTCACCACGATCGATGTATCGCTGGGCCTCGCAAGCTATGCCGATCGCATTGTAATGACTGTCCATCGTCTTTACTAGGTGAGTGTAAATAATTGGAGTCCAGGTTTTCACCTTTTCGCTCATCAGCATCGCGCCTATTATGGAAACCAGACCGTCCACTGTCAGGTCTGTCTTTTTATCCTTTTTGAATTTCGTTTTAATGTGGACGGCAGCATCTCTCAAAGTGTTCTCCAGGCGAGATGCGAAGTCTGGTAATTTTTCGCCGTCTATTCGCTCCAAGTCCCAGGCTCGGCTAAGGTGCTGGAAGCTCGTCATCTGGCTGCCGTGGGCCGCTTGCAAGTACTCCTTTAGTTCCTCAAAAGTGGACGAGTCTGACTTTGAATCCACCATCTGCTGAAAGATACCCTGGTCAAGTAAATCTTTCGCGGATTTGACGAACTCGCCTTCTAGGTTGGGATATCTCTCCAATTCCGGTGCGACGTGGATGGTATAAGCTTTGTTCAGCGCCGTGATGAATTGGTTCACGTCATTTCCCGAGCGGAATAATTTCTGCTGTTTGAGAACGTCCCGGATAGCCTGTTGACGTATAACTACGCTATACTCGTTCTCCTTCTGATTCGTACGGGTTGCTGTCGAAGGAGTCAGCCTTAAAGCCGCCAGCATGTCGTCTAAGTCGGTTTGAACCTCTTGAATTACACGTTCGGATGGCTGTTCCGCCCCTGTCTTCAAATTGAACAATAGTGTTCTCTGCTCTCTAATGAGGGTGAAAAGTTCGTCCCGTGTGAAGTTCGTGTAGTTCTCCATATTTAACTTGCTGTACGCTTCTGACACCAGTGTGATAGACAAGCGTATGGTTGCAAGGAAACACGGACAACTTGAATAGGATTAATCAAATATATTTATTTACCCCAAAGCAAAGATCGTTCTTTTTATTCTTAATTCCTTGATGACGACGGCGACGGCGACGGTTAAGTTGTTTATCTTAATTCTTGATGACGGCGGCGACGGCGACGGTTAAGTTGTTATCTTAATTCTTGATGACGGCGGCGACGGCGACGGTTAAGTTGTTTATCTTAATTCTTGATGACGGCGGCGACGGCGACGGAGTGACCTTTTCTTCTACGTGTTCACTCGTTGGTCGCTAGCTGGGAAAAAGAAAAGAAAAATGGCGGCTACCTCCAACTAGCGCCAAGCCCCTTTTTTCTTGTTTTTCTTTTTGTAGCTCTCCGGAAACGGTGAACGCTCAGCATGTCGCTGTCCAACATTAGTTCCGGATAGAGTGAGATCTGTTATATAACATTAGTTTGGCATTATCTCTGATTAAATATAAAATATCTTGCAAGTTCAGAGTGTTAAAATCCATTTTCAGATAAATCGTCGTTTTTCAGATAGAAACTTGAAACTAGAGTTTTCTCCCCCTTATTTGACTCTCCACAACTAAAAGATAAAAAAGATTTTTCCGGACCTACGGTTGACAAGCACCTAAAATAGAATACCCGTTCGATCAAAGGTGACGGAGAGAGAAGTTACACTCTTTGAAAATACCAATTCAAGCATTGAAAAGATAGGCAACATTTTTATTTCAAAATAACATTTATTTACGAACATGAACTATTTGCAGCTCCTTTTTTTTTCGGATCAAGGGAGCTAATTCTTGCATATTTCTTTCTTGATATAAAAATTAAACATTATCAAGGGAGGCAACTCTCGAATATGTTATCTCCTCTTCCGTCTGTCAAAAAAACATACCAACCTAAAACACTATATTACCATTTTTTTTTTTTTCTTCTAATTTTCAATTTATAAATAAAATATAAAAATAAAACGTTGTCTTTGTTGTTTATGAGTGTCACACGCTAAAGCAGACCCCACAAAATTCTTGTAAAAACCCTAATCGAAAATGAATGCCATATAATTATATTCGAGAGAAGTTGGGTTTTATCTTGGTATAGAACTTCTTTTTTTGTTGTTGTTCAAGTACATCTTCGGACAGACAGGGAGTACACACATAGTATATATTATTGTTTAAATTTTCAATATTTCATGGCAATTGGAAACAGAAAAAATTTCTATCTATAGACCTAGTTTTGACTTCACTACTTCAGTTTTTGCTGAGAAAGAGGGAGGGGTATTATGCCTCTTCGGCTATCACCTACTTAAATCAATAATTCCATTTCAATTTTTAAAAGAAAAAAAAAAAAAAACAACAAAAAACTTATATATCTATTACTAATCAAGATTTGGTATCTGTCTGCCTGAAGCTGAAACTATACTTTACTATCTTTCAATGCTCAATTCAGGCGGTGGAGTAGTGTGGTATATGTTCGTTTGTCGTGATACCATTCTCCTAGGCATTACTTCCTTCTTGGGGGGGGGTAGTGTAATATCTGTTCTGTTGTCATGATACTGTCCTCCCAGGCATTACCTCCTTTTCGGGGGTGGTAATGTAGCATCTGTTCTGTTGTAATGGGACCGTCCTCCCAGGCATTACCTCCTCCTTTGACAAGTAGTGTATTATCTGTTCTGTTGTCATGAGACTATTCTCCCAGGTATTACCTTCTCCTTTTGAATGGAGGGAGGGGGTGGGTAATATAGTATCAGTTTGTTCAGCATAGTATCATCACTCCACACTAGCAAAAATATGTGACCAGAGAGATTATATAATTGCCAGTAAAAATATGTGACGTTTCGGTATAATTTATAACTTCTTTTGATATACAAAAGCCAGGAGAAAAAAAAAAGGTTTTTCATGTTGGACGGAGATAACATTTCACCTAATTTGAAGATTATCGAGGGTTAAGAAAGAAAAAAAAGTAGAAAGAAAAAGAAAAAAGATGTCTCATCAATGTACTTTTTACCAAAATCTTCATTTGGATAAAAAATTAAAAACAAACAAAAACTTTGTCATTATATATATATATATATATATATATATATATATACTCATCCAGATACAGACTGTTTCTCTGTATCACAGCTCTTTAGTGCGGCTAGATCAGCTAGTGCTTCAAGCCAGGATTGAAACTCGACCATCGAATTGACAGGAAGCACCTCTACACCTAAGCTATCATGCGACACTGGCTGAATGTAAGAGAAATCTCAATGTAAACATTGTCAAGTTCCGGGAGCTCGAATTAGTTTTACCCAATGAGCTATGCCTAAAAGCTAGTGGTAGTTCTTTACAAAAAAGCTCAACCCAAGAAATATATATAAACAAAAAATATATACAGGGTGATTGGAAAGTAACGCTTTATACTTGTAAGTTATACTTGTAAGTTATTACTGAAATATAATTCTTACAAGAAATGAATGGGGAGGGAGCAAGCGTTATGAATTATGCATTATTTTTTCCTTTAGTCCTTACATTCCACGAGCGATGTTTTTGACAATGGGGAAAAAATGCTGTTTTCTAAGTCAGCTGCTGTTTTCAGTACTCTCATAGTATTCACAACCATTTATCTGTCAATCTATCCATCTTGTTGACCCTAATTTTCGATTGGGAGTTTAGCCTTGATTAGTGTTAGCTCATTAGTATAAAAAAGAAAAAAGAAAAAAGAAAAAAAAAGTTCCTTGTGAAATTGGTTGATGCGGTTTCCAGGCAGCTTTAGAAGCTGGTGGTGATTGCTGGCACCCATATCGAATTTTGAATAAAACCCCATACTATACACTTTCTTATCATATTCATTTCTTGTAAAAATTATATTTCAGTAATAAATTACGAGCACTTAATAATAGGGAGTTACTTTCCAACCACCTTGTATATAATATAATATATATATATATATATATATATATATATATATATATATATATGTTATTGTTTATTATCTATGTACGTATACGTTTCGTCCTTTTTTCAATCGGGACTCATCAGCATAGAGATATGACTATTCACAACCGGTCATGCGATTCGAAACCCCGGATTACAAGTATTTTTCAACTCAAACCTGATATCTTTAACCACTGGGCCAATTGTAAACAGCGAATAAACGATGATAATTTTAACACGTTATCGGTGGGCTTAACAACCAGAGTGTTCTAGTTCTTTTTAAGGGAACTAACGATGCATTATAAAGCTAGTGACGTCAAGCTGTGTTAATACTACCATTACAGTGTTCTACTTTTTCGAGGAGCGACAAATAATAATATTTGTTAGAGAGATAGAGAAAATCTCTTCTTCATCCTCATAATCCGGTTTCAGTATTGTGAGTCCTGCAAATGTCCCGGACTCCAGAATCGGCAATACCAGGCAACATACCACATCTGCTATGCATGCGGTCTGATCAGAAGGGTTGATGTCAATCAGGTTGCATGCAGTCATATCGCTTCTTACTAACTCATGCCAGCTCTTTATCAGTCTACCACACTGCCTTGCACCTGGGATATCCAGACGCATTATGGAGTTTATGCAAAAGATAGCACACTGTACATGGCCGAATCACTTGAAATGCTGAGTGTGTATGGCATCCATAATCCCACCAATATCAACTTCCTGATGAAGCACACTGATGGTCTCCTTTCTTCCAGTTTGCAGTCGCACATCCACCTGATCATGGAACCAAAAGATTATGCTGAAGCCATTGCAGATCAGAAGTATTTGGGGTCAATGTGTTACTGCCATGCAAAATGGCAGAGCAAACGCAGACTGAAAAGACTTTGCCCCAAATCTTGAAGGAAATGTGCTTAGATATAAGGATTGGCAGCAGCTTCCTGAACCTTCTCCAAGCAGCACAACAGCGATCAGTGATAGTGTGTTCACAACCATCATCAGCATTCAACATGCTGCCCAAAGAGAAGAAGTTGGCTTCACCATCAAGTGAAGTGTCATCTACATCCACGTAAACCTCAGTTTGACCATCGATTGGGTAAGCAACACCCTGACAACTACAGCAAATATAATTCGGATTAACTACCAGCCTCCCAGAAAGACCACTACACTTCTTGTGGACCAATAGTTTGCATTGGGAGCACTCATTAGCCTCTGTGATAGACAGCGCAGGCAAACATGCCACCGTCTTGCAGGAGATTAAGACCAACAGCAGAGATTAAAAACTTTGTCTTAGAAAGATATGTGTTTTTATTAAAAATTTATTGGAATGCATACATTTGTTGATCATTTAAAAAAGTTATAAAATCGATGGTTGAGAGAAAAAATCCGTTTGTTTCAGTAACTTTGAATTGATTAAGTCTTTTCAATATTCATTTTTTCCTATCAATATGTGCAAATTTCCAACTTATCAGCAAGTATTTGGAATTACATCCTTCTCTCACTGTTCGTCCATCATTTAAAATATATTGGATTTAAAAAATAAATTTTTAAAATATTTTTTTAAACATGAGCGACTATTTTATCACATGAAAAACATGTGATAAAATAATAATAAATCATTTGTTAAGGCGGAGATAACTTTTTGGTTTTTTTTAGGACATTTTGTAAGAAGTTAAAAAATTTTTCAATAAATAATTTTTACACTAAATAATTATCGTCCATATTTTGACAGTGGAACCGCCGTAACCATGAAGATCCCAGTCGGATTAATTGCTGCTTTTAAATAGGCAGTAGGTTTGTAAGCTCCAAGGAATTCTCCAGAGAAAGTGTCAGTGATATTATAACCAGCTGGATCAGTGAGCTGCAAATATTTTAAAGAGAGGCTGAGTTTTTTCTGGACTCCATCACTGTTGAAGTTAACAAAAGCTATTGCGTAACTTCCGCTTGGCTGGACTGGCTTCATCCAATAATCGACATGTTCAACCTACAAACATATTAAAATACAAAACATTAAATATTTTGAAATGCAAAAATGGGAACTGTTAGATGGAAGCAGATTCCCATCTAAGAATAATGATAAAACGTTTTGAAAGTGAAGTAACTATTTGCCCTTTGTTGTTGTTCTTGATCAAAACAGCATTTTGTAAAGCAGAGTTATGTCCCTTGCATTCGGCCAACCGACATTTGGGAGAATAACATTCAATGGACGTTTCGCTTACAATTAATTTTATCATCATTACGAAGTAATTCTTTTCAGTTGTAATCTATATATAAAACTCAATGTCTTTATGTATGTGTGTTTGTGTGTGTGTGTGCCCTATAGAAAAAAACAGTTAAGGATATAGTTAAAATAAATAAAAAATTAAGTTATATTTTCAAAAATCTTTGTTATCCTTCTTCAAGAACATGTTCCGATTACCTACTTCAAGGAAATCTTTAACCTCGACCCATGAGAGAGTGAGACATACAAAATTCATTTTTTCGTTTTGCTCTTGTCTGGTACGCAATTCTTAAGTTCTTCTATCAACACTAACTACCTTAGCTTTTCAGTCTCCTTCGAACTCCTTCTTCACATGTCTGCCTACCTCACCATTAAATAACTTAATTGATATGCCATAAAACATACAACATAAACCAGACTTACTTTTGCTATATTTATATCTTTTCAAATTAACCTTTGTATTATGCAGGATAACAGTTAAAATCTCAAATATCTATTTCAAAATCACTTCAGTTATAAAAACTTATATGCCAGCATATGTATGTAATATACTGTATACAATGTGCCAAGTGCAAAGAATTGATATCAGCAGCACAATCTGACTACTCTGTATCTGCATTAAAGTCATCGCAATCCATACACATCCTTCTTTAAAAAAACACTTAGTTAAATGTAAGAACTTAAATAAATATATAACAATATATATTAAACTTAAAATGAAGCCATACTAATAGCTAAGCTTAACCCACAAATCAATAAGAAACTATAACTCAACACTAAATATTTAATCTAAACGAAACAACACGTAACATAAACAACAAAGAGAGAAACAAAAACAAAGTGCACAACAGCAACATTAGGAAAAGAACAATCAAATGCTGCTGTCATACATTGAATGTGATTGATGTGGCATCCAAATGTTACGACTTCCGGTTTCTACAATCTTTGGTTCATTTGAAACAAACAGGCAAGTAATTTTATGCTTCTCCATTGAAAAAGGGACTTCATTTCAAAATATTAAGACCAATGTGTATAAATATAAAAAGATTAAAAAATGGAATAAATATATACTACATGTAATACACTATGTTTTATTGTAGGCATAATCATATTTACACACCGGTTTCCATTAGATCACTGAAGGTAAGCGATGTTGAGCCTGGTCAGTACAAAATGGGTGACTATTTGGGAATACCAGGTGCTGTATGTGCTCTCCGCTTATCTCAGCATTGTTTCCAGTCGTCCTGGACTTCTCCTTGCCACTGGAATCATGCAGTACCGATTCAGAAGAGGTGTGGTTTGGGAGATTGTGTAACCCTTGCTTCACAATTACATGCACAGTCATTGTCTCTCAAGACTGAATCTTATGTTTTCATATTTGAATTTATCATTTACCACACATTGTGCGAGTCTTCAATGCAATACTTCATATATTTCTATGTTTGTTTAAAATATGTTTGTTTCAAAATATTTTTGGTCATTTTTTAATTTCTGTCTATTATTAAAAAAATTAAATCTGTTTAAAATCAGTGGCTGAAGGAAAAGGTAATTAAGAACGTGTCCCTATTTACTTGCCGCTGAAATTTAAGGTGACAGATAAATGCATTTCAAATCATTTTTTTACAGAATAAAACAAAAGAACTAACCTGCCAAATTCTTTTTCCTTGAATTCCCATTGGGTCTTGGCTGACTGCGATTACTCTTTTGTTCGTGAGCAATTCTTTTGCAAAAGGTTTCACATTGCGCAAATCAACAGACATGATGAGGGGCGCCGCCAAGATTGCCCATATACCCATCTGAACTCTTTGTTGATCCTCACTTAAACCAAAATCACCAACTATCAACTACAAAACAAAAAAAAACACAATTATAGTTTATTTATCTGCCTCCCACTGGAGCTAGTTTAGACATGATATTAGTTTATAGTGAGGAATCCAGCTCCCCAAAAAAGGAGGCACTCTGAATGAGTGCAAAACTTTCCATAATCAGACCCATCATCAAATTGCCAGTAGAGATACCTCAGGCGACTAGCAATGAACCAATCCTGCCCTCCCGAAGTAGGAAGTAATGCTTGGGAGGATGGCCTTCTAGGACTGAACATAATCATACTAAACTCTGATCCAAGCCCAAGGGCCTGTGCCACAATTACTATATAAATGGTTTGAAACAAGGGGAGACATATATAAAGTTGTAGTTCTTGTATGATTGTTTACAAACTCCCCCTAGGGTTTTGGAGATAGACCTCCATAACCATATATATTATGAACCTACATTTCCCAGGGTATTTGGATAAGTACATTTTATTTTGATGAAAGCAGGTCGAAAATTATTGTGGGGTCTGTATTTGCGCTTGGCATCCATGAAAAGGAAATACAACGTTTTACCTATTTTATTTTATCATTTGAAATTATAGAAATTAAAAAAATAAGAATAGAAATGTTAATAAAGAGTCTTCATTGATTTCTGTATGCTTCGAGTGGATTTAAAGACTGTAAATTTACAGAGATTTATTTCAATTAATGGTGCTTCCGCAGATGTACCATTATGTGGAATATTGCTGTTAAAAAGAAAATAGCACAAAAACTTTATGATGTACTTATTTGTTAGGATAAAAAATACAGTACATCAAAATTCATAGAAATTCATCCAATATTTTTGTTTTATAAAATATAAATTTAATTATTATCAGTAAACGGTTTATCAACGCCATTTTCTGCAATCTTCACAGATTAACTTCCTTAAAATTAGCTCTTCTTAAAAAGAGAGTTTAAATCTCACTTAAACAGCATAGTAATGAAGACGATTTTCTTCTGATAAAATTTTAATTTGAATACTATAAAATGTCAAATAAGAATAAAAGGTAATATGGTGCAAAAAAAATTAAGGGTTCTTTATTCGATCCTGGGCAACACCAGGTCTTCTTGCTAATATTTTATATTTCATTAAAACACTTTAAAGCAAGTTTTCTCAAAGAAGACTAAGGGTATGATCTGTGACTAGATTGTCAGATAACTTTTATTTATTCCAAAAATGTTAATATTTTAAGGAGTGCTGAACATTTGTCCACAAAATAAAATATCCCTAAACAGAACTATTTGTCATATTAAAATCAAAACAATCATTGAATTAAAAACCAATAACAAAGAATAGTAAATTAATAAAATCTCCTTTCGCAAAGGAACATGAAAATTAGATATACATTAGCAGTATATAAAAAAGATAAGGTGCTGCTATTGTGTAAAGTTGAATTAACTTGAAATAAGGTTGTTTTGATCTCACCGTCAGTGCAAGAAATAGGCCAAATTTTTGCAATTATTCACTTACATAGATAGATATATGATGATCTTATAAATTAACACATAAGAATGATTTAACATCGGAGAAAACAAGTACATACCATATCTGGATCATTGAACTGTCCTGGTCCAGCAATTTCTGCAAATCTTTGCTTATCGTCACCATAATATTTAATGATATCAGCAACACTGTCCCAAGAATCTTGGACATCTTTGTAATTCCTCCAAATATTGCAATGTTCAGCAATAGCTTGATAATCAGGCTGTGCAAATATAGATGAAATTATGTGAATGCTATCGTATGGACATGTTTTTTTTTTAAATAGTGAAGTCTTCATAACTTCCCTCATTACATTTACATATAATCATAAATAGAATTATGAGTAATAGTAAAATGAAAACAAATCATCAAATGAGAAAAAATAAAAAATCGAATAGTACATTAATGAGAGTTAGTTTTGCAAAGTAATATGCAAATTAATAAACCTTTTGGGTGTCACTCGCATAGACATGACTTAGCATATTCAGAAGCTGTTTTTTTTTTATTAATGTAATGTGATGTATACCAGTCAAGGATACATCCTCGACAATCAGTCCAACAGCAACTTTGTTGTTGTCAGGCTGAGGTATGGTTCTGTTCAGTCCTAGGAGATCCACCCTCCCAGGCTTTGCCTTCAGTCTTTGAGAAGGGTAAGTTAACTGCTAATCGCCTGAGGCACGCCTATCGGGGAATGGCAACGGAGCTACTCAGGCATTTTTATAGACCAAGGTGCACTTCACTGGCTTTTCAAACCCACACCTGACCATGTGTCTAACCTCCTGGCGAGGAGGTAAATAAATATTTTGAATAGAAAGATGGCCTTTTAATCTCACTGTCAGTGCTACAAACGTCTCAACTTTATAAATGTAGAGATGTCTGTGTATAGTTATGCAACATTTGTTCATTTAAGCCTATTTCATTAAATAAAACAGATATTCTGTGTCTATTTGATCCGTTAATCATTCTTTCTAAAATGCTAACAAACTTATGCAAGTTAGAGTGTAAGGTAAATTTTTAAAAATCCAATTTCCATTCAACATTAAAACGATCTCCTCTCATTTGTGTTTTCCATATTTGATCAGACTATATGCATATATTTTACAATTCGCCCAAAAGATGACTTAAACTTAGTCAAAAGCTCAAGAAATAAAGAAAGTTCAAAACATGACTTTTGAAAACAAATTAAAATAATAATTTACCTTCTGACTTACATAAATTTGTTAGAATTTTGAAGGTATATCATATTCAACAAAATTTATATTTATATAAATATACTGATAGCTGATAAGTATCAGCTTTTAAGACTGATCCAAATTATGGATTTACACCTACATAGAATGCTCGATGCCTTCTTAGGCAGAACGTTATGATAATTGAATAAATGATATATTGTTTAATCAGTTATGATCAGTGGTTTCATGCTGTAAGCGATTCATCAAATGAGCTTAACACGTTTTTGGTGCTTTGTTTACTTTGCAGGAAAATGGGAAAGTATCCAACAGCATGATATAAATAATGATCGGAAAAATTTATCAAATAGTTTGTAATATGTTTTCTCTAAATTAATACTAGTTTTTTATAGGCTTTTATCGGTCAATTGTACTTGAATGACACAGTTTGCCTTGACACAGATTTTTTTTTTCTTCCGGTTGAATCATGAATAAAATAATATGTACATTTATAATTTTGCCATCACAGATATTTTATATTAATAAAGGGGTTTTATTTACAAAAATTGTAAATTTTAAAAAAGAGGTTATTTGCAAAAAGTTTTACTAATTGCCTAAAAAAGAGTTTTACATACAAGCATGTTTTGTTATGGTATTTTTTTTTTTTAATTAAAAACGGTTTTATTTTTGTTTTGTAAACTTTGGAGATTTATAAAAATAATTTTTAAATATATACTTTTATTTACAAAGTTTTTATTTAAAAAGTGTATAAACAATCAAAACAAACAAATTTGTAAAACTATTTAAATAAAATGGTGTGCAGAGATAGTGACGCACAATTTGAAAAGGGGATTTTCCATGTCACAGGAATTCCTTCAGATAGGAATCTAAGTGAAATCTTCTAAAACCGAGCATTAATTCAATAAACCGTTCATGGCGATTCCAATAGCTTTCTATTGTCTGTGTATGGGCGTTATTGTTTGGATTCATAAAATTATGTTTTGTAAATAAAAATTCGGGAATCTTTTACAATGATCAGCAGAGTCGCGAACGGGGTCCAAAAAAAGAACGAGAAAGGGTTTTAAAACATAAATTTGCAACAAGTAAAGTTGACCTACGACGAGAATAGATATTTTTCTACTTACCTATGTAATTTGTTTTTATTTTTACGTATTATAAATGGGTTTTTATTAGATGTAAAAAAAAAATTCTTGTTTTTTTTTCACAGCGGTTTTTATTAAAAACAAGATGGCGATTTCAGCTTAGCAAAACCCCCCCAAAATCGGCCATTTTTTTTTCGATGTTCCTGTGACAAAACTATTGATTTCTAATAAATAGCGGTTGAAACGGTCTAAAAATACAAACAAATGCCACACGTAAGTTTGAAAATAACTTTTATCACCTACAGTTATATTTATTTGTTGAATATTTGTTTTTTGAGCGTTTTTACTCTGCTGATCATTGTAAAAGATTCCCAAAAATTCCTTTTTTTAATTAAAAATGTGTATATGACAAAACGTGCTTGTAAAAAAATTATGTATATTTTAGTAAAACCTTTTGTAAGTACACACCTTTTTTTTAATACAAAATCTGCAAAAGCAAAATTATAGATGTACTTATTGCTTTGTTTATGATTCAACCGGAAGTAAAAGTTTTAAAAATCGGTGTCAAATAAAATGTGTCCCTTTTAGTCGTTGCTCATTCTGGGGTGCCTCAAGTACAATTGAATCGCTTTTATATATCTGAAGAAGATGTATACTTTACCAAAATGTTATAATAAATAACCCCTTTATCATTGAATAAACCCTTTTTCATATCAAAATATTTTCCAGTCATTATATCTATATAAATGTCAATGTTTTTGTGTGTACTACTTATATAGAAAGAAAGGTTAGACAATCTACATGAAAACTTAAATTGTATTCATATGTAAAATTTTCCGGGGAAGACAATGGAAGTGGTCCCGAATCTCTAAGTGCACCCCTAAAGGGGCTATGAGGGTAAAAAAGTCTTTAAAACTTCAAATATATCCTATCTATAAAATTGTCTGTGTAAAACAATGAAAATGGTTCTGAATCTTTGTGCTTCTTTGTGTGACGAATTCCTATGTGATCCCCTAAAGGAAGCTATGGGGGCAGAAACCCTGTAAAAATTCAAATATGTGTATCCGATTTTAATGAAATTTAGACCATATGTAAAAGATATTAATTCAGAGAGTTTTTCAAAATTTCATTGTTTTCCGTCAATATTAGGGGAGAAACGGGGAAAAGAGTAGTAAAAAAATAATGGTAATATGGTGTTATGAGCATAGTGAAAAATGACATAGTAATATTCATCATTCAATTCCAAGCAATATCAGGTGAATATATATATATATATATATATATATATATATATATACACCTATATATTTGGATTTTTCACTTAGAGAAAACGATTGTTCAGTGAAGACCGGGATTATTCCAATAAAAAAGCTCAATGATACTCAATTACAGGGTACAGAGCATTTATATGTGATTTTTTGAAAGCTTACCAAAGCATTCCATTCAGGAGCCCAAACAACACAACAGAAGATATTTTCATTCAGAAATCATTTATTTATCATTTTTCAAATTAAAGTGTTTATTACCTACACGTTTTTCACTACCAAGCAGGGATTTGCTTGGCAGATCATCAGGGAAAATTAAGCACCTTGAATAAGATTAACAACACCCGGCAATACACAATGTGGTGTTGATTTTCTTGAGGTCACTTAAGAAGGGAAGAAAAAAAAATAAAGTAAGATAGAGAATAAAAAATATAAAATATAAAATAAAATGGAGAATAATAGTAATAGTAATAATCTTTCTTTCTTTCTTGTGCCAGCTCCCTCAAAGCTGCAGCTCAGTCTTGGCAAGCCAGGTTCTCGTCTCATCATCAAGGTCCGCTATGCCCTGCTCGCCATTGGGTGGTTTGAACAGCGGACATTACTCTATGACGTGCGTAACTGTCTGTTTTGGGTGGCCACATTCACAGGCAGCACCCTCTCTCAGACCCCAGTCTCTCATTGTGGCAGAAAAACGGCCCACACCAGTTCTTAGGCGGTTCAGATTGGTCCATTGCCTTCGTGGCAGCTCAGCCCCTGGTATGTCGTCTGGGTTGGTGATGAACCTGTGCAGTCGGTGTTGGTCAGCTTGCTGCCAATCTTCCCTCCAGCGGTTCTTGGTCCACATCTGCTTTGAGGTGGTGTCTGGGACGGTTTCCAGAAGCTGATGCGCGTGCTGGGAGAGTGATGGCGTGAATAATAATAATAATCTATTACTAATGGAGATTTGGTATCTGTCTGTTTGAGCCAAAACTATACTATTACTCTCCTTTAATGCTGAATGCAGTTGACTAATACTAATATATTATCTTTCAATGCTCAATTCAAAGGGTGGGGAGCTAGTATATCTGTTTTATTATCATGATACCATTCTCCCAGGCAGTACCTCCTTTTTTTTTTGATGGGGGGAGGGTAGTGTAATATCAATTTTGTTGTCATGACAGCACAATTCTCCTAGGCATTACGTCCTCCTTTTTAGGAGTGGGGGTGTATTATATGTACTGTGGTCATGATACTTTTCTCCCAGGGATTACCTTATCTTTATTTTTGGTGTGCAGGGGGGGGGGGTAGTGTATATCTGTTCTGTTGTCATGACAACACCATCAACCCAGGCATCAACCCCTTCTTTGGGGAAGATGGTAGTGCAACATATATACTTTGTCATGATACTATTTTCCCAAGCATTGCCTCCTCCTTTTTTGTGGAGGGGAGAGAGCAGTGTAGTATATGTTCGTTTGTCACATATACTAGCAAAAATATGAGACAAGACGGAGGTTATTTTTGCTAGTAATAATAATATACATTTAGTCTTTTGTATGTATTAATTTTCGCTGCCAATTTATTTATTTTAGTTCTCATTAATTCCCTGATTTTAGCTTTGCTTAGCAAGGAGTCAGAACCAAACAGGCTGTTTTATTCCTTCATATTTACCTTTATTGGCTAAAAAATATTTTATTATAAATAATAATGGATCCTTTCTTAATCCTTAATAGTTAAAATATAAATATGTAGTTAATAAATAAAGATATCAATATGGTTTCTGTTGTGGACTGATCCGGATTCACCCATAGTGACAGGGTGGATTTTTCAGATCACTATGAAGTCGACACCTTTTCCCCTTACCAAAAAGAACTGTTTAGCAAGATCGAGCAAATAAACTTATCTGAAAAACGAACACTTCCTTGAACAAACACCGGTTATCACAACAGGAAGTGAGATTATGGCAAAACCTACTAGAACTGAACAACTTCACTGTAAAGGCCCCCAGATGCCGGAAACTCTAATAGTTTCTTTCATCGAAAACTGCTTGCCTTTAGAATTCCCTCCCTGCTCCATTTCCTAAACGGTACCAACATGCAGAAATTTAAATGTAATATGAACAAACATCTCACTGCACAATTCCCCACTTAGGATGCCCTTAAAAACCTGGTCCCTAATTCTCAGTAGCAATGTATCTTCTATGGTGTGAATAGAGAGTGCATTATCTCATAAAGGGAGTAAGGTGACCCTCAATCTTTTGTGGTACTTGTAAGCATTGGGTACACAAGAAGTGCAGTGGAATTACTGGTAGGTTGAGAGAGAATAACCAGTTCACATGCAAGAAGTGTAAGACAATGTAAAACAGATGAGAACTCAGATGTGGACAAAGTACATTTGGATGGTGAAGCTATTGAGGTTGTTCAGAAGTTTTGTTACCTTTGTGATACCATTGGAGCACAGAGTGGAGCAGGTTTTAGTGTGATTGCAGCAGCTAAGAATGGATGGAGTAAGTTCGAGGAACTTCTGCCTTTACTAACCAGCAGAGTGTTACCACTGTCGACCAAGGGAACAGTATATCAGGCATGTGTATGCAATGTGGATGATGTGGATGATGTATGGAGGTGAAACCTGGCCAGTGAGGGTTAAGGACATACATTGTATGGAGAGAAATGATATAAGAAAGATATGATGGATGTGTAATGTGAAGACAGGATTAGTTCTGATGACTTCAGAAGAAGATTAAATCTGCACAGTATGGAGAGATGTGTGCAGAACAGGAGACTTCGATGGTATTGCCACGTTGAAAGCATGGTTGAAAGTTCTTGGGTTAGTAGATGTAGAACAGTTAAGATAGCAGGTCCAATTCACAGAGGAAGGCTAAGGAAAACATGAGAGGAAGTGATAAAAATGGACTTGCGGGAAAGAGGAATAAATAAACACCAGACTAGATAGATTAGTTTGGAAGTCAATTTCTTAAAGCCGTCCAACACATGCCAGCATGAAAAACAGACATTAAACCGAATATGATGATGAGGAGATAACTTGAATATGGTTCAAGAAAGATAACTCCTGAATATTCTCAACCAACAATAACATATTCGCAACACACATTTACATACATAGAGATGAGTCTTCAGAGATGTTATCCTGGAATCATGAAGTGTTTCAGAATTTCTCAAAATCAGCTTAACCAGCTTTCATTGATGAAAAACAAGCTTTTATCGTTACATGCAATAATTCCTCTAGACATTTTTATTTTTCCTTTTCAGTTGTTTACCATTTGCATTTTGTATAGTCCAATCATTATGAAATCAACAAATGAAAAAGATCTATTTGGATTCTAACGCTATGGGGAAGAGGTTTCCAGTTTCTTTGGGGATGATAAATCTATCTGGTGGTTAAATTTTACTATTTCCCAACTCTAATTTAGCAACTATGCTGATTAATAAGAAAATCACGTGACACTCACCATATTATTTATTTCATTCTTTCGATAGTTTTTCTCTCTGATTTAAATCAACTAAGTGTCTTCTTTTATTCATTAAACATCATTTTCCCTTTTCCATGGGTCAGACGTTTGATATTTCGCAAACAAACTCTTCAGTCTTTACGGTTCAGCAAGTAAACTGTCCTCAAATTCCATTCTGTATGGTCCTGTCTAATTACTTGCTTCCAAGTTTTCCTTGACCAGGCAATCTTCCTGCGATCCAAGACATCCATGCTTCTGCAATGGTTTATCCAGGAGAATGAATGCTCCACATGACCATACCAGCATAACCAATCTGCTCTTAAATATCCACCACAAAAACTAAACGTTATTTTTCCTATGACTTATAGATGACTAATTTCTGCTCAAATTGTTCTGATACTTGTATCAGTTGGATATCACATGATATTTGCATGACTAATAAAAGATGAGTTTCAGGAAGAGATCTGAAACAAAAGCATTTTGGCATTCAATAGTGACTTTGAAATAGCTTATGTATTATCTGATAAAGCTGATATTCCCTTTTGGATCTGAATAGACTTAATTATAGTCAATAATCTGTCAATGTCGCGCCACACCGGGAGACCATCGTGAATTGACTTGGCTTGGCTTTATGAGCGCTTCTCCATCTCCACTATTTGTGGAAACGTCTTGAGCCTGCTCTCTGCCTACTAAGCCAGCATGACATCCGATGAAACTGCCTGATACTTTCATATTAGTTTTGTAAAAGGACATTTTATTAATTAACTATCATTTGTTGTTATTTATTGAATAAAATATTTATTAAAAAAAAAATTTTAATTAAAAATTTATCAAGTGACTAAGTATATCGAATATAATTTAAATATCTTATGTATTATCTGATCAAGATGATATCCACTTATGTGATCTGAATGAGGGGGCAGGCTCAAGCCTCCTCACTTTTTCACTTGAGCCCCCCCCCCCCCACTTTATGGTCATCAATAATGAAGTTGATATGCATGTGTTTAACCGGGCCCCCCACTTTTTAGGAGAAGCCCCCCCCCACTTTTATAACTGTCCCGCCGGCCCTGACTTATGTGATCTGAATAGGTAAGAGGAAGACTTAATTATAGTAATCAATTGTGTCAAAATATAATCATGAGAATTTAATAACAAACCAAATGACCAGTAGTTTGCCTCCATTAAACACCAATAGCAATGGTTGACTGGAAGAGAATTCTGGAACAAAAGAAATCACCAAAAGAATTCATGTGGCAACATGCATGTGTAGCAGGAGGAACAACTGATTCCAGTACGATTAGAACCTGGACCTCCAATTACCCACCTGGGGTGTTTTTATCCCGGTAGCATGGATGCACACAATTGAAAAGCTAGGATGTTAAAGTGATGTGATTTACATAGGCATATGCAAATTTAATTCAAACACCAGGATCGAGAACTTTGAGCATGATAAAAAGAAAGAAGATTCTTCTTCTTCTTCTTTCTTGTGCCAGCTCCCTCAAAGCTGCAGCTCGGTCTTGGCAAGCCAGGTTCTCGTCTCGTCATCAAGGTCCGCTATGCCCTGCTCACCATTGGGTGGTTTGAACAGCGGGCATTCCTCTATGACGTGTGTAACTGTCTGTTCTGGGTGGCCACATTCACAGGCAGCACCCTCTCTCTGGCCCCAGTCTCTCATTGTGGCAGAAAAACGGCCCACACCAGTTCTCCGGCGGTTCAGATTGGTCCATTGCCTTTGTGGCAGCTCAACCCCTGGTATGTCGTCTGGGTCGGTGATGAACCTGTGCAATCGTGTTGGTCAGCCTGTTGCCATTCTTCCCTCCAGCGGTTCTTGGTGCCCCTCTGCGACAGAAAGAAGATTGATGCCAGGAAACAAGCAATCATTTCTTAATTGTGTTTTGAAGAACAGCAACGACAGGCAAGAGACTGAGATAAACGACAGTTTTTACATTTATTTTTTTTACTTCAAATAGTAAAAAATAAACCAAGAACCAAACACATTAATTAACCAATCAAATAACTTTCTTCAAATTTATTTAAAGAAATCAAATTAAATAAATCTTGCACAATAATGTTTGTTAGAGTTTGAGTATGGCTATTTAAGAAAACAAATCTTTGAAAATGTTACGAACAAAAATTCGAAATTTTTTGTTTGTTTTGTTATACTTGTCATAGGAAGCAAAAATATATCTTAAACAGGCATTATAATTTAATATAAAAACTACCCAGAAACTAACCTTACTATCATAGGCAGGCCAACTACATGAGTAGAGAATCGGTCGAGCAGTTAGGTTGAGGAAAAATCCCATTAGAGGATACCCTAGAGGGAGAACATGCATTTTAAAACAAGGAAAAAAGAAAAGGAAAAAGTTAAGAAAGGTAAATAAAGAAATGGAAAAGGAAAAAGGAAAAAGGAAAAAAAAGAAAAAAGTTTAATAGTTTATATATGAAATTTATCAATTGGATTATGATCCTGTGAACAAAAAATTAAAAAGAAACATCCACCAAGCTACAAGTGTCATAAGTAATTAAAAAAAGTTTAATATCTTTCTAATAATGAAAACCCCTTTTTAGGTCAGAAATAACGTTGGTTTTTATTTTTGGCATAGACATTGTCATATGAAGTAAAAAGAGAAAGAAAATGACACCTGAAAAAAAAAAATCCACATCCTACTTTAATTGTAATCTATCTTTATAAAGTTAAGTATATTTATATGTTTATATATTTGCATGTACATTATTCACTTCTAAACTAATTAATCGGAACACAGCTGCTAGTTATCTTGTACTTTAAATCGCAAAGTTTCAATTGAGGAAACGAATATTGTCATTATTAAGCATGCCTCATCGTTTCATCACACTGGCATTCAAAGGATTTTACCCTTTCAGCTTCTCTCAATCTACTGCTTCTAATATAGTGTTCGCATTTACCCAAATGGGAGATGACGGTTTGTCTCTTTACATGTCCCAGAGAAATATTATTCCAGTTTTCAGGGTGACAAAAGAAAAATGACACCCATGAAAACGTCCATAAAATCTTTAATAATTGAGCAACTGCTTTAATATTTCAGGTTTATGAAAAAGAATCATTGCAAGGTTGTTTAAAGTAGAGTAGTTTCAAAAATTGGATAGTTCAAGAAAACGCAAAATCACGGATGATTGTGTCAGCTCACTTTAAGAGAAAATGTTGATGTCATCAATATGCAGACAAAAAAATAATACATCTACAGATGGGTCCACAAATTAAGCGCAGATGGAAAAATCTGAAACTTTAACGCTAATGGCCACAGAGCCACTTATTCAGTGCTAAGAGAGGAGTGCATCAGAGCTATTGACAGGTGTGCTTGAAACGCAGAGGTGCACATTTGAAGCATATCATTGAATGGTGATAAAACAAAGACTGTTGGACATTTAGAACTGAAACTTGATGGACAAGTCAGGCATAGACTGAAGTTTATTTGTACCAAATATGTTTTGGATTGTGAATTGTATTAACGATTTAATGGGTAGCATTTGTTTGGTCATTCCTTTTTTGAATCACCCTCATATTAATAAATTTGATGATTAATGAAGGCATATTTTCATGATTGGTGCAGTTGAACATTATTTCTGGATTATTGGTTGATATTTGATCACTTGGCAGAGTATTAAATTCAGATTTTCAAGGAAACTATGGCTGCACACCATCTACTCCCCATCTACGTAACTCTATGCCACCTGCAACTAGTCATTCTAAAATAAGTTGTTATAAAATGTACTTAATACACACATATTATAGACATCTCTATTTATATAAAGTTAGGTATGTGTACATGTTTATATATTGGGTTGGCAACTTCCGAGTTTTTGTTTTTAATTATTTTGGAACCTATTTTTTTGATAATTCTATTTTGTAATCTTTTTTTCTTTTCGATTTAATTTAAGTGAATTTCTGTTTTTTTTTTTTCCTTTTTTAGATCATTGAAATGGAATGTCAAGTTAAGAAAAATGAACATCTTCAACTGCTCCTTTCTTATTTTATTTATTTTTTGTCTTTTGCTTTCTACCAATGAGGCATTGAAAATCTTGTTGAACGTCGGAAGAAGTTGTTAACAAAAGAGCATACATTATTGATTAATTACTTGCTATTTTTTAAATTAAACCTTTTGAATTTAAATTTTTAAGAAGGTGGTGACTTAGTTGCCAACCCGATATTTGTATGGATAGGATTCACTCCTGAACTAAGTAACCGATCATTATTAATTTTGGAACACAGCTGTTAGGCGTGAAAATGGGTAATGTGGGCTATATTTAGTTTTAGTTTTATGTAAATAAGCCAAAGAGATGGTAAAATCCCTTCATGAAAATTAATATACCTTCGAATTTGTGATTTTTGTGAAATTTTAACAATAGATATTCGACATCAATTAATAAATATTTCCCAAATTTTACTATTTTTAAAGTATTTTAAAGGGTTTTAAGAGTATAATATAGGCACAACCTCCCATTTGAAAATTAAAATATTTGAGATTTGCATTAAATTGGATCCATAGTTATTAGACACCAATTAAACAAGTTACCTTGACTTTCAATTTCTTAAGACCCCTTAAGTTTAAGCCTTAAATTTGATACATTTCCTAGAATCAAAATCATGTAATGGATTTTGATCAAAGAGTTAGTAGCATATATATCTTGATTTTAATCTTCATAAAGAAACATAAAAGTGGTGCAAACTGTTACAAATTCTGTAAAAAAAAATGATGTAGAGAAATGTCACAGTTTTCGAACAAAATAATCAATCTTTAACAAAAAATAAATTTAAAAAATCGACAAAATCACAATACGATTTATTTACATTCAAACAATTAACTATTTACATCTCCATGCTTTTCTTTCAGATATTGTTTAGTGAAATTTATTTTGGGGTGTGAAAAGAGAAAACGAAAATGTACTATCTTGTACAAGGATTGAACTTGCAACCTCTAGATTATGAGACTTTTGTGTTCAATACATTCCCACCCCTTCCTCGTCTCATTCGCCCTACACTGTTACATCATGTTCAGTCATGATTGGCAGATGGAAAAATGCATACGCACACACACACATCTCGTCATTATGTTTACGCATATTAAGCATATGCGTGTGCATGCATACAAAGCAGTAGTAAAAGTGATACACAAAGACTAAAAATGCAGCAGAAAGAAGAAAACAAATTAAGATATTTACAAAATTATCTCATTGTACTGTAAGTGTTGGATATTACATGCAAGAGAAGTGCTCCAAGCTTGTGGCCTTGTGCTTGGAAAAATCTATTATCACGGACCAAGGATGATAATTTGATTCGGTAAGGTGTATGCCATGTTTCCTTTATATATATATATATATATATTATATATAAAAGAACGTAGTGCAGTATTAGTGCAGTTCCAACGAGAGAAAAGTATATAAGTAAATCCAATGGATTTACATATCTGATGAGAGTGATCCACTGCTTGAAACGCGTTACATAAAATTATAAAATGATAAAATAACAAAATAATAAATAAATGTTTAAAAAACCTTTTTACAAATGTTGGTAGCCTTACTCCTTTACATATATATATATATATACATATATATATATATATTGTATTGTCACCGTCACCCCGGACTTAAGATTAGTGTTAGAGTTAATGAAGGACATTATTTTTTTTTTTGTTTTTTTTTATGAAAATAACCTGAAAAAATGTGTTTTCATTTTAATTTTGTTTTTAATTAAAAAAAAATACATGCCCTTCATTAACCCCAACACTAACCCTAAGTCTTGAGTGACAATAGGAAGACAAGGGTACCATATACTAGTTCTGGTAAAAAAAAATAATTTTCTTTTGACTCCTCAATCTTCATTTTTAGAAAAGTAATATTTACCTTACTGAATCGAATTATCATTCATCCAAGATAATGCATTTTTACACTGGTGCAAAGCTCGACCAAAGTTCAATGTAGTTTGTGAGATTGCGAACAAAAGAGAGATGACGTTTGAAAAGCACTATAGCAACCAAAATGACAGAGTACAGCTGGAAGCAAGCGACAAGAATACAAAAAAGCGGTAGGTACTTAAAAGGGGAATGTAGGTAAGACGAATAATAAGAAACAGACAAGAGAAAACAGCACAAACAACCCAATCTGCTCTTTTTTATCGTTAAACATATCAATACGAGCTGTCACCTCACCGATACACTCAGAACCGCTGAAGTTCGCAGCATTGGAACACAGCATGATCAGGCGTTTCTTCTTTGAGCATGTCACAATGGCGACACTTGGGCGAGTCCTCCATTTTGGAACTGTGTTGTATGGCATTGAGAGAATGCAGCGTTGTTGAGATAACTAGTACCTGGCGTCCAACTCCTCTGATCCTAGGCTGAAGGCCAAAGACCCTAGTATACCACACTCAATACTTTTTGACCTAATGAAATGATCATCCGAATATAAAATTCGTAAGGAGTTAAAGAAAGTAGGTGTGATAGAAACAGAAAATAACTTAATTGACGGATACTAAATAGAAGGAAAAACATACATTTGAACACTGTTAGGTAAAACCAAGATCACCTAAAAGCCTTAATAAGAGCCAACGGTCAAAGGGACAAAACTCCTTGTTAGCGATAAGAGAGAGAGTAACGCCCCTTACAAAGAAAAAAGAGTGGATCGTCATTTTTTTTTATCATAGTTCACCCCAAACAAGGCAGGCCGCCACTGTAGACGTAAGGGGCTACTGAGAAAAAAGGGTGAAGGTTGGAGGGGGAGGGGTGGGGGCAACCTAAGTTAGGAGCTGCGCAGCGAGATGTCTGTTTACATTAGTTTTAAATTTCTGCATGTCAATAACGTCAGGAAAGCAGGGAGCAGGTAGGGAGTTCCAGAGGCCAGCAGCACAAGGAAAGAAGCTTTTGGAGTAGAAAACTCTTCGGCATCTGGGGACCTCCACAGTGTATGGATGGGATTTGGCAGATTGTCGGGTTGGTCTAGTGAATTTATGTCGTGGGGGTACCAGAGCAGCAAGCTCATCAGAGAACAATCCATTGAAGTACTTGTAAAACAGGCACAAGGAAGCAACATTGCGGCGATGGGACAGAGGCTGGAGCTTGGTCCTCACTGTATCAATGTGTATAATTCATATAATGAGTGTTACTATTAAAATATCCTGGAATTTTGTGTCATTTATTTCACAACCACCGTATCTTCGATTGACACAATCACAAAGATACAACACACACAAAAAAGGGAAAGAAGAAACGAAAACAATCTTAAAGGAAAGGCAGGAAACTAATAGATGTATAGATTAGATGTGTGTGTGGGAGGGGAGGGTATTAGTAAAGATTATGAGGGTTAATAAAATGCAGTATGTTAAATATTAATCACAACAATTTTGGTTTGGTTTGGTTGTTTTGTTTTATGGCATATCAACCTTTTTCGGGTTATTTAATGCCAACTCAAGTCATTTTGGTGAAAGGTTTTATGCTTCAAGTTCTTTATATGTTCAGGTATTTATTCATGATGTTTGGTTGAATGAAAGGGGGAGAAGGGAGGGAGAGAGGGAGGGAAGAGAAAAAGGGAGAGGAGGGAGGAAAATTGTCTTTTGTTTTGGATTTTGAAGAACATGATTGAGTTTTGCAAAGAGAAAACGAAACAATAAAACATCACTGTTTGGTGCATTTTCGGCCAGGAAGCCGATATCTTCAGACAGCCTGATCTAGTATCACCAACTTACAACAATTAATAATAATAATATCACGTATTGTTAAGAAACTAACCTGTTGGGTTTGATAAAGTGGCCATTCACAAGAGAAGAGGATTGAGCGACCTGTGCGGTTTAGGAAGAGCTCCATCACAGGATAGCCTGATGACAACAAATGAACAACTCATGGCGAATAATATTGAAGAAATGTAACTCCAACTTTAAATCAAATTACGAATCATTTTTCCAAAATAAAAATAAAAATGTTAACATTCTGTCATTCTTGAAAATTATTTGCTGTAATTTGCTATAAATAATTTTTTTTTTAAGTGTACACCAAGTGTACATTTAGCACTCCAGTTATGTTGGCAGCTGAAAGGAGCAGATTTAGTATGACAGTTTCTGACATCATGTTAATAAACTAAAGTGACTCATTTATTTTATTTGTTTATTACCATTTATTTTAAGTGTGGACCAAGTGTATATTTACCACTCCAGTTATGTTAGCAGCTGAAAGGAGCAAGTTTAGTATGACATTGTATCTGACATCAGCCAAATGCCATGCCTTCCCAAAGGTAAATAAAACATGCATTTTCAAATTGACTTGGTTTCAGGATGACATTTTTTTCCAATTAAAAAATCTAAAAGCAATTTAATTATTTCGAGCTTTAAGCCTGCATTAGAAAAGGCGGAAGCATGAAATGCAGATAGAAAGGCGGACAATTTTTTGTTGTTTATATATAGGTGGACATATACACACAGATGTGAGAGAAGTAAATAGACACCCTCACAGAAATAATTCATATTTCTTTAAATTTTCTGCTTTCTTCTTTGACGGTCAGTACCCGGAGCCATACAAAGTTTGACACATTGATATTGTATATTAATTGACGTTTTTGTTTGTGTTTCAGATATCAATATATCTATTATATATTACCTTATAAGTATGACACACACAAAAGAAATATTAAAAATTCTCAGCGTTTCTGAGGGGTCACATTATCGGTGGACTTAATCGGTGTCAAATCGCTGCTAACTTTGGGTTCCACTTTCTACTGTTAACCGAATGATTGTCCAATTCTTCATAGAAGAAAACAATGAATATCATCTAACCTAGATCGATCAGGACCCTCTGACATCAGTCTTCATTATTAATGATAATAAGGATGTCTATTTACTTCTGTCATGTCTGCATAAATGAATCTCACTAGTTGTAAGACATGAGATAAGGTATCATATTTGCTGGCGAATGAAAGTTTCTAATTATATATTATTATATATTATACTGTACAGTGGTTGGTTGGTGTGAGTTGAATGTCGAGATGGGAGATTGCCATTTTGTTGAGTTGGCCGTGTCTGTGTTTATCTGACTGAGCTGGTTTGAAATGAAGATGGAAAGGTCACCAGGGTTCCAAACAAAATACAAACATCTTCTCTATAATAAAATCAATTTTATTTAACAGGAACACAGGAATAGAGGAGCATAAGGCAAGTTGATTCGGCAGGCGTGCATTGGAGTAGAAATGTAATTGAGTCCAGGTTGTGAATTTGTATCTCGCCTCAGGTTCATTCCTGCCTCTCGTCAACATGACAAGAGGCGAGAGAAAATGTACATTGAGGTCTTAATTGGAACCGAATCGTATTTTAGCACGAACCGAGCTGGGTGGAAATTAGGAAATAGCTGAGAATTGCACATGTGCAGAAGTGTTCAAATCGTCCATGCCGTTACGTAAGTCTGGGCATAACAGCACACGAACAAGAGGTTACATGTACTTAGAACAAGAAATAAATTTCAATAATGTGACTGCTTCTTTAGTTTAATTTTTGTACATATGTTTCTTGGAATTTATTAAAATTTATATAACTTATTATAACTGCTAGAAAGCTGAAACTTCGGAAGATGATAATTTGCTGTACGCTTTGCATGACGTTTATATTTTATCTGATTCCACAATTCTGGGTATCACTTTAAACTGGTGAGGCTACAATTTGAGATCTTTAGAGAGAATAAAGTCATTCCTTAGTTCCTATTACTTCCAGGTATTCGCTTGAATATATACTGAATTATCTCCCTTAGTGTTACATGCAAAGTAACAGCTATTTATACACATACATATATATATATATATATATATATTTCGGCAGCAAGTCATTTATTATACACGCGTCGTTGAAGACCACAGAGTTTTCTCTCTTCGCTATCTTTCTTGTTAATTTCTCGACGCGGTGAGCGATTCGTCGGTTTTCTAGTGTTAATTGGTGGAGTATGGCACCTAACTAATAATAAAACTATAAATACGGCTCTTAGTAATAATAAGAAACAGCCTCCTGAAGACGGTCGCGAGACCGAAAGCGCTCGAGGAATGGCCCACGTTACAACATTAGGTGCCATACTACACCAATTAACACCAGAAAACCGACGAATCGCTCGCCGGGGTTGAGAAATTAACAAGAAAGATAGCGAAGAAAGAAAACTCTGGTCTTCAATGACACGTGTATATATATATATATATGTATGTATATTGTATTGGCATCCATCAGTCACAACGACTATGGATCAGCGCCGTATTGGGATGTTGTTTGTGTGCATCTTTTTGTGTGACTGTAGAGACTAATTCTTGATTTGCATGGTCTACTACAGCATTGACATACGAAAGCTGTTGTGTAATGTGCCACCTCGGCTTGTTGGTCTGCCTGTAGGCTCGCTCTTCTCCTAGCTCTCTTCACAGCATTTTCATCGTGGAAGGTCTTCTCACTGATGATCATTCCCTGGTGTATTTGTTTCCTCCAGGCAGGTCTGTCAGCTGCAGAGGCTTCCCATGTATTAATGTCAATTGAGCAAGCCTTCATATCTTGCTTGCAGACATCCTTGAAACGGAGATGGAGACGACTCCTTTTCTTTGAGCCTGAGGCAAGCTCGCCATAGAGAAGGTCTTTAGGGATGCGCCCATCATCCATCCTGCGCACATGGTCCAGCCAGCAAAGACGTCGCTCACGCAGTAGAGAGTAGATGGATGGAATGCCCGCTCTTTGCAGAACATCATTGTTGCTCACTCTGTCCTGCCATGTGATACCAAGTATCCTACGTAGGCACCTCATACGGAAGACCTGGAGTTTCCTATCCTGTGTTGAGTACGTGGTCAAGGACTCACTCCCATACAGTAGGACACTGAGAACGCACGCTCTGTAGACGGCCATCTTGGTAGCAGTGGTAAGGTTGTTGTTTTCCCAGTTTAGTTTAGAGAGGGTTGTGGATTCCTTACCAATCCTTGTGTTGAGCTCTACGTCCAATGAGAGGATGTCTGAAGCAGTGGAGCCTAGGAACTGGAACTGGTGAACGACCTCCAGTGGTGTACCTTGGATTGAAATACTGGGTGGGCAGGCGGTTGCTTGTCCCATAACTTGGGTTTCAGCATAAAATGACCTAACAAGAGTCAACATCAACCAACCACTTACAAAACATAAGATTATACTCCATTATTTAACAATCTATTTTGTAAACTGACAACATGACAAGAATGCTAAAAGAATGCTAATAACTATTCATAACATTACAGTCATACAAGTTATAATAAAATTTAAAATAAAAAATGAAAAGTAAGACTATGATTCGATCTTACCAATAGCCATGTCATCGGGGTTAGAATAGCAACCATCTAGTTTCAAGAAGTCAATTTTCCAATCAGCAAACGTTTGGGCATCAGTACTTAAATAGAATTCACTGCCAGGATAGCCACCACAGGTTTTCGTACCAAAGTCTTCATAGATGCCAATTTTTAAGCCTTTGCTGTGAATCTGAGGAATAAGAACAAAAATATTGAAATTAAGGTTATGGATTTATTTTTATTGAAATGGACAAAAAATATAAAGTAAAATATTTTGCTCGGTTTTCTTTGGTCAAGCGATTTTGTTGAAAATCCTCCACTCGATAATAAAAAGTTTCTTTTCCTTAAGATCATCAGAAATAATAATTTATATATGAAAATTTAAATTACTGACGTAATTCTATGATTTTAAATAAATATTTTAGTAATATATCTAGATAAATAGTGAGTGCTAACACTGGTGAAGCATTTTTTTACGTCATTTTTTTTATTAAACTTGTACACTAGTTTTTAATATTTCTTCTCGATCTGGAAAGTTATTGTCAAAACAGATTTCACAAAACTAGATTTATTAACCAATAGAATTTGTTTGTTAATCGAGTAATATATATTTGAAACAAGTTTACTTTAGCAAATTAAAAACAGCAGTAGTGTAAAACAGTTTAAGATGGGATTAGATAAATTCAGTAATAATGGTACAAAAAAAGAATTAAGAGGAAATTTTGGGTACTATCTGATGAAATATTTAACAGGATTTGATCTGCATAGAGATATTGTATTAATAGTGTAAATCTTATGTGCAATATTTGTTTTTAAGGGTTGAATTGAAAAATTAGTTAAAAGGGGAGATACACAAAGAGTTAGAAGAAAAAATAATAAGATAAACAAGATCCAGGAAAATAGTAAATACAGACTGTGGACAAAGAGACGAAAAAGTAAACCACATAAGCGAATGTAGCAAGCTAGCTCAAAAAGAATATAAAAATATACATGATTTTTATTTTATGGAAATCGCTCCAAATAAGGCATGAAGTCACTTCGTGTAAGAAGCTAACAAGAACGAAAGATGATTATCGCAAAGATAAGAGATGCCTATTGGCCTTAATCTTAAAAAGACAAAGAGTAAGGTAAGAGAAAAACAGTCAGCAGGAAGAGAGTTCCACAAGTCTGCAGTTCTTGGAAAGAAGTTACTGGAATAGGAAGTTGTATTACAATGAAGTATCAAAACAGCGAATGGATGGAGACCAATGAGTCAAACGAGTTGGAACAAAGGAAGCAGGGAATAGATCACACAACTCTGAAGAGCACATGCCATAACAGTATTTATAGAAAGACAGACTAGCAACGTCATGCTGTGAAAGAGAGGGTGCAGAGAAGAAGAAAGAGTGGGGCCAATCAAATTACAGATACGTTTCTGCACTGTATCAAGAACCCTCAAATGGGACAGAGATTCACCAGCCCAAATATGACAACAATACTCCACTCTGATATTAGAGTTGTAAAGAATAGCCTTAGGTGTGAGAAAGTGTTTGGAGCGATAGAGAGAACCGACTTTACAAGAAGCAGAAAGAGCAATGGATCTAATGTATGAACTCCAAGAAAGATTTGATAAGAAAGAAAGACCAAAAAGCATCAGAGTCGGTTTCTTCTCAAGAGCAGAGCCATCCATGAGAATCTCAAAAAGAAAAGGAGCACGCCCACGATTGAAAGACACGAGCTGAGTCTTAACAGGATTAAACGAAACAAGACATAAGGAAGATAACCAACTGACATAGTAATAATCAACAAAGAAAAACCATACTGTCCCAGCAGTTTACAAGGTGAAATAGAAAAACTAAGCAAATACATGGACCTGGCCCAAGAGCTGAAAGGAATATGGAATGTGAAGAAAACTATCATGATACCAATTGTATAAACACTAGGAACAGTTGAGAAAGACTAGGAGAAATTGGAATCAAAAGGGAGGATTGACATCATACAATGCACGGCAATGATGAAAACAGTTAAAATATTAAGAAACATATTGGTGCGCGGAAGCCAACCCACATAACCAGATGACATGACTAATCACATATAAACTGAAATAGAATAACACTGTTTAAACACAGCAGTAAATTTAGAAAGAACATTACAGAAAATCAAGGATACTGAAACTGCCAGAGTAGATAAGTAAAAAAAAAATCCCATAATCTCCCCCCCCCTTCTCTGCCCCATGAAAAAAAGCAGTGGTGGCCCTACCATCAGTTGATGTTTCAGAAAATAGGTGTGACGAGTCAGGGAAGATGGAAAGACCAAGAAGAGAGAGGGCACAATCTAGACCTCCACTGGAAGAGCATGGAGAGTACTGGAATACTGAGAAGGATTATTGTCACTCAAATTCCAGGGAAATCCAACAGTTATTGTCAATGAGAGCTCAATGGTTAATGAGTATTGCAAGAACACAAAGTGATTTACAAAAGAAACGAAGAGGCCTCGAAATCTGAGGAGACTTGTTGTCACTTAGACTCCGGGGAGCACCACTTATTTTTGCCAGTGAGTGATCACTGGTAATGATCTATGCGAGAACTCCTAGTGAGTAAAAAAAATAATGATAATAATTACAATATGTAACTACTATTAAATTTAATATATTAGAATTATGGGCCCTACATGTCCAAATACTAGTATATATTAAATATTCAATTGTATTTAACACCAATACATAGTAAAAACAATGTTTTGGACTATTAAAATAATTTTCATTACTATTTAATTAATTTCCAAGTCAGAAACATAAGTACATTAGGGCACATCTGAACAACTAAATAAACAATAAATAATTTCGACACCGAGGTCATGATTTGAACTCGCAAACTTAACGTCAAAGAGTAATTTGGACGAATTTGTCCGATACACTACCATCTGAGCAAAAACTAGCTAACGATAAGTGTTAGGTGGATAGATTCCAACCCAGAAAACAACAATTCTCCCCCCTTTGTTAGAAACATCGCTTTTGGAATGTGAGGACTAAAGGACAAAATAAAGGAAGCGAGAGTTACGAGGCTACCGAAAATAAACCCAAGGTTCACTTTATACTTTCCTAAAATTATTATGTGTCTCACATCTTTTTTGTTGACATTCTGTTTGCATTCTCTTAAATTAATGGTTAATCAAGTCCACAGGGTTAAAAGAAAAAAAAAAAACCATACAAAGAGAAAATTGAGCCTCAAACTGGATTCAAATCTGTGCCTTAACACAAAACCAGGGCGACTATGGTTTACAACAATAATAAAAACAAACACAGATTTATCACAAAGCTGGAAAGAAGAGTTATTTGTACGATTTCAGCTTTCACTGACCGTTCAGCTTGTTAGCCAAGTGGTTAAAATGACACCCATGACAGGTGGTTCCTCTTTCTAAGGCACAGGTTTGAATCCTATACAAATCTCATCTTTTTCTTTGTAGTTTTCTTTGCTCATTCCCAGGTCTGTGAGCTAAATTAAACGTTTATTCAATGGTGTACCCATTCAAACACATTGTCAACAAATATAGCAGCAAGATACATAATATATTTTTTGAAAATAAATTCCAATGTGTACTATACAGAAATTATTACATAGGATGGCATATTGCAGAAATTAAACTAGCAGATTATAAAAAACTAGCTGTCCCTACCCGGCATTGCCCGGTAGTGTATTTACTTGCAATTTGTTTTGCTTACTTATTTTTAACTATGTCATTTATTTTTCCAATCAAAAAGGAAGTAACTCTATGGACGAACAAATAATTCCATGCTGGAAAAAAACTTTATGGGGGGAAAGAATTAAATCAAATTAAATTTCATCCTTAACAACATGCTGCAATTATCCATAAGAAAAACTGATGAACCAGAATCAAATATTGATTTTGTAAGAAGAAAACTATCGATGACAAAGAAACGATAAACAGACTGACTTTACTTTATACATTAAACAAATATTTTTCTTTAAGAAAGAGGGAGAGAAAGAACTCAGCTAAAGAAAATATTTAGTAAAGCAAATATCCGAGAAATATAGAAATTACATGAATCATTTTGCATTTTGTGGAGATTTTAATCCGTGAACTTAAAGTTAAGAGTCTTACATATTCAGCAAGTTTCTTAATACCATTTGGGAATCTTATTGGGTCAGCCTGCAACCTTCCATTTTCATCTCGTTTCTTTGACATCCAGCAATCATCAATGTTAATGTATTCATAGCCAACATCTTTGTAGCCATCAGATGCCATATGGTCGGCCATTTGCATAAAAAGTTTTTCACTGAAAAAACAAGGAGATATTTAATCTGTACGTTCAGTGATAAAAATGCGATTTCAAACTTAAGTGAGATAGACTAATGGACCGAGTCTAATATGTGATATTACGCCTTACCGATGGGTGTATAAATACTTTATACTCCGTGTTACCACTATCATCACTATTGTCATTGTAAACCCAAGATATTGATAAAAACACACGTTGTTTGATCTTATCGCCGCCATTATCATTGTGAGCTCAGGTTGCTTTTTAATCCGTTGATACAAAACCACGCTGACACTTGTTTAGTTTATAAAAAGGTTTATTATAAAATGACAGAAACAGAAACTTTGCATGCGTGTGTGGGGGAGAGAGAGAAAGAGAGATTTCACTACATCAGCGGCCCAACACATGCTGTCCCCATGTTGGGACAGCACTCAAACACGTCTTTCCTTGTTCAAGTCCCACCAGCTAAGAGAGATCTCACCAGAAATTATGTGACCCTCCCTCAACTTCCGCCAGGTGTCATTCTTTGACCTCTTCCACCCCTAACCTTTTCCACTCTCACTACTATGTAGCATAATAGAGATGTATGAATTGATCTCAAAATGCTATTTCAACCTTAAGCATGACAGACCGACTGACAGAGAACCTCTTACAGAGATGCTGGGACACGTACAAAATAGGACTGGTACAGCTTTTGAACCAGACAAAACAGCTTTTTTGTACAGCATCTTGTGGCCGTTTACGTAAACAGCCGGAAGATGCCGAAGCACTTAGCCAATCAGAAACTCGAGAAGCAGATGGTAACTTAACTTGTAAAGCGATTAAATCTTAAGCAAAACAACGGAATGAAAAAGAGTGCGGTATGAGTAGGGATCTTCTCGACAGCTATCTAGTTGAATTTTTATGGAGACAAAAATTTTGAACCAATCTCTTCGTTTTTATTATTATTGTACAACTTTTGAACCGGGCAAAAACTGAACTGTTTTGTTTTCTAACCTTAACCTAGTCGGTTTTTGTACGGTTCAAAAGCTGTACCAGTACCAAAAAAAACAACAAAAAAACGAAAATATCTGTAAAAATCCTTGTTTCATTGATTATGTTCTTTAAAATCTTTAGTCTATTCATAAAAAAAAAACAATTTAACTTTCACATGAAAAAAATTTTCTTTGGCAAATAATAAATAGATTTATAAAAATAAACATACGGTGAATGTTTTTTATTTCATTATTTTTTTCTGTTGAAAATCTGCCCTGTTTTGATTTTGACGCCGGTTGGTTTTGATTTGATTTTCCCCGGCTGTTTATGTAATTCTGCGTCGGAAAAAGTCAGTTTTGTCTGGTTCAAAAGCTGTACCAAAATAAGATGCATTCAATCTGCACGTGAATCCTATTTCAAATGGAGTGTTTATGTTTTTACTAGCGGGTAACCATATCTCCTTACTGCATCAAGCAAGCAAAATTATGTTTTAATACTGGAATTTATTTCTGAGAGTATGTTATTTAGTGTGTTGCACATGTAGTCTCATTTTTCACTTTGTGATATTCTTTGTTTATTCCCAATTGTAATAAATCTTTTGTTTAGTGATATTACCCACACAAACAAAAAAAGCAGCACCCTTGACTTCTTTTTGTGATCTTTTGTAAAAGGTGCTGAAGAAGTGACATATTGGAATTAAAAAGTTAAAATTAAGAAAATAAAAAAATTCCTTATTGTCTTAGAAACGATCGTACACCTAATCATTGTTGATCTTGAATTCTTGGAACTGAAATAAATAATGTTATGAATTTATTTGTCTCAACTTACTCACTCTTTCTCTCTCTCTCTCTCTCATATTTTATTCGAATTGGATTTAGCGGAGCTTTCATTTAACCAGGGAGTTATGGTTTGCACTACTCTGATCAGCTCATAAGAACCCTGAATTTTGAACATTATAATATTCAACACCAAGTGAGTTTTCTGAACTTTTCATATGATTTGGTTTCTTTATCGTTTTATTAATTTGCATACACCTTGGATACATTTTTCACTGTCATTTACTGCATCGATTGCAAACAGATTTCCCGCCTGGATAATTTTTTCGTTTTTGGACTACCATTCACCACTTGGATCACTTTTCAATCAACCTCTTGGATATCTTTCCTGAATATGTTTTAAATTGTATGACTTGAATGAACTGTATAGCTTTAACAAAAAAGTATGCTTTGGGCTCATATATTTGATGTTTTATATACTTTTATGTATTTTTATATATATTTTTATATATTTTCAAAGTTTAATTTTATTACCTGCAGTAATGTCATTGCGGTAATGGTCCTCTGAGGAGAAGAATTTTCTTTGAAAATTCATGAGTTAAGGACTTTAAGGTACTTTGCCTGAACATTGAATTCTAATAAAATTTGACTCGCACCTTATTTTATTATTTCATTTTATATTATGCTATATATATATATATATATATATATATATATATATATATATATATATCCTTCTTCTGCCCCAAAAGCTCTCTCACTTGTGTTGGGTTTTGGTACTGAAATCTGATGTTTTTCTCAAGTGACTTCTGTATGTGATGTTATAAAAGGTGGTGATGAAGTAACATGTTGGTATCATCAAAATAATGAACAATAAAATATGTCCAAAAAGTCTTGGAAACGATCGTATGCCGACTAGGGGTTGGTTTTAAATTATTGGAACAATGTTCAAATTATATTGATTAACATTTATTTATTTATATATATATATATATATATATATATATATATATATAAATAAATAAAACTCTTTACAAAACTCATTTTATTTTATTCTCAATCTTACCAATGTTTTAGCTTTGGTTTGATTGTTTTATTTTATGACATCAACCGTTTCTGAGTCATTTATAATGTTGAATATAGTCATTTTTGTAAACTTTTTTGGGCTTGAACATGTCATCATCATATTAATTTTGTCCAACACATGCCAGCATGTAAAGCGAACGTTAAACCGATGACGATGAAGTAATAGTATTGATTAATTTGTTTTTTTGTAGGCATATCATTTGTAAATAAATAGTCTACAAATTAAGGATTTTATATAACACATAGGTTCATATGTCAGGATCACCTCTCTGTCATCATCATATCATCGTTAAACCTAATATGATGATGACAGAGGTGACCCTGACAGGTACTACCACTCGGGTTCAGAGTGAACCTGGGAGTAATAGCACACTTCCTAAAGTTCTAATATAGGACCAATTTTATATCTACATCAAATTATCAGGGTTAACATTCAATAGTTTGTATATAATTGTTTGATTTTAAATAAATGTGAGAACATTTTGCTGCTGTGATTTGAAATAAGTTTCCTTCAAATTTTCCAGATTAATGAATACAGCAGAAACAGGTGTTCAAATATCAAGTTATAATAATAAAAAAAAAAACAGGGCCTGATGTGTGTGTGTGTGTGTGTGTGTGTGTGTGTGTGTGTGTGTGTGTGTGTGTGTGTGTGTGTGTGTGTGTGTGTGTGTGTGTAGGGGGGAGGACATGTCTAACTTAGAGAATTGAAAGGGGAACACCTGTGACTGTAAAATCATATGAGAATTAATGGATATAATTTTGTTTGTTGGATATGCAAGGAAAGGTGTGTAAGTTGTCTACCTTCCACTGTGTAAGGAGAGGGTGACATCATGAGTCAAGTGACATCCATTTTCCCCGGTTTACTCATCCTTTCTGATCAGGATTTCTGCTTGTCAACCAACTAGGGCACTAAGGGAACCCCTCCTTCCTGGGGTACTTAAAAGAGATTAATTTTCTGGAGAGCCAATAAACTTGTGAATTTTATCTGTATTGTCTTTCTAGCGTGATCAACAAACACCCTTTGAATTAAAGATGGCGGACTGGGAGATTATCACCACCATCGTTATCAAACAAGGGCTGAATCGAGTTCAGGCATGTGGCCAAACTAATTGGCAACCATCTCCTAAGTAACATATTCAAAAAGGTTTTTGAATAACAATATGGCGATTTTGAATGAGGAAAAAATAAATAAAATAACTTTATTTTGTTAATACTGTCCCATCGACACCCAGAAGGTACAATATCTTTGTTCAGCCTTCCTCACAAAAATAAATAAATAAAAAATAAAGATTCTTGCACTTCGGTGTATTTTTAGTTATATTAAACAGTTTTTTTCTTTTTATTCAACAAACACAAATATATTTACCTGATGCAATTGTCTGGATCATTTACACAGTCAGTGTTACAACGGAATCTCTCCCAAGACAACCATCCCATGGGTGGCGTCAGAGCAAGACCATTATTTAATGATAAGACTGTAGTTATGGATAGCAACAAGGTCACCAAGCACAGTTGTTGACCAAACATCTTGTTAGGTCTGAAATTAAAAGAAATACATAGAAAGAAAAGTTATGGTAGATTCAAGCATGTAAAGCTACTTAATAAGTAAGTTTCCTCTACAATGTATTATGGTCTTATGTTAAAAAAATGTTAATAATGTCAAATAATGAAGAAGGGCTGAAAGATACGAAAGGCTCTGATTGGTCGACAAAGATCATCAGAAGAGTAAGTGCATTTTGAAATAGTCAGTGAGGTCTGGCAACAAGAAATACAAAGCAGAGAGGTTTTTTAGAATGAATGCTTTTTCCCCCCCAGGGGAAATCTGGAGAAAGGGAAATGATCAGTCCTAGGAATTTATGATGAAATTCATGAAGAACCCAGCCAGAGATAGCTGATGTTGTGTAATTAATTAAAATCATACTATAAATATTCTACATTGTTCCCATACATCTATTTATTCTCAATCACTACAAAGAAGGCAGCAAGATGGTGATCAAGACCTGTTTTTTTTCTCAATATTGTAATTGAACATTATATGCAATACATATTATAATAGCCTAGTTATATCTTCCCAACATTGACCGGTAATGTTTTACTTGCAATTTTTTTTTTGTTCTCAACCAATATAACTCTGTAATTACGAATACAGAGTTACATCTCTCTTTTAAGATGGTGACAATTTGAAAATAATTCAAAACCAGATAAAGTATTTTCTGAAAGGAATTAAATTGAATTATATTTCATTCTTAACAACATGCTACAACAATTCACAACTGACAAACCAGAATCAGATATCGATTTTGTAGGAAGAAAATTATCGATGACAAAAAAAAACGATAAAATGACTTTACTTTATATATAAGATAATCAAGCTTTGTTATTATAATTTATATTAACAGATGTCTATGAACTTATGTCTGGTCTATACAGAAAACATTTATCCATTGTAAGAAATGCTTCAAGTAAAACTTTTAACTTCCTTGTAGGACTCTAAAACTAGCTATCTCAAACTAAAATTTTATTTTCATTATACCGGTAAATGAAACTTAATCATAATGGAAACAATAATTATTAGATCAAATTAGCCTAAACATTGGGAAAAAAAACAATACTTTTTAAAAAAAACATGGAAACGCAACTTTGACTGTTCATATAAGTTCCATTTAACAGCTAACGTATTGAATCTTCTTAATATGATTCATAGACATTAGTTATTAAGCTACATTTTTCTTTTAATAGAAAATTAATTTTTAAAAACTCAGTTTTTACCTATGTAAAAACAGACTTAAAAGCAATTTGATAATAGAGCAAAAATTTCATTCACTAAAGTTTTCAACTTGGATTTTATTTTGTGAAAGAGAACTTATGACCCTATATTAAGCTCACCATAATGACGAGTGGGAATTTTTCTTTAAAATGGGGATATCTTTATATGCATAGAGATACACAATATCTCGCACACCAAATTTGAAAATACAAACATTAAAAAATAAATCGCAAGTCACTGAAAATAGTAACCTAACTTGAAGTAGCCTGGAAAAAAACTATTATTGACACAAAAGAAAAATTGTACATTTATAAAGAGAAAACGTCGACTGTTCTTGACATCTAAATTTGATTAAAATAACCCGAACAAGCCACGCGTGCGTGGTCCCCCTCTGTATGTGACTCGATGTGGCGAGTGTAAAATGCAATAAATTTGGGCAATTTGGGGCATTTTTGACCCCCTTTTGACCCCCTGGGGGCGCAAACCAGAATTTTTCTGAGGTCAAGGATGCTCATTTTATATCCAGAACAATTGCCTCTACATTTTGGCCAACTTTCAAAAAAATTGAATAGATGGATCAAACGTTATGGGAGAAAAGGGTCATTTTTTGCCATTTTGGGGGCTTTTGACCCCCTGGGATAGTGAACCAGATTTTTTTCAAGGTCAGCGATACTTATTTTCTATTAGGAACAATTGCCTCCACATTTTGGCCAAGTTTCAGAGAAATTGAATGGATGGATGGATGAAAAGTTATGGGGCAAAAAAATGTCATTTTTTGCCATTTCGGGGTATTTTGGGGTGGCTAACCAGATTTTTTTTCAAAAATCGGAGAATGTCACTTTCTAACCTGACCGAAGTTACAACTTCATGCAAAATTTCAGAGAAATTCAATAGATGGTTGCGGAGAAAAATCCGGACAGACGGACATGCTTCAAAACATAAGTCCCCCGATTTATAAAAACGGGATTTATAGAATTGGGGAACCAAAAATAAACGAGATATCGCAAGTTGAAGGGGACTTTCATTATATTTATCAATCTCCGTACTCTTAACTAGACTTTTTTGTGATATCTAATTAACACAGACAGCATCTAAAGAAAAGAAAAAATGTGAAAAAATGTGAAAAAATGCTCAAACCTTTCAAGTTTCGGGTTATTGCTTCCAGGCAACACCAAGTTCCTTTGCTAGTACAATTGTAAAGAAGAAAAAAACTAATTCAGGAATACAAAACCTATACTTTCATGGAATGCTAGAAGCTCCGAACTTTACTCTTGGCTGGTAATATTCCAAATAATCTGAACACAAAGATATCTATTATTTTGGAGTGATGGGTGTAGATGGACTTGAAAGCAGTTGATATAATTAAAGGAGGAAACCAAGCGTACATCAGCTTAACAAAATTCACCCGTTAATAGCGGCCTGCTATTAGGTTTCGAAAACAACAACAAAAAAGGGAAGAGATTGTCTGATTCAACCAGGCAAACATAAAAGAAAAGAGATCAAGCATTTATAAAGAGATTCGGTTTTATTAGTTACCATAATTTACATGAAAGAATAAATGAGTTGCTCTGCTGTGAACTTTGTGAGCTATTTTTTCAAAGGAGATGCAGCAGATAATTACACATTACGAAGTGAATTTGGCAGGAGAAACAAGTCATTCTTTTAAAAAGGAAAAGGATTGGTTTTCTTTGATTAAAATAATTTACACAGTCTTTGAAATGTGAAGAGGCCATTTTGTCTGCATTCAACTTCAATTGTGAAATCTATTTCCTGATACTATTAACAGTTTGCACATTCATAATGTACTTTTATTCATTAATTTGACTTCTGTTTGTTTATTACCATCTGAAAAAGCCTTTACATACTCTAACTCCTACTGTTCAGCTTAAATAAACATCTAGAATAATGTGTATTGATTTTGTGTCCATCACTAAAACCTTTGAAAATCTATATGGCTTAAAGTTTGATGAAACATATTTGATATACTCAAACTATAACGAACATATCATTAAAAGGTTTTATATGTTTATCAATAAAAAAAACAAAAAAACTTTAATTTTATAAAATATTACTGCTGAAACACAACATTCTAACTCAGAGAAAAAACTATTTAAAGTAGAATTTAATTTTGTTGTTTTGCTTAATGGCATATCTGTAGCAGCGGGACAATAACAGAGGCCATTATGATTTTGAATCTGTGCTTAATTAATAAGCTCGACACTGATTGGTGCAAGGATTTAACTTCCTTTCTGGCTTGACCAATCAGGGGCCATCTCTCATGGGAACTGACCATGTTACAAGAGATCATAAAAGGGAACGCCAGCTAGACTCTTGCTTTTTTCTGGCCACGAGACCTCACAGCGAGTTGACTCATTCCATGGCGCTCCTACCTACCCCCAACTTCTCTCTTGGGACATAACAAAACTACCCAGGCCTTTGGCCCTGGGTTGGACTTCAACAAGACCCAAGAATTCAAACATAGCTACTTCTGCCGACACACGTGGACTACTTAATGCAACACGCACACATACTTACATACATGGACATTGCTTGACTTCCACACCTGTGTACTGTAAACATTCTTCATATGCGAACTCTTTCTCTTTTATTACAAACAGGATGTTTCTCCCTTCTCTCATATATGAACTCTTCTCTCTTCCCTACAAACGGGACATTTATTTAACACCACGTGAACTTTCCTCTTCATCCATACTTATAGACCCGTTCATTCACTAACACCCTTCTCTTTCATTTCTCCCTTTTATACATGTTAGCGAAGACGACCAATAAAGTTGTTTTAAATGTTAGAATGAGACTTGATCCTCCTATTCTACATATCAACACCCTTTCATCATCATATTCGGTTTAACGTCCGTTTTACATGCTGCCATGTGTTGTACAGGTTTTAGAAATTAACTACAAAACTAACATATCTCTGACTAGGTCTTTATTTATTCCTCTTTCTCTCATGTCCGTTCTTATCACTATCTTCTATGTTTTCCTTGGCCTTCCCCTGTGAACAGAACCTGCCACCTCAACTGTTCTATATCTACTAAACCAATAACTCTCATCCATTCTTTCAATGTGGCCACACCATCAGAGTCTCCTGTTCTGCACACATCTCCCTATACTGTCCAGATTTAATCTTCTTCTAAGGTCATCAGATCTAAGCCGGTCTTTAAGACTCACATTATACATCCATCGTATCATTCTCATATCATTTCTCTCCATGCAACGCATGTCCTCAACCCTCACTGACCAGGTTTCACTTCCATACATTATCACACTGCGTATACATGCCTGATAGACTCTTCCCTTGGTCGGCAGTGGTAATGCTCTGCTGGTTAGTAATGGCAGAGGTTCCCTGAACTTCTACCTTTTGTAGTTAGGTAGCAATAGTTCTTTCAAGTATATTTCATTGAATACGATAGACATTCTGTGTCTATTAGATCTTTTTATTTTTTTGTTTTGTTTTCTCCAAAATTCTAACCTTTGCTAGTCAGAGTGTAAGATGAATAAAGCATTTAAAACATCTTGTTGTCTGGAACTTTATTTCGAGCTTTCGACTAACTTTTGGTCATCTTCTAGCAGTATGTTCTGGAATTTTTCAAATGAGGATTGATAACTTAGATATTTTTTCGATTATTTAGACTTCTATTCTCATCTTGGATGTTATTCTCACAACGTTTTGGCCGATGTAACCCCCGACCTGGATATGTGGCACAACCGATAAAGTTGTTCAGTAATAATCAGTTCTAAGTGACAGTCTTCTAGAGGTTGAATCCTCACTACAGGCGATAACAACTAAGAATAAAAATAAAAATTACTTAAAACTTCTACACAATCATGGCTGACAGAACGAGAACAATCTACCCCCGTGGATTAAACAAAAAAGTTCAGTTCAAAATTCCTGAGTTTAACAAGATTTGCCTGAAAAAGGTCAGAGATTAAATTGGCCGAAACGTTGTGAGTATAACATCCAAAATGGGAATAGCAATGTGAATACTAAAAATCTGCTGATTGTATTGGAAAAAATATGCCCAATTTATAATCACAAAATGTGTGCATATATATATATATATATATATATGCACACACACACACACACACACACACAACAACAAAAAAAAAACAATGTGAGTTAAATCGACTCACAAAACAAAACAACAATAAAACACAAATGTCTCTATATAGCTCTAGTAATATTCTGTTTTCCAACCTTTGGAAATTCTGAAGTAAATTAAATAATATAAAAAAAATATTTATTCTTGTGAGCTGATTTAACTCGCATTTGTCTATATACCATATACTTGAATATATATAAAAGTTGTAGTTTCTGTCTGTTTACGAACTGTTCATAAGGTTTTGGAGATAAATACTCATAATCATATACATTTTGAAACTACGTTACCCAGAATGCTTGGATAAGTATATTTCATTTTGCTGAAAGGGGTCAAACATTATTGTGGGGTCTGTGTTTACACTTGACATCCATAAAAATTAAGCCACTTGATGCAAGGAGCTAACAAGAAAGAAAGATGATTATCACAAAGAAAGGAGATGCCTATTAGCCTTAAAAAGATCAAGGTTATAAGTAGGAGAAAAACAGTCAGCAGGAAGAGAGTTCCACAAACCTGCAATTCTAGGAAACAGCTACTAGAATAGAGAGCTGTATTACAATGAGGTATCAAAACAGTGAATTGATGGAGACCACTAGACCAATGAGTCAAACGAGTTGGAACAAAGGAAGCAGGGAATAGATCACACAACTCTGAAGAGCACATGCCATAATAGTATTTATAAAAAAGACTGAGACTAGCAACATCACGTCTGTGAGAGAGAAGATGCAGAGAAGAAGAAAGGGTGGGGCCAATCAAATTACAGATACGTTTCTGCACCTTATCAAGAACCCTCAAATGGGACAGAGAGGCACCAGCCCAAATATCACAATAGTACTCCATACATGGTCTGATTGTAGATTTGTAGAGATAGAGAATAGCCTCAGGTGTGAGAAAGTGTTTGAAGCGATAGAGAGAACTGACTTTATGAGAAGCAGAAAGAGCAATGGATCTAATGTATGAACTTCAAGAAAGATTTGATAAGAAAGAAAGTCCAAGAAGTGTTAAAGTCGAATTCTCCTCTAGAGCAGAGCCATTCATGAGAATCTCAGAAAGAAAAGGGGCACGCCTACAATTGAAAGACACAAGCTGATATGTTTTACTTTATTTTATTTATAATTTGAAAATTATAGAAACTGAAAAATAGAAATGTTAATCAGAAGTGAGAACCTGGATCAAGATGCATAGATGTCCCCATTGATTCTTGAGTAAATGCTAGGTGTACCTCGAGGAGGTTAAAGACTATGAATTTACCTAAATTTATTACAATTTATGTCACTTTACCTATATCTCCTCCCACACAATAAGTGCTGAGCTGGGTCCTACCTTAAAAGATTAAATACTATAAAATGTAAATAAGAATAACAAGGTAATATGGAGGTCACAAAAGGAAATAGGTTTCCTCATTAAATACCAGGCAATGCTGGTCTTTCTCTTAGTATATGTATATGTGTATGTATATGTGTATGTGTATGTATATGTGTATGTATATGCTCAGTAAGTAGAGCACTGTGGTTCCGGTTTCGAATCTCGCTACATTTAGCCACACTGATGAGTCAAAAGTCTATTGTATAAAAATATTTATTTGACAATAGGCGGTCATTTTCAGATTTAAGTTTTCAAGAAGAATTTTTGATTTGTTTTATGATATTTTGTGTAATTCGTTTTTTTTTGTAAATTTTCATTTTGCAAATATCTCGAATTATGACTAAAGATAAGTGGTTGTCAGCAACTTAAAAACATCCTTCCCTTAACTCTACCACTAACCCTAAGTCTAGGTGGCAACAGGTGCCTCAAATAGATACTAGCTTGTATAAGGTACTCTCTTACTTCTTCGGTCCGTTTGAAGGGATTTTGTGGGACGGGTAGGAGGTTAAGAGAGAGCATTTTTTTGTTTTATTTTTGTTTCTGGAAGAAAAAAAAACGAAAAAAAAACCATTAAATAAGTAACATTCATTTTTTTTACAAGTTTCAAAGATGGGAGGAGGGGGGGTCTATAGCTGAACAGTCTAGAGTGTTTCGATTATCTTGGTTTGTAATTTAATAAAATCAAACAGCGTTTATTAAAAATGAAATTTAAATATATTACAAATTAACCATTATAATATAGAATATTACCAAATAAATTGTCTTTTATGACATACTTTTGCACGATGGACGAACTTGCCTTGTCACAACTATAAGAAATAGACAATGGCAGCCTCTTTAGGAGCTAACTGCTTCAAGATAGCCAATAGATCTGACTGGATTTAAACTTGACTTAACCAATTCCACGGTCAGCATTCGTATTCATTACACCAGTCGTGCTCCTCAACGTAAAGTTATCTGTATATTTATGAAGTTGGGCCATTTGTTGCACAGACACTGAGATTAAAAGGCCAACTTCCAATATTATTGATAGGAAGAAATTTGCAATATACTCACTCATGCATATGCGATCAACGTCCTAATTTGCATATTGCTTTTCAAAATGAACTCTCATTAATTAACTATTCTTTTTTTTGTTGTTTTTTTTCTCATTCGATTATTGTTTTCATTTTACTATTCCTTACAGTTCTATATCATGGATAAAGGCTTAGCATTTGGGATGAAAAAAGTATTTCTAGTCAATTTATTTCTGAGGGTTTGATTCGTGGTTTCATCAATTTTCCCAGGCAACGCCGGGACATAGGTCCACTAGTATGAAATAAAAAATCATCTCCACTTAACATGCACTTAAAGAAGAAAAACAAAAATATTAAAATTGGTGTATAATCTGTAGGTTGTATACCAAAAAATATGCGCTGTATGTGTGCATTATTTTTCATCTTCAATCAAAATTAAACACAACATATCAAAGAGAATGATAAGAAAAGAAATACCAGTCTGATGAATGTTCGAAACAGGCGAGAAAATGAGGGAAATCTTGTGTAGATAATTTGAGAAGCTGGAGCAAAAGAAAGGTGACATTGCAAATCCAAAACAGAATAATTAATGTAATTAGTTTGATAGTTGGAACAGACAATAGAAGGTGAAGGCTCTGCTGAAGCAAAGCTGTTTAGAAACACACGTGCGGCTCGGATAAGTTCCAGTATAATTAACAGCGTAGACTATGTTAGGTTACTTCGTTGATGAGGGAGGGGGGAAAGAATAAAGAAAAACACAAGTTATTTTTTAAGGTTTTGATATTTGTTAAAGTTAAGTTTCATGATAAAACAAGGTGAAACTCGAACACGTGAAGCATGAGTTATCTCCTCCTGCGATCACTACTACATGAAAAATGTAAATAAATATCAAATTTTAAGCAAAAATTAATTAATATTTGATCTGTGAAAATTTGCAAATTTTGTCAATTTGGGGGACATTTTCAGCCTCATTAAAGTGTAAAAATGATTGAATCAGGTGAACAATTATTGATCACAAATTTTGGTAGATTTTGTGAGAAAAGTAAGCAAAAGGAATTTAATATAACTTGCGGGACCCGTGGAAATTTCAGTTGTACCCTTCATCTGCTGTATATAGCTACCGTGCATTCTATGGACGTCAGGCGCGAACGCAGACCCCGCGATATTATTGTACCACCTTTGTTCAAACTGAAACGTACTTATATAAGTACTCTGGTCAATGTAGTTTCACAATATATCCGGTTATAGGGATTTATCTCCAAAACCCCTGTTGGAGTTTGTGACATATTTCCATTCTATGGCCGACCGGTCAGAATACAGACCTCCCACAATATTATTGTACCTAGTTTGAACAGAACAAATACTACACTTTGATCCTAGCCTGAAGGTGAAGAAAATGTATTTTAGTTTGTTTCACGTTCGAGACAACAGTGACATCAGATGAAATTTTTTTAATTATTTTTTTTTTTGCATTGCATTTTCAGTGATCAGGTGATCCCATCTTTTAAAAAAAGAGTGGAGGTGATAACGTACATACGAACATGAAATTGCCTGTATTATTATATAGATTGCAAAGACTTTAAAATGTTGCCAATTGAAGGGTGAGGGTATTTTTTAGTATCCTGTGAGGGGGCAAATCAGATTGTACTATGATCACTGGTACGTGAATCATTTAAACAAACTTTAGTGATACTGGCAATTTAGTATGCCTAGTTAGCATAAGAGTAGGGAAGAGCCTATATAATTCTCTAAGAAAAGTGTGTGGAGGAAGCTTTCACTTCACAACGCAAACATTAATCAGAAACTTTGTTGCATTTGGGTGTAGGGGGTAATGAGCGTACTTTTAGATATTTCTGAACAAATGCAACGCTTGCCAATTTAGGGCCCATTTTTCAGTCGTCTTCGGAGGAAGAAAACCAGAGTTTTCTTGGGATCACCAGTACAGGTTTCATGTAAATAGTCATTAATCCTAACTTTTTTGTGGATTCTGAGCAGAAACTGATGAAATAAATTTTAAATATTTAAAAAAAAATATGACATCTGGGTCCATTGGGGGGGGGGGGGGGGGGGGGGAAGCAGATGTGGCTCATTTAATTTTCTACATTCATGCTCATAAGACTTCATGCAAGCTTTCAGGGCTGGGATCAAGGTGTAGTGTCTTTTCTGTTCTCGGCCAATCAAGAAGAAATCTTTCTAGACTGAGGCAATTTTTATTTTTGATGGATTTTCCCCACATTAAAAAAACGATCTTGTGTTTAACTCTGCTCTCATGGGAAAGCAAGTAAAATAGGGACTTTATGCAAAATTTTGTGAAAAACTAATGAACCAATTTTAAGAAAATCAGGAAAACTAACTAACAGTGACACAAAATATAACCCCGTTTTGATTAACATCGAAGACCAAAAAAGGTTAAAAATTTAGGAGGATCGTATAGTAAATCCTTAAGTTTAACTACTCTATTCGAGAGAAGAATATGAAGAGGATCTAATTGAAATCTTCAAAACAATCGATGAAATTTCTAAATATTTTTAATACCTCTCCTCACACTGGAAATTTATTGGCAACACAAATTTCGAAAACTAAATCTATCAATGAGATTTTTTTTTCTAATAAAGTAATATATTTTTGAAAAATATATAATCAAGTAAAAAAAAAATAGCATTAGTGTATAATATTTTAGATCAAAGTACAAATGAAAACGCATTTCCAAATAAAAACTATTGTTTACACTTACGTATCAGGCAAAAATAAGTATCCTCACCAAAAATTAGGAAAAATTATCGAGTAGAATTTTAATTAAAAATAAAAATCAGTTTCATCGTACTTTGCCGACCGCTATTCATTTACTACTGGTTTATATGACAGACTGAGTTATGCCCGCGACCTGAATCTGCTCGTATCAATGACGGTTCGGCAGAATATGATAAAACTGATTTTTATTTTTAATTAAGATTTTGTTAATATTTGGTGTAAATACCTATTTTTGCCTGATACATACGTATATATCAACGAGTTTTCCGGTTAATTTATTTGGAACTGCGATTTCATATGTGCCCTGATCTATATAAGCACCAAATTTTAAGAGTAAATTGGGTGAAATAACGGTAAAATGATTAATTTACAAGGACATTTTTGGGGTCTATCTGATGAAATATTAAAGAGTTTGATCTGGATATTCCTATTATATATTTTGTGAGATTGTAAGTGTTTGCTTTTTTTATAAAAACGGTTTGTGCTGCATCAAAAATAGCAATGTTATTTATAAATTTAAATACCAGTGTGCTGCATCTTACGTTCCGGATAAAGGAACACATTCTATCCAGGATACAACAAAGCAAATTTGATAGGCCCTGGTAACGCTTTATCATTATTATAGACAACACATGTCAGCATTTAAAAACGGATGTTAAACCCATGATGATGATGATGATGATGATGATGATGAGTCAACACTTGACAGAAAATCCATGTTGTTCTAAAAGATTTTAATTTCAAATCAAATCAAATTTATTGGCAAAAAATAGGAAAGTGCAGCAAGCCATGTAAAAGGACAGTTTATAGATGTGTACGTCTATATACCATCTGAATGTTTGTCCAAGGCGACTTTAAACCTGGATATGGTAGGTATCGTCACTACCTCCTCTGGCAGTTATAAACATTGGCATTGCTTTCTTCATGTGGAGAGCAGCCCCTGCGAGGTGATTTGGTCACACGAGAACCAATCCTACTTCTAGGCATATTAATTTCAACCAGCCCCTTGAAGGACTACTTCTAGACCCTTAGTGGATTACAGATAGTCAATAGGGATCTTTCATGCACCAACGAAGAAAGACGTCCTCTCTCCTGCCTCTGCCCACTGGACAGACGAGTGAGACTGTTTTTCACTGAAAGATATACGACTGAAACAAAATACTTCCGGCAGTTGATCCTTTAGTTATAAAATATTATAGGGATTGGTCTTACAGTCCATATGAAGGCCAAGCTACTATAGGCTGTTCTACAGAGCAGAAACACGGACAGAGAATGCTGCCCTTCTTCTAATGAAACGCAAGCGCTTATGGTACACCTTTTGCTGGTCCCGTGGAGACCATGACTTGGCGCTGAGATGAAAAAAGTCTTCAAAATGTAAATTCTTGTTGATGATGTTTTATGTCAGAATCACATTCCCTGGGCAAACTTTAACGTTTGATTTTGTATTTGTTTCCTAATTTCTCTATTTTTTTAATAGTTTTTAGAATGAAAATAAAATATTAAGGAAAATTGGAAGGCAAATAATAATTGTCTCTTTTCGAAACCAACATACACGCATCAAGACATTTCATCGAATGTCCGACTGGCTTGGCAGGCCGAGAGCAGACTCAACGTGTTTCCACCAATAATGGTGATGTAGAGGCGCTCATAAAGCCAAGTCAATTCACGATTGCTCCTGGTGTGGCACCTCATTAACAGACTAAGACTGCCAAGGAAGTCGCGCATGGTAGGGCCTATCACTCCACTCATCTCAACGGTGATTGGTTGAAACTCAATTCAGTCGAGAAGACTGGCATTTTCTTACTGTTTGCGGCTCTCTACTGACGCTGCTGCATGTCCAGAGTTTGTTGCCGAACGAAAATTGATTTATTTAATTCTATTTTAATTGTCAGTGAATTTTAAGATGTGTAATTTCTACTTTGAAATTTTGCATTAAAAAGAGTTACTTTTTAAAAACTTCCCATCTGTGAAAGACGTTATGAGGTTGCTTCCCTGCGGACTACAACATGGTCATCTTCAAATCCAATGTCAACAAACACTTGTCATAAATCGTCCTCATAAGTAATCAAATTTTATTCATTCCATTATTTTCAATCCTCTCATAATATTCTTCATCATTCAACTGATAATCTATCCTCAAGTGACTCATTAGTAAATCGAAACGTTAGCTTTATACATTTCCATGTTGAAAATGTATATCAAATTCGTCTCTGTATGCTTGGCAATACGAAAAATAAAACAAATATCTCCTTGTTTTGCTCTCACTCTTTCCTTTTCCTTTCTTAAAGCTATGCATATATGAAAGTTGAAGGAGAATTACATAAAACCACTGTCTACAACGACGTCCGCAAAACCAGATCACATGACCAATTCACATTTAAAAAGTAATCTAGTGTTCATTAAGCATTCGGAGCGCTTCTCACACGATTCATCAAAATAGGACTTGGAGATTTCTTAGATAGAATACTTTTCATAAACCGTCTCCATAAGTAACCAAATTTTATTCATTACATTCATCATTTTCAATTCCTCTAATGATAGTTTTTATCATTCAACTGACAATCTATCCATCTCAATAACCCTTATCCTCGAGTGGCTTTTAGCCTTAGTAAGTAGTGACTCATTAGTGAATTAAAAAATAAGAAAAAAACAGCTGTCTAACATGATGTTCCAGGGAGTTGCAAGCAAACAACAAAGGCATGGTGTGAGATAACCAACCTCATCTTGCACCGATATGGTCCCACAACTTTACAGCTTGCATACTAGAAGAAAAGTTTCCAGCTGACACTAGAGCAGTGACACAACAGAATACTAAAGAAAACGGCAAGCTTTTATATGACATATCAACTACTTCAAAATGCTAGAAACAACATAGACGAATGTACATCCACACATGCCGAACTTATACAGCAATGAACATTAAAGACAACTTAATAAAATGAAAAATACGTAAATCTTAATTCTGTTGCTTCATTCCTCCATCTTACAATACTTTAGGCCTTTATACTAATTTTCTCCACCTTCAATCTTTATTTCCACTACTTTTGTATTTTGTATTCCATCAATTTTTCTTCTGATGAAATGGTAGAAAGAAATCTAAACCGTTCTCTTTTTTCTTTTCAAGGCTTACATATTTGTGTAAGTTTGTTTTTGTTTATTAAAGTTACAGCACTAATAAGTCATTTGTGACATTACGTTGGCAATTCTTTCAAACCCATCCAATTGTCTGCCGCCATCTTGTTGATAGAAACAATTGGAGTCTTAAGACATGGTAGGTAGTAGGCTCAATCAGTTGCACCATAGTCGTAGTGGACATAGAGTAACAGAAGTTTTGGTCTTCCTCTTTGTTTTTGGTTCTGTAATAGGATAACAATTTTTTTAAATTAAAAAAACACCAAAATCATTTCTGCTCTATGGCATTCTCTGGTTGTTTTATTTGTTTTACAGCAAAGTTACATATTATGTCAGCTTTTCCTCGCTTGCTTCATTGATTGGAGGGATAGAGCTTTGAAAAAGACGTCCAAATCCAATCAGCTCGGCAGCCAAAGAGCAAGGTTTTACTGGATTCTTCGCTGTCACTTCCGATCTCCTGTCCATGACATCATATCCTGACACATAGCTCTAATTCTGCTGGTAATCCTCTATCATTACTATAGAGAACACAGGGCAGCTGTAACAGTAGAAGTATAGGAAAATTCTAGACCTGTAACAGCCCACTCTATGCCTGATCTTCTTTGACACTGATACTAAAAATAGGTTTGTTAGACGCAGCAGTGGCAACAATTTTTTATTTTTTATATTAACTATCGATTGGACAAAATCTCTAATCAGCAATTTCTTTCAACCAAGCAGAGAAGTGAGGATATTCACCCTAAATTTCAGCACGTACTATAAAAACCCAAACAGTTTTCTTTTTTTCTGGTATTTTTCTTCCATACCCAACGCACGTGGATAGGTCCAAAGGTTCACGACAGACGAACAACAGACTTTCATGAAGTACTAAACATAGCAACAACATTATACACTGCTAAACGAACAAAGGCACGTTAGTATACACACACGTAAACGCACAAGGTGACAGCCGAAATGAAGATATCTACTCAATTTTCCTTACAGATAAAATATCTTCTTTCACCTAGAACATTCTTGGACTCTTTGAACATTCATTCTTTGCTAACATGGATAGACTTTGTTATTCTTTCAGTTGATAAAGTCTCATCTTCAGCATTAGTGACCCCGAGTGCAGTCTCTTCAACAGGTTTGTTTTTAAGTAGAAAGTAAATACCATATGTTTAGAAGATCAAATGATCTTGTAGAGTTGTTGATTGGAGTTGAATAGCCATTTTGTTGAGTTGGTCGTGCCTGTATTGATCTGACTGATCTGACTTGAAATGAAGAGGAAAACGGCACCTGGTTCCAAATAAAATACCCACATCTTCTCTACAATATGATCAACTTTATTTAACAAGAACATAAGAATACAGGAACATAAGAATACAGGAACGTAAGGCAAGTTGGTTCAGCATGCATGTAATAGAGTACCAATGTAATGGAGTCCAAGTTTTGTAACTCGCTTTGGAGCTCGTCTCCCGTCTAAATGACGAGAGATGAACTAGGAATTGGACATCTTGTGATGTCTACATCTCGGGCTGGAACTGATTATATTTGTCGCTAAACTCTCTGGGCAGAAACTAGGTAAAGGCTGAGATGGGTGCATGTGCAGCGATGTGCTAATCACCCGTGTATCACAACACGAGTTTTAATCTGCATGTTTCAGCTAACCGAACTACAACTAAACATTATGCAAGAGATTGTGTGTACATACAAAAGAAGTAGATATTCGTCATGTAACTGCTACAATCTTTTTCTACACTTGTCAAAGGGAGTGCTAACCGTCTCTCCTTTTTTTTGCAACTTCTTGACTCTTTGCACATAAACATTAAAAAATCTGCTATATTGTAGAACAAACTATTATGGCCTGACGAGACGAAAAGAAAACTTGTTGATGGAAACAGTTTGAGACATGTCCAGAGTAAAAAATGTTTTTGTTAACAGAGCTGTGCTTTAAAAGGTAAAGCCAAGTTTTAGATATAATAAGAGGAACTGGACAAGGATTTGATGATTAATTTGTGTAAGTTTTCTTTGGGACGTAAATCAATTGAACAACACAGTGCACGGACGGGTAATATTTTTTATGTAGGAGAAACACAGGAACAATAAAAAAGATAATACATATGGTTGAGTATATATGCTGACAAGGCAAAATAATCTTTTCCCGGAGTTCGTAGATTCTCTGCTGGGCCGACAGCAGAGAATCGCAGGATCACATCTTGTCTTGTTGGGAGTAAGTCACGAACTGAGGGTTCTGCTGATCATGTGTTATCCGGCATTTGTAACTGCACGTAAATCTCGTTACATGCAGACGCGCACTTGTTCAAGAGGCGATGATTACAATGATCGTCAAGCCGAATCATAACTCACACAGATCGACAGAAAATAATTAATTCATGTAAGTCACTACAGGTGGTAATCAATAGAAATCTTCAGGTTTTTTGTTGTTTTCCATGCAGCCGTTATTTCAAATTTAAAAAAAAAAAAAGTCTAAAACAAAAACCTTTGAAAAGCAGGACCTACCATTCTTTGAAACCTGAGAATTCCCATTTACCACTTCTCTCGTATGTGGCACAAAGTTGGTTTAATGTGGAGGATAACCAGCTCCCCAAAATGGTGCACTCTGAAACAAAAACTGTTTCAGCCAAAAAAGATTTCTCTTCTTCTGAGTGAGAACAAAACAGATACTACACATTGATCCTAACTCGAAACCCACGTATCGGGATGGGAGTTTGCTTACTTTCGAAAGTTTCTAAACTCAGTAGGAGGAGGAGTAAAAGAGTACTTTTAGTCACATTCAGCTAATCGACTAGAAGGTTCCCAAGTTTGAAAAATGCACCTGAAGAAAGTTGGAGTTTACATCGGCCGAAACGTTGTAAATGTAACAACCAAGATGAGAATAGTAGTTTGAATAATTCAAATTATTATTATATGTGTCTGTTTTGACACATTTCAAATGTTTTTTGTGCGTCATGTATTTATTTACTCCTCTCCAGGAGTTAGGCACAAGGCCAGTTTTATCTTACTCCCACAAGTAAGATGTGACCCAAGGTCGGGTCGGGAAAGTGGTGTTTGAAAAGCCAGCGCCTGAAAGGTGAGCACTCTGGCCATTAAAAATTGCCTGGGCAGCCCCGTCGGCATTCCCTGGTAGGGGGGGCCTCAGGCAGTAAGCAATAAACTTACTCCTCCCCAAAGAGGGGAGGCGAAGCCTGGGAGGGTGGACCTCCTAAAACTGCACAGAACAGACCCATAGACCGGCGTAAATCAAGCCCCGAAGGCCAAGACAATACCAGTCTATGGGGTGCAGTATCCATCGGAACAGATACTACACTTTGATCTAAGCCAAAAGGCCAAGAACCGAAAAACATCTTATAAATAATTCATTGAACAGTCTGCTTTAGGAGGAAACTGTGGGTTCATGCCTTTTTGAATGAAAGGCATGTAAATAAAACCAAAAAACACACATAACGTAAAACGTAATGTTGAGATTTGAAACATTGGTTTGGGTTGTCGATTCCGTGTTTTGGGTTTTTTTTATTCGTTAATTTTTTTTTTTAAGTGTTTATTTATTAAAACCTTTTTTTTTAATATCTTACAATTAATAATAATAATAATAATAATAATAATAATAATAATAATAATAATAATAATAATAAGGTACTTCTATAGGATGGGATCCATATCGGCCCGAATGTTTGCGATTTACGGAACAGACCCAAAAATGGTCAAACCGTCGCCGAACAGTCGTTTAGTACCAACATTAAATGAAACAACTTCCCTGACTTAAGGTTAATAACCGCCCACCCTCCTCCGTGTTAAGAATTGGTTTTAATTTTCTTCAAATCATTAAGTGAATCAAATTTATTTATTTTTTAGAAAGTTTTTTGGCACTGTTCAAGTACGACTAACTGTACAAGCAGCTTCTGCGGCGCTGCTACGGTGTTACGCCGTCATCCGTACCCGATAATAAACTTCGTAACTTAACAACTTCCGGTATTCTTTAGTTTAATTTTCTCTAGTTTCTGGTAGTCAATTTTCTGGTAGTCAATTTTCTGGTGTTATTTCTTTTATATTTTTTGCTAATGAATTATATCGTGCAAGACGTTATAACCGCAGATGAATGTCGGTTGCTCACTATCTCCTTGCAAGTTTTACTAATGGACACAAATGGAGAAAAGAAAACGTTGGAATGGTTGGCAGGGAAATTCAGGTGCATGCGAGGTACAAGTGCGGCACATTTTAATAGCTACCTGCAGGAGTTTCTCTGGCGTCGACAAGTAAAAGTAAATTACGTCGGCCATATAATATATGCGATCCGACAGTACTATGATTTTTGAAACAATCTATTTTATTATTTTCCCTGTGATTATTTATTTTCAGTAACTGTGATTATTTATTTTTAGTAACTGTGATTATTTATTTTTGTCAAATAAATTATTTAAAATAAAATCTTAACAGTTATTATTTATTTTTGTCTAATAAATTCAGTACAAAACTAACCAAAACAGGAAGTTTTTATTATCGGAACCAATTTCGAACGGACACCGTTTCCGGTTGGAAACAACGTCGCTTACAGTTAGTCGTACTTGAACATTGCCAGTTTTTTTTAAACATCTTTTTCTTGGGGGGGGGGTATTTCTTTTTGGTACTCATATCGATCTTGACACAGCTTTCGTGACGTTCGACTCGGAAGCGTTCGGCTGTCCTACGCAAACGCCCGAGTGTTGACGAGCCGATTGTCGTCGTCCGCTGTGCTCAGCGTAAAAGAAAACATGGAACAGTATGCAATTAAAAGTAAAAAAAAAATGTCGTGATAAAAGTAATTTCGGTACGTTTTTTGTTTTTTCAAAAAAATTCATGAAAGTATGTTTAATTTTCATTGTTGTTTCTTTAAAAAAAATCCTTGTAAATATAACGTATCAAAATAAAAATACAGTATTCATTTTATAACAGTAACCTCGCTATGTTTTGCTTGTTTCATTTTCTTTGTTGTTTCTTTACTTTCTTGAAAATATAACTTAATATGTCGTGATAACATTAATCTAACTTCATATGTCGTGATAACAGTAATTTCGCAACATTTTTCTTGTTTTTTCCCCTGTTGTTTCTTCCAAAAAAAATTCATGAAAATATGTTTAATTTTCTTCGTTGTTTCTTTTAAAAATTCCTTAACCGAACCCTAAACCTTAACAAAAAAAAAACATTATTATCATAGGACGCAGCACCGTATCAAAATTGTCTGGTACAAATCGGCTCGTCAACTCTCGGACGGCAGCACTTTTACCCCCAGCCCAGGCCGCCCACCGCCGCCCAGCCCCCGGCGCCAGCATCTTGGCTCACGTGACTCAATCGTAGTCACTTATGAACAGAATATTCTTCGTTATTAACACTTAGCATATATCCCCCCCCCCAATACATTATTTTTGTTTATTAATTATTTACCTTACGAAATAGAATGAAGATTGATGGATTTTTGTCTACCGCCGCCCATCGCGGTGGGCAAAAATCCATCAATCTTCATTCTATTTCGGGAGCTAGTGTACGAATAGAGTACCGTTATGATCGTCTGCAAACAGGAATTTGTCTTACAGTGGAAGTCACCGTTTTGATATACCTTACGAAAAAAGTTCCAGATAGTCTGTAATGTTGCAGATAAGTGGTATCCCCCCCCCCCCCGGAAAAGCCATATACTGGAAATCTCGCCCCCCCCCTTTTGGTATTTTTTTTTTAAGTAAATAACAAATAAACAAGTCTCGTTTACTTTTTTTACTTAAAGTAAATAACAAAAATAACCTTTAATAATATGCTAATGCATATTTCTAATTTTTATCTTGTGAATTAAGTTTGAAAAAAAAAATCATTATTTATTCATTTAATAATTTATTAAAACAATCACATTCCGTTGTTCGAAAAACATTATTTCGTTGCTCAAAAACATTGTTTATTTTTTTTCATATATTACTCGTTTCTAAATGACTTGTTTCTTGAAAAAAAAAATTATTTGTTATTCTCAAAAGAAAAAAAAATCACATTTCGTTGCTCAAAATTTATCACTTGTTTCTTGAAAAAAAAAAGATTATTTATTCTATTTTGTTTGTTTTTAATAAATTACTTATTTCATAAAAAAAAATTAATTCTGATTTTTTACATATATTTATTCTATTGGGGGGGGGGGGCGGAACTTTTTTCGTAAGGTATGCCAAAACGGTGACTTCTGCTGTGAGACAAATTCCTGTTTGCAGACGATCATAACGGTACTCTATTCGTACACTAGCTCCCTATTTCGTAAGGTAAATAATTAATATACAAAAAAAATGTATTGGGGGTGGGATACATGCTAATTGTTAATACGGAAGACTATTCTGTTCATAAGTGACTACGATTGGATCACGTGAGCCAAAATGCTGGCGCCGGGGGCTGGGCGGCGGTGGACGGCCTGGGCTGGGGGTAAAAGTGCCACCCACTCTCGGGCGTTTTCTCAGCCGAACACTTCCGAGTCGAACGTCACGAAAACTAGTTCAAGTTCAGGATCGATAACAGCACCTTTTTTTAATTCTAACCAAAAAGGTGAATTTTTGTTTACATTTTTTGCAATTCGGGATTTTTTGCCTGGCATTGCCATGAGGAAGTTTTTTGAGGGGGGGGGGCAGAATGCGATTAGTTCTTCGGGAGACTAAACGGTTGCTGTCACCGCGGTTAAATTCATTTTGGTGTTGCAGTAATGTCGTCTGCCTTTTTACATTTATTTTCGCCGCTTTCAAATTGTAAACTGTTTCGGCCATTTCTGGTTTGTTACGTAAATCGCAATCGGATCATTCTGGCCGATATGAATCCCAGCTATACAAGCACCAATAATAATAATAATAATAATAATAATACAGTACTAAACCAAAACAACGTGCAGTAAAAAAAAAAAAAAAAAGTTTGTTTACATTTTTTTTCAGCAAAAATAAAAAAAAATTCTCTTCACTTGTAGAAATTTACGGATTTCATCAAAACCATATTTTCTAATAATTAACAACATGTTAAAAAAATATGAATGAATAAATGAAAATAAAATTGGATTTGTTGTATAAAATAAATAAAGACACGTGAATAACGCACGCAATAAAAACAAAATGAAAAAGAAAACAGGAGAAAAAATGCGTGCTTTTTCTGCTTCTTCGAACGTGCACTTTCATTTTTCAGTCGAAGAACAATTTTTCTAAATTTTTTTTCTCTCCAAATAATACAACTAAATATACAAACATGAAGTTAATTATTTACAAGACACACACGTTTGAGACTATTTTTTGTTCAACTTACCTACAAGTACGACTGGAAATAATAATAAACTTTGAGAAAATCGCGTCTATATAACATGACTTCGATCACATGACTTTTTGCGGCGGTGTAAGGGCAAAATAGTAATGCCTTCTTTAGAAGTTCCTCTTGTTTTCCAGAGAACTAAACGAAAGCTATAAGTTATAAATAAAGCTAGTATTTACTTCCCTCCCGCCGCGAGAAGATTTGACACAAGGTCGGAAGTCAGAAATTGAAAAGCCAGCGACCAAGAGGAAGAGCACTCTGACCTACGAAAAATGCCTAAGCAGCCCCGTCAGCATTCCCCTGTCTCAAAGAGAAACGGTAAAGTCTGAGAAGGTTGACCTCCTAGACCTCTGGACAGAACCATTTCGGACAGAAAAAAGGTCACCTAGCCGAAATCGCCCACACTCTGTCGAGCTGATTGTCGGGGGGCGTATACTTGACATGAAAAACACTACCTCAGGTAAGGTCAGATTGACCCTCGGTTTTAAAAAAGCTCACAAGTTTATAAATCTTCTATTATATAAAGGGAAGTTGTCTGTTTGTATGTATGTGTTCACCTAAAAGTCGTAAACTACACAAGACACACCCACAAAGCTAATATATTCTTATTTGGCATTGCCTCAGACAGCATATGAACACGTTTTTTTTTGTTTTTTTTTTTTGTTTTTTTTCCAATATTCATTCTTTTGGGGGTCAACAGAAACAAGATTAGTCAGGGAGGTAAGGGGGAGGGTATTTAGAGCGATATTTTTTCCATCGACCTTTGGTGTGAAATACTACACATACTAAAGAGAGATAGGAAGATAGAAAGAGAGGGAATGATAGAGAGAGGGGGGTGATAGAGAGAGAGGGAAAGAAAACATATAGGGAGAAGAGGAGAATAGGGAAACAGAGGAAGAAGGGGAGAGAGGGAGGGGAAAAGGGAGAGAAAGAGATAGAAAGTAGGAATAGAGAGAGGTAGATAGAGAGAAGTTTTAAAAGAAAGATGTTAGACACACTTTTTAATTTTCTATTTTGTTTTCCATGGCTCCGGGTAGCCATGCTAGTATTATTGCCGTGGGTGGAGATTGTGTTGTTAATGGCGGGAGACTCGAAAGAACAAAGGATTATGGATATTAACCACAGTGGCGAAGGATGTCGTAAATGGTTTTGCGATAATGAATCCCCCAACTATAGGTAGTGTGATAGATGCCTTTGTAACGGCACGTAATCTCACTGTTAGGATTCCACCATAAAACAGTTAAGACAAACAAAGAAGAAAGGAAGAAAATATTATTTAAACTTACTTTAAAGAAAGCGAAGGAATGATGAAGCTATAAACAACATATATGAATAGGCATTTTTATAAAGAGAATAAAACGTAAAACATTTATACTTAACAAAAACAATTTATTTACTTAACATTTTTGTAAGCGATATATACGAGCGAGATGAATGTCTTTTTGTGTGACGATCTTAACGTGTATGTTTGGAGAAAAAGTTCGTTAAATTGAAAGATAGATTCTTGAATAAAAGGGATTACCTTTCTTTGTATGCGTGTGTATGTATATGTGTTTGAAGAAACAAGAGTTCGTTTGGATTGAAGATAGCTTCTTGAATAAAAAGGATTACCTTTCTTCCCCCCTTCCTCATGCAGCTCGTTCGAGCTTGTAGGGGGGGGAGTCGACGAGAGTTCTGGTGTTCGTTCGTCTCAGAACGCTGAGGGAAAAAGAGGATGAGGAAGGGAACGCGTGTTCTTTTATTGACCCCAACTCACGCGTGGTCAAGTTGGCCGGAATCTTACGGCAAACGTGAATCTGCGTGACTTCGTAGGTTCCCTACTTCGGAGACAAAGAAGGCTTAAGTAAACAAAGAAAGAAAGGGAGAGAGTACCTAACTGTGGTGTTCACCACAGTATAACGATAAAATAATCTCTCTATTAATAAAATTGTGACCACTTCTTGTGTGTCCGTGTGTTTCTAGCCCCTTACATTATTTACACATTTTTTTTTTTACTATTAATCGATTATTTATTGAAATTAAAAATACAAATGTAAAAAACTAAAACGAACTTCTTAAAAATCCTATTTAAAAGATAATTTAATTACAAAATTAAATCCACCAGAATGCATTTCAGTTTATTCATAAACAAGTCAGCCATTTTAATCTTGTTAATCGTTAAAATGAAAGAATGAATGACTTCGAAATTTGAAAGGCATTTGGAAGCATTTAAACCTTTTTTCTAGCTTTTAAATTCTTAGCAAATCCTTATGTATTAAAAGATTTAAAGTTTTGAAATCAAATGTTTGCGGAGTTTTTAATAGCAGTAAAAGTATCAGGTTTAAATAAGTTTAAACACATCCAAACATTTCACTGGGTGTTTATCTTGCTTTTAGTTATCTGCGATCAATTTCATGCAAGCCTCTGTATTGTTCAGACCCTCTAAAAAGAGAAGCTACTTTTTCGACCATGGAAAACAGATATTTTGAGAGAAGGTCGAATATCAAATTTTCGGATGGAAAAGAACACAGACCATTGAGGCTTTGGTAAAAGTTTATGGAACTCGTGCTCCAAAAAAGACTTCAGTTTACAAGTGGATTCAGCAATTCAAAGAAGGAAGAGACAACTTTGAATACAAGCATCGTTCGGGAAGACCAGGAACCTCAAAAAATGACGAAAACATTGAGGTTGCTCAAAATTTAATTGAAGAAGATCGGTGAATAACTTTCAATCAGATAGCTACGTCTCTAGACATTTCCTATGGGTCAGCAAATACAATTCTTTATGATAACTTGAGACTGAGCAAGCTTTCAGCAAAACCGTTGCAGCCTGATCAACAGAATCTTCGAAGTGATCTCTCCTTAACATTATTGAACAAAATCGATGCAAATGAAGAGCAGAGATAAAACTTGGATTTACCAGTATGATCCAGAGTCAAAAAAACAGTCAAAGCAATAGCTCCCACACGGATCTTCGGGAATCATCAAAACTCAAAGAAACCTTTTAAGGACCTCATTTTAATGACATAGAAGAAGCAAAATATTGTGCCACTACTGGGCTCCCAAAACGTCCTCCAGAATTCATCAAGGACGGTCTTCAAACCTAGAAACATCGACTTGAGAAAAGCATTGACTTGAATGGCAACTATTTTGAGAAATAAGCTCATGTATATATGTTATTTTTGTAAAATAAATTAATTTGTTGAAAATTCAGCGAACTTTTTGATCCACTCTCGTACATCTAAACATTTCATTAATAGAGATTAAAACAGCATTACCTTAATGACAAAATTATAGTTTGATAAAAATTTGATATAATCATTAATGCACATTTGAACAAGAGTTGAACATACATCTGACGAAGAGAAGTGTTCCCGAAATATAATACTGTACAGAGTTTTCATCAGATCGTGTTGATGTTAGTAGGACATTATATATATATATATATATATATATATATATATATATATATAGAGAGAGAGAGAGAGAGAGAGAGAGAGAGAGAGAGATGAAAGAAAGATAAATATGTATGAATGACAAATATATTTCAACTTCGATTGTTCAATGCAAGGTGTACTCGATAAAAACATGTTTATTTAAGGAAAGAAAAATGAACATGTTTTTTCCGAGTACACCTTGCATTGAACAATCGAAGTTGAAATAGATTTGTCATTTGTACATATTTATCTTTCTTTTTTCATTTCTCTCTTTCTCTCTCTCTTTCATTTATCTTTATAATTGCTCTATCTTGTATATTGAGCTTAAACTATTTCACTATAGGTTCTATCATCTAAAAGTATACTTTTAATTTCATATATATATATATATATATATATATATATATACACACATTGTATCAAAAAAAGGTGAAACTACATCTCGTTCCACCATTATATGCCTCAATTTGCCTCAGCTTGTGTCTATCCGTTACACCTCTGCATTGTATTGCCTTCTATGTACAACCGTTATATAATTAAATTTAACTTTCAAAATCCTATTTAAAAAAATAATTAAAGTAAAAATACTCCTGGTTAGATATGGGTAGTATATAAATTATAAGTTATAATATATAAATAAAAGCTTTAAATTATAAATAAAGCTTACCTTACAAGTTATAAATAAACCCAAAGGTTAAGTTTATGATTAAGTATCATCAATGATTACAAGATAATGGTTCAGAATTTTTTAGATGAGGATTGATAATTTACATTATTTGTATTATTCAGACTACTGTTCTCATCTTAGATGTTTTCACAACATTACGAGCAATGTAACCTCTGTAGCAGTGGCATGAGAGATCTATTTTGTTTATATGTACGTGCAATATCTTGCGTTATGTTGAGTTGTAGTTTGGCCAGTATGTTACATAACGCTACTCATGCCTGACCGCGGCAGTTCTCTGAAACAACTTAAATAACTGCTCGCGGTCCCAAAAACGTTTTTGTTACATAGTCCATAAGAAGGGGATTCTGTTATATAGTCACTGAAAAGGGGGGATTGGTTATATAATGCTTGTTAATTAATCCTCTCGTAAACGAAACAATACAAAAGCTTACGAGAGAACCATTAAGCGTTTTCAAACGTTCGTAACACTTTCTGTAAGGCACTCTCATAGGCATTTTCTTAAGGGCGATTTTAAGTCTTTAAACTGACAACCTATTTTAAACAAACTCTCGTTAAAATATCTGCTCTTTAAACATTTCAAAATGCACAAAGAAAATTACCTTAGATTTCAGCCTCACTGTTGGTCTAGGATTTGCGGGCGCACTCATCTCCGTTGCTGGCTCGTGATCGCAGTGGTGTACCTGTTTTTGTGGGCAAATTCTATTCTCATGCAGGAGACAAAAAACGCTCAGAGACGAGATTTGAGAGAGATTCCATCTTTTTATTTCATACTTTCTTGTCGAGGTTTTTGCATTCGTTCCGTGATCCTCATTCATTCCTCTCATTGGGGGATGCGACGATGATTGCTACTGGATTTCCCAAAGATCCAGTCATCATGATTCCATGCTCCTTTCGCTTCCTGAGCACTTCAGATAAATCGACCGTTCACCTCGCTGCAAAACTACCGACTGATTTTCTAAACTCAATTTCTAACGAGAAGAAGGAGTGACGTCACAGTCCTTTGTCCTGTCATACAGATCATCACCAGAACTGGGTTGATCTTTATTGAACTTCACCTTTGAAGTTGGCCAAGTTTCACCAGTTGTTATGACTTCTCGGGATTACCCACTCTGATGACAAATCTATCTGTCCTAAAATGGGTGTCCCTTCAACCTGCACCGAACGCGAACTAAGTTCACCCCTTCTCATAATAAAAACTAGTGAACCTACACTCTTTTAGGCATACGGGGCCCCTCATAATATAACAAGTGTATTGATACACAGGCGATTAGCACATCACTGACATGCACACTGAAAGCCTACTGATTTCTGTTCAGCTATTTTCCCCGAGCAAATACAAAGCAGTTCGACTTGAGACTTCAACATAGACAGACTGACATTCTCTCTCTCCCTTCGTCATCATCATGGTGACGAGGGGCGTAAATAAACTCAAGACCAACTGAAATTATATTACTTTTATGCCTACCGACCGAGTAACTCAACTCACATGTTTGCGTTTCTGTATTCTTGTTCCAGTTAAATAAAAGACGTATTTATACTGTTGTAGAGAAGATGTTGGTGGTTTTCCTTTGAACTCTGGTGACTCTTTTCTTATTCAAGTCAGATATGTACAAACACGGCTGATTCAGCAAAATGGCTATCTCCTGTCTCGACACTCAACAGACACCACCATCTCTAATCTTTTTAAAGTGTGGCGTCTTGTCAAATTCGGGAATCTCCAGAGAGTTTTAAACTGAACCCTTTATTTAATCCATCAGGGATAAATTAGTTTTGTTCCATCAGCCATGATCAGGTAGAAGTATTAAGTAATAGACACATGGTGCAACGGATAAAAGTGCTAAGTGACAGAATTACTTAAGACTTCTACCCAGTCATGGCTGACAGAATAGGTGTATAAGCTACTCCTTCTTTCTTCATTCATTTTGCCTTTTCAACGTACGATTACTCTTGCCCAAATGATTCACGTCCCTCTCTCAATAAAATGCTAAATATGGAGTGTTCAAAATAGAAATGTAATTTGGGCATCTTCTGCTCTCACAAGATAAAAATAAGTAATATCCAAAGTATATATATATATATATATATATTTAAAGATAGATAGACGAAGAGTGATAAACATGCACGAATGTCCAAATTTATATCAAACTTCGATTGTTCAATGCAAGGTATATTCTGTAATAAAATTATGTTTATTATTCTTTCCTTAAGCCAAGGCTTTTCAAAGATCGAGATCTTATCAGAGGAATTATACAGATAGATAAGTTGGCAATAGAAAAGCCAAAATTCAACATTTGAAAAAATATTTTTAAAAATGATGGGTGAAAAAAGTTTGTTTAAAAAGATATTGGGTTTGTCCAGGTGGTAATTTTTTCACCCATCATTTTTTAAAATATTTTTTTCAAATGTTGAATTTTGGCTTTTCTATTGCCAACTTATCTATCTGTATAATTCCTCTGATGATAAGATCTCGATCTTTGAAAAGCCTTGGCTTAAGGAAAGAATAATAAACATAATTTTATTACAGAATATACCTTGCATTGAACAATCGAAGTTTGATATAAATTTGGACATTCGTGCATGTTTATCACTCTTCGTCCATCTATCTTTATAATTGCTCTATCTCGTATATTGAGCTTTTACCATTTCACTATAGGTTCTTTCTACTAAAAGTTTACTTTTAGTTTCATATTTATTCTATATAATATATATATATATATATATATATATATAGCTTTTGCAACAATCACCATTTCCCTGAATTATTCCTGACTTGTCTCCATGCTTTGAACTCTACTTGAACTCGTTTTACATTACATTCAGAAAAAGATATCATCATCATCATCATATCCGATTTAACGGCTGTTTTACATGTTGTCATGTGCTGTCTTTATTTATTCCTCTTCTCTCAAATCTGTACATATCACTTCTTCCCATGGTTTCTTTGGCCGTCCCTGCCAACTGACTCTTCTACCTCCACCCAAAATGTCTTCCAAAGTAAAGTTGCCTTCACATAACTTCAGTAATGTGAATCTCAATGGACTCTTCATTCTGTTATATATATATATATATATATATATATGTACTAAGTTATGCCAATTAAGCTACACAGAGGTTTCTGCGTTTCATCTCCATAGGGAATCGTCAGGCTAAAGTATATGGAATTCATGTTACCGGGTGTTTTATATTTACATGTGGTGTTTAGTCTAGCTAACTAAACACTCAGATTCTGTTATTCCCTCTTACGAGTTAATGTTTCCATTAGACAATGGCAGGGCTTGTCACAAACAAAGGTTCGACTAACTTTTACTTCCTCTTCACTCTCCATATATATATATATAATATATATATATATGTATATATATATATCTTTTGCAGTTATCACCATTACGCTGAATGTATCTCATTCATTCCTGACTTTTTTTACCGACTCGTTTTACATTATATTCAGATAATAAAAAAAAAGAAATCTTCTTATCATTCGGTTTAACATCTGTTTTACATGTTGGCATGTGTTGGACGACTTTTAAAAATCGACTTCCAAACTAATTTATTTCTGGCCAGGTCTTTATCCTTCTTTCTCTCAAATTCATCCATATCCTTTCCTCCCATGTTTTGCTTTCCCAACTTGACCTGAAATGTCTTCCAAAGTAAATTTGTAACTTCAGTAATTTGAATGGACTCTTAATTTTGTTGACTAAAGGTGCATTAGTAAAATGATTATTTATTGATTTATAAATTTGTTCTCCTTTATTGTTTTCTAGAGCCCCCAACTTGGTTACTGTTGTTATAACTAGTGTACACCTTCCCTCAAAAATGATGAAAAAAATATATATATGCTTCGCCAGTGTTCGTATTCAATATTTATTTAGATATATTATTCAAATATTCAGATAAAGTCATAGAATTACATCAGTAATTTACTTTTTAATATATAAATTATTATTATTATTATTTTGGATGAGTTAAAGAAAGAAAAAAAAAACCCACTGCTGACTTTTTATTATAGAGTGGAGAATTTCTTTCCAAATTAATTTCAAGCAACCATAACAAAAAAAGACCTTACTCCTGAAGACAGTTTTCAATTACCTTTCTTGGACATTTATCCATATATTTTTTTATCATAACTAGAAGAATACTTGTCCCAGGACGGGTAAAAGAGTTTTGCACCATTTTTATGTCCTCTTACAAAAAATAAAATCAAGATATAAAAAAAATACTTATGTAATGTTTTATATTATTAATTTCTTTAAATTTATAAAACATGTATCCAGTTAAAACAAATTCTTTAGACTTACGTGAGATTTGAACTCGGGTATGGCAAATATAAAAAAAACTCGAAGTCAAGCATCTTAGCGAACAGCCACAAAAGATGTTTACAAAATTCGTCTTTCTCTCTCTCTCTTTTGTTCTTTAGTAATCTGTACTCTGCCTATCATTTTTTTGTCACCCAATCACATGTTTCTATTTGCGTATGAACAGACAAACTCCAAAAACACCATAATTTTTCTAAGTGTATAGATTGTTAAAATAGAAAAAATTAAAAAGTATACACATATTTTTATTAAAAATTTATTGGAATGCAATATTTACTGATTGGTTACAAAAGTTATAAAATGGAGAGTGAAGAGGAAAGTGTTTTTTGTTGCTTTTTTTTTATATATGTATTTACAGAGATCGTTTCATTTGCTTTGAACCGATTAAGTCTCTTCAATACTTATTCATTTTATTTTGTTTTCTGTCAATATGTACAGCTCATCAGCAAACATATTGAATGAAAGACCCTCTTATGTGTAGCATTTTCCCTTTTCTAAAAATACTGGATTTAAAACATTTTAGATTTGTTTTTACTTAAATGATTTTATATATGATTATAAACAACAAAAAAAGAAAAATAACGTTTTGATTTAAATTATCTGACATGAAAGATAACTTGCTTTACTTTTTTAATTTTTCTTTTAAAAACCCTTTTTTATTTAATAATTTAAAAAAATATTTTGGTTAGATAATTCTTTTGCCCTGAATTAATACCGTCCATATACTGAGAGAGGAACAGCTGTCGCCATGAAGATTCCAGTTGGGTTAACAGGCGCTTGAAAATATGCAGTTGGTTTGTAAACTCCGAGGAATTTTCCAGTGAAAGTTTCTGTGATATTATAACCGGCTGGATTAGTAAGATGTAAATAATTTAAGGAAAGATTGATTTTTTTCTGAACTCCATCTGTGTTGAAATTAACAAAGGTAAAGGCATAACTTCCGTTTGGCTGAATTGGCTTCATCCAATAATCTACGTTTGAAACCTGCAAGTAGATTTAGAAAATAAAAGATAAAATATCTTTGAAATGAAAGAAAAGCAGAATTAGAGAAAGCACGTCAAGCTTTCGATGTGTGAATGAGATTCAAAGAAATAAAATCATTTAAATCAAAGTGAGGAGACAGCTGAAAAACAAAAAAAGATCTGTAAACCAATTCCAACCCCCAACTCGTCGAAACAGACTCTTGCAAAAGTTACAGACTTTGAATCCTCACCTTAGTGAGAATTTATCTGAAAGAAAAAAAAATCCCATAAAAATTTCTTACTCCCACCCCCTGCCACATACTATAGTAATAATGTAATCTGAAAAAAATTACCAACGTAAAAATATATTTTACAGTTGCCTGCTTTGAACGCTGACAATGTGAGCGTGCGTCTGTGTGCAGTCACTGCACAGGCTGTGATCGTCAACTCGTTGTGCTGGTCCAAAGTCGTTGCTCACTTCAGACACCAGTCGCAGTGTCAATTGTGTGGTTTTATTGCTGCAACAGAATAAAATTACAACCCCAGTTTAAAACAAGTAACAGTTTTATTTTGGGGGTTACAATGATACCTGTTTTCTGCTACTGAACAACGGACTTGCAAATGAGAATTCTTAGCCCAACCAAATCAAAACACAAGTCCAACTGAACACAATCCAGTAGCTAAAAACTCCAGAGTACATCTCTCTCTGTGAGACACACAAACCTCAACTAAGCATGAGATGCCCAGAAAACCAACTAACTGCCCCCTGTCTATCTGCTGGAATATATGTAGATATCACTGAGACCACACAAGAAGAATCACTTGAGATAATTACCAGCCTTATCTATGAACATAAAAAAACTACTGTCTCGGGGTTCTGTATCTGGACGGTCATTAAATTTGGAAAACCCTGTATGGGTCATAACAGCAAGGAATCTCGTATCTGTACAACTATTACGTTTTTCCAAGTAGAAATCAAATCGGGGCGGGGGGTCAAAACTCCAGACTAGACATATTTCTAATTTCTTGTGTGGTTTCTCTTCTCTTGGTTAAATATTTCTCACTTGCAGTAAGCTTGTTATTCGCATGCATGAGGTTAATACCAACAAAATGGAGAAGAAAAAAGAAAAAAAGTCTTGCTCTGAGAATGATGTATTCATCGAAAATCTTAGACTAAAAAAATTTAAATGAATACGTGATTATATCATGTTTCGGTTTTCAAATTTTAATATCTAATATTCATATACATGGATGCTTCAAAGATGTGATCAATTTCCTTATATATATTCCATGAAAAATGCCAGTATACTGAAATCATATGCCCTTAATAGGGTTAAGATGAAAATTTATATACACTAAATGTACAAAAGCAAGGAAATTCACAAATTTTTACACTTTTATTGTCATTAATTAAGGGTATGACTACATATCAACCAAACCATTTCATTATCACATCACTACAGTATAAATCTCTATGCATGAGTGGATGAAATGTGTGAGGTGCGCTGAAGAAAAATTCCTACCAGTAAAATACATAGCCCTGTTGTGCTCGCATACCCTTAATGACAATAAAAGTGTAAAAATTTGGGAATTTTCTTGCTTTTGTACATTTAGTGTATATGAATTTTCATCTTAACCCTATTAAGGGCATATGATTTCAGTATACTGCCATTTTTCATGGAATGCCACTACTTTTGTAAAGGCTATGCCTCAATACAATGCCTTCTCATAACTGATATAGTTAATAGTTTGACTAATCAATGTTTCTTCCAATATTCACAGGTAAATATTTTTTTTTAATTATGATAAGTGTATATTTACTCATGATACAATTCAAACTAGAACAAATTTTTTCAAACTTTACCATGTATTCATTGCAAACAATAAATGGTGATTCAATCATTTTACAGTCAGTGTGTTTGAAAATTGACAAGGACACAATGCAAAAATATTTAATTTGAATGAAATAAATAAATCAAACAAACATTTTTGGAGCAGGGAGAAATATAATAAAGTTATTCACAATAGTAAACAATAAAATATTCAGTGTACAAAGGAAAACAAAATACAACCTCTATCTGTGCCATAACACAGCTGAATTAATCAAATATATATATATATATATTGGTATATTGGTAAACTGAAATTAGAAAGCCATCAATTAGAGCCCAGAGCCTCTATCTCTGCCAAAAATCAGCTGAATCCATCAAAAAGTTGATAAGATACAGAATAAACTGTATGTAGACTAGTAATTTTTTCAGGTTTTTTTTAAATTTTCTGGAAAACTAAGGTATATGGTAAACTGAAATTAAAATGCCATCAACTAGACACTAGAACCTCTATCTTTGCCAAAAATCAGCTGAATCCATCAAATGGTCGATAAGATATAGAATAAAGTGTATGAATACTGGTCATTTTTAAGGTTTTTTGGAATTTTCTGGAAAACTAAGGTATATGGTAAACTGAAATTAAAATGCCATCAACTAGACCCTAGAACCTCTATATCTGCCAAAAATCAGCTGAATCAATCAAATAGTTGATGAGATACAGGGTGGCACATACGTACGTACACACAGATAACATGATTGAACTTTCTGGATCTCTGGGTTGCCTTTACTAATGATGCTGAAATTCTACACACTTATAGAACCTATCAAATAAAAATTTTGTGCAAAGTTTTAACTAATTTGGTTTATTGGTTTTTGAGTTATGATTGATCAAAGAAATGAGATTTCCAGCATAGGCCATTCTTGTGTCTATTAAGGGATAGAGCGCTCTCGCACCTCCCTTGATATACATAGATAATGATAAATAAACATTTTTTTTTCAGCAGTGTTTGCTATTCAGATAATTTTTCACCTATGATCTGATATTGATTGCTTTGATATATATATATATATATATATATATTTGTTAGATATACATACATTTACTTATATAAGATATGAAATGGTTAGTGTATGGAATGAGATGATAAGCAAGAAAACAAACAAATAATAATATTGACACAGAAACATGTTAAAATGTTCATTGACTCCGATATTCCAATTCAAAGTCAATAAATATTTGACTAAGACTTGACAAATCGACTCAAAATATCGAAATTAATGAACATTCTAAACATGTTTCCGTGTCAATATATTTAATTAGTTTGTTGCTTTACTTATCATCTCATTCCATATACTAACCATGTCATTTTTGTGGGAAATTTAATTTCCTTTAAACAAACTTCCTTATATATATATATATATATATATATATAGATATATATATATATATAGATATATCTTACATAAATGTACCATATACAAACTTGACATTTAATAATCTGCCAAGTCTTGAACAAGTAAAGAACTAATCAGACGGGTGCATTTCAATGAGATTTTGTATAGAATGGTAAAGGACTAACCTGCCAGATTCTTCTTCCTTGAATTCCCATTGGATCTTGGTTAACTGCAATGATTCTTTTGTTTGTGAGCAATTGTTTGGCAAAAGGTTTCACGTTGCGCAAATCAACCGACATGATGAGGGGTGACGTCATGATGGCCCACATACCCATCTGAACCCTTTGTTGATCTTCACTTAAACCGAAATCACCAACAATCAACTGAAAGTAATAAAAGACAAATAAAGAATAACAATTACACCATATAGACGGTGCTCCAAAAAGATGTATCCATTTTATTATCGTTATCATTTCTACGAATCCAAGCTAATGTTTTTCAGGTGAAATAGAAGCAACAAAATATTCTATGCAGAAGAGGATAAATATGGTAACGGTTCACTTCACAACGAAATCGGTTGTCCAAACTAAACAACAATTGGAGCTCGGTTAAGCATCTACCATAGAAATATAGATAGAGTAGACAAAGACTAGCAACGTCTCTTCCGTGAGAAAGGGGCTATAGGAAAGAGAAGCAGCATGATTGTTATTTCCACAATGGTTTGGTCGATGTAACCTCTGACCTTCAGATGCACCTTTTCGAACTTGGGAATGTTCATGTAGAGTTTTGGAATATGGAATTTTGAACTGGACCCGTTATACAGGGTGGGCAAAAATAAGGGTCCTATTTTTAAAAATTCATAACTTTTTTATTTATTGATTTAAAAAAAATTTTTTTTTTAGAATAAGTAAAGGACCCCTTCCGAAGCAAGCATGAGCCGTATTAGCCCTAAGGAACGTACCTTCATTTAGAAAACATTATTTTTGCTTAAAAAACTCAAAACAGTGTAAAAAACAATACTTTAGTTTTTGTAAGTTTTAAGAAGTGTTTTTCGGCTAAAATTTGTTTTGTTTATTTCAAAAAATCTCGGAAGGGTCAGTCTACACACACACAAAGTTTGGTGAGTTTAACTTTTATTTTGTGGAAGTTATTCAAATTCAAGTTATTCAAATTTAAAGATAGGACCCTTATTTTGGCCCACCCTGTATAATCCACTGAGGTAGATTGTACTTGCTCCATCAGCCATGATCGAGTAGAAGTATTAATTATTATGTTATTCTAAGTTATTATTGCCTGTAGCAAGGATTGAACCTTTAATGTCAAAAGACTGTCACTTCAAACGGATGTTTAATTAACAACGTAGATTAAAATAGTAGTCTGAATAATCCCAATTATTAATCCTTATCTCAAAAATTCTAAATAAAAATGATACTGTGATTGAAATCCCCTGGATGGCATTTCTCAATAGGTTATTTAGGCTAAACACTGATTGGAAAATGGACGTTTGACACACAAAACATCTGATACGCTTTGAAAACTTTCAAACATTTTATTTCTTAAATAAACTTTGTAGAAAAACCTTGCTGCAAATATAATTTGCGACTTATTTTGGTATTCATGAAAATATGAATAATTGTAGAAAACAAAATTAATTTCTAGCGACACTTTATCATTGTTAAATATCCAAGTTATTGATAATGAAGAAACAAAAACAATGCAGTAAGATTGTACATGGAACATGTTAGTTGACGTAAAAAGGAAATTTTCATTTTGAAATTCGATTATGTAAAGAGAAAATTTCCACTGAGCAATTTAGCGAACATGTTTAAGGCAGGTCGGAAAAGTGACAGTCTGTGAGAGGTCATGAGCTGAGGAGAAATTAAAAGTAGAGTTTCCAGCTGCATCAGTAACGCTGGAGAATCCCAACAAGTCTCGGTGGTGTGCATTAAAATCCCCAAATATATATATTTGGGCATTCGAGTCGAGTGAGAGTGCTCTATCTAAGCTTTCAGAGACAGAATCAAACAGGGTACAGTCCTGGGTCGAAGGAGAACGGTATAAGAAATATAAGTAACTAACTCTGTTATGTAAGGTCAATCTAAAGCACATGTAGGCTTGGTCATCTGATTTTAACCTATGTTCTCTAGTCAAGGGGAGGGTGTTCTGAACATAAACTTCTAGCCCATGCATATATTTTCAGAGTCCTTATGGTAGAGTGGAAGGTAATCAGTCATTTCCAAGTGGTGAGAGGAGATTGAGGACTGAAGATTCGTTTCACTTAGTGCTAGGATATCCGGGAAGTTTGTCAGGAGAAAAGTTTCTACTTCGTTAATGCGAGCCTCAAGGACAGAGGTTAAGATGTTTTTTTGTTGGGTGTCTGGTTTAGGTTTTTTATTTTTTTTTATTTTGTAAATTCATGTTTGTTTTGAGATATGGTGGGGAAGGCAAAGTGGGTGCTTGTTTGGCGCCAATAAGCTCACACAACCAGTCCATTAGTCGTGATTTGGTCTATTGGGGTTGTGGCCTCGGGAAAGCCCACCGAGGATAACTGTAGGATTCCTTTCCATGCACGACATGGCACATACAGTTACCCACGATATTATGCAACTGTTGATGGAGCAGCCGTTCTTAGCGCTACCTAAGAGCTAGGGTTCCTAACTACCAGTCGGAAACAGCAGCCAGACAAGCTGTGTAACCTGTACCCTCAATCTGTCTGAACAAGAGCGACCCAGACTAGTTATGTAGGACTTAGTGACGAAAAAACTTTCCCCAAGTTGCCCAGATAGAGAGAAAAAGAGACGGTGTTCATTGCCCTAGTCAGGAAACAAGGCCAAGCACTAGGTGTCTTTAGAGGCGTCCCAGTGCTTGTACCTCTACGCCTGGCTAATAGACAAAGAAGGAGTGCGAAGGCCGGGCGATAGGCAGAGCCCATCTACTCCTTATCTTGTCTTAGATGTGTCATCTTACTACTTATATATATATATATATATATATATATATATACTATGTATGTGTTTTTCTTCATACCAATTATAAACCATAATATTTTGAGGATTGTTTATATAAAAGAAACATGCTTCCTATCATAGCATTGATTGAATTTTCAATCTAAACTCTGAGTTCTGACTTTAGGATCATTTAATTATTTTCTTTTAAAGTGAATTGCTTTATCTAAAACTAAATGAATATGAGAAAATGAAGCCAAGTAAATATTTCATTTATTCGTTTTATATATATTTTTAGAATTTGCTGTTTTTTTAGGGTTTGATCTGGAATCAACATGAAATGGTGGCAACCCTGTTACTTTGATATAACACACGGATAATATATTTATCCAAACATTATAAGTATTAGATCTCTTTTACATAATACAAGCTATGCTAGTTATCTAATAAATTAACATAATGAATTCCCTAATTGAACAATAGCAATAAATACATATATGATGATCTTATAAATTAACACATAAGAATGATTTAACATCGGAGAAAACAAGTACATACCATATCTGGATCATTGAACTGTCCTGGTCGAGCAATTTCTGCAAATCTTTGCTTATCGTCACCATAATATTTAATGATACCAGAAACACTGTCCCAGGAATCTTGGACATCTTTGTAATTCCTCCAAATATTGCAATGTTCGGAAATCGATTCATAATCAGGCTGTGCAAAACGAGAGAAAGAAGAAAAAAAAAACAAATAAAACATTAAATAAAACTAAATAAATACTATATATGAAAACTAAAGAAATACTATATATGATAAGAAAAAAAGTATCCACATTTTTAATTGTTATAGTTTAATAAGATTTTTAACGTCAATTTGTTTACTCAATGTCTGAATTATTTCAATCATTCAGAGTACTATTCTCATCTTGCATCTTTCTAAACTGGGGAATTTTTACGTCAAACTCGGGAACCTATAAAGCATTTCCAGAGTTTGACAAAGATTCCCATGTTCAAAAAGACGCACTTGGTTGTTTTATTCACAATGTTTCAGACGATGTAACTTCCAACTTTCGGAAGTTACATCGTCTGAAACATTGTGAATAGAACAACTAAGATGAGAATAGTAGTTTGAATAATACAAATCAACAATCCTTATAAAAACAAATCCTGAAACTAATATAATAATAACAATTTAATAATCATTCCGTCAAAATAGCATTAGAATATTATCACAATAATTACCAATCTATTATACAGATAAAATTAAGTCTCCGTCTGTTTATCCGTTTGTCTACTATAGCTTCAGAAACTATCAATTGGATCTAAACCTAACTATATAAAGTTGATCTACCTCCAAACATGTTTTTAATTGATCTAAAGTATTTGGGCTTCCAACCTTGCACAGAATCTTTCACGAAAATTACCCCCTCCCTCTCAACTGAAAATGTTTAACTTATTAAAGTTAAACCATTGCTAAAATACGCACAATAATGCTTATACTGACAATTTTAATACCCCCAAATGGTTTTTCTATATTGAGATGACATTGAAGGGAGATGAAAATAGGAAGTAAGTTGTCAAGAGTTAAAAAAAAATTGACGCAGATGGGAATGGAAGAGACGTAACGGAAGTATCAATTAACATGCTAGAGAATTTGTTTAGAGGCAAGTTGAATGTATGTGTTAAAACATAGGCTCTTAAAATAAATGGTAGACTGTGTGTGTGTGTATCTCTCTCTCTCTTTCTTTCTCTCTCTCTGCCAAATTGTAGCATAGCTGGGTGTTCTTCAATTCTCACAGTGCATTCACTTCATCGGCAGAGTCAGCTGATCTAATTTTTCTAGTCGCAGTTGTGAGGTTTACATCTCTCTCTCTCTCTCTCTGTCTGTCATTGTCTTTTTCTCAATAACAGCTTTCATAAACGTTATTAATAAAGAAACATGGGTTTTAAAATTATCTTTGGGGTTTTATTCTTTATTCAGATTATATATGTACACACATTCGACTCCTTTTCACCAGCAAGGAGTGTGGAATCCGCGGTGAAGCCTGGCACGGCGGCTCTGCTACCGAAACAAGTAAGCACGGAAAATACAGCTCGCTCACTGACCGTTTCGTCTTCCAACCAATTTCAGTGGAAATGTCGGGTGTGCTTGCCCCGAGACTTAAATTTTTTCAGGACATTGGACGGAGGATTTCAACGTCTAGGCACGAGCCCCGTGAGTCAGCCTGGTTGTTCCAACGCATCTCCCTGGCTATCGTTTGTGGCAACACTATGTCAGTAACGGCGGCGTCATTTCCGTTCTAATTGTCATCTGTTGACTCTCTCTTTCTTTCTCTCCCCCTCTCTATCTACCTATGTCTGTATCTGTCTCTTTGCTTCTCTTTCTTTCTCTCCCCCTCTCTATCGACCTATGTCTGTATCTGTCTCTTTCTCTCACATTATTGCTTTATAAATAATTTGACCACAAAAGGGATACTACATATCTCTCACCTCCTTCTCCATGGAGTGACAAAGTAGCCCAACTGCTTTCTCTGGTGGTTCAGTTGAAGGAGAAAGATCACCTCCTACTCATTCGCCACATAAGACTGGCCACTTTCTGTCTGTGTGACGTCACTGCCGGGACACACAGCCTTACTCGAATTCTAATTAGAAAATTCCACTTTACGTAATTTCTAACTTTATGTGGAAATTTACCATATTAATCCTATTGTTTTACACACCCGCCTTTTATCTTGCTACAGTTCAAAAAGCTTGGAAGGTTACATTGGCAAAAATGTTGCGAAACTAAAAACCAAGATGAGAATAGTACTCTTAATCAACCAAACAGTCAATTCTCATCTCAAAATTTTGAAACAAATAAAACCAGGATTAAAATTTTTATTACTTTTATTTTTACTTCTTTTTAATGCTATCAATTAAACATTAATAAAGAAACATCGACAAATGCAGTTAGGTTTTAAAAATGTATACACCCAAACTCCTCCCCCAACTTCTAACTGGAAAATTCCACTCGTACATGAGAATTTACGATTCAACCCCCCACCCCTTTTTTTTTTCTTTTACGCACCTACCTCTTATCTCCCTACAGAAATAATAAAACAAACATGTATTTTGGGTATAAACGTCTTTGTGTTAATTATTGGTATTACATAACAACAATCTGGTCAGACAGATGATCCCTAAAGAATCAACACCAGACCAATCCAGCAGAACAGAACCTATAACCCGACCAAGTAAGTCTTCATCTCATGAAACCATTATCATCATCGTCATAACAAATCTGAAAACGTTATACATGATGTGACAATAGAAGCTTAACTAAAAATGCAAAATTTAACCATTTTCTCAGTCCATAACTTCAGTCAAATAATCTCTATTTTTCAGTTTTCACCATTGCAGTAGGTTTTTTATTGTTTTTAAATATTAAAAAGTCTGACCTATTGCACTTATTAAATGGTTCAAGTGTGTTTTAGTATTATAAACCCATCCTATATACAGACATAAAAGAAGTAAATAGACACCCAACAAAAATAATTCATATGTTTAAAGTGTCTGTTTCCTTCGCCGACAGCCGTCACTCAGAGCCATACAAAACAAAAGTAAAAGTTTAAAATATTTTATATTTTATACTTATTGACAATTTTTGTGTCTCAGATATCAATTTATCTATCATATATCACCATTTAAGTAGGACACCGGCCAAAGAAGCATTATAATTCTTAGAGTTTCAAAATACCTAATAAAAGCAAGTTAATTTTGGTAAATTGTCCCCCTTGAGAACGTTAAAATTTAGTGAAATTACAAGGATTTCATCAAATATACATAGGCATGAAAGAAGTAAATAGACATTGCCATAAAAATAATTCATTCATGTTTAAAGTTTCTGCTTCCTTCGTCAACAGCCAACACCCGGAGCCATACAAAGCAGCAGTACAAATTTGAAATATCGATATTTTATACTATATGACAATTTTTGTGTCTCAGATATCAATATATCTATCACATATACCATTTAAGTAGGACACCGGTCAAAGAAGCATTAGAATTCTTAGAGTTTCAGCAGAGCGATATTCAGAAATGTGAGTAGCCAATGGCAAAAAAATCTGAAACTGAGATGGATTTCCCAACCTGTTCACCCCCACCCCGTGCATGTGAAATTTAATGTAAAATGATCCTCCATTTCCGGGCCACTCTTGCTTTTTAGGGCAGTTAACCAAACAAAATTTTCGCTATGAGAGATAAATTCTGTGTGTTTATTGGAGAGGAGGGAGGGGGGGGGGTCTTTCATGCTGAAAAGTTAGTAAAAAAAAAATAATAATTACTTACCCTACCACTAACCTATGTCCGAATGGTAAGCCCCCTAAAATTAAAAAAAACTTTTCTTACCCATACCTCCAAGTCCGAGTGGAAAGGCCCTCAAAAACAAACCTTCCTTCATCCTACCACTAACCCTAAATTCAAGTGGAAAGCCCCCCCCCCCTCAACCAAACAACCTCATAAAACCACATGTAATTGCCTAAAAACGTAAATCCACCTAATAAAAATGCAGAATTTATCTTGCATGGCAAAAAAAAAAATGGTTAATGCCCTAAAACGCTAGAATGATCCGGAAATGGGAGATCATTTTACATTAATTAATATACAAAACTGATCCTTATTTTATAATTCTAAAATAACTGTTATTCTTTTCTTTCCATCACATAATCAGCATCAAATTGCTGCAAACCTCAGAATTCCACTTTCCACTATTAACAGAGTGATTGTCTAATTCATCAGTGAGGGAAAATAATCAATATTATCTTGCCTAGGTCGATCAGGATCCTCTGACAGCAGTTTTTATTATTAATGAAAATAAGGGTGTCTATTTACTTCTTTCATGTCTGTGTAGATAGAAAGCGAGAGAGAGATGGCGAGTAGATATTCCCTTCCATGATCTAAATGGATGGGAGAGAGACTTAATTATAGTAAGCATTTTGTCAAGTGACTCAGTATATATCAAATAAAATCATGTGAATTTAATAACAACTCAAGTCACCAGTAATTTAACTCCATTAAGCTCAAATAGCAAATGTTCACTGGAAGAGAATTCTGTAATAATAATAAAAAAAAAAAACTAAAAAAAGAAACAAATGAAATCATTAAACAAATTACATTTTGATCTTTACAAATTGGAGAAGCAAAAAATTAGTAACTTTATTCAACTTTATTTGAGAATGTTTAATGCCAAAACGCAATACCAATTGTAAATCTTTAGGGGAGAAAAAAAAGGAGAAATATTTGAAAATGTTTTTAATTAGTTTTCATTCAAGTTTACAGAAAAACCAAAAATAACTTCAGAAATTTGTAAGAAAAAAATTAAATTAACATGGATTTACCCCGAGATACCTTTTTATTGTTGTTTATTTGGGCGGAAAGACCTGCAATATTGAGAAAATACTTAACTTACAAAATGGACTGGTAATGTAATATCTCGGTTTCCTTAGCTAACTGCATCATTCTGACATACACATGATCTGCCTCAAACATTTCATAGTTATGGTAGTGAACAGTCACAGAGCTTTTTGCTTTCTTCTTTGGTCAGTTTCCATTTAGAGTTTCCATTTAATTTAGCAAAACACTTGATTCAAAATGAAATATTTCTTCAGAAAAAATGAAGACCTGGTAAGGAGATTAAAAAATGGGTACAAATCAAAACAAGATATGAAATATAAGTTTTTTTTTAAAACTAACCTTTCCAACATAAGCAGGCCAACTGCAAGAGTAGAGAAATGGTCGACCAGTGTGGTTGAGGAAGAAACCCATTAGAGGATAACCTAGAGGAAGATAACAGACATTAGGGCTACATTTAAAAAAAAAAATAACTTAAAAGCTTTCATTTTTTTAATAAAGCGTTCATCAATTTATTGTATGTGGATTTATTTTATTGAATGTCTATTACTTCTGAAGAAGATGTACGTCAAGAATATTTAAAAATTTAAATAAATAAAAATTTATTTAAAAGCAAAAAAAAAAAAACGCATTGTTCGACTTATAAAAATTTTTCAATATAATTCAAATATCTGCAATGCTTTCAAAAAGAGGCATTTCATTAATTATTATTTTTTAATGCAAATAGGTCAAAAATGAGTAGGTAAACCAAAATAAATTGTTTTTGACTAATTTCCCAAGTGTATTTCCTTTATAATAGTTTATGCTGCCAATAGTAATGTTTACCAACCTACAATACACCTTGGGTCAAAGTTTTTCTGCTTGCGTTAACAAAATACATTTGGTAAGCTGTAAACAGAGACAATATAATAAATAGGATCTGATATAAGACGTCAATTTTCATGATTTTGTTTATATTACTTGGTGACCAAGATAGATTTGCTGAAACAAATACATATATGTTAGCTGTTTAGGTTCAAGGAGGATTTGTGACTATATACTTCATTGATTTGGTGTCAGACTTTATTTTTAATCTTCCAGTTTGGAAACATAACTACTGTTCGATATATGACCAATTTTTTCATTCATGACATTCTGTTCTGTCCTCGATCAGCAAAGGAGAAGTCTTTATAGACCAAAGCAATTTTTATTTTTCTCTCATTCCAGAGTGCCCTTTTGGATAGCTGGATTTTCCCCACATTAAAACCTGACCTTGTGCCTAACTCTGACCTTGTGGGGAAGTACATCGAGAGATTACAACAGATTTTTTGTTGTTTTTTAAATAAAGAAAAACAGTGATTTTTAACTTACCTACAGTCATATCATCAGTGTTAGAATAGCAACCATCTAGTTTCAAAAAGTCAACTTTCCAATCCGCAAACGTTTGGGCATCAATGCTCATGTAAAATTTACTGCCAGGAAAGCCACCACAAGTTTTGGTTCCAAAGTCTTCATAGATGCCAAGTTTTAAGCCTTTGCTGTGAATCTGAGAATTAAGAACACAAAATGCCATTAAAAAGTTTTTAATGAAAATAGAAAAGATTTGCAGATTTGTTTAGCTAATATCTTAAAAAATAGTTAAGCACTTATCATGGTAGGGTACGATGAGTTCTCAAAAGATTCAAACATTGTTTTACTTTTACTGTTAATGTTTTCTCGGATGGCTTTTGAGACCTGTAAGTGACCCATACAGCAACAGTTATAAGATAGATGATTATTCTCAACTTGCGCATCGGGAGGGAGATGTTTAATATGGCTAGAAAAACATCAGCTGATTTGCAAAATTTTACACGCAAACTGCAGAAGAACTGGTCAGCTTTAGACATGAGACATGTGGTCGAGTATGCCTAAGTGTAAGAATCTACAACAACCGTAAACTGCATTTTCCTAATGGCATGCTTCAATTGAGTGCGGGAAATTCATCTGGTTTCAAAATCCACAATTGATTCGGATGTAAAATATTATCATTGAACCCGGTCTGGCAAGACGGCACATAGAATTTGCATTATCAGTTTGGAACTCCTCTTTTGCTCAGAATATTGACTGTCTTTAAAAGATGTGCAACCAAGCGAACACTCTGAATGCCTTGCTTCCCTGGGCTTAGATTCATTGAAACTCCAATCTTTAGCAACTGACTTGGTAAATACCCACAAAATTATTAACCATCTTGCCAACAACAATCTAGAGCACCTTTTTGACCTCCATGTGTCTAACACATGTGGATATGCCTACAATATCAGAAAACAGCATAGCTCCCATGACTTTCGGAAACATTTTTTTCATGCTCAGAAGCATGGAAAAAACTATCTACGGTTGTTGACTGCTGAAACACTGTATCCTTTAAAACCATCATGCTTCCCAAAATTACACCTGATGTCTCCCTCCATACATATTTAATAAGTTATAGTGTACTTGAGTTCTGTACATAAAGATTTCATTATTATTATTATGGACGCAGTTTCTGCTTCAGTAACACATTTCTTCAGAACATCTTTAACTAAGTATAAGAGCCTTGCTGACTTGTGATGGTATATTCATAGGTCTGTTGATCCGGCTTCTTTCAATGAATTTACCGAGTCCTGAATGAGGGCTGACCAAGCACAGCGGTCCATTGCTAATGTTGAGATGAGTGAGAGTGAGGCTCGATTTCATCAGCGAACACTGTAGATATGTGGTCCAATAATAAGTTCTGCATCCTGCTTAACCGTTTTCAGTTGGCCACCACACAACTTCTTCGATCCGCAAAGTGGAACTGGATTGATGGCTTCTCTGATGATTTTGCCTCATTGATCGAACAAGTGAAGACACCTCACAAGAGCTGGCTTACTCTAAATGATGAGTCACCTGTTATTCTCTATTTGGAATCATGAACTCGTCCAGACGTAAAGAAAGATTGATTTATGACCGATGTTGTTGAAGTTTTTCTTTTTTAGTCTTATGTATTTCAGGCAGTTAATATTTGCTAATGTTTGAAAAACTTAATTGTTACATTACAATGTAAAATATGATATCCAAGAAAAATGAAAAATATTAAGCTTACATAAAACATAACTATGTCCAGGGAAGGTAATTAGTTGGCGATGAATTAAAAAAAAAAAAGAGGCAACTCCGATACAGATAAATGGTAAATAATAATACTGTAATTTTCACAGGTCCAGCTGAAAGTTAATATTTTAATTGTAATCAATTTGACTTAATTTACTGAGAATACTAGTAAGCTAGTTGCTTTCTCCTTATACATTATGGATCAAATGGAGTTGAGGCACCCCAGAATGAGAAACAACCAAAAGGACACATTTTACCCTAACACCTGTTTTTAAATTTTTTTTATTTCCGGTTGAATTATGAACAAAACAATATGTCATATGCACATTTGTAATGTCTTTGCAGATTTTGTATTTAAAATAAAAGTGTCTCATTTACAAAAAGTTTCACTAATAGCCTGAAAAAAATATGCACATTATTAATTAAAAAAAAAAAACAGATGGCATCCATTTGAAAATAATTCCGACTCAGAAAAAGTATTTTCTAGAAGGAATTAGATCGAATTACATTTGATTCTTTTTAACAATATACTGCAACGCTCCATAAGAAAAATTGATGAATATTGATTTTGTATGAAGAAAGCTATTGATAACAGAAACGATAAAAAGAAAAACTGACTTTACTTTATATATTAAATTAGAGAGAGAGAGAGAGAGAGAGAGAGAACTACACTAATACAACATTTAGAAATAAATTTGTAAATGAAATATTTAAGAAATGTAGAAAATCTCACGGAGATCTTAATCTGTGAACTGAAAAGTGAATAGGCTTACGTAGTCAGCAAGGTATTTGATACCATTTGGGAATCTTTTAGGGTCTGCCTGTAACCTTCCATTTTCATCTCTTTCTCTTGACATCCAGCAATCGTCAATGTTAATATATTCATAGCCAACATCTTTGTAGCCATCAGATGCCATATGGTCGGCCATTTGCATAAAAAGTTTTTCACTGAAAAAAAAAAAAAAAAAAAAAATTAAATAAAATAAATGAATAAAAGCAATGTTTTTTTCGCTTGAAAACTTTTTAAAATATCCTGTACATCTATATATATAGAAAATAGTAACTGCGTGTGTGTGTCCGCCTGATCTTTGTGTCTTACATTCACCCAAAATTGCTTGAAAATTTGCATGTGAACTACTAGTCCCTCATTGAAGGTCATATGCTATATAAGAAATACATCACTTCAACGCTGGGGGTCCCCGGAGGGGGGGGGGATGCTATCCCACACTCCAACCTGGGCAACACCGGGTAGCTCTGCTAATTATATATATATATATATATATATATATATATATAGTATCCCTAGGATTTAAAATGCATTTTATTCTTTGTGCATAAATGACTAATAGTTTCTTCTAGGGCAAATCATGCAAAACGATGGCTGAATCCTTAGAAAACAACTACAAGAAACCTTTCCAACCACCGATTGTCACGGCCGATAGCACCCTTTCCAATTGTCCAACATTCAAACTCCTTGTACTAACATTCTCAGGCAACATGAGCTGGAATAAGTACATAGAAGATGCTGCCAACTCTGCTGCAAAGAAGGTAGGCTCCCTCTACCGGGCTAGAAAACTTCTTACATCTGCCAGTATCCTATATCTCTATAAAGCCACCATTCGCCTGTGCATGTAGTATTGTTGGTACATCTTGGCAGGTACACCCAACACTAGCCTCTCCCTCTTGGACAGGGTACAAAAAAGAAATTCTAACCTGATACCTTCTGCACGGTCTGACAAATTCTAGCCCCTGTCACACTACTGGAGTGTTACATCTCTGTGCTTGTTTTACAGATACTTTCACGAAATGTGGTCTGATGAACTTACTGCACTTGTAGTCCCACAACGTAAATACTCCCAACCCACCCGACTAACAGCAAAATCTCACCACTTCACTGTAGAGGTCGATAGATGTCAGAAGATTTTCTACTCTGAAAGCTTCTTTCCTTGGACTGCTTGCTTTTGGAATTCTCTTCCTGCTCCATGTTTCTCCGATCGTACGAAAATACAGAAATTTAAATGTAATGTGAACAAACATTTTACTGCCCAGCTCCTCAGCAAGGCTGCCCCCCAACCTGACTCCTATCACAGTAGCCCTTTACGCTTCAATGGCAATATGCCTTGTTTGAGAGGAAAAAAGTTAAAAAAGAATGTAAAAAAAATATATATATATGAACAAATGTGAAATTTTATTTCATTTATCACACCTATATTACCATTAAAACGGCTCACTGTTATTTAAATCAATACTACACCAGTCTTTTGAAATACTGTATATAAAGTAGCGAGCAAAAACCTAAACACAGTTATTTGTATGCCTAATTTGCATGAGTATTTTTGAAACAGCTTGATTAATGTTTAATTACTGTTTGGCATTATTCATTTGTAATTTTTTTGTCCAATTTCCCTATATATATTATATATAATAGTTTTGTCGATATTTGCAGTAATTAATTAACGTGATTTAATTTTTTTAAATACTGTTCGTGAATTTTAAAGGAAGATGATTTAAATTAAATCTATTAGTTTTTAAAATTACAATAGATTTTATATGTAAGTTATACATCTAAAAAGAATACTCAGAGGTAGAATTATATTTTTTCTGCCATGTTATTCGTACAAATATATTTTATTTTATGTCAGTTTTTTTCTGAAAATATTTATTCTTGCTAAGAAAGCTGTGAGGTTGGAGACAAACTTTTGGGGTGCCGGTTAACATAAAATCAATCTCCTCTCACTACTTTGACATGACTGATTACCTTCCACTCTACCATAAGGACTCTGAAAATATATGCATGGGCTAGGAGCTAATGTTCAGAACACCCTCCCCTTGACTAGAGAACATAGGTTAGAATCAAATGACCAAGCCTACATGTGCTTTAGATTGACCTTACATCACAGAGTTAGTTACTTATATTTCTTATACTGTTCTCCTTCAACCCAGGACTGTATACCCTGCTTGACTGTCTCTGAAAGCTTAGATAGAGCACTCTCACTCGACTCAAATGCCCAAATACATGTATTTAGGGATTTTAATGGTTGGGATACTCCAGTGTTACTAATGCAGCTAGGAACTCTACGTTTAATTTCTCCTCATCTCACGACCTCTCACAGACTGTCACTTTTCCGACCTGCCTTCCTGATCGTGCAGACCAGCAAGCCTCACTTCTTGACCTGTTCTTGACCTCACTACCCGAGGCTTGTGTGGTGAATGCCCATAGCCCGCTCGGAAACTCTGATCACGTTGTGGTAATGATACTTATCACCTTAAAAACTCTTCCAAAAGCTGAAGAGCCGTTACTCAAAACGACGAGAAACTATGAGCAGGCTGATTTTGAATCCCTCACAATTCACATCAGCAATGCTCCATGGGGTGAAACATACTCACTCCCTGCTGATCAGTGTGCAAATGAGCTAACCGAATGGGTCAAAGCAGGCATTAATGCTTATGTCCCCATGCGAAAATTCTTCAGCAAACCCCACTCTCCTCAAATGGGTAACCTCAGAATGTGCAGCTGCTACAATCTTTGCTTGAAACTTCCCTGTTTGGGGGCCTATGACAGTGCAGACATCTGCGACTTAGTCGGCTTGCTCATATTGGATATGCTCCAAAATAAATTACCAGACCATCGCATTGGTCTTTACAGAGATTCAGACTTTGCTTGTCACGCAACCACAATAGGAACACATTGCAAAATTACTTCCCTCGTATATGAAGCCACTCGAGATTAAAAAAAAATTTTTTTTTTTTCCTATTTAAAATCTTTACTGTTACATTCCCTCCCTTTTTTTCGATCTTTATAGTCCCCCTCCCCCCAACACAAATTTTAAACAAATATACATGACACTCTATTGCAAACAACGCATCCAAACGAGTGATTTGTGGGTTCACATTTCTAAAACAAGTGACAACATAAGCTGAAGATAGCCGGAGGGTTAAGCCCTTCTGAGCTTGAAACCGACGGTACTAATGTTGTACTAATTTTTCTGTACCAAAAAAATAAATAAATATTATGCTCTTAATTTTGATTCTCTATTAATCGAGCACTCTGTTGGGATTTTCCCCCACTATATTACATAAGTATATATATATATAGATATATATATATCTATATATATATATATATAAAGCTTGTTATCTTATATATACAACAGCCAATTTTTCCTCCATTTTTTTTTACCTTAATAGTTTTGTTTACATTTTGTACCTTTTGTTAACAAAACTATTAAGGTCAAGGAAATAGGAGAAAAACTAGCTCTGTTCAGACAGTTACTTTTGGCAGTCTCTCCCTCTTAGACAAGGTCCAAAAAAGAGTCTCTAATCTAATAAGTCCCGTACTATCCACCAAGCTCCAGCCTCTGTCCCATCGCCACAATGTTGCATCCTTGTGCTTGTTTTACAAGTACTTCAATGGAATGTGCTCCGATGAACTTGCTGCTCTAAATACACTAGACCAACCCGACAATCAGCTAAATCCCATCCATTCACTGTGGAGGTCCCCAGTGCCGGAGAGCTTTCTACTTAATAGCTTCTTTCCTAGAGCTGCCGACCTTTGGAACTCCCTCTCTGTCCCCTGTTTTGCCGACTGTACCGACATGCAGAAATTTAAAACTAATGTGAACAAACATCTAGTTTAACTGCTCCCAATTTACGATGATCCCCTTAACTTTCACCCTAATTTTCAGTAGCCCCTTATGTCTGCAGTGGCAACTTGCCTTGTTTGGGGTGAATCCAGTTAAAAAAAAAAAGAAAAATACTAGTCTGTGTTTTTTTTAAAACAAAAATTTCATTACCAATCAATTTCATCGAATTTCATATTTAATCTGATCAACAGTTTTTATTTTAATTACTAATATTATAGAGGAAGTCGGAAGAGCTAACCTTCCTAAATAATTTTCTTTTGTAGGTGAAGAAATCCTTTCCAGTTAAGTAAATTATTAACAAAAGTAAAATGACTCCTAGGCAACATCGGGTAGAGAAAGCCAGTAAATCAAATAAAGTATAATATCATCTTTGTTGTTGATGGTTGAACAACATGGAGAATCAACTCTACTTTATAAAGAGATTTACTAAAGCAGTAGACTACTTGAGATCAGCATAGAGTTCAATAAAAAATAATAAATATTCATTTAGTAATCATTCGACATATACACATGAGGATATTTTATAAGGATGGGAAATTAGATAAACCAATTTAAACTTTTATCAGACCGAAACTATCTGTAAACACATTTCTTAATCACGAGTTATCAATAAACGGTTATAAAATGAGTCTCCAATTTACTGTCAGTCATGTGATGATCATGAGACCACAAAAATAATTAAAAATTAAACAAGGTCATTTCAGGTTATACTGACATAAAAAAAGTTGTTGTTTTAATGTGGATACTCAAGATAAGGCATAATATTACGACAATAATTAGTAACTAGACACAATTGCTGAAAGATTTTCTACTCTGACAGCTTCTTTCCTTGGACCGCTTGCCTTTGAAATTTCCTCCCTGATCTCTTGTTTTCCTGATCATACAAACATGCAGAAATTTAAATGTAATGTGAACAAACATCTTGCTGCCCAGCTCACCACAAAGGCTACCCCCCCCCCCCCCAAAAAAAATATTTAACTTCTATCACAGTAGCCTCTTACGCTTTTGTGGCAATTTGCCTTGTTTGGAGTGAATAAAAGTAAAATAAAAATTATATCAATAAATTTATAATTACAAAGAAAATTATCTATATTAAGACTTAAAAGTTGCCTGTCTGTTTGGCTGTCATTTATAGGCTCCAAAACTACTCAACAAAATTGTACCAAATTTAGCATGTAGTACCTTTGGCATGAGAGATATGTCCGAAGAGAGGGGGATATAACTACTAATCTATATTAATAAAGTTATACGATTTCACATGTGTGTTTTTCTCACATCAACGTAACTGATAATTGCACTTTTTTTTTTTCTTTTAAATCCTATTTAAAAAATAATTTAATCCTGTAAAAAATATCCATCAGAATTCATATTGGTTTTTTATCTATCATCGAAATTAAATTTCGTAAAAATCCACCAGAATGTTATAGAGGTTAGGTTTAGATGATTTCATTGAGTGGGGGTGTAGATTTTAATAACAATGCAATAACAGAGTTCAGTGCTATGTGCAAGAGGACACATTTTTTTTGTTCATTCCCGGGCAAAGCTAGGTATTCTTGCTATTATTTATAAATTTAAGACTTAAAAAAATAAAAATCTGAAAAATATTTATGGAATGTTCCTTCATTTAATTATCTTTCCAAAACTATAAATATTTTCTTACACGAGAGAAAAGGTAAAAGACGAGGAAGGGGTAATAATCAAAACAAAAGTTTAAAAAATACAAGTAAAACAACTCCTGGGCAAATACAGTGACTTAAAAATAAGTAATTACAGCCTACAAAACTATTGGGCAGAATTGCACTAAATTTAGCATGGACAGCCATTAGGATGTCGGGTGTGTCATGGGGAAGTGGATGTAAAATTAAAAGATTACTATTAGTACTACTACAATAATAATAATAATAAAACAAATAAGTACTCATTAACACCTTTAACCGTTGAGCAAGGTGTCCACCCAAAGAAGGTCTGAAATTACATCAGCCAAAACATTTCCCTTATTTTGTCCTTTATTTCTCACATTCTGACAAAGGGGGAAGAATTGCTGTTTTCTGGGTCAGAATCTATTCATCTAACACTTATCGTTGGTTAGTTTTTAACCTTGAAGTAGTATTTTGGAATCCTAGGAGTCTGAGTCAGACCTTATATCTTTCGACTCCGCAATTCTGCTTTCGATGGGTTGCAGTAAAAACAGGTTGAAAAATGCTGTTTTATAAGATTGCGTACAATTGTTCCGTACGTTGATCACCTTCTAAATGTATTAATTGAAGAGATTTTTATAACTTAAACCAGTTTTAAAACCAATTATTATTAATCTTTTATCCTTATGTTAAGTGCATCTAATATTTGTAATCTTCTAATATGGTTATATGTATATAAAATACTTATGCAAAGGATTAAAATTTATTTGATGGTGGTGGTAGTAGTAGTAGTAGTAGTAGTAGAAGCAGTACGTATATTTTTTTTTAATGTTGGCAAATCTAATAAAAACGAATTCTTCTATCGTAGTTGTAACTTTGTATAGAAAAAGCAGACAATTTGCTTTAATGCGAGTCTTAAAGACAGGCTTAGATTCGATGATATCAGAGAAAGACTAAATCTGGACAGGATAGGAAGATGTGTGCAGAACAGGAGACTTTCATAGTATGGCCACGTTGAAAGAATGGATGAGAATTCTTGGACTAGTAGGTGTAAAACAGTGTAGGTAGCAGAGGAAAGCCAAGACAAACATGGGAGTAAAATTGATGAGGATGGATTTGAGAAAAATAGAGATAAATAAAGATCTGGACAGAGAGGTTAATTTGGAAGTCATTTTTTAAAAAGAAATCCAACACATGCCAGCATGTAAAACGACGACGACGGTGGTGGTGGTGGTGTGTTGATGGAAAAAAGAAATCAATATATCGGTTAACTGATTTGCTTTTCTCAACAAAGATAAAAATTGACCATATTTTCAGCCAGCTGTCATCATATGACAGCAAAACCAATCAATATGGAATGAGTAAGAGTCAAGTGATTCAAAGACTGGTTTTACAAGTTAATCAACGATTGGATCAATAATTGAATGAACTTTCACATGTAGATATAAAGAACAAATGCAACAGTTAAGCAGGTTTACTTGTTGTTCATTATAGCCTGGCGTCGCTGGAGAAAAATGAGGAAACCAAAAAACTCCTGTTCCCACACCTGAACACCATATTACTATTTTTATTCAATTTTTTTTTTTTACTTTCTATAAGTATCAATTTTGAAATTATAAGTGAAAGAAAGTAAAACATTTTTTTTGCTGTTTATGGATGCCCGGACCATTATCCATGTTATGAAAAATATTTGTAAATAGAAATCATCATCATCATCATCATAACGATATTCGGTTTAACATCTGTTTTACATGATGTCATGTGTTTAACGACAGAAGTAGCAAAAATAATCATTGAATTAGAAAACAATAAAAATAAAGCAATTTGAAAATTAGTTAACCTTATGACTTTGATCGCATACATATGATCAGTATATTGTGGGGGATATTGTTTTTCTATTGTATGAATTTAATGTTTTAATCTCACTGTGAATACCGGAACTGGCTCAACTAATACAAATGTAATATATATATATATATATATATACATATATATATATATATACATATATATATATACATATATATATATACATATATATATATATACATATATATATATACATATATATTGGGATTCTGT
>OY744521.1:86338384-86388384 GCA_963556195.1 Sepiola atlantica | reverse complement strand
TCGAGACACGTTATCTTGATAATGTCCCGTTTCAACAAAAAAAAAACATACTTGAATTGTAGCAATATTTGGTCGTGGGTGTGCCAAAAATGGAATTTTCTACATAAGGTTAGAATAAGGTAGGAAAGTGGAAAATTCCATTAGAAGTTAAAAGATTAGAATTAGAGCTACGTGTCAGGATATGACGTCATGGACAGGAAGTCTGAAGTGACACGTAGCAAAGAAGACGGCAAAATTTTTCTCTTTGGCGGGTGAGCTGATCGTAGTCGGACGTCTTTTTTAAAGTTTTATTGCCCCCCCCCCCCAGGAGCGAGCGAAGAGAAGCTTATGTAATACATAACATTGCAGTTCTATAGAGCAACATGTTCTTTTGTTGATGTTTTTTTTTAATTTTTACTCCATTACAGAAGCAACGGAAAGACGAAGACAAACTTCTACTTCTCTATCTTCACTATGGCAAAGACGATGGCTATTAACAACAATAGAAAAGCAGAGAAAGAAAGAGAGAGAGAGAGACGTCACAACATAGTGAGTCAACTATCTAGGAGATGTCAACAAGACTCAAGCTGTTTTCTGTCAACACGATGACGATGGGCTATCTAGTGAGTTTTAAAGAATTGCCCATGTAATGTTACAAATGGTTTATTAATGCCATAATGTTACAGAATCAAATGATTCTGAAATTTGGTGGCAATCTGTTCATAGCTCTAACATTGTTATCAAATATCCCTGTTTAATATATTTGATAAAGTAGATTTTTTTCTTTTCCTGTTAATATTTTCATTTTTAGAAATAAATCTATTTTATCAAATATATTAAAGCAGGGATATTTTATTAAGATTTAACAAGAAAATGGTTGATTGTTTTTATTTTGTAGTTTGTTTGTCCATTTTACAGACTATCATATATAAGGTGGAGTACTGCTGCCACATCTGGGGAGGTGCCACTCACAACACACTTTCTTGCCTTGACAGAGTACAAAATCTACTTCGCAATCTAGTGGAGGATAATGTTTTCTCTTCCTTACAGCCACTTTCTCACAGAAGAGACATTGCTAGTCTTTCTCTACTCCATCGTTATTTTTATGGAAGATACTGAACTAATTTCTCCTTGTAAGACATTCACAGCAAGAACTGTCTCTCTACCACAACTGCAAAGAACTTTTCTTTCTTTCCTCTTTGTGCCTTACATCAGGAATTTCCATGAACAGAGTTTCTTTCCAAGAATTTCCCATTTATGAAACACATTTGCACATGACTGCTTCCCTGCAGACTACAACATGGTCATCTTTAAATCCAATAACAAATTCTTCACATAAACCCTCTTAAGTAATCAAATTTTGTTCATACCATTCATCATTTTCAATCTCCTCATAATATTCATCATTCAACTGACTATCATTCTATCTCATTAACCCTTATCCTCAAATGGCTTTCGGCCTTGATACATAGCGACTCATTAGTAAAAAAAAATATCAAATCATTTTCGATTATTTAATAATGAAACAATACCTATTGGAAACAAATCATTGTATACGATTAATTTAACACAAGCTGCTATTTTATCCATAGCTGGAGTGTGGTGTTCATACCTTTCCAATGGTATTACAATGTAAGTCGATGTGATACATCTGACTGGATTTGAACTTGGCTTAGCAGATTCCACAGAGTGCACATTGATATCCATTATTGCAACTAAATCTCTTTATTATTTTGAACAATACATGGTTGCATATATACATTTCAACAATTGCTAATAGGTTGACGTATATAGACTAAACATTAATTCACAAATGTAAAATGAATAAACAAAATTAATTGAAACTAAAGTTAGTCCAGCCAGAAAGAAAGGAAAAAGTGAAGAGAAATTAAGAAATGATATTGTTCACAATTCCGTGATGATGGATGGGCAAAGATCACCGAATCAGACACAGATAAAGAATCAGAATTCGTTTGAATTTGCCTAAACTTAAATAATTGTTCAACTGGACTTTCAGATCAGTTCAAGTTATTTATTTATTAGATATCTACAGTTGGATGTGGGAAAATATTAATAGGAAGAGAAATAAATCTACTCTACTGAAATATCCTATTCAGTAAATCCACTCCACGTTTTTTTATATCTATTACTAATAGAGATTCGGTATATATCTGTCTGAAGCCAGACTATCTATTAATAATAGGGATTATGTATCTGTCTGAAGCCAAAACTATACTATTTAAGATTATTGTACTTATTATCGAAATAGTATAGTATACTATTTCAGACTAATGTACTATCTTTAATTGCTCAATTCAGGGGCATAGTGTAGTGTAGTATCTGCTCTGTTGCCGTGATACTATCCTCCCAGGCATTACCTTTCTTTTTTGAAAAGTGTGGAGGTAGTGTAGTATCTGTTCTGTTGTCATGTTACCATCCTCCCAGGTATTACCTCCTCCTTTTTGAGAGGTGTGGAGGTAGTGTAGTATTTGTTCTGTTGTCATGATACCATCCTCCGAGGCACATCCCCCTCCTTTTTTTGAGAGGTGTAGACATAGTGTAGTATCTATTTTGTTGTCATGATACCATCCTCTCAGGCATTACCTCCTCCTTTTTTTTTATCTTTAATAAAATTAATTACCAGAGAAAGACAAAAATAAATAAATAAAATTGCAATAGCAGTAAATAATAGTTGAACTTATTCCTCCAAAAGAATAAATTCCTTGTACAGTTTTTAATTCTGGTATTTTTTGTAAAACTATAAATTAGTGTGACGCAGCATGGTTTCAGAGTTGAAATGAAAGACTTACATACAAATCCGTTGCTGAGGTCGCTGGAAAAATGGTTGAGTCATTCTATCACTCCAGAAAGTATCTCAAGCTTGACGCAACCCTCTACCTAATAAGAGCCAAATACATCCTAAGACGGAGTACTGTTGCCACATCTGGGGAGGTGCCACTCAGATCACACCTCCTGCCTTAACAGAGTACAAAACCGACTTTGAAATCTAGTGGGGGATGTCCTCTTCTCTTTTCTATAGCCACTTTCTCACAGAATAAATGTTGCTAGTCTTTCTCTGCTCTATCGTTGTTTTCAGGTAGGTGCTCGACTGAGCTCCAATCTATTGTTCCCCCCTGTAAAACATTCACGGCAAGAACTTGTTTAGCTACAACCACTGTCAATAATTTCCTTTTTTCCCTCCGTGTACCTAAAACTAAACGAAACTTCCATGAGTAAAGTTTCTTTACTAGAACTACACGTCTGTGGAACACAATCTGCAGGACTGCTTCTCAGCTGACTTCAACATAGTTGTTTTCAAGTCTAATGCAAACAAATTCTTGTTGAGCTGTCCTCTTAAATAATCAAATTCTGCCCAGTCTCAACCATCGTTTCCAATCATTACGGTGTTCTCCACCGTTCATCTGACAAATCTATTCACCCTTATCCTCGAATGGGCTTTGTGCCTTGATAAGTTGTAACTAATTAATACAAAACTTCCTTAAAACTTCAAATATATCCTATTTTTATGAAATTTAAATCATATATATAAAATTTTCTGGAGAAGACAATGGAAGTGGTCTCAAATCTTAAAGTGCCCTCCTAACATAAGGGAGCTATTGGGGCTGAACCTCTTAAAACTTCAAATATATCCTATTTTGACAAAATTTATATATGTATAAAATTCTCCAGGGAAAAACAATGGAAGTGGTCCCGAATCTCTACATTACACTCTATGTGCCGAATATCTACATGCCCCCACCTCTAAGTGACCCCTGGGGACAGAAACCTTTTAAAACTTCAAATATGTATATCCGATTTTAATTAAACTTAAACCATATGCATAAGACCGTAATTCAAAGAATTTTCCAACATTTCAGCTTCTTCCGACTATATTAGAGGCGAAATAGGAGGCAGGCAGGCAGTAAAAACAAAGAAAGCAATATGGTGTTATGAGCATAGTGAAAAAGTACATAGTGATCCTCATTCAATCAACGTCAGATTTTCCTGCTAGTTAGATCTATTTTTAACCTGATTAGACAATTTTTTTTCAAAAGTAAATTACTCAAGGCCATACTTATAACAGGCCAGGTCATCATGCAACTTTTATTTTTACTAGAGCCGATGTGAATTTTCTTCGATATTTGATATAGCAGTTAAAAACAATCTGCAATGCCCTGTCAAAGATATTTAAAGCTGTAATAGATTTCAAATTTTAAAGCATTGCTTGTCAAATAGTGCGATAAAATTCAAAAAAATAATTTAGTTTTTGCTGTTTTAAATCTGATGTTAAAAACAAACTTAAGTCTAACTTGACCCCTCTCCAGAATTTCCTTACAGATATCTCGTAATTTGATTTTTTTTTTTTGTTTTCTTTTCGGGAACGGCATGAGATATCATGAGGAAATAATTATGTTACATGATGGACTGCTAATGTGATACTTCATGGTTATTCCAGCTTGCCGCATCATTCTGACACACAAACTGTCTTGAGAATTATATATCTCTGGTAGTGAAGGGTAATGGAGCTTTTTTCTTTTATCAGTTTCCACTCAGAGCTTTCACTTTAATTTAACAAAGAAAATTGATTCAATATTAAATATTTTTCCATCGACTTGATGTTGGTAGTTCTCGGATGATTATGTAGACGTCCGAACAACCAGAATGCAAGAAAATAAGCAGAGGACAAATTAACATTTTCATTGATTGAATTGTGAAATTCATTAATTGGAAATTAAAATTGATCAAAGCGATAATGAATTTTAACGAACCCTAACTCTGTTTTAACACTTGTTCAGTGATATTTTTCTTACAAACAAAAAATTTGATAGTAAAATAAAACATTTTTCCAGTTGTACATCCAACCTCGTTTTGGATTTTTTTGGATGCAGGCAAATGACTTTTCATTCGTCTTTTTTCGACTGTCTACAGAAACATCTGGAAACTACCAATGCCAAGTCGATTTTAGCTTGGATCCTAATCTGAACCAGTACCAAAGAAATAATAACAATAATACAAATAATAATTCATAACAAAATGCTTGATTTTTTTTTTTTTTCTCCATAAGACGACAACAGAAATATATTTACCTGATGCAATTGTCTGGATCATTTACACAGTCAGTGTTACACCGGAATCTCTCCCAAGACAACCATCCCATGGGCGGCGTCAGAGCAAGGCCATTGTCCAATGATAAGACTGTAGTTATGGATAGCAACACGGTCACCAAACAAAGTTGCTGACCAAACATCTTGTTAGATCTGAGATAACTGAAATTAAAAGAAATACATTTTACATTGAAAAAAACAGCTAAAAATACACCTTGGAAGTTATGGTATATTCAAACATAGAAAGTGCAATAAACAAATATAATTTGCTCCCCAATTTATCATGGTCTTTTGCTGAAGACATGTTTTTTCTTTTATTCATCATTGGCCACTTATAACCTTTTGCATGGCACAGAGAAAAATAAAGCTGGTAAACAACAGTTGCAATTTTTTCCTTCTTTCTTGTATCTCTTGCTTGCATCATCTGTCTGCAGAAGCACAAAAAACGATGAAAGGATCGTATCGGTTCTAGTCTTGGACAGGATGCAAAAAATAATTTCTAACACCTAATAGATCCCGCACTGTCTGCCAAGCTCCAGACCCTGTCACATCGCCATAGTGTTGCATCCCTGTGTTTGTTTTATAACAGAATATGCTGCAATTATCTTACTGCACTTGTACCCCCCCCCCAAAAAAAAACAGTGTTGCCAACTGAGATTTTCAAAACCCGCTAGATTAAAAAAAATAAATAAAAATAAAAATTTAAAAAATTAAAAAATCTCCCAAAACAAAAAAGAATTAGACTTTAACATCATACACTATAATTTTTTTTATAAATATACAACATATTCCATGTTTTCTATATACATATATTTTTGGGTATATTGAAGCGGTTAGCTCCCAAAATGGCTGCCAAATTTTATTGACTAATTTTGTCTGTCTATCGCAGGAGAGTATATTTTGTTTTGTAAGAAACAAATCATAAAATCAAACAGTGTTTATTAAAAATTAAATTGAAATATATTACAAATTAAACATCAAATATTGAATTTTGCCAAAGTAATTCTCCGCAAAAATCAGAAAATAAATTACTATTTGCAAACTAAAAATTATTAAAAGAAATTCTAAAAAATCAGACAACAAATTAAGTGGATAAGTAGGAAAAATGGCACAATTCGATGATTAGGAAAAAATGGCATTAAATGAAAATTTCACAAGTTTATCAAAATCTTGGAGACAATACATAAAAAAACATTAAGAAGTTTGACAAATTAAAAAGAAATTTGATCTATATTTAAAAGTAGATAACGACCCTCAGCTACCCCCCCCCCTTCAAAAAAATGATGACAGAATAATTAGGACCCTACGTAGAAATGAGGTAGAGAATTAAGATTAGTATATATTCAACCCAAATCGGCCATCCAGTCGAAGGAAAGGAGATGGCGACACGCTGTCTAGGTTTTGTAAGAAAAGTCATGTATAATTGTCAACTCTAATTATCGCCACACAATGAGAAGACATTTACCATGTGGGAGGTGGAATGTTGCTAAAATCTTAATCGTCAAATTCTAAAAACATCAACAAGAAAAATATACGGTCAAGCGTGTCAGTACTGTGTTAAGTTAGGTGGGCGAAGCTGGGCCGAAGATTGCCATCTGGAAGCTGTCACTATTAATTAGGGCAGAGGTCTCCTTTCCCCAGCGAAATAACGGATAATTGTTTTCTAGGTAGATAAAGTCTAAAAGAGAGGAATTTCAATTGCCATATCGCACGTACCTCCCCAACCCCAACCCACCCCGAGAGAGAAAGGCTCAAGGAAAAAGGGATGGGAGAGAGAGAGTAAGTCAGAATACCCAACACTACCCACCCCCGAGAGAGGAAGAAGGATTAGAGAAGTAGGTTGGAAAAGGAGAAGATGTGACAATATGCCTTTTTGGGAAGAGAAAGGATCTTTGGTTTTTGGAACAAGACAGTTAGACGACAGTGAGAGCTGGGCGTTCGGCCCGTTCGGACGTGGCTGGACGCTCGCATGCCAAGCATGCGTGACTGACGAAGTATTCTCCCCATCGTTTTCAGTAGACAAGTTAGTTCAACTTATGACTAAATTAAGTGAGCAATGGTAGAGTAATTCACGCACAGAGACGGCGACGAAATAGTTTAACACGAAAGGACATTTTATCAACAAATAGACTTTAATTCGACGTTTTAAAAACAATTGTTTATCTTGTTAATAATTATTTCATACGAAAAGAAATCGCCGAGTTGTTTGAATTAATTCTCGTTGATTTGTTCTGCTTGAATAACCTTGCCTTCACAGAATCAACGAAATCATCATCATCGCCGTCATCACGACCTTGGAGGAAATTCGACACATCTTTTTTTTGTTTGCCACAGTGACGATCATCGGCCAAAAGAGTGTTCACGGTCTGGCAAGATCTCTGTGTGGAGAACGACTATACACTCCGTTATAATTGGCACCGCGACCAGGATATCAAACACCTGTGCATGAGTGGCCGACAACGATACCCACGGGGTGAAGAGAGTGGGGTACCTGTTACATATTGGTACCGTCACCAGGATCGTGTGGGGTCCTTCGTTATAAATGAGATTCTACTTTTTTTAGGCGATTACGTGTGAACACCCCCGAAAAAAAGTTATTTTAGAATTTAAAGTGGGGATTAGTTTTTCATATAAATTTAATGTAAAATGATCCACCATTTCCGGGCCATTCGAACCTTTTGATGCTGTTAACTAATTTTTTTATCTCTGTTTAAACCTAAGTCTGACTGGCAAAGTAGTAAAACCACAAAAAAAATCGCCTTAAAAAGTAAAACACACAGAGTTTATTTCCCATAGCAAAAATAAAATTGTTAACAGATTTTAGACGTTACAATGGCCTAGAAAAGGGGGGGGGGGTCATTTTACGTTAAATTGGTCAGCACTTTTCATGCCCGTTACCAATCACAATCAAGGATATTTTTTTTGTCGTCTGCTCTGAAAATTTTAAAAATGAAAAATACTTTTTTTTACGATTTAAATATTTGCCGAATTTACAATATCTTTTTCTTTTCGGTTTATTTTTCTTTTTTTTACTTTCCAAAATAGAATTAACGTTTAAGTGTAGTATCTGTTGACACTATACTTTATCTTTTTGCTGTCTTTGGTCAGTAAAGGAGAAATCCTTCTAGACTGAGGCAATTTTAATTTTTGTCCTAATCCTGAGTTCCCCTTTTTGGTGTAGAGGAATTTTTCCAACATTAAAAATCGACCTTGTGTCTAACGCTGCTCTCGTGCGGCGGCAAATAAATATTATGTTTTGTTTTACATGTGGAAATCTTTCTGACTTTTTTAAAAAGTTCGTTTGAAAATAAATCCAATAAACTTTTAAAATAAAATACCCATGTTTTAGTTAAGAAAAACTCCTATAGCTTCGTTGAGGTGTTGACATATGTTGCATCTTAAAAAAGATGATCCATGCTGACAATGAAATGTAATAATAAACGTTGGAAAAATAGTAGAAGTGGATAAAAGAAATGTTGGCCTTTTGGACAGGCAAGTAAATAGGAACAGAGTAAATCGTAAAAGTGCAGAATAGTTAACAGTTGAGAAATCGTAAACAACAAAATACAAGAAATGCTTTATACCAAATGCAGTAGAATTTAATTATCTATTGATCTGTATACTTTTATACGTGTTGAAACAGTTTTTTAAGTTTTTTTATTTCAATTTTTAAAAACTCTCTTTACAACACGCATTTGGGGTGCAACTCGGACTTAGGGTTACTGATAGAATAAGTCATTTTGTTTACAACTTTCAGGAATTACCCCCTCCCCCAATTAAGCGACAAGAAGCCATTTGTTATTTTCTCTTGTGTGGTAAAGACCACTTCGAACGACATATTTTGAAAAAAAAAAAAAAAAAAAAAAAAAAAAGCTGATAGTTTCAGTACGTTAAAAGTATACAGGTCAGTAGATAATTGAATTCTACTGCGTTTGGTATAAGTCTTTTGTTTTTGTTATTGCTTTTTATTACAATATTTTGACTGTAAACTTTCTGCACTTTAACCAAGTGAGTAAATACTTATTTTAAATTGGGGGGGGGGGGGGCTTAGACCTTATTGAAAACTAAAGAGATCGGACCCCCACCACAAAAAAAAAAAAAAAAAAAAAAAAAAAAAAAAAAATCGATGTTATAGCTATTTTTAAGAATAGTTAACAGAAAGGAAACAAGTAGTCTACCTACCTGGATACGTTTTTTTATGTCTGAAATTATTTTTAAATACTTTTATTTACATTTTTATCTGAAATTGTGGTTGTGTGGATGTCAAACAAAATCTCCAGATTTTACAGAAAATAAACGCTAGCCACGAGATCCAAATTTTACTTGCTAGATTCCAAACGAAATCGCCAGATCTAGCGGGAAAAAACGCTAAATTAGCAACACTGCCCTCAAATGAAAATACCCCTGACTAGCAGCAAAATCTCACCCCTTCACTGTAGAGGTCCCTAGATGCGGGAAGATTTTCTACTCTGAGAGCTTATTCCCTTAGATTTCTCAACTTTGGAATTTCCTTCCTGCTCGCTGTTTCTCCCGATTGTACAAACATGCAGAAATTTAAATGTAATGTGAACAAAGCACCTTACGCTTTAGTGGCAATATGACTTGTTTGGGATGAAAAAAAGTTTTGTTTTAAAAAAAAAAGTTGAATTACTGTGTCTTAGCTGTTTCTTCACATTCACGAATGGTTTTGAGAAATTAAATTTGTGCGCATTTTGGCTGAAGAACAAAGATAATTATGTATTCTATTACTGTTAGCCTTTGCAACAGTAGTAGCAGTGCTACAAACGACAACAACAAGCAGCAGTAGCCGCCATTAACGATGCTTGAAATATCTGCTTGACTGGGCACTGATTGGAACAAACATTTAATTACGATTCTGACTTGCCCAATCAGAAACAATCTCTTATGCAAGCAGAGCACAGGTCCCGGAAAGTTATTTAAGGGAATGCTCGCAACTCTTCTCTCTCTTTAGCCAGAAGCAGGCCCTACTGTGTAATCAACCCACCAAACTTCTTTTGCGACCCGCCAAGGCCATGGGTTTTTGGCATCGACAAAAAGGCTTCAATATCCAAGATGGCTGACCTGCTGCACGTGGATTTATTTCCAATACTATTTCAACACACACTTACAAACCACATATGAACTCGGTCTGTCTTTACACCATACTTACGTACATACAGACTATTAAGAACATTCTACTATTATGAATTCTTCTCCGTTCCCTACAAACAAGAATCTATTCTTCATATTACGGACTCTCAAACCTTTTTCTTTGTGGAGACTTACGACTTATTCTCTATTACTAACACTTTGTCTATCATTATCACATGTTTAACGAATATGGCCAATAAAGTTGATTCAAATGTTAGAATTAGACTTTGTCTAGGCTATTCTACACAACTACTTGTGTTAACTGGGATTTTGAAATCAAAGACAAAGGCCTGAAACGAGCTCGACATGGCACCTGGAATTCAATCGAAATATTAACAGTAAATTATGCAGATAGATGAAGACAGCACATGTGCAATTTCCACGGGGTCCTGCTAGTTTTTATTAAGGTGAAATCTGATGGTCTGGCAAAACGGTCAATCCGACAATGCTCTGGAAGCAAGAGTGCCAGAAAGTCAGTGTTGCACCTGTATTTTTGTGTTGAATTTCTTTGAAATTTTTTTTTTTTTTTAAGTAATATTTTTATATTAATACAAAAAGATACATGACAATACGAATATTTGTGGATCATAAGGAATATACATATAAATTTGTTAACTAACTGTGCCAGAAAAAATAAAAGAATTAAAAAAAAAGTTTTGACTGTAATTCAATTTCCAACCGAATTTCGTGCAACCCACTTTCTCTCTGCCTTTCTCTCCAAAAGTTTTGACTGTAATTCAATTTCCAACCGAATTTCGTGCAACCCAGTTTCTCTCTCTAATCCAAATCGTTTCTCCTTCCCAGCTGTCCTCTTCATTTATATCACCTGATATCCACATATGCAAATCAGACCACCATAAACACCTGCACCTATGAAGAGAAGCCCTTTTTAAATCTGCATACACGACATGCGAAACACCTCATTCTTTTTCCTGATGGTAGGTGTTCCTCTTTGTCACAAAATTGTCGTTGCTAAATAAATTAACACAGTAGCAGAGTGTGTCTTTAATTTATTACACGTGAGTATTAATGGGTTGCAATGTAAAATAGGCTTCTTTTTGTGGGTCACAGTACAAAAAAGTTTGAAAGACGCTGATCTAGTTGCTGCTAGAAAATATCAAATAAACGCGACAGAACTGATAAAGATAAGACTTCGAGTCCACAGTGAAAATAAAGGCGTATATTAGTAAGAACTGATTTGGAGGTTAGTAAATACATTCATGTTATTTTAGAAGAGTGTATGTAGGTTATCCCGCTTCCTCCAAAAAGGGGCACTCTGGATAGGTAAAAAATTAAAATGGCCCAATCAAAAAGGATTTCTCCTCCTCTAACAGAACAGATACTGCACTAAGATCCTAGCTGAAGGCCAAGAATAAAACAAGTGCCAACATTTGTTTGAATTGAGTAAAGTTTGTTTCTTTATTCTTAGTTTATACACTGATTCACGGACGACATTTTCAAGTCAGAAATTTAATTTGGTTGCTTTGGAGTACATCAATAAACAAAGCCTATTTTTAGATTAAAGTTCAACATTATCTATTCTAAAACGTTAATATGTATGAATCAGCATGGTACAAGTTTTTGATCCCCATCAATTCTGCTGTTGGCATTCGTTTATCCAAGTTCTTTCTAGAATCAGGTATTTACAACAGGGGACACATGAAGGTTGCCAACATCCATAGTGAAAGTGGTGCTATGGATTTGGTTTGGTCGTTTTGTTTTGCGGCATATCAACCTTTTTCGGGTTATTTAATGACGAATCCGGTCGTTTTGGTTAAAAAAAAACTTATGCTTCAACTTCTTTATATCTTCAAATATTTATTCATGGTGTTTGGTTTGGTTGCTTTTTAGAGGAAAATTGTTGTTTATGTTTTTAGCTTTGCAGAACATGGAGTTTTGCAATAAGGGAAAGAAAAAAACAATGACATCAATGTTTGGTGCATTTTAAGCCAGGAAGCCGGTACTTTCAGACAGCTTGATCTGGAAGCACCTGAGGTGTTATGGAATCAACTGGATTCGAACTTGGCACACCCAGGTTTGTCAGTTCCCGTCATTATTTACTTCACCACAGCCACATCCCAACATACTAATCAGAGTTGACATGAGAGATGCGCATCTATTTGCCTGTAACTACTAACCACTTTTAGGTTTTAGACCTAGAAACATGAAATTTAGTAAAAATGATCCTCTTTCATCTGCAGATGATCTCATGGGGGAGGGGTCACCAGTTGGAGGGATGACTTCTCTTGGTTATCTTTTAACTAACTGAGGATTGAATAGTGCCGTTATATTTCGTGCTGCGGTTTCACGATAACAACATGGGGTCTGCGTTTTCTTTTTATTAAGTTACATAACTTAAGAGAGTAAATAGAATTATCTTTTAGCTTTACAGAATCCATATTAATATCATGGTTGAATTTAGAAATAAGCAGCACGGATTATGTATTTAACTTAAACAAGTTTGTTTATTTAAAGTGAAGAGGAGGGGTGGGGGGGTGGGGGGTAAAGACACAAAAAGCAGACACATTCCATTAGAGAAATATAATCCCGACCCTGGTCATGCACCATATAGCTCTGGCAAATGGCTGCCAGACACTGCAGGTGCGTTGATTGAACTGGGTAAGTGCAAGCATTTATCATCACACTCCCCCCCTTACCAATCGCATGATCACAGAGGTGACTGTGGGTCCGATCGTTTCACCCTGGTATAAGCTATAAGGTGCATAACCGGGATTGGGATCATATGCAAATTATGGATAAGCATATAATCCTGACTCTGATCATACGCCTTACAGCTATCGCGAATGGTCACCAGACACCGCGTGTGCTTTCATTGAATTGGGTAAGTGCGAGCATTTATCATCATAAGAAATAAACAGGTGGACATACTTGCATGGAGTAGAAGAAAGCGTAGAAATACACAGAGAAGGGGGGGGGGGAATGGAGAGATAAAGAGATACGGACAAATAAGGGTTGGATTGACAGTTTTATTCGGCCTTTGCGTGAAGATCAAAGTGAAATATCTTTCGTAAATAAAATTAAGTTTAAACGATTGGGGATATTTAATAGAGTAAATGTGGCATTGTAGTGACTGCAGAAGTGAAAGTGATGGACAAATAGTGATTGAATGAAAGAAACAACGCTTGGACGAATGGGTCAAAATGTATCTAGTTAAGAGTAGGATAGACAGAGGATGACCAACAACTCCCCCCCCCCCCTTTCCCACACTTTTGATGGTCTTGTGCCTAATTTGTAAAATTTCTTTACCTTTTGTTTACAAATAAATAATTTAAAGCGTAGGGGAGAAGCTACATTGAGATAATTTTATTTTACCCAATCTAGAGTGACCCATTGGGGGGGGGGGGCTATATACAAAACTGATTCTCCACTCTAAATTCTAAAATAAATAATTGTTTGTTTTGTTTTTTCTTCTTTCTGTCATGTTTTTCAGGGTGTTCACACGTAAATAGTCTGGAAGAAAAAAGTAGAACCTCATTTTGTAGGAAGGAGAGGGGGCGGGGCTTTAATCGACAAATTTACTCACTCAGCCCGGATCTCGTGCCTGCGCACCCAGTAGTGGCTACTACTTTTTCTCATCAACCCATCATGTCAACCCAATATTTTCACGTACTTGCATGACATTTTTCTTAAGAAATCATCATCCTGAGGAAGTCTTACAAATAAAGACGAAACGTTGATGAATATATAAAATTTAAAAAAAACATCCTTTTTGGTTTTTCCTAATGCAATTTGGACTATGAAACCAAAAAGAAAAGATTTGCATAGTTCAACAAATAAATGACTGTTCTGGTAACAGCATGGTACCAAATTGAAAGGTGAATTTGGGACGTTAAAACCCACACAATCGAAAAATGGTCTGAAATCCACGGTCTATCTTTTCTTTTTTCATGTACATTAATTATTAATTATAATGAATGGGCATCTTTTACGAGACTCAGCAGAGTAAAAACGCTAAAAAAACAAATATACAACAAATAAAAGTAACTGTAAGCTGTAAAAGTTAGTTTCAAATTTGCATGTGCTATTTGTTTGTATTTTAAACCCGTTTGAAGTGCTATTTATTAGAAATTTAAGTTCAACACACGGTTTTCGAAGAATTCAAAATGGCCGCTCTACGTAATAATATAGAGGGACTGGCCGGCATTTTCTTTGAGAAACTAGATGTTTTAAAAAACAAGAAATTTTTTTTAACATCTAATAAAAAGCCATTTATACTACGTAAAAATACAAACAAATTACATAGTTAAGTAGAAAAATGTCTATTCTAGACATAAGTCAACTTTACTTGTTGCAAATTTATGTTTTTAAACTCTTTCTCGTTCTTTTTTTGCGCCTCTGCTGAGCGTCGTAACATATACCCAAAAAAGGAAAGATAAGATTAGTCCAGTTGAATTTAAATGTCATTTTAATAAATTTAATGGTCTCAAATCTACGGTCAACCTTTCCTTTCATTGTAATTGAGACCATTTTTCGATTGTGTAGGTTTTACCGTCTCAAATTCACCTTTCAATTTGCTACCGTGCTGTTAGCAGAGCACCTATAAATGCTTTCTTATTATTTTAAGTAAAATATTTTTCCCGGTATGTGGTGTATGATAATTAAATTATTAATTTGAACGTTCCGTCGTAGTATAATTCGATCCAACAACATGCCAATACTTGTGGTACGTAGTGTGGTAAAATTTTACCCATTACCACCATCTTGGAAATACAGACAAAAATGGTTACTCGTGCTGTCCTCCGCCGTGTGATCAAGAACTGGGTGATCAAATAGGTGATTATTTTATGCTACTCTTAAGTATTTTTTTTTTTTTTAATTTTCCAGCTATTTCCACGGTGTTGATGTGTAATCACAGTTTTATATTTCAAATGACTGCGTGGGGGCAAAGGGTACAAATTTACCGTATGTACTATGACAAAAAAAAAAAAGAAGCTACGCCCCTCCCCCCCAAAAAACAAACTGACATAGTCCAGTCAAGTTTATGTCCTAGGTCATGACGCATCGGTTTTATGGTTACCGACCATGAATATATTAATGACTAAAACCCACAATAATCCTGTGTCATATTAAGCCCTCCTGGGAGGTAAGAAAATAACTGCTGTAGTCTTATGCTCCATCATCAAAGTATTATTCTTTTTAGTTTAACTTTATTTTAATTGGTTATCAGACATTTTTAACGACAGCTAACAACGAAAAAGGGGTAAAAAAACAACAACAAAAAAATAAGCAACAAATAAATGTTAGGAAAGGCAAGATAAATTACTCTTCTACTAACATGGATAAGTTTATTTGTGTTTTAAATTATTTTAAAGCGTTTTTTGTGCAAACAAACCTGGTGTCCACCTGTTCGTGTTCAGTTAAAACAACGAAAAAAAAAAATGGCTGAAATTAGTTTCGATAATCGCTCAAAACCCGAAAATTAAACAAAATACTGGTAGAACATTACATTTTCCCACGATTGGTGATATTTATTGGATGAGTTCCTAACACTATTTTGTTTATTTTTCGATTTTTCACCGATTATCAAAGGTCCCTATGCAACGCTCATGAACACTGAACAGCCATTTTGTTTTCAGTTCTAACTGAACAGGTGGACACCAAGTTTGTTTGTACAAAAAATACTTTAAAATAAGTAAAATTATCCAAGTCATATTAGTAGAAGAGTAACTTATCTTGCCTTTTGTTGCTTATTTGTTTTGGGTTTTTTTGTGTCCCTTTTTCGTTCTGTTCGCTGTCGTTAAAAATGCCCCATTTATTTACTAAATGTACCTATCCAGCGTTGCTCAGGAGTCTTTATTTTCAATTTTATTAATAAAATTTGGAAAGTTAAATTTATTTATATTACGGAACATTAATCATTAAATTATTAATGGAATCAAGAACCAAATTGTTATAAAACTATACTTAGTGTTTAATCTCTATTTAATAAATAGAGATTGAATAATTTTATAAATAGTATTTATAAAATTATTAGATGCAAATAGCTTCCACAATTTTTACTCTTTTAATACATAAGGAATTTGCTAAGAATTGTACAGCAAGAAATGAATTTCTATTCGGCAGTTTGGTACTGATATCGAATATGAACCAGTTTCCGGGAATTTCGCGTCGGCAGCGTTCGGGCATGTTACGTACCCGAGAGATTCCGAGGCGATTAGGCAATCAGCTATCAGCTGGCAGACGACAAATCTACTAACCAATATTAGAATTGATTAAACCCAGAACATTAGAATATTTTTTTGATGGAGGTCTGCGAAGACCATTTGTTACGAAATCCTCGTTTAACCCTAACCCTACTGATTAAAAAGACAATGTCAAAAAAAGCCCCCCCCCCCCTGCTAAAAAAATTATTTTTCAGTTTTAAGAAACAAAAAGAAACTACTTTGTAACCAGTTGACTGAATAAAAAAAGAAATGCAAAAAAAATAATAAAAATGTATTCATTAACAGCTGTCTAGCATTGTTTTGTTACAGATATAAAAATATTTATTAACAGTGATTTCGCTGTTTTATTCGTTTTTTTTAGTTTTTTTTATTTGCCATCTTTCTTGAAAATAAAACGTCTGTCAACATTCGCTTTGGCATCTCTCGGGTGTTTACGTAACATGCCCGAATGCTGCCGACGCGAAGTTCCTCCTGGAAACTGGTTCAGTACCGGCAGTTTAAATGCTTCCAAATTCCTGTAAAATTTCGAAGGATCACCAGGTAATTCTCCCCCACTCTTAAAAAAAAAAACTAATAATATTGCGTTAAACCTTGAGTTATATTAATCCACATCCTGTTTCGCGGCGACAACAGACTTTTACCACAAAAAATTAAAACAATAAATGCAGTGATACACACAAAATGCGACATAAATAATGTTTACTTTCTCGGATGTGAAGAAAACGTTGTTTTTTTTTTTATTATCCCGTGAATTATCAATCAAGCCACGAATTAATTAGAGTGATATAAGTTTTGGAATTACTCTCAAACAAATTATTTTTACTTAATGTTTTAGTAAAAAGATATATATACTTATATATATATATATATATATATATATATATATATATATATATATTAAAAACACTAAGCTATACGTGAGATGTCGAAATGAAAATTAGGTCGGAAAATATAGTCGCCATCTTTATAAATATGTTGAGAAATAGGCTAGCTACGAAAGAGCGATAACTATAGTTGGTGCTTATTTACAACAGGGTCCCTGGAAAAAATTATTTTCATGTAAAATCAGTATTTTGTACTTACTCGGGCATAGTTTCTCACTCACGGTACGGAAAAAAATTTAAAAATATCAAGTAGAACTTTAATTAGAACGATTTTTCCATTTCCATAAGGCCGATGTACAACGTCTATTCGCCGACATTTTGGGTGTGACTGAGCGATCGATGGAATAGCCAAGGGCAATAACTCCGTTGTTATTGTTAGCATTTAAAAAAGAAAGAAACACATATGCAATAATAATAAAATATATATTTATTAAATAAAAAAAATGAAAATTAAATAATTATTTTTGATTTCTTCACCGGGGTACTTTCCACGATATAATTTTATTCCATCGATCGCTCACACCCAAAATGTCGGCGAATAGACGTTGTACATCGCCTTTATGGAAATGGAAAAATCGTTCTAATTAAAGTTCTACTTGATATTTTAAAATTCTTTTGCGTACCGTGAGTGAAAAACTATGCCTGAGTAAGTACAAAATACTGATTTTACATGAAAATAATTTTTTCCAGGGACCCTGTTGTAAATAAGCACCCTATAGTTATAGTTAAATGTCCTTTAACTAGAAACCCATTTCAATCTAAATAATTTTAGTGGCTGAAAAAAGAATTAACTAAGATTTTAATTTATAGATGTGTGTTTCGTTCCTAAGTGCAGTTTAGAAAACTAAAAAAATATTTCTCTTTTCGTCTTTTACACAAACAAACACGGTTGATAAGTGCTAGTGTTTTCATTTCGTTCATCATCATAACAAACACCATGAAACAATGACACATAACAACGAGTTTACTAATACGTTGGTTTTTTTTTTAAGTTTAACTTTTAACTTATCGTCATTGAAATCATTTGTAAAATCAAAATAAATATGGAACATATCAGCACACAAAAAGAATAATGATTCTTGTTCAACTTACCTGTTGTCAGTGAAAGTTTATATAAAAAGAAACTGATAGAAAAATAGTTGAAGAAAATGTATTTATTTAAAAGATATATGAGCCGGAGATCACATGACTTTTTGGAGAGTGATATCATATGTCTGGAAACGGTGAAAGGGCAAATTTAGTAGACTTTATTCAGAAGTTCCGCTTTGTTTACTCAAAACAAGTCAAAGTGCACAAACAACACAACACACATTCCAAGGTTGAGTTCGACCATTGAAAGTTGATTAGTGATAAAGAAATATTTTTAGCTTTTGCCAAAAATATTTCTTTATCTCTAATTAAGATCGTTATATAAGTGATGTTTATTTTTTGCCTCCCACTGCAGAAAAATGAGATAAAAGGCCAGTTTATAGTGTGCAAACCAGCCCCCCGCCTCCCTAAAAAAAAGGAAGCACTCTGGACGGGTGCAAAATTTGCCATAATCAACAATCCTCTGACAATCAGTTATAAACCGCCCAGCTATTATAAAAGAGGGGGTAATGCCTAGGAAAAAAAATTGCCTTCTTATACAGAGCGGATTTTGATGCAGCCAGATAACATTTTATCAGATTCAAATGAAACTGTTCAATTGTTCTATATCATTGAACTTTTGTTGAAATATCTTCTAGTTATCTTTTTTTTTGTTTTTTTTTTTCGTCCATCTTGATTGTTTAATCAAGATGGACGAAAAAAAAAACAACAAAAAAAGATAACTAGAAGATATTTCAACAAAAGTTCATGATATAGAACAATTGAACAGTTTCATTAGTCTTAAATTGTATTTCTTGTCCTGAATTAAAATTCTAATTTAGTTTTTAAAGTGTTGAAAATCTAAACTTATTTCAATGTTTTAATCGCTGTCAGCCATGTTGTTCTTTTTTGTTTTTTATTATACAAAAGCACCTACCACCCTATAAAAGTTAGATAGAAAAATAATCCTTTGATTACTAAAAAATACACGATTATTAAAAAACAAATTACAATTTTTCTGTATTTACCAGGAGTTATTTACGAGGAGTCTTTTTTGTAAAATAGATCCTGACTATCAAAATCAGGATTGTGGAGTCGGAAGGTATTGTTACATTGTGTACTTATTGGCCTCACCAAACTCTTTTGGTTCTCGTAGAACTTCGCTGTTGATTCAAAGGGGCGATATGTCGTATTTACTTAGATCCGATTCTCGATCGACGTCGCCGCTATACTGACTACTCGTGCGCGCTTTTCAGTCGCTGTCATCGCTAATATTCGTACTGCCTTTTTCTCGCCTGCAACCATTGTGTCGCACTGCTATGTTGTCTTAGTCATCACCGTCGTCATTACTCTTTTCGAGCTGTTTTCCTCTGCCAGTCGCTCGCCGCGTGTTAACATTTTCGGGCTACTATCTTCTCTCTGAAATCAATTTCTTAAAGTACAACAAGTCTTTTTCTGTTTTAAAGAGCCGCTTTTATGTAACTAATTTAATTAGCAAGCCTGAACGAGTTTGCTGCGATCGAGAGAGAGAGGTTACGCTAACTAAATTCACTAGTTAATATTCTTAATTACTTGAGAGGGAGGAGTATGGAAGATTCTGTTTTAGGCTCTTAGATTACAGTCATTCGGAATCTTTCTCGTAACAGCTACATTTTTGGTGATGTTGACTCTCTCGCTCCCAGACAGTAACTGATTAAAATCCCAATTCAACTTTCCCACGCGGAACTCTCGCCACTAAATCTCGCGATCAACACCCAGGTGTGATTCAACCCTTAACCCTCGGTGACGTATAGGCTACTCAACATCAACTTGCACCGTGGGAAAACACATCAAACCGAATTGCACGGAATGACTCCGCCACAAATCGCGCAAGTTAAACCCGTCTCAAATAGATGCATCCAAGCCATTATCTAACAGTATGAGATACAACTCCGACTCCAAAGATTACAAAAATTTGGGCTTTTATTTTTATTTTTAGAATTCCCAAATATCACACTCCAACTCCTTATTTTAAAGTCTTCCAATATTCAGATTGTCTGTTGATTCTTCGGAGATTAAAAAATCTGACTCCAACACCTAGCGTTCTTACGAGTTCGACTCCCTTCGACTCCTTCTAAAACCTCCGACTACCACTCCACAAACCCTGATTGGAACCCTATCAGAAAGTCAAAAATCAAGTTGCATATCAGTATTATTGGAAGATGAGAAAATTTGAAGAATGTGTAGCAGTTACATGAGTGATTTATTTTGTATTGGTCTATGTGATTCGGCTTGATGGTTATGTAATCATCACCTCTTCACCACGTGAACGTATAGCACGTCTGTGTGTAACAAGATTCAGATGTGATGAATCATCTTGGTGCTAAAACCAGATCACGTGATCAACATGAACCTTCAGTTCCAGCCTGCATTTTAAACAGACAAGACGTACATTCCTGCACTCCCTACCAGACCTGCAGTAGGCGAGTCGACGGACTCCAGAATTATGTTATTTTATCTTGTCTACAATACTCAACTCATTGTACAACCTTCATTTTGTTCCAGTGTTTCCAGTAAATAAAACTGCATATCACTTTAGTTATGAGGAATGGTGACCCTGTTTGCTTATTCTATTTCAGTCAGATTTGGCCAGACGAATTACTCTTCCAATTAAGTTCTTCATTCTGATTTTCTTCTCAAGATAAACCCTAAACTAACATTGGCTCTCTCAGCTCAAAATGTATCGTTTCAAATTGAAATAGTTGCACTTTGTTTTTACATGCATTAAACTCTATAAAATAAGAATGTGTTTGTGTAGCAACACATGTGTTGAAAATGGTTGCATTTGAAGCAAAAAAGTCATCTCCTTTTTTACGCCAATCATACCAATCAAGGCTCCTTCTTTAACAATCAGTTCGACAGAGACTGTGCTATTGTGATGGTGGTGGCCTTACTTCTGTCATGCTGTTGGATTTGTTCTGTTCAGCTCTAGGTAGTCAACCATCCCAGGCCATGTCTTCTCGCTTTGAGAAGGAGTTAGTTTATAGCTAACTGCCTGAGGCACCCTTACCAGGGAATACCAACAGGCCTGCTCAGGCAATTTTTAAGGGGCCAAAGTGCACCATCTCTTGTGCACTGACTTATTCTCTCTACCTTCCGACCTTGTGCCACATCTTCCCATTGTGAGAGGGAGGTAAATGCCGAGATGGTTGCATTTACATAAATACATACATTTAATTTTCTCAGAGAAAGTTTGTCAAAGACAAACGTAGAGGGATATGATACAACATAATACATAAAAGGAGTAAGAATTACAAATGTAATTACTAATAAAAGAGCCCACATTAAAAGTCCCTACACATAAGCAAAGTAAACATGAATTGTCAGGGTAAACACATTATAGAGAATTTATAGGCTATGTAAAGTAAATATGACTTACTCTTATATTGTCTGGGAAAATTTCTCGATATGAATAATGTGACAAGTAAAAGGGGGGGGGGGCCAAGACTACAATAAGGACCCCAGTTCAGTAACACAACACGCGGAACTAGATCCGGAAGTCACCGGCGTCTTCCGGTTGACCTCGCAATACACGTGGTCGTTATTTACAAAACAACTCGGGGTTTTTTTCTTTTAACATGTATACGCTTTTTTCAAAATCGGCTGACTTGTAATCTTTCGTTTTGCAATAAACAAAACAATTTATCATTTTTTTTTGTTTTACTTTTATTTACTAAATAAAAAACAAATTTTAAACGCAATTCTATATTTCGTGTTGTGTATTTTAAGAAAAAGTGGAGGGCTATATGAAAATACTTTTTTTTCTTTTTGTAGGGAGGCGAGTAACTAGCGAAGTTTTATTTATTTGTTTATAATTGTTGCTTACAGAAAAAAAAAAGGAAAAAAACTTCATAAATTTTAAATTGCTTCCGTTTGGAAACTGATTTTTGAAGTCTAACTCCGCCCTCGTGGGGAGGCAAAACGAAAGATTACAAGTCAGCCGATTTTTTAAAAAGCGTATATATTTCGTTTATTTATTAAAATAACTTGCGTAATCTTCCGTTTTACCTCCTCGGGCTAGGAGCAAAGTGTAGTATGGAAAAATCCTTCTAAACTGAGGTAAGATCCAGAGTGCTCCTTTTAGGGAAGCTTGATTTTTCCCTACAAAACGGAAGATTACTTAAGTCCGGTGATAAATATTTCATACCACCCATTTCTGCCCTCGTCAGGAGGCAAGTAAATAGTGACACAAAAACATGTGAAAAAACATCTTTTAAAAGAAAACATGTTAATATTTTATTTGTTTTTTTTATGGACCCTCTGCCTTAAAATAAATATTAACATGTTAAAAGAAAAAAAAAATTCCAAAATATACTGCGATTTTTAAAAAAGCGTATATTTTTCGTTTATTTATTAAAATAACTTGCATAATCTAGGACTAGGAACAAAGTGTAGTATGGAAAAATCCTTCTAAACTGAGGTAAGATCCAGAGTGCCCCTTTTGGGAAGCTTGATTGTTCCCTACAAAACGGAAGATTACTTAAGTACGGCGATAAATATTTCATACCCCCCCCCCTCATTTCTGCCCTCGTGGGGAGGCAAGTAAATAGTGACACAAAACATGTTTTAAAAGAAAACATGTTAATATTTTATTTGTTTTATTTATGGATCCTCTGCCTTAAAATAAATATTAACATGTTAAAAGAAAAAAAAATTCCGAAATATACTGCATTTATTAAAATAAAAAAAAAGTTTATTTACAAGTTCTTTTGTAAATAGTAACCACGTGTATTGCGAGGTCAACCGGAAGACGCCGGTGACTTACAAACTTTGTCCCCCGTGTTGTGTTACTGAACTGGGGTCCTTATTATAGTCTTGCTCCAATAGGATATATGACCATAAACGCATCAGTGATGAAAACCATGTGAAAACGAAGAGGTGAGGTTAAACACGTTCACCCAGCTTTAAGCCCAAGTCAGAAAGAGGCCAAGCATCGATTTAGAATCTCGCTGTACGTATGTGCAAGTCTTCTTTTTTTTGTACTTCATAATGAAAAGTTCAATTTTTTTGTTGCCAGGACTTTTCAGGGTGAGATAACTTGAATATGGTTCAATTGCTGAATATATTATAATAACATCCTTATTAAAATTATTTACATCCTCTATGAGTACAAAGTTAGACACAAAGTCGATTTTTATTCTGGGAGATTTTCATGTCCCCAAAAAGCATCACTCTGGGTGTGACAAAAAATAAAAATTGTCCCAGTTGAGAAGGATTTACCAACTAATAAACCATGGAGAGCAAAATGAAAAACCTGCTTTTTGAGGGCGTTTTTATTGCATTTGAAATGAAAGTATAAGGTTTGTCTGAAAAGTAATGGGATTGGTGTCACAAAATACATAGATTCCATTTCAAGGTATCCCTCCCTCAAGGCAAATTCATACTTCTTTGTCACGCTTCTATTCTTTTGGGATGATCCTCAGCTCTATCGTTATTGCCCTATTGGTTTCACATGAAGCAAGTTTGGTGAAAAGGGAGGTTGTTTCAGTACGGTGATGTTCTGAACGGGCTCAAAAGGGGGAGGTGTAAACAAAAACATGAGATAAATATATCATGTTAGATGATAAAACAATCTGCTTATCACTCAACACACAGCACACCCATTTCCATCACTTTTCAAATCAACCTTGTATATTGAAATTCATTTTTCTTTTTAAATGTTCCTCTGCCTCCTAGCAGTTGCAGAGTAGCATGTAAACACAACAGATATTAAATTTTACTGCTGCTAACTATAGCAGTACCCAAACAAATCAGTTCAGAGAATGTAAGTGGCAGTTGCAATGTTTTAACGTTTCAAAGTCATTCAAGACTTATATTCACACATAAGAAATAATACATTTGCACATCTTCCTTTTTAACTATCTTCTCAATTCAACCGTTTGTTGTAGGTGTGTACAACTGCTACTTCCTTTGTAACAAACTAGACTGGTTAGTTTCTGCTGATTAACTTCCTGTTTGAAACAAGATCGATGTGTTCCTTATTTTTTCCTAATGCATCTCGGGACTTTCTAATGTACAGTCACTGTTTAAACATGAATTAGGCAGTCAGCCAGGAGTTAACAGCTGTCCCAGGCCGAGCTATCCATTATGTCCCAATTATCTAAGTGCAGTATCTGCTCCTGCTTATGTTCCTACAACTTTATCTGGCTGTTGACTAACTCTACTTATTCAGCTGTTGATTCGACCAGCTGCTCCACTTATTGTTCTTGAGACTTTGTCTAGCTGTTGACTAACTCTACTTATCCAGTCATTGATCCAATCAGATTATAATACACTCATCGCAGTTGGACCAGCCCTGAACCAAAACTAGACCAACTGCCCTTTTCAGGACAAATACTATCTACAATAATTTGCAATTGCCGACTGTTATTTTCATGATAAACACTAGCTACAATAATTAGCGATTAATGCCTGTCCTTTTCAGGACAAATATTAGCTACACTTATTTGCAATTTTTAACTATCTTTTTCAGGACAAACACTAGCTGAAATAGTTTTTTTTATTTCCAATTGTACTTTTCAAGACAAACACTAGCTACAATAATTTGCGATTCTCAACTGTACCTTTTAGGACAACAAACTGTCCTTTTCAACACAAACGTTAACTACAATAATTTGCGAGTTCCAACTGTCCTTTTCAGAACAACTTTTCAAAATTATGTCGTCGATGACTGACCTTTGCATCAGAGCAACAAGCCAACCAAACGCTGGATGCTAACGTTCACTCAACATTTTATGATAGACCTCTACACTCGACCCCTGAAACTTACAGACATTTACACTATGAATACAATATCAATATACAGATCAAATTCTGTTAAATATTTGATCCAATAGTTCCCAAAATTTCCTTTTGATTCCTTTAGTTTACCATTATTTCTGCATTTATTTAATTCCATCTGAAAATGCTACCTCTGTTCTTAATCTGATCTGGCAACTTGTTTCAGAAATGTATTATTCTATTAGCAAAAAAATAAAAATAAATCAATTGGTTAATAGATCTAGTTTTTTAAATCTACCTTGCCAATAAATAACCTTCCAGATTTGGAATTTAAATTACCAGTACTAACAAAAATATGCTCATTTTTGTTAGTATATATGAGGAACGAACATATACTAAACTGCCCCCTCTAAAGGGGTATGTAATGCCTGGGAGGATGGTCTCATGACAACAGAACAGATACTATACTACCCCCTCTCCTGAATTGAGCATTAAAAGATAGTAATAGTATAGTTTCGTCTTCAGACAAACAAATACAACAATTTCCATTATTAATAGAAGTAATAGTTTAATTTCGGCTTCAGACAGATACCAAATCTCCATTAGTAATAGATATCATCATCATCATCATTATCATCATCATATTCGGTTTACCATCTGTTTTACATGCTGGCATATGTTGGACGGCTTTTAAAAATTGAATCCAAACTAACCTAACTTTGGCCAGGTCTTTATTTATACCTCTTTCTCTCAAATACTTCCTTATCACTTCATTCCAGGTTTTCCTTGGCTTTCCTGCTACTTCAACTGTTCTACATTTACTAACCCAAGCACTCTCATCTATTCTTTCAATGTGACAAAACCAACAAAATCTCCTGTTCTGCACACATTTTCCTATATTGTCCAGATTTAATCTTCCTCTGAGGTTATCAGATTTAATATAAAAAGACAAATCCTATTCAACTGAGATACTGTTGTATTTCCTGTTACATGTTTTTCTATAGATTGGGTTGGCAACAAAATTGTTGCCGTTTTGGGTTTTTTTATTTTATTTTGGAAATCTATTTTTTTTTTTTTGAAAATTCGATTTTGGAATCATTTTAGAATCTATTTGATTAAAATCGAATGTCAAGTTAAGAAAAATGAACATTTTCGACGCCTCTTTCTTTTTGCTTTTATCTATTTGTTTTCTGGTTTCTCCCAACAAAGTATGGAAAATTTTGTTGAACGTTGGGAAGAAGTTGTAAACAACAAGGGAGAATATGTGGTGGACCGAGATGCGATTCGAACGAATGTCAAAAAGCAAATGGCCTGAATTGCTACCCTCTTTCTTTCTCTGCTTCGTTGGGATACGCTCTCCTTTCCACTCACCAAAATCAAGTTGGTTTCAGACAGAAACATATGAACTGAAGATTTCCACGCAATCAAAAACGGTTCAAAGTCAAAAACTAACAAGTCGATGCTAAAGTAATAAGCTGACGCAAACTAAAAAAAACCTATAAGAACGAAGAAATAAACAGCTAAAAGACAGAGAGATTCAACCTGGCAGACCTCGCACCTCTCTCAAAGGACCCACGAACGTCTACTCCCCTCCCCCATATATTTGGCCGAGAGGGAGGCAAGAAGAAAAGAACACTTCAAAACGAACATACAAGCTTTCCTTACCTCGCGCACATATCCACACTCACTGACAAGAGGTCAGGCGAACATAAGCAAAACACTATGACTCGCACACCGTAACAGAACAAGGTAAACCTACCCACACACACAGTATCACATTGTCACTTACTCAAATACACTGTTTAGGACTCACGCACCAACAAATAGAGACATACACATATTTAGCCCTCGTGTCTGCTTATTTACTGAACATTTTCTACCAAAGAACACGAGTTGTATAAACTTTACCAAATGAACATTTCTTCACTAAACTGACTTTTATGTTCATGTAAAATTGTAGTTCTATAAATGTTTTGTTGATTAATAATGTTTTCCTTCATTTTTCATTCATAAACTCTATTCTTGTTTGCAGTCTAGCTACACCATAAATACATTATTGATTAATTAAGTGTTATTTTTTTATTTTATTAAACCTTTTAAATGTAAATTTAAAAACGGCGGGAACTTAGTTGCCAACCCAATAATTAATTGATTTCAGTATTTTATTCATCAGGATTAACTGGAATAGTGTTCTAAATTGAATATGTTACCAAGTAAAATTTGTACACCTTGTGGTCTGCATATAATTTTGATGATTGTTCCGTCATATAAAAATAAGTATTCAGTTTCTGACATTGCTTTTGCCATGAAAGAATGGATTCATTATGTTTTTTAGAGCATTATGTTTTCAGAGATTTGTCTACAAAAATCGGAAATGCTAACTTGAACTACACTCCTACATTAAAGTGTATGTAAGTGGTAATGTTGGTGAATATGGGGGAGGGTTTAGGGATCAAGTAAACTTCGGGATGGGTGTGGGTTAGGAAGCTAATCTTGACATAAACTGTAAGACCAACTCCTATAATAATCTCTAACAAATGGATCGTCAAAGAAAGACAAACACGTATTTTCTATAAATAGCAAATGATATATATTTATTTAAGTGACCTACACTGTTGGGTGTAGGTTGCCAGAAGTTTAAACAATGAAGAAAGGAATAGTAATAATAAAGGTAGCTGCCGAAAGTCTTCTTGGAGCAGTATATCTTCAAGTGAAGATAACCTTGCTCAGTGTCTAGCCGAAAGGGGCAGGAGAGAGAGTCAAAGTCTTTCTTCATAAGTATCTGGAAACTATCTGCCTGCACTGCAATTCCCTAAGGGTCTGGATGTTGTTCATGAGAGGGTTCTTGTGAAGTTTGTTACACCCTTCTTTTTATTCTGTAAGAAATCCATTGTTAGATTGGTTGAAATATTGCATAAAAATAAATGTTATTCTTTAAACAAACAGATGTCTGCTTAATTAGAGTGTTTTTTTTTCATATGAACAAGGTCTGTAGATCACTTCCAGTTAAGTTTTAGTATCAGAGTATCGTCTGGATATGATAGGTTGGAACGACTGTTTGCTTTAGTTTAGTTTATTTATTTATTTAAAATAACTTTTTAATTTAAAATGGGTGATAGTTGATGTGGTTCACATAATGGAAGTCATTTTTTAAAGTGAGGATACCTTGATGTTTCTTGTTTACCTTCTGACTAATGAATTATGGGAGTTTTTGGGTGGAGGGTATTTTTTATTTATTTTAAGGGACAGAACAGATACTACACTTTGATCATATTCCGAAGTTGATTTCTTGTGTGCAAAAAGAATTTTAAACGTTTATTTCTTTTACATCTTTTGTGTGCGTTTAGTGTAAAATGATTGTTTTCAGTAGAATAAAACATATTTTAAAATAAAGCCCATAATGCTTTAGTCAGAAAGTAAACAAGAAACGACAAGACACCTCCATTTTGAAAATGGTTTCTTTTATGCATAAGAAATATTGATCGAAATTCTTTTCTTATTAAATTATATTACACATATTTGTCTAAAAAATATTAAATATAATAGTTTTATGAAATAAGTTGTTTTGAAATAATAAAGAGCGGTATATTTTAGGATTTTTCTAAAGTTAATATTAACCAAGTTTGGTTGTAGGTGTATTTGATAACCTAAAGTTAATTGGAAAGAAAAATAATAATATGCACTTAAATAATTTTAAAAACAGTTTTTCAGTATTTTAAATTTCAAAATCAAGCCATTTAGCTTGTACATGCGCAAAGCTGTCCTTTAGTAAACATTTATAAGCACCTTGTTAATGCTAAACTTCTTTCTGACCGTCAGTATGGATTTAGGCAGGCACAGTCTACTGCAGATATCTTAACGGTCATCTCTGAACGCATATATCATACACTGGACAAGGCAGGTGAAGCTAGGGTGGTAGCGCTTGATATATCCAAAGCCTTTAACAAGGTCTGGCATAAAGGGCTTCTCATAAAAATTAATTCATATGGTATTACTGGACGAATATTTAATATAATTAGATCTTTCCTAACCAAAAGAAAGATCTAGGTTGTTCTTGATGGCCGTACATCCAAACAACATGACATAAATGCTGGTGTACTCCAGTGATCGATCCTTGGATCTTTATTGTTCCTAATCTTCATAAACGACCTCCTTGATGACATTGTGTCTGAGATGGGTTTATTTGCTGACGACACCATGCTCTACTCTTGTCATGTGGATAAAACGGACGCACACATATCTGAGGCAATAGCTGAATCCTTAGAAAGTGACCTCCAGTCTGTAGTAAAATGGGGTCATAAAAGGATGGTAACATTTAATGCTGCAAAGACAAAGCTCCTTTCCTTCAATAACTATAAGAAACCTCTCCAACCACCGATTGCCATGGCAAATAACACCCTACCTGAGAGTCCAATGTTCAAACTCCTCGGCTTAACTTTCACAGGTAACATGAATTGGAACAAATACATTCAAGACATTGCCAAGGCTGCTGCAAAGAAGGTGGGCTCCATCTACCGTGCTAGTAAACTTCTCACACCTGACATTATCCTATATCTCTACAAAGCCACTATCCGCCCATGCATGGAGTATTGTTGTCACATCTGGGCTGGTGCACCATCCACTAGTCTTTCCCTCTTAGACACGGTTAAAAAAGAGTATCTAATTTAATAGGTCCCTCACTATCCTCCAAGCTCCAGCCCTTGTCACATCGCTGCAATGTTGCATCCTTGTGCCTGTTTTACAAGTACTTCAATGGATTGTGCTCAGATGAACTTGCTGCTCTGAGTCCCTATTCGACGTAAATACACTAGACCAACCCAAACATCAGCTAAGTCCTATCCATTTACTGTGGAGGTCCCCAGATGCCGGAGAGCTTTCTACTCCAATAGCTTCTTTCCTCATACTGCCGGCCTCTGGAACTCCCTCCCTGCTCCCTGTTTCCACAACTGTACCGACATGCAGAAATTTAAAACTAATGTGAACAGACATCTCGCTGCACAGCTCCAAATTTAGGATGACCCACAAAACTTTCACTCTAATTCTCAGTGGTCCCTTACGTCTACAGTGGCGGCCTGTCTTGTTTCGGGGTGAAACTATGACAAAAAAAAAGTTTAACTGATTTTCTTATTGGATTATTTCAAGATATACTTTATTTTCAATATTTATTTGTCGTTTCATTCACACCTTTCTGAAATTATTTTATTATGATGTTATAACATAAAAAGGCTGTAAAATATGAATATTTGATGTTCCTACTTTATCATTTTAGCTGACCATATGTTAAAGAATAATTCGGATACTGTAATTATATATTTATGCACAAGATACGTTCCACAAATAAAATAAAGCCAGTTAGAAAAATACATTAAAAAAAAAGAAATATTTCGTTTTCCAACATTTTGCATGCTGTAAAACAAAAATATTTTTAAACACATAATTAATGTTACGAGTAGTCAATTATAAAGTAAGTTTTATAATTGTGTCCATTTTATTTGCATGTTTTTTATGAAACCTGTGAAAAGTTGTAATATTTACTGGTACCAAATTTATTCTGCACTCTCTTAAGTAGTCCAAATATAAAGTATGAAATATTTGTGGTAGGCAATTTTATTGTGCATGTTCTAAAAGAAACTTTCTAACACTTGAAGTATTAGGCATTTCGGTGTCATCAGTGAAAAATTAGAATATTTGTTATTCAATTTACTTGGTGCATTTGCCAGATATAAGGAGGAATATTGTTTTGCATGTGCTCGCAAGGGTCACAAGATATAAAGAATGTATACTTATGGTAGCCAATTTTATTGTGTGTGTTCTACCAGTGTAAAATATGAATATTTGACATTGCTACTTTATGATTTTAACTGACCATGTGTTTGGCAATATATGGTCGTCATATTTTAAGAATGTTATCATTGAAAACAGATATGGGTGTCTGAAAGAAAAGCATAAAAGAGAAGAAATAGTTGGATTCAATAACAGATACATTTATTACAGTTTGTCATAGATGATCTTAAAAGGGGGTTAATGTAAGAAATAACTAAGAAATGGGTACTAAATAAGTGTGAACATGTGCATACGCGTGTTTGTTTGTGCGTTCATGAACTGGCCATAAATCGTCCCCACACGTTGTGCCGGTCCAAAGGTTGTTGTAGGATCTCACAAACAAAGGCGCTCATGCCAAGTAAAAACAATGAGTCCAATCTATGAACAAGTAACAAATTTATTTGCTGAATATTATAAAAGATACTCGTGTTTGGTCGAATGGCAGAGTTGCAAAATGAGATCTCTATATCCCGGCGAAGTGGAAACAAGTCCCCCCAGTCCTTTCGCCAAGAGACCCAGATTGGCCATCCTGCTTCCACCGGCCCCAAGCTTCAAACTCTTCCAGCCATCCCAGCAAACCTCCAACTTCCTGTCATGCCCGGTTGACCGTTCTAGCCCCTCTCGTCACCTTCTTCCTGTTGACCGGGTCTTTTCACCGGTCATCAGTAGGTCACCAAAGCACTTAACCACTTAAGATCTCAACCTTAGATAACTGTCAGACAGAGAATTATCATGGTAACAATCCATGAACATACCTGCATGAGTCCAGCCTTTTATGAGACACCGAATTCACCTCAAAGGGAAATATTCTTCTGGGGTGGCCCAAATCAAACCAAAGATATTTTCACTCTATCTTGCCCCCCCCCCTTCTTTCCTCCGGAGTCGAGCATCTAACATTTGCAACATCTGCCACTCATATACATTACTAAAGAAAATGCAGCCTACTGCATTTTCACACAAGGAGTACAATCGTTCCCATTACAATTTGGAACACACATGTTGATAGGCAAAAAAAGAGAGCTTTATGTCAGAAAGCACAAAATATGTAAATTGTATTTACATTGAATATTTCTCTGGCAGCAACACACAACCGTGATAAAGCATTTGGTTCTTTGACCAGTATTTAAGAGTCAAATGACTCTATCAGAAAAAAAATAACCTCACAGTGAGGGTTTGTAAAGCATGCTCAGAAGGAGAGTAGCGGGCAGACGTCCGTGCACCTTGAAAGTCGTGCCAGAAAGGGAAAAAGCCTCATTCTGAATTTTTCAAGCATGGGCAGAACAAGATTATACACTATTGTATTGGAAGGGCTCTCTGTGTTGGTACAGAAAATATATAGCCCAAGGAGATAACTCTGGTCTACAAGGCCATAAGACATAATAGTTAATTTAATGTAAAATACTAAAAGTAGTAGTAGTTGAAGTAATAACGAAGGTCCAACAAAACGCAAATCACTCTTGAGTAAAAAACGAAGGTCCAAAGAAATGCAAATCACTCTGTCCGTAGATCACAAAGTCCTCTGTCAGCTTCCAAAGCAGATCTCTGCGTTCGTCACACGTGCACTTACTTCGCACCGTATCGTTGAAGACGGTAAGAGACCCGTTTTTATTATGCTGAGGCACACCTAATTTGCATGCGTGCAATGTGACTTCGCGAGACTCCGCGTGAACCGTACGTAATAAAGGTTTACGGACGCCATGTTGAATTCTTTTCCTTCATCCGCAGCGCACAGGACAGACAAACACGATGGCGTTTCGCAGTTAAGCCCCCTTCACGTTCCCCACAGTAGTAGTAGTAGTAGAAGCAGTAACCCTTTTCTCAGCCTTAAAGGTTCTTTAGTACAACATTTATCCCCTGTTTATAGTGTTAAACGGAATGGATGGCCTGAACCATCTCTGTGACAAGACACTAGTCTGTCTCTGATTATACTTTCCTGCAAAGCTGTATCCACTAATCCTAAAATAGGATGTATTTAAAAGTGATCTGTATAAAAATCCAGGAAGTATTTAATTTTCTGACGCATTGATTTATTTTTCAATAAATATTGAAAATTTCATTGCAATACAATAATTTCTTTGTTATGTTCTTTTAAAACACAAGAGTTTCTTTGTTTACATACAAAATTGGGACATTGGCTGTTGTTTACAATAACATGGAATTAAAAAAAATATGTTTACAAATAATTTTATTCTATTATCTTACTACGTAAGAACTAAGTTAAAGTTCATTACGCACATAAAATAATGGGTATAGAATTTTTATAGAATTTCTCCCGTCTCCTAAGCGGTTAGTTTTTATTTTAAAAAATGTTTTTTTCCCAAAACTGTTTTATTTGTATTGGCAACCTATACTTAAAGTTAGTATTTGGTTCGATCAAAGACATGTTTTGGTGCTCAGGCACCCCAAAAAACATAAAACCACAAAATCATCACCTGATTGGAGATGGGAGTGATTCTATAAAATTACCATATAATGATTTGCGAAACTAGGCCTTAAAACACAAAATATTCAATAAGAGGTTTTAAAAAGCACCCCTTTCTTTATATATTACAGAAGGAAGTTAACACACTTTAAATTAATTCAGTTTTGTAAAATAAAAAGGAAAAAATGGTACTTACGGATTGTGGGTTCAGCCTTTGGAGGAAATGTGGCCAACATGAGTGAAGATGAGCAAATGGAATTTATAATCAGGAATGAGCATATGGGAATGGTAGATGATTGTTACAAAACCTATATATTCAGGCTCTGCCATTCCCTTACTGTGCTTTTTTGTGTCAGTAGAGACTAGACCGTTGGAGTTTACCCCAGCAAAGAAATTTGTTCTTTTCATTGTTACTTTGTTGTTACCAGACCCTGTTGAAGTAAATCGCTAAAAGAGCATTTCTTTTTTGCAACCCCGATTGCTGTATACTACCTTCTGAGTATCGCCCTTTTGTTAATTTTTTTTAACATATTGCAAAAAAGAAATCAGCAGAGTCTTCCCTTTTTGACTGACCTTTCAGATTTTTGATTAGTTATCAGGTTCTTCAACATGAAGGTTTTCAGAGAACAGATAACAGTGCTGAAGATTAAGGTTAAGAAATGACTGAATCTGTTTCACAGAGACAGAGTGAATCCCTCATGTTAACTCTGTCTTCTGGAAGGATATTCTGGAGTACATCCATGAGATGGAAGTTTGCATAACCAAACTAGAGCTAACTTTGATTCCTGAGACAGACGTGCTGGAAACCGAGGTTAGTTGGGCATCGCAACTAATGGTGTATCACATAAACTGGGCAGACTTGATTTTCCTTCACCAACTGTCAGTTCTTTCTCAGATCCAATTTTTGCATCTATACCAGGAAGAGGTTCAGCTTCCTTTACCCCCACAGATTCAAATCACTGGACCCATATTCAGTGGTTTTGAGATGGCCACCGATCACATGAGCTTTCAGGATTTTTTGTTGAGATTTGAAAAGTGTGTTGTTTGTATGACCAATGACTCTGAGCAACTGAATTTCATGAAATGCTCCCTTATCGACAGAGCATTGTGGTTAATCAACCACTTTAGCTGCACGGACGCAAATTATCAGCATGTTCTTTCATTATTGAAAAGGGAGTATTTGGACATTGATGAAATAATAGACCAAATTTTCATGGGCATACTTGAATATATTCCAAAGAAGGATATCTCCTATTCAGATCTTTGTAAATTTGTTTCCAAGACTGCCTTTCTCTTGGAAGAGCTAGGAAATTCCTATTCCTGTGACTTTTCAGTGGATGATTCGGGTGGAGCTCGTCTAATGGTCAAGATCCTTTTCCGGAAATTTCCCAAGGAATTAAAGGGGAAAATGATTGGGCTGACAAGGGAACGAATATTCTCATTGTCTTCTATATTGAAACTTACAGGTTAAGTGATCAAACGACTACAGGTCAAGGGAGGCGCATCTACTAGTTCCACATTCGATATTGTCCGGAGTTCTTCTCAGGGATCTGCACGGAGGACTAGGATTACCTTTTCCTTTCATATAGACAGTAACCGCCGGACCTCTCCTGAATATTCTTGCAGTTTGCCTTTCATCCTATTTGTAACCTTCAGAGGAAAAAGGATTGCTGTTGTTAATTGCCTACTGTCTGAAGGGCTGGACTTTTTCTTTTTGCAGCCATAAAATCCTTCTTCTCTGAGGACCAAACCCCTCATGAGATGGCTTACATATCATTTAATTCTGTAATGAAGTACACTCCCAAAGTAGATTCCTCTACTTGTGTTTTGTTCTAGAAAGCCAACCCATATATCTTGAGCACTTGGTGGAGTCCTTCCCTGAAAGTGAAGTTAAGAGGAGATTGGAACGGGTATTCAGCATGGTTACTCTGGGGATATCTGACGAGGATACCTTCTCTGACTAGAATCAGAAGCAGATGAGGTGCTTTCAAGATGCTACAGAGTTCAAGGATGGAACGTACTAAATGGAGCTCCCCTGACATACTGACAAGCTAGCCTGAATTCCGTCCAATCATGCTATTACTTTGTGTATCTTGGACCGTGTAGCTAAGGACTTAATCAAAAAGGTGTACTTGGAGGTGTTCCAGTGACAGAAGCAGGATGGAATAATTGAGGAGATCCTCGTGCCCCATCACGAATTTAATAATACCTAATCGACTTGTTTTCAAGTCTGACCTGACAGCTACTACCAAGATCAGACCCGTATTCAACTGCAGTTTGAAGACTGGTAATGGGATGTCCCTAAACAAAGTTCCTTACTCCAGCATCAACCTCACAGGAGACATTGAATTTATTAATGACTTCTAGAGCTAAAAACATTCTTCTGCTGTCGGACATTCGGAAAGCATTCCTGATGACCCATCTCAGACTGGTAGCTGACAAAAACAGGTTATTAGTTATGGGGATCGTCTTCGCTGCTTTTGATATTCAACCTTGATTTTCGGGTTCACTTTTAGCCCGTTCATACTGAGGTATATACTGAAATTTCATGCGGCACAGTATCCATTAGATGCTTGTCGCATGCAAAATGATGTGAAACCGATTCTGCATGGACAACCCTATGACATCGGAAGCAGATCCATATAAACTTGATGATTTGTACTCTCTGGCAAAGGAACGTTTGCTGGAGGGAAGATTTGCTATTCAGTCCTGCAACACTAATGATGACGCCCTTCGAGATAGGCTGAAGAAGGATAGTACGCTGAGCGTACATGATGATCAATGGAAGAGGATACTGAGGTACCAATACAATCCCTTTTAAAAGGAGATGCATGTGGCTCCTGTCAATGTGATACCATTGTTTCAACAAAGAGGGCCATTCTTTCCAAAGCGGGAAAGATTTTTGACCCATTGTCTCTCTATCTCCCAGTTACAGTCTGCAGCCATGTACTTATTTGGACTATGTTGAAGAATGGTTATGGTTGAGACGATCCTCTCCTACCTGAGATTCTGAGTGGCTGAAAGGAACTTGTCAAGAATCTGTCAGGGTTAAGTGATCTCCGTTTTAATCGACAGCCCCTTGTTGAGTACAACCCTGTGACATGTACCTCTTTTGCGACATTTCTAAGGAGGCATATGAGTTTGCTGCTTATATTGTACAGATGTACTTGATGTTTACAAGGCAAAGGTTGCACCGATGAAGGACAAAAATCTTCTCATGTTAGAGTTAATGTCAGTTTATTTTGTACTCAGGAGGTAACATGGCTAAGTGCTTAACGACATAAACTGACAACTTGGGTGTGCTAAGTTCGAATCCAGTTCGTTCCACAGAAACACTTAGGATGTTGACAACCTTCATGTAGTCCCTCCTGTAAGTACCAGATGTCTTTCTAGAAAAAATTCTGACTAGAAAGATATCGGGGAAACCAATGCCAACAATAGAATCATCTGATTTATACAAAATGAATGAATGAATCTTGTCCTTGAGTGCCTGGCTACCATCCTGGACAATTGTAAGCAGCTTGCCCCAACTAATTTATGTGTGACTCCTGACGAACAGGTGGTGTTGTCCTGAATTTTATCCCAATCCATGTCCAGCAAAAACATCTTTGCTAAGAACAGATTCAAGGACCATGCAAATGAATCGTGGGTTGGAGTCCCGATATGGTCTTTTTAAGTATGTGACCCCTACACAAAATCCATCTGATCTGATCACAAGAGGGTTGACATTGAGAAAGTTCCAATCCAATTTTGATTTTTGTGTACTGGTCCTTCTTGACTATGTGAAGGAATCCTTCAGTGACCAACATGAGAATTACTCTGTCTGAACGAGTAATGCAGGCAGATGGCTCATACTTCGATGAACTGTTTTCTGATGTTGGGCCAAGAGTACCCTTCCATCATAACCATTCACAGGTTTTCAAGCTTCTCTCATCTGCTGAGGGTCACCTCGATGGTGTTCAACTTCATAGCCATCAAATTAAGATGAGACTGGGACAACAATTCTACCTAATGAAAACCCTCTGAAGACAAGAATTTTCAGCAGAGAGTGAGTATCTGAAGGAGCCTGTGAGAATAGAACCCATGCGGGTTCACGCTTTGTATCTTTTTCTAGATTCGGATGGATTGATTTGATCAAGGGGGAAAATTAATCAATCTTCGTATCTTGCCTACAAAGTAATGGTCACCAGACTTATAATCTTAGACTGCCACGCAAGATGTTCCCATCTGAAAACTGGATCAACCTTGGTCGAGTTGAGGCGGAATGGCTACTGGGTCCCACAGAGAAGACAAGAAATCAACAAGGTTCATGTAGAGGTGCTTCTGGACATGAGTGTGCTGTCCTTTCTTCAATCTCACGTGCTACACCAATCAATACAGAGTTCCAGAAGCAATCTTGTGACAATACCAAAACCTTTCTCCGAAGTGGGAAACTCTTTAGTTGTCTCTCTCTGCTACAGGAATACCAAAGCAAATTTGGCTTATGTTCCATGAAACTAAATACAATTTTATTTTCAACTGGCAAATCTGCGTATCTGCCGCAGTTTATAAATGGGGGGGGGGGTCTTTTTACTAACCTGGGTTATTTGCATTGTAAATATTTTTCATATTGTTTTTTGTATATAACATTTTTATGCCCCCCCCCTCCACCCCGTTGCATATTATACATATGGGTTTTAAGTAAGTTTTTTCATAGTATGAATTAGTTTTGTGAATGGCGAAGCATGTATAGTATAAATGAGGTATTTTGGTGAATGATGGGCGATAGTGAAACTAGTCAAGTTAGAATAGTTAGCAATTGTTTGCGTTGACCAAACCACCCACTTTTGATCTTGTGCCACATTTTATTAATGTATTTTCATTAGTAAATAATATTTTTTTGTTACAGTAGAGACGAGACCGTTGGATTTTACTCCGCTAAAGAAATTTGTTCTTTTTATTGTTACTTTTTGTTACCCTGTTGGAGTGGGTTCCTAAGAGAGTATTTCTTTTTTGCAACCACGACTGCTGCCGGCTCCCTTCTGGGTATCGCCCTTTAGTTAATTTTGTTAACATTTTTGTTTTTGTTTGTGATGATAACATTGTTTCTTTAAACAAATGAAGATAAAACAGACCACGCTACAGAGTGAGAAAAATAAATACTAATGATTTGTTATGACTTTTATGGAGGATATTTTTTCAAGGGAACAATTTTTCACGTTCACCGTTAACACCGGTAAGAATTCAATTGGCGTCAATTTTAACATTTGTATTTGAGGAAATTCGAAATCTCTTTCTTTTTTATCAGGTAAAACGTTCTATATATTTATTGCAGTGAACAAATATTCATTTCAACTTCAACCGATAAATATCGCCGGTTTCTTGTTGGCACAAAGGTACATTTTCCATGTACGAAGGTTGAATGAAAAAGTTAGGGTCCAGTTTTGGTAGGCGGAAGTTTTAGTCGCCGATAATTTTTAAATAGAGTTACAAAACATAATACTCTTATAAGATGACGCACCATATTTCGGTGAGTTCGCGTCGTCAACATTCGGGCAATTTACGGAAGCGCCCGAGAGTTGACGAGGCAAAAACTGCCAAACGCTAAATTGAAGACTGGCAGCCGATAAATTACGACGAAGAAAACCAAACTAAAATACATATATAAAAATAAAGAACGAACAAACCATAGCTAACAAATGTTAGTAATTAGATGTTTATTTCTGTTTGTTTGTTGTCAAAGAACCATTGATAATCAAATGTTTGGATGCTCTTATCGATCCTGAACCAGTTTTCGTGACGTTCGACTCGGAAGCGTTCGGCTGTTCTACGCAAACGTCCGAGAGTTGACGAGCCTATTTGTACCAGACGACATTTTTTATACGGTGCTGCGTCCTATGATAATAATGTTTTGCTTGTTTTTTTTAGGTTTTTTGGTTAGGGTTAAGGTTTTGGTTAGGGGTTAGGGTAAGGAATTTTTTAAAGAAACAACAAAGAAAATTAAACATATTTTCATGAATTTATTTGAAAGAAACAACAGGAAAAAACATAGCGAGGTTACTGTTATAAAATGAATACTGTATTTAAAAAAAAACGTACCAAAATTACTTTTATCACGACATATTTTTTAAATTTTATTATTTATTTTTACTTGTTCGCGATGATACTGCAGTGCAAAGCTGTTCGTAATTCATTTTGGGTTTATTTTCTTCAAAAAATCCGTCTTCGAAAGCACTTATTTTCACTTTGTAACAAAGTTATCGGCTGCTCGCTGCTTCGGCACGCCAACTCTCGGGCGTTTGCGTAGGACAGCCAAACGATTCCGAGTCGAACGTCACGAAAGCTGGTTCAGGATCGATATCAGTACCAATATTTTTTTCTACGTGACCCTTATTTCATTTTATGAAATCTGAAAAAAATTTATTCTGATCGATCGAAATTTTAATGCTATATAAAGCGAAAGAGTCTTAAAAAACACATCAGATTTACCTTTTTTATTATTATTATTGGTTTCCACTTTGGGGTAAAGTATCTGTGAATTCATTAATAAAAAGTGGAAATAAATACGATATTATTGTTTTTAATTTTTTTTACTTCATTTTCTCGTTAATATAACCTATGATCCGTTGAATTGCAAAGAAAAAAAATCTAAACAATAATTAATTTTTCAGAGATTTTAAATCATTTAAATGACTTCATCATTTAGACATTTTAAAGTTAAACATCTGTTTTGAATAGTTTGGCTTCCCAATTTTTCAAAATATTTGATAATATAACTAACATATTTGATAACCTAACCGTAAAAGACCTACATCGTATTCGACTGAATAATTGATACTTTTGGGTATCTTTTACAATAACGAAAACGCTAAAAAAACAAATATACAACAAATAAAAGTTATCGTAGCCAATAAAACTGAATTTCCAACTTAACTGTGACAGTTATTAATGATTATAATCCCTTAAAAGTGCTATTTTTTATAAATTGATAGTTTTAGCGTACCTTGAAAAAAAAATGGTCGTTTCTCGTTAGAAAATTTGCAGCCTCGTTTTTGTTTAATTCTATCGTGGTTGTTGTTTTTACTGGGACTCATATTCAAAGCGCAACTTTTCATGTTTCAGCCAAGCAAAAGAACAAAACAAAACTACAATTTAAGCAAAAGGAATAAAATCATTTTCTTTTGATTTACATGTCATTGTGCTTTTATTTACATATTATTTTCATTCGTCACACCGTAATGTTTTTTTCCTGTTGTTTCTTTAAAAAATTCCTTACCGTAACCCTAACCCTAACCCCAGCCCTAACCCCAGCCCTAACCCTAACTCTAACTCCAGCCCTAACCCTAACTCCAGCCCTAACCCTAAACCTAAGTTTTCATATTTCAGTCAAGCAATACCAACAGAAATACAAAAATAAAATTTGTAAAACAAATACTTTTGCGAATGCTAGCTACGGTCCAGCATTTAGCACAGAACCACATGTAGTCGTCCATCCGTCTAGGGTATTTCACGGTCGTCATCAGACGTGTGCATTTGCAGCATTTCATCTTCCGAGCTATAATGCCCACACTTCTGGCAAATTTGATTGTCTCGTCGATGTCAGTACTGAAACGTACTCCTATAGACATGAGGGTCAATTCACTCAAGGTACGATGTATAAGTTGAGCTTGCGTCATTTTCCCACGTCTTTGCAGTAACAAGAAATACACAGAAATGTCCCCCCACCCACCACCAATGACGTAACGACATGTGCGCTCATTCGGTGACCAAAATGATTGTTAAAATGTTCGTTTCATAAAATTAAATTTTAAAAATGCAAACCCCAAAAAAACGCCGCTTTGATTATGAGTCCCGGTAAAAAAAAAAACACACGTGACACCGAGAACCAAGACTGTTGACGCCATCTTGTTTGCAGTAAGAAGACATGAAAAAAAAAATTTTTTTTTTCCATGTCTAATAAAAACCCATTTATCCTACGTAAAAATACAAACAAATGGAATAGCTAACTAGGAAAATCTCCAGTCTCGACGTACGTCGCATTTATTTGTTGCATATTCATACAATATGAGAACTCAACTTCAAATGAACAATTATTCACATAAAATAACTTGTAATATTGTACATACGTAAATATCTTGTGTTCTTTAAACAATGTTTTCTTCTTTTATTCAGCATTCATATTTCTATCTATTTTATTCATTTTTCAACATTTTTAGCAATTTTATTGTCATTTTTATTTCAAGTATATCAACTTTTTTAGTTCCAAAATTATACCATTGTAATTCTTAGGATTGTGTTATTTATAGTTTAAATGAGAATAAAAATGAATGGTTATGACATTAAACGACATCTGGTGGTGAGGGCCTAAGTTAGGAGCTTAGAGTGTGTTAGCATTATTTCTAGGTTCATCTTGACACTTGAGTGATAGTACCTTTCAGGATCCCATTTATGGTTTAAATAACATGTTCTGTGTTAGAACATGAATCTATGTTATGGTATACAGATACATTTATATTATGAACAAGTATTTGAAGATATTAAGAACTTGAAGCATAAAATCTTTTACTAAAATGATCAGATATACTATAAAGCAAACCTCAAATCTTAATAAAGTGTTCAATTTTTTAATGCTGTCATAAAATGTTAATTAAATTTGAGAAAATGATGTTTTTTTTTTAAAATTTCAGCTTTCCAATGTCATTTGAACCTTTTCTGAAAAATATTTATTTTTTTGTTAAAATATTACACCAAGCCTGTTCAAAAGATGTTGTGGAGTGGGGCTTAGATTCCTGGCAGAACGCGGTCCATTGGGCCACATATTGTGAACAGGTAAGCCTGAAAAATGTTATACTTATTTTCAAGTCAAAATGTTCAAAGCTGATTGGATCAACTTGGATTAAGCTTCTGCTGTGATTTGATGTCTCAGGCAGTCAAATGGCTGCTATATTCATTGTCAGCAATGACAGTGTGAGTTATTGGCTGAGTATTATATTTTTTCTAAACTAAGTTTTAAATTCCAGTTGAAACTTATTAATCTAACATAAATTTAGAAAAAAAATTACAGAAACTGTTTTGCCCAGAAAAAATAAACTTCAAATATGACAAACACAGTATGCAGTTTACTATAATATATTTATTTCTACATAACAATAGAAAAGCAATGCTTATCTCCATGGCTTGGAGCAAAATTTAGTATCTACTCTGATACTACACTTCACTTTTTCTATCCTCCGTCAGTAAAGAAGAAATACTTCTAGACTGAGGCAATTTAAATTTTTGTTCTAATTCAGAGTGTCCTTTTTTTGAGAGCTGGATTCTCCCCAAATTAAAAACTGACCCTGTGTCTAACTGTTCCTTTGTGGGGAGGTAAGTAAATAGGAACAATTAAAAAATGATTATTTACATCAGAAAAAAATTACTTATTTAAATATTTTAGTTATAAATCTAATATAGAAATAATTTTTTCCTACTGATTTAGAGATAGCGGTTTTCTTTGTTTTGCCTTTGGTGACCTTAAATGACCTTCAAGATCAATTTAAAGTAGTCTATGTAAGGGTAAAATGTTTTGTTTGAACTTTTCCTTAATTCCATTTTTATTTTTGATAAATTCTGTTTTTGTTTTTTTTCCATTTTTACTTGTGTGAGATTCTGTTTTTCTATTTTTATAATATTTTATGCTACGATTGCAATAAAATATACTGTAATAATTGAAATAAAATTCAAAGTGATTTTTTGGATCTAAAGAAATAGCAAATAGCTTAAAAAACAAAAAGATCTTATTGCTTTGATCTGCATATCTCCCAACAGCAAATTACATCAACATTATATGTTTTCCCTCCCATTTCCACTTTAACAATGCCCCCCAGTGCAAATTCATTTTGTTTGCTACAGTTTTTGAGCTTCTGCAAACTAAAGTCAAATATTTGTGAAAACAACTTTCAAGAAAATAGTTATGTTATGTTTGTATATTTATTAAAATGCTTAACAACAATATCTCAGAGACTGTCATAAAGTTTTGAAAGAATTAAATGAAAAATTTGTTTTTAATCAAATTCCGTTTCAGATTCATTATTCCACGATTTTGTGATATCGTGGAAAATTGCTTCATTTACCAATGACACAACTCGTTATTTTTAACTAATTTTATCTTCATTTTTTAACTATGTGTTTGTTTTTAAATAAGATTTTAAAAGTCAAATTTAATTATTATGGTATGGTTTAGTTATTAAATTAGTAATTGAGTCAAATTGTTATAAAAACTATACCTAATTTTGTTATGGTAATGTTGTTTTAATCTCTATTTATAAAATTATTGGATGTAAATAGCTTCCATAACTTTCAATCTTTTAATACAAGCTAGCAATTAATTTCTATTTGATAGTTTAAATTTTTTCAAATTCCTTTCAAATTTCAAAGGATCACGAAGTAATTCAATGTTTTGTTTCAACTATTAACAAAAATTAAAATGTCCAATTTGTTTGAAAAGAAACCTAAATGCATTCTGGTGAATTTAATTGCATAATTAAATTATTTTTTAAATAGGATTTTTAAAATTTCATTTGATTTTATGATATTTCATTTTTTATTTCAATAAATATTCAATCAATAAAACAAACATTATTCAATGAGTAAGTCACATAGTTGCAAGAAAAACACACAAACACATGTGAAGTTTTCTTGTAATTTTATTAATCTAGAGATTTGGTGCAGTTGTATTATGAGGACAGTTGTATTTTCTCACCAATTACCCTTGGAATTCTCCCAAATGTTGGATAAAATAGATTCTGAAATGGTACTTTTTTTCCTGAAATAAAATATTTACCTATCGCAACTATATTTTTTTTCGATAAGTTGTTATTCTTAAATTATCGGCTAGTATGTTTTAACCTTTTCATTATTGCTTTTAAATTCGTTTAATCCCAAGAAAAAACTGTAAAAAGAATGTTCAAAGTTTATTTTTTGTGTCAAATTTTTTTTTTATGTAATACAATTTTAAAATGCTAAAAACTATTTTTGGGTGCAAGAGAAAAATCCAGACAAAAAGTAATGGCCACCAACAATTAAAACATTGAAATAAACTGTGATTCTCAACACTTTGAAAAGTAAAGTAGAATTTAATTTTAGGACAATAAATACACTTTTCTTATTTATACAATATAAAACATTAATATGTCTCATCATTTTATCATAATTTTAGTTGTTATTTAGGTTTTCCAAATTATTTAATCATGACTGATGGGCATACGAATTTGTGAAGAATTGTATGATATATTATCTATAATACTAATATATTTGCCTTCTTAGTCTGACAGTGGCTTTGTTGCTGTCAGACTGAGGTATGGTTCTGTTTAGTCCTGGGAGGTCCACACTCCCAGGCTTTACCTTCTCTCTGATAAGGGACTAGTTTCTTGTTAATCGCCTGAGGAATGCCGATGGGACTGCTCAAGCATTTTTTGTAGGCCAGAGTACACTTATCCTTATCCTAATCCTAGTGCACTGGCTTCTCAAAACAATACTTGATCTTGTGTCTAACCTGGCAAGGAGATAAATAATATATTTGCTTTGCTCCTACGAGTAACGGGAATTTAATTTACACTTATTAATTTTAAAATCTCTAAAAATAAAATTCAATGAAAATTAAACTTTTAATATTACATTTTTCAAAAAATAAGCTAATTATTAACCCTCCCACAAATGCCCAAAACAAGAAATATTTTGTCTTATGAGATTTAAATTTCAATATTTTGTAAGACATTCTATCAATTTTATTGCAAAACTGATTTCTTTTAAAAAACATATATTCATTAAATTATCTTTCCAAAAATGTAATATTTTTTTTACAAGAAAAGGTGAAAAGAGTCAATGAGTGAAACAAAAATGAAATCAAAATACCCCCAGTAGATACAACAGCTAGTATTGATTAAAAGTCTAGAGTAAAAATGTAACATAGGTTTTGCTTTTCATATGTAATTTAAAAGTACTTTTTTTTTTACTTAAATGCCTACAGGCATTCATTATCAGTGTTGTATACTCGTCTAGTCCTTAAGTATTTTATATCAATTGCGCGGGCTACTCCGAACCATTTATTTGAATTCATACTTTTTAAAACCTCATAATTTAGGTTATAATAAAAATAACTTGTAAAGAAATGGATGAACTATCAAGAGAAACGTTTAACAGATTTATTAAAACTGAACACAGAATAAATTAATGAATTAATTGGCCACTGTACGCGATTGTTATATTAACAGTCTGACGTTGTGATCTTTGTTTATCTTTCTCTCCAGGCAGCCGACAATTTCAAGGGCGATAACTCTTAACTCCCAAAATGGTTCAAGGGAGATAATTCCGTTTTTCGTTAGTTGTCCTAACAATACTTCAGATGAGGGTGTCTGTTCATTTGTTTTTTTCCTCCTTGACCAAGGTATTTTTGCTATGCGCGTATGTCCAAGTTGTTGTTGTTGAGATGTAGCTGAAATCAAAGGTTGTCAAATGTACTTTTCTTATAAGGAAGACAATTAATTAAACAACACTGGGTCGAGAAGACAAATAGGGTTATTGAGTCACACCACTAACCACATTACAATCAATTACATCATCGTTGGCTAATCACATTGGCCATAACAATGATCGTCTTGTAGGCAAAAAGAGAGAGTTAGTGTGTTAAGTGCATTGCTTTTTAGATTACAAATTTGTTAATCCATTTTAATAGGTGCTATCATTTGGTCACTACTTGCAAGATTTGTAGATTCTATTCTCTGCTAGAATCTGGCATTATCGACTTCCGTTCTCACTTATCATAGTCCTACTGACCTGTTTCTTGACCCCTTGTCCCATTTCTACAATTTTTCCTGTCTCCTAAACTGACCGTCCAGATATGTATTAGCTCATCTCTCCACTAGCTAACTCACCCACTCTAATATCTAACATCTACAGCCTTACTTATACCACTTGTGTGATGTCATGTTCAGATGGACAGACCTTTTATTTTAGGTGACCTTGGTAGAAGATGGTCAGAAGACTTTCTTTTTTTCTTTTTACTACAAAACTCTCAGAGATGTGAGACTATTTCAGCTCGTTCCTCCGGGAAGACTTTCAGCATCCTATCCCCAAACACATTAGTACATAAGCAAAGTATATGTAACAACACATTCTCTCACACACCATAAAGCGGTTGTACAACATAGCATGAAACCAAACCAAACATTAAGAAGTCAGCAGAAACTCATTTCTTTTTCTTCTTCTTTTCTTTTGTGTACAGCTATATCAGCAGGTGATCAACAGGCCCATGAAGACTGACTTTGAGCTTTGTATTCATAGACTCAACAGTCTGAACCTTCCTTTGGTGTGCGGACAGCTCAATCTGAGATTTTTAAAGAAAGCAAAGAGCCATCTTGTACAGGTACGGATTGGAGAAAGGAAAATTAAATGAAGGAAGTCATCTGAATTTGGAGATAATGAGAAATCATCATTATTTACATAGTTTTTCTTTGAACTATGCGACTGTTAACAAAACCTAACAGATAGAGAAAGGGATATAACTCTATCTGGGCCTTAAATAGTGTTACACCCATTGCTATACGTCTTCTTTCACATTGCATTGTGGGAGATTGCTCAAGATGGCAGCTTATCTCCACATGCTAGATCTAAACCATTAGTTTTCCCCTAAATAAATTGCACATACTAATTAACAGATGACAAAAATCTGAACATTTTTTGTATACTTGTGTATGCGTGTGTGGGTTTGTATAAAATTATAAATTTTAATTTACTGATATTATTGGGTTCTTGTTAAATTATTTGTAGTATATATAAGTGATCAGTAAACATAAGTATTTTTAGATGTGGGTGTGTATATACATTTAGTATATACGTTGTGTCCTTACATTTTAAAATTATTTCCAAGTTAGGAAGAGTGTGTAAGTGCATAGGGGTATGCGTGACAGTTGGTTGTAGAGAGTTCATCCTAGGTACCCCCGATTCACACAATAATGCTAATAACCAACCCTTAAAATCTCTGAACATAAATCATAAAGCTTACAGAAGAGAAAAGCAAAAGAATATACACACGCATATTAATGGGCTATTATCATCTCATTATAAATCCACCTGGTTGGGTTCACTATTCTACTTAGTGGGCTATTTTATCATATATACATTAAGTGTGTAATCTGTGCAGAGTCATATGATCCCATCAGAATATCAAAGTTATTATTGGTCATCTTTATCTATGTAGAATCGGTAGAAACCAGAATGGATCTCCTGTACACAAGAATGATGTCCAATTGTTCATCTATCATCTCTATGGAGTTGCAAAGTTGATACTATTAATAAAGAGATTTCTAGTGATAGATTGGTAAAAATCAATTATTACAGATTAAATGAAGGAGGCTCTATTCTTCTTTTTGATTTTGTGGAACCATTTGATTGTGTCAGGAAGTTTTTCCACGGGTTGTTTTCAACCTTTTTCTAGGGTGTAATTTTTATAATTGGTCTGAAGCAGCTGCATGTGGTTCAACTAAATAATTATCAAAATCTACAATAGATTATTGAGTCTTTTCCATAGCTTCTTCTTATTAATATTGCTATGTATTTTGCATTGAGCTCTCTACTCGGATTTGTCATCCAACCCACTTAAATATACCAATCATTTATATATATATATATATATATATATATATATATATATATATATATATATATGAGGAATAATAGAAACAATGTTTCAGACAAAATGCAAAATAGAAATGGATTTGAGGATAAGCGAATCAACAAACTAACAAAAATATAAACTCAAACACATATAAAAGCTCTACCAAGATATTTCAGTTGCTAGAAAGCAACCATCCTGGGTTGGAAGTAAGAACTTTAATGAACAGAAATTCAATTCATTCCTTCTTTTAAATGCTGCGTCTTTGCCTGTTTTTGACAGTTACATCAAATGTTGATGCGCACATCTTTTCTTTCTTTTTTTTCTACTGTTCCTGACTTGTTTGTTTACGTTTTTTTTGGTTTTTTTTCGGATGCGTCTTATACAATCTGATTGACTTTATTTTATTATAGAAGAAAAGAAAATGATATACATATATATGTTTATATGCATCATTTTTTAAATTATTTTTTTATTATTAATAGTTGAAAGTAGATTATTGAATGATTAGAATAAGTTTAATAAATAAACACTGTGTAACTATTTAAATATTTTTTACAACTTGTGATCGACTTTAGCTATTTTTATAATGTGGCAATTCTTTTTTCTTTTCTTTTGCATCTTAAATAGTTGCTGATGCAGAATCCTTATCTTCCCGAGAAGCTGTTTGAAGAAACAATCAATATTTGTATGAAAGACAGAGAATCTGTGCTTATGGTAAGTCGGAAGCTTTTAAAGTCAAACCTTTGTTTACTGCTGACCATAATTCCGATTAAAAACACACATGCATAAAGAAAGAGACAAACAAAAAAGTGTGGGTGTTTGTTTTCAATTTTTTTAAATCAGCATACTCTTTTGGTATTAGTATACAATATTTTAATACAAACATATACATACAAGATAAAATATCCCAATCATAGTTTTGAAGAGTGATATCAGCTATGTAACTCTTTCTGCTTATCTATTATATAAAAGTCACCTGTCTGTCTGTCTGTATGTATGTATGTATGTATGTAATGATACTCATCAAAAACTATGCAACAAACTATCACAAACTTGATATTTTTCTAACCTGACAACCCTCGGACGAACAATGGATAATCGACAATTCCCCCGCTATCAAACCACAACGATGTTGTTTGCACAGCAAGTAATAAGGCTGAAATACTTGCCAAGCGTTTCGCCTTAAACTCCACTTTGGACTCAGCAAAACACCCCCTCCCTAAATTCCCATTGCGTACTGAAGCCACACTTGATAACCTGGTCATCACCCCATCCCAAGTCAGAGACATCATAAAAAACCTTGACACCTCCAAAGCTTGTGGGCCTGATCTTATACCAGTAATAGTAATAAAGAAATGCTCTGCTGAACTGGCCCCTGTCCTCTCAAAACTATACAACAAATGCCTTGCTGAATCTTGTTTCCCTAATAGTTGGAAAATTGCCTCTGTAGTACCAGTCTTCAAGAATTCTGGAGATAGAACTGATCCTCTAAACTACCGCCCAATCAGTCTACTCCCGATCTTTGCTAAAATCTTTGAATCATTAATCAATCTAGCTATAGCCCAGCACCTAGTTAATGCTAAACTTCTTTCTGATCATCAATACCGATTTAGACAAGCACGATCTACCGCAGATATCCTAACGGCCATCTCTGAACGCATATATCATATACTGGACAAAGCAGGTGAAGCTAGGGCAGTAGCACTCGATATATCCAAGGACTTTGACAAGGTCTGGCATGAAGGTCTTCTCCTAAAACTTCACTCATATGGTATTACTGGACAAATATTTAATCCTAACAAAAAGAAAGATCCAGGTTGTCCTTGATGGCCGTTCATCTAAGCAACATGACATAAATGCTGGTGTACCCCAGGAATCCATCCTTGAACCTCTACTGTTCCTGATTTTCATAAATGACCCCCCTGATGTAATTGAGACTGAGATAGGAATATTTGCTGACGACACCACACTCTACTCTCGTCATGTGGGCAA
>OY744521.1:86223384-86333384 GCA_963556195.1 Sepiola atlantica | reverse complement strand
CAAGGACTACACCCAGCGCTCTACAGTAGCAGCCTCAGAAGAGAGAGCCCCGGGCAACGCCGGGTACCCCTGCTAGTTTTTGTATAAAACTCAGATGTGAGTCTACTTCAGCCAGGGAGACTTTCAGCATCTCCCCCTTGTTCCAAAAATATATTATTCTATTAGTAAACAAATTCAATAGGTTAATAAATTTAGTTGTATTCTTTTTTAACTAATGAGTCACCGCTTATCAAAGCCAAAAAACATTTGAGGATAAGGGTCAATGAGATGAATAGATTGTCAGTTAAATGGTGATGAATATTATGAGAGGATTGAGAACAATGAATGGAATGAATAAAATTTTATTACCTATGAGGACAGTTTATGACAAGTATTTATTGACATTGGATTTGAAGCTGACCATGTTGTAGCCTGCAAGGAAGCAATCTTGTGGTAACGTGTTCCACAAATGGGAAGAAACTGTTCATAAAAATGTCCTTGGTCAACAATGGTAATGCTCTGCTGGTTAGTAATAGAAGTTCCCTGAACTTACTCCCTCCAATCCTAAGACTTACAATCACACTAACACCAGTTCCTCTCTGTGTTCTAATCATATAACCAAGGTAAAAAACCTTTGCCATTCAAATATACTTTCTCCACATCTGAGTTCTGATCTGTCTTCATTGTCTTACACTTCTTGCACACAAACTGATTATCATCTCATGACCTAAAAGGGTTGATATACCATAAAACAAAACAATACTTTGAACTGAAGATAAAGAAAGAAATAGCATTTTTTTGTATTATTTTTGTTCTTCAAAAAGAGTATTTTCAAATTGTGTTTTTCTGTGTAAGCCAGAGTGCTGTGTTGTCATATGCTGCTTGATCTGCAGTGTTCGTAGATGGGATCAGACAAGGACATGATCCATGAAGCTTGAAGAACCTTTCCGCATCCGGATGAACCATATGCAAGTCACCATGTAGTCAGAGCTGACTTTGAACAGCCCATTTTAGACCTGCGATGATTAAACTTTTCCATTCCAGTCATTTTGATGATGCTCTGGCTGGATGTTCCTCAACTGATAGTATGTCCATTGTCCATATCTACAGGAAGAGGTTTGTTCTTCAACCTCTCCTTCCAAATATTAAACACTTCCTCGTCCTTTATTATCATTGATATTTTGATTACTTATTATTTTTTTTTTTATTTTTTTTTTTTTTTCAGCAATGTGTTGATCAGAATTGGCAAAATGCCTCTTTACAAATGGTTGAGAGATTTAAACGCTGTTTGAATGACTGCACAGAGAACAGAACAGATGACAGTGTAAATGCTTCAAGGGAGATTCTTCCAGAAATAGAAGCAAAGTTTCTATGGGATCGACTCCTTTTAACTCTTCGGGCCTCTCATGACTCTAACAGGTTTGTCTTCAGGGTCAAATGTTCATTCTTAATATTTCACATCTAAAACAAATTAATGAGGATGAATTTTGTCCTTAATTTTACGTATTTTGAATTAACAGGTAGGATTGAATATTTAAATATCACAAGAAATAATATATTTATGATTATCATATCATGCACACATGGTCTTTAAAAAAATCATTTTATTGGAATAAAAAATATTTTGAAAAAAAATCATGGCATAGTTAAAAAAACAAAACAAAGAAAAACAAATTGCAAGTAAATACTACTGGACAATGTCAGGTAGATGGAAATAGTCAGTAATAGATTTGATTATCTTAACATGTTACTGTAGTTTAATAGTACATCTGATTATCCGAAGTGTATTGATAAAATCTTATGGTCTTGATACATTTGAATACAAATTCAAACTGACCAGAAAACACAAATTCTGAAATAGCTAATGGCTTTTTACAAACATAATTTAATACGGCACAATCACGTTGACACACCGGTTCTCGTTAGATCACTGACGTTAAGTGACGATGTTGAGCCTGGTCAGTATCAGATGTTCTGATTTTGAGAGGTTGATTTTCATATAGTTTTCTTGAAACATTGTGTAGTACAGTAATAATTATATTGTTTGAAAGCTTTGACAATGCAAAATAAATAAAAGTAACTGAAATGGTAATAATTATTAATATATTCACGATCTAATCTCTTATTCTTCAACAGAGAATTAAAAATCATGACCAGAGTTATTTTGTGTGTGTGTGTGTGTTTTTGTATGTATTGTTATGGATATGTCATTTTAAATCAACAGTACTTTTCTTATTGTCGCCCTGTCGGCGGGGCCACAAATTCGCCGACTGGAACCTCATGCAGAGGAGTAAACCCCACCCTCGAAAACGGGGCCACCTGTAGGTCGTGGGTGGTGACCCCTGATGCCTTAGAACGAGATCCTGGTGGCTGAATCATTCTCCCAATTCGGCCCTTACCCCAGCTAGACGAGAGATCAGAGAGACCTGATCCGATCAATTGGCTGGTAACATCATGTCACCCTCAATTGTATTATTCAATGTGATTCTTCAAAAAAAATCAAAACCTTATTTCTCCTTTTTATTTTTTCCCCAAATAGATGCTAGAAGGTGGTGGCTGAGGGTCAATCATGTTGAAAACAAAGAATGCGAATAAGTAATTTTTTCAAGAGTAATGTTTTCAAAGAGTAATGTTTTCCAAGAGTAGTGCAATGTTTTCCAGCAGCAAAGTATTCTGCTATAAACCAACCCAAACAAAACCTTTTTATGGAGAATCCATTTATAACTGTTTGGTTGCTGGAAGAATACTTTTAACACCCAAACTGTAACAACTGTTTGTTTCACCAACCCATGTGGAGTAAAGTATGCATAATAGATAGAAAACCTCACTGGAAAATACGATGTTTGAAAAAGTCTGCTTATGTGAAAGGATTTCAAACATTATCAGTAAACTAAAAATAGATTTGAATTCAATATTAGAACTGTGAAATGGAGCGTGTAGTAACAATCAATTTATAATGACCACCCACATCAGTCAAAGCACTTGAGTGCTGTATTTGCAGTGGAAAGGGAACAGTGTCTATCCCAAATAAGCAGTTGTAGACAAAAATCCTGGACAATAAATTGAGCCACATCTGATTATAGAAATGATTCGTTTTTCGTAACCAATCAATAACATTTTCGGCTCGATATAAGCAGACGTATTTTACCTATTCAGTCAGTTTTCTTGGCGACTATCCTGTTCTGGTTGCTCCTCGTTGCGATAACCAGTGTTTATTAAAGGTCCTGTTTGTTTAAGACTTGTAACTGTTGCTGCATTTGTTCGTCAAAGTTTGTCAGTTAAAGGCTGATCGACGTTTGGCTTTCTCTAGGTACTGTTTGTTATCCCGTGGGAGTCAGTGTACAAGCAGTACCCTGATCCACTTTTATTTACTACAAAGTGTTGATTAAAATAAAAAGAAAACATCTAAATGAAACTGTTTATAAGAACGCCCATGCTACGACCCACTTGATTATTCAATAAGTATTTATTACATTGAAAATAAACCTTAATATCATCAGTGTTGGATACTGTCTAGATCCTTCTAGGTTGTTATGACAATGATGACAATTGACCTCATGGGACAAAGAAGTTAGATGAAAGATGAAAATTTTAAAATACTTCTGTCTGGTTCATTGTGGGACCTGTTCTGGACGGAACTGGTGGTAAATTCTTCAGGGATCGTTTGTCTGGTTGGATCATTGTTAATTGCAATTCAAAGAAAAACACTTGTATCCAATATACATATGTTGTTTATTAACTTTATTTCGGCTACATTATTTGGGCAGAAAGATAGAAAAAAAGAGACAGTCAGTATCTAACACTGGTTATTTTTAAGAGCTACATGCCAACATTTTACTTCCAAATGAATTCTCACCAATCTCAGCATGATAATTGATCATGTAATCCTTGACTTTCACTTCTCGTCTTCTGCCCACGACATGCATGTTGCATTTTCAACTTCTGACCCTATTGACAATGTATTCTCTATCTCTGTCCTATCCAAGGCCACCTCAATATATAATACCAGCTCATCAGATGTAAGTACACAAGACATATTAACATACACAAATAGTTTACAAAATCACATTTAAATGCAGGAAAAACAAATGAATACAGCTGAAACGTAGTAGAATATAAATATCAATGTTGATAAAGACAATAGTCTGAAGAAAAACAATGTAAATAACTAGCGATACTAATCCGGCATTAGTTAGAATGCAATGAAGTAATTTTAGTTTCTAATTTTTATTTGTTTGAAAATAAGGTAAACAACCCTTATTATATTCTTCAATCTAAAATAAAGTATCCCCCCTGATTGATTTTTATGTTTAGGCGATTATTTAAAAATGTTTAAGAAAATGATTAAGTAATTTTTTAAATAAATTGTAGTGAAGTATGTTATTATGTTTCCAATAACATGGTACAACAATAACAAATGAAAATTGGCTTGTCAGAAGCAAAGGTTGATTTATCAGCTTAAATGCTAATTGGGTCTGACTTTGAAAATCCAACAAGATAACTTTATATGCTAGATGTTTTTCTCCTGTTAAAATAACTGCATCTTGTTGCATTATACACTGTGTGTGTCTCCTCTTCTCTCATAGTTTTAGACAATATTTTATGCTTTTATTTACATTGTTATCCTCATTGTGTTTTAATATAACAACTAAGATGAGGATAGTAGTTCGAAACATGTAAATAATTTAATGGCATATTTACTCATGTTCAGTGCGGATTCAGAAGCGATAACTTCTAATAACTCTTTCTTTTACATTCATTTCGTTTTTGATATGATTTTCTTTTCTTGCTTTCTTCTAATTAAATAAGGTTGCATGTTGCAGTGAATAAAATTGTGACAAGCCTGAGTAAAACAGAAGTTGGTTGGGTGAGTTTGCTGTTTCCTTATCCCCCCCCCTCCCTCTCTCTAGGAACAATTTTTGTTAAGTGTATGATATTTGTAAAATTGACAAAACTTTTCTCTCTTGGTGGTTTACTACTTCCCATCCATGAAATATGTTGTCACAAGGTTGCTTCTCTGAGGGCTACAACATGGTCAACTTCAAATCCAATGTCAATAAACACTTGTCATAAATAGTTCTCATAAGTCAGAAAATTGTATTTATTCCATTCATTATTTTCAATCCTCTCATAATATTCATAATCATTCAACGGACAAGTTATCTATCTCATTAACATTTATCCTTAAGTGGCTTTAAGTCTTGATAAGTGGTGACTTATTAGTAAAAAAAAAATAAATTAAAAAGTGTTATCAGTGTTGGAAATCATTTCTTCTGTGATTGTCTGAGTGGTTTAATTTTGGGTTCCTTTGAATTTTTGAGAATCAGGTCTAGGTCGCCATCTTGTTGTCTACTTTATAGTGATTGGACCACATGCATTGATGGCCACGGACGATATAGAATATCGATTATTCTATTCAATTCTACAAAAGCGCTGCTCAATTTGGTTGTGTCATAAATTACTGGTAGTTTGCATTAGACATTCCCCTTTACAGGGTTATGTCTATAGGCGAACAGTATTCACTCATCGACACCTGTCAACTTTGTGACTCTCACTGACTGTTTAACTGTTTCAAAAGTGCCCTCTTATTTTCAACCCTCATATGATCTTGTTCGACCAATCAGAGTATTTGAGATCAGTGAGCATCTGCCCATTACGATCTAACATTCTTGGATTAAACTTACAAAAAAAGTATTCTCTATCAAGTTATTACACTAATGAATATTCTATATCCTAGGTTTTACATTTTTAGCAAACACATGTTTGAGTATATCTTTCCCATACACGAGGCCGCCATTTTGTGTGTTATCTTATTGTGAGTTGGAATAAAGAGGAAACGTGACAATAGTGAAGAAAAGGTTGGATTTACGTGCATACACATTTATTCTCACATAAAAAGTTTGTCAAAGTTGTACTTAATATGATAATAAAGAAGTAAAAAAAAACATAAGACATAATTACTAAGGAAAAGGAATATCCATGAACAATGGTATGAGTAAATATTACTTACATTTGTGTTGAACTGTTCTTGGAGTTTGGATGACTGCGACCAGTAAACACCTGATGGACATGGGGTCAAGGTTTGTAAAAACCATGCAGAAATAGTCAGCCGATCTGAACACGTTCAATGGCTTTGAAAGTCCAGCCAGAAAGAGGATAACCTGTACTAAATTCCCCACATGGATTAAATGAGATTTTTTACTTCCGGACATGAGAGAACATTCTCTCTAACTTTGGCAAGAATAATCTAGAAGAGATAACTCAGATACAATTGAAAGGAGATTATTCATCATGGATAACAACAGAAGCAAGAAAAAAGAAGAATAGTGAAGACATATGTAAAAGTGGGATATGAAATATGTAAGGTGGTACTTGATATAATATATGAAGGGGAGAGGAACAGACATTAGTACTAAAGAGAGAATACATTAATGTCCCAATACAATAAGAAAGATACGTATTGCAGAGGTTGAAGATAAAGCATATGCATGAACCATGTATAAGTAAATATGACTTACATTTTTGCTGATTGTGCTGTTCTTGGTGTCTAGGCGACTGCTACCAGAAAGCGAGTCTATTCTCTACGACTGCTATCAGGGGTTTTGAAGACCATATCAAGATGGCCAGCTGGTCAAACATAGTCTGATGGCTTTGAAAGTTCAGCCAGAAAGAGGATAAGATCTCGTCCTAACTTCCACACATGTGTGGACGAGTTTTCTTAACTTCCAGACAAGGGTGTATTTTCCTAACATTGGGCAAAATAACTCAAGGCCGATAACTCTAATATCAGTTCAACAAAAGATTACTCAGCTAATTCTTGTACAAGAAACTGATTAAACTGAATGATTGTCGTCTGTCTTCATGGATATGTTTGCATTTTTCATTATCACATTTTAAGGTGGTTTACTGATGATTGATTACTTAGCCTGAGCATCATCATCATTTTGAATTAGTTTCGAAAAACACATACCAGTCAAAAGAAATGTTCACCAAAAACTTGACAAAATATTTTACTTTGTGCATGTTGTTTGAATGTGTCAGACGTTTAAAGATTGCAGAGCTATTCTATTAAAACATTATAAAGCCTCATGTAATAACACTGATTTACCCCCAAAATGAGGCAAGCATAGAAATCAGTGATTTCACATATGATATTCGTTTTCACGCATCATCTCTAATATTTTTGATAGACATGTACACAAATAGGCATAAAACCAAAAGATTGAAATGCCCTATATTTCCTATTATGAAAAATGTTTATTTCTTTATAGTTAATATTTAAAAAAAAAAACATATAGATATAAGATTGATGAAAACAAAAAATTTCTTTGCAAAAATGAAAACAAAATAACTCCCTTTTCTAAATTCAATTCAATAGAAAGGGTAAGGAGGACTTATTGTATTCTTGATATAAGTGAATTTATGTATGATCACATGTATTCAGTGTGCTTTGTCGGCTATAAAAGGCAAGCTCTGCATAAGTCGTCAAAATATGTTTGGTAGTCAATCTGCTATGAGAATTATGTTGTCAAGAAGATATCCTGTATCAGAGAGGTTGACTGTTTGTTGCTGTGTTGTGTGTTGTTCGTTTGAGGGAGCTTAGTCTGGAGACAGTGAGGAGGACTTGTGACTGGTTCCAAGACCGGCTCAAGGCTGTCATCAAAGTCAAGGTGGGTTCATCGAGGGAATTCAACAGAACAATTCATGAAGAGAAACTGAGCCAAGTTTGATGACTAAATCTCAAAAATTAAACTACTACAAATATCATCTGCACCCGGTATTTTTTGAACAGATTAGCTAACCAAGTTAAAAATAGTACTAATTTTGAGATTAAATTGGATGAATTCAGAAATAATGATCAAAGAATGAACTTACAAGCACATTTTTGGGGTCTATCTGATGAAATATTTTAAAGAATTCGATCTATATATTCACTCTTTGTTTTTCTCATATGTATTCATATTTTTTTTCATCAAAAATTAAAATGGAATGATTAATTAAAATAAGAGATGCCGAAAGAGGGAAAATAAATAAATATTTGTTTTTTTCTAGAACATTCTTTTGCATCTCTTGCACCAAAACCGACATAAATGGTCCAGTTTGTCTGATAAGCTTCCTTCTCAGATCTATTCAGCCATTGAGGATCAATTGTGTAAATCTATTACAAAATGTGCACATCCGAGGTGAGTAGAAATTTTTTTTTTAATTTTCTTTTTTCATATCTACCTAATTTCTGTAAATATAAAAGTTTTTGTTTTTGGCGTTCACTTTTGTCATGCAATGAATTTAGTGAGCCAGAATGAAAATACCAAGATTTTTGTTAATAGTTTAGGAATGAGAACTTATGTAAAAAATATTCTTTCCTTTTTTGTTTTCTCTTAAATTTTATATGTTTACTAGTGGTATTCACCTAGCATTACCCGTGTGGAGATATATTGCTGGTTAGGTTTATTTTTGTTTAGGAAAAAAATAATTTTAAATATAGTCATGTTTACAATTTTTGCCTTGAAAGGAAAGTTAAAAATAACATTTGCAATATCAGGTCAAGAATTTATTTTCCTCTGATTTTCCTCCTCTTTTCAGGACGGGGCTGTAGAATTTGCCAACTGCACCTCTGCAGAGGGGTAAGACCCCTCCCCCCCCCAATGGGGCCACTTGTTTACTGTTGGTGCCGACCTGTAATGTCTGAGGATGGGATCCTGGTGGCTGACCAGCCTAATGACTATAGAACAAAAGGCCATTGGCTGCAGCATTCCACTTCGGCCCTTACCGGACTAGACGGGCGGTTTGAAAAAGAAAACTTGTGTCTAAATAAAACTGCCAATATAAACCTTTTATATAAATGGACTTACCAACAAGTAAAATAAACAAGATAATAAACTAAATATATGAGTGCTAGAAGGCAGTGGCTCAGGGTAAATAGATTCTGGGGAAGAAAGCCACAACATGGCTGCATACACCCGAGAGACATCCCTGGACTTGGCCAATGAGGCCTATGGAATACAGGTGCTTGTGGCTTCCCTAGATGAGAGTATACTCTTCCTGTAGCCCTGAGGTGTCAGGCCAAATACCCCCCCCCCCTCCCTGGCATCTCCCACGAAGTATTGCTCTCCGGAATGGGTGAAGAGCAAGAAGAATGAAATGGAAAAAAAAAAATACAAATCTACACACCAAAATCCACCAAGCGACCTCACTGCGAAAGCTCAGATAGTAATGTTGAAATAATGTATCAAGATACACCAACATTTGTTGTAATACAATCAATTGAAGATAGACCGATAACTGAAATATCGCCCTTAAAAATAGAACAAATCTTCTCAAAAAAAAAAACCTAAAACAATTTAAAAACTTTCAAATGGAACAATATTAATCGAAGTTAAAAAAACTCAAGTGGAAGAATATTTAAGTGGGAAAGTTTTGTTGATATAAAAACCAAGGCTTATCTCTGCCAATCTCTAAACTACTCAAATAGTGTGGTTAAAAGCTCCAAACTCTCATTATGCACAATGGACGAAATAAAGACTAATCTAAAAAAACAAAATGTAACGGACGTTAAAAGAATAAGTTTTTAAAAAAATGGAGAAACCATAAATACAAATATGTACATATTAAATTTTAATGTACCAAAACCACCAAGTGAAATTGAAGTAGGATATATGAAAATAAAAGTTGAAACCTACATATCAAACCCACTAAGATGTTTGAACTGCCAAAGGTTTGGTCACCATCAAGACAGATGCAATAGACCTCCAGTATGCGGAAGATGCGGTGAAAACAACACAAAGTATACAAACTGCCAAAAGGAAGCAAACTGCTCTAACTGCAAAGAAAATCACCCCACAAACTCCAGAGAATATGAAATGTGGAAAAAAGAAAAAGATATATCTAGGTTGAAATATACCAAGAACATCCCTTTCCCGGAAGCAAGAAAAATAATTGAAACAAAAAAATACTTGGAAATAACCAAAAGATACATACCAAATACAAACCAACAAATACACCAAATATACAACCAAACTGAAATAAAAACTGATGTAATCACACAACTTATAAACGAAATGAGAACACTAATATAAGAAATGAAAACTATCATTAAAACAGTCATGGAAAACAAACAAGTTCCCAAAGAAAACTCAAATACCAAACAACCAACCAAAAAACACAAATAAAACCAAACAAGGAGAACTCGAAGCCCTCCCCTCATGAAATGGCCTCAATGGCTAGGACACCACAAAAATCTCCTAGTAAGGAAACCGGAAAAGAAACCTCAACCAAGGGACAGAATTAAAGAAAATCAAGATCAACCTCAAGATCAAAAATACTCCAACGAAAAACAGATTTGAGACCCTGGAAAGTATGGAAACAGCACCCACAAAAAATTCAAAATCCAGTATTAACAAAATAACATCAGACAAGAAAAATACCACTTAACTTGAATAGGAAAGTTAATTATCTTGTCACCTTCCCTCCCACTCCCCAAAAAGCATACTGAAATCTCAAAATCAAACAAAATGATCATACATTAAGAGTAGTCAAATCCTACATGCTAAAAACACAAAAAAACAACTCCCCAAAGAAGAAACTATGCAAAAACTGTTACAAGGGGGTAAAAAAAAGTTTGACCTGAAATTACATTATAATGGTTGAAAGGTCGTTAAAACAAACAAATCCTCTTTTCAGGATATGATCCAATAAAATATTGATAAAATTTTTTGACAAAACTAACTGAAAATTATTGTATAAAGTGGGCTTGTAGCTTATATAAATTACTTGTATCTATTATACAAGACATAACAGTTGCTAGTGCACTATTGACTACTTACTGACCGTTATAACTTGCAGAAAAAAAAAAATGCTTCGCCAGTGTTTGCACTAATATTCATATAAAATCATAGTAATTCAATTTCGGCAAACCAAAAGAGTAAGCGACTCAAAGTCAACAGCAAACAGTGTTCTGTTAGATTTAGTTCCTGATATTAGTAGTAGGGGAGGACATAAAAAAAAGATTATATGTTTTTTTTCTTAATATGATAAAAGTTTATTACATTTTTTTTTCCTGAATGTTTTAAATTAAATTGCGTGATTTATTAAGGAATCTGATGATTCTCTGACTGTTGGGCCAGCTCATTCTGCGTCCCGTGTAGGTGGAAGGGTGGTAGTTAAGATAAATTTAACGAAAAGAGATGAACAATGAAGTGGGTATTTGTATTGAAGTCATGGTGGTTGACTTGGTCAGAGGATTTGGTGCAACACAAGCAGTGGGATGCTGGGAAAAGAGGCATCCGGGAATTCAAACATTAGATAGGGATATGATGCAGTGAAACCCTGTGGATGGGAACTGTGCCCCCACCTCGCACGGGAGGCGTAATCGATTCTGCGACCTAATGACTGACGGAGAAAAATCAAGAACCATGTGTAAAGGAATAGAAAGTAGAGAAGCATTTATGAGACAGTACCTGGAAAGTGGATAAATGCTTAGCAGAATGGGGGAATATTGGTTAGAGATTGTGTAATTGGTTAGTATGAAGTTAACTTAGTTGGTGATTTTGATAGATGTTAGCTGGTATAAGTCAGGAATCTGAGAGTGTAATGTTGTGATTTTCTCATCAAAGATGGTCCATATTACGTGTGATGGTAAACGTAAAAATAAGGGAGAGGGGAGAGAGAGACCTCCTCACTTAAAAAAAAAGGGGACAATGAAAAAAAAAAAAAGAATAGAGACTTATATGTATTATATGTTACAATTGTATTTGCTTTAGGATATGGGTCTGTTTGTCTTGATTAACATTGTTATGTGTTAAAAAAAAAAAAAGGATCCATGTGTGTTATATATTTCAGTTATGTTTTCTTTAGGTTGTGGGTTTTATTGTTTTGATTAATGCTTTTTTATGTTACTAAAAAAGGAAATAGAAACGGTAGAGATATTGTATTTTTATGTAAAAAAAAAATGTAATTTGTTGTTGCAATAAGACAGTTTCATGTTTGTCCGTGCAAAATTGTACAAAGACGTTGTTTTTAGTGTTCAAAAAAAAAATAATGGCGGAAGGCCAGAAGAGTTCTCTTGGTAGGAGGTGAAAAAAAAAAAAAATCCTCCTGATTTATTTTTTTAGGGGGAGGGGAGAAAGCAAAATGGCGGAATGCCTGTTGATATGAGAGGTGATTGGAAAATTCTCTTGGTAGAAGGTGTGTCAAAAGTCCTTCTGTGGGAGGTGAGTTAAAATTCCTCCAGTTTTTTTTCTTACCTCGATGGAGAGGCGAGGTTGATTTTCTCTCTCTGGTATGGGAAGCATGTACCAGTGGACAGGAGCCTGTCCAAAAAGGAATTGCTTTGCTGTTGTTTTATTAAGGGTACTCAAATACCCTTGGGCTGGAGAGAGGGTTAAATGCATCCTTGTGATTCCAGTTCGGAGATCACCCAGTCGGTTTTTGATTGTCTGTCATGTTTCTGACGTGTCTTAACCTATGTAATATGAATGTATGACTTTGTTTTTAAATTATGTAATATGATTTTTGTTTTGTAATTTATGTAATAAATGATAAGTTGGGCATGGGAGGTGTGTGACAATATGGATGCCGCAAAGGTCAGGGCCAGGTCAGGAATAGGAAATGACTCATGAAAGCACACAAAAGAAAAGACAGGATAGGAAGTGACTAATCGACAGAGACAAAAGAAATACGGGAGTGGTCAATTTCCATTGTTCAGAACAGGTTACTCAGAAAAATACCGGATACAACATTTGGGAGTGACAGTGTTTTGCGACAGTGGGGTAGGTTAGTTTTACAACAGTTTGACGACAGTGGTGTAGGTTTGGTTGACGACAGTAAAGTTTATGACAAAAAAGTTAACAAGTTTAGGTTTCGGAGAGAAGACAAGCAGAGAGGATCGAAACTCCCGAGAGTTAGGATCGAACTTCCGAGAGAGCGGATCGGACAGGGAAAACGATGAGATGAGCTGACGACTTTAGCAACGACAATGGGGGTCTCGACAGACCGCGTCGGTGTCACACACACTTATAGTTCTAACTAAATTATACACAACGTATATGTGTTTGTAGTCTTTCTCGAGAGTTGTGTTTCTTTTATTTTAACTTGTGGACCAGTGCTGTGCCCTCGACGATTCGTCAGTGGATAGACGACACGGCTGGACGATGAAGACAAAGAAGAAGGCCACAGAAACACAACGTCGGGGTCGACGGTCGTCGAATGGGACAACATGGTTCTACATAATAAAATGTCTTTGTTTTTTATTTTAAATAATTTCTTTTACAAATATAAGAAATTGGAAAGCCATTCTTAACATGAGGATCGGGGGGATTTGTTAACTATTCTGTTCTTTCACCAAACAATTTAATAAATAAATTAATAAATCTGGGGAACTGAAACTCTCGCCAGAAGTTATATTACAGATGAAGTTTAATATCAGGAACTAAATCTGACAGAACACTGTTTGCTGCTGACTTAGAGTCGCTTACTCTTCTGGTTTGCCTCAATTTCTCATATATAAATGATTATAATCATTTCTGATGACCTAAAGAAAATAAACACCAACAATTGACTTTTTATTTAGAGTGGAGGATTTTTTTCAGGCGGCAAGGATTGTCTGACTTGTCTTTTCACTTCCACTCATCACTTAAAAAGATTTCGTCCGGGTGCTAGAAGAAGCTACGTTTTTTACTTGCTAACTTTAGTGTGACGGGATGGATTTATATTTATTTACATACAAATAAATACATTTTGGTCTTTATTATAGAATGGAGGATTTATTTTGATTACATTAACTGTTTTTATAAAAAAAACAAAAAAGTCAACCCATTAAAAAATTAGTTGAAGCTCAAATATATCTTAAAGAATTTTCATTTGAAATTTAAATCACCGATCTATTCTATTTTTAAACTTGACACATTAGCATGTTGAACATTTATTGGACAGAATTGCTATTATTTAGGTGTTTAATCTCACAGTCAGCAATTTGAAATTATTTTTTTAAAAAAGAAGGCCATTGCTTATTAGGGAATGACATGTCTCTAAATCATTATCAAATGTTTCCAATTTTATTTTTTTATTTTAAAGTTCACATTTCCCAAAGATATAAAAATTGACTAAAAAATTAAAAATGTTTTTTGTCTCCTGTGAGAAATAAAGAATTTAAAGAAAGATTTTTTTTCTTTCTTTTTTCTTTTCAGTCTAATTTGGAAAAGCAACCGATCGATTTTAAATGAAATCCTTGGACAATCATTTTCTCTTTTCTTTGCTTGTTTAACTCATCTGATTGAATGGGGAAATAAATTTGTGCCGGTTTACCAGCGGAAGCCAGATTCTCTTTACATTTGGACGTGAGTATAAACTTGCATAAAAAATTATTATTCTCCTATGAACACAAAAGAAAATCAATTTGGGTTTTGATTTGTTAATATGGAAGAATTAGGAAGAGTTATTTGGTTATACAACAGTAGTAATTTACTATAATTTTGTAAATTTGTTATTCTCATGTTAATTGGCATCAATTACTCAAACAGCTTAGATTTTGTTACTTCCTCCATGGAGAGGGTATTTTTTAGTCATGTTCTTCTGTGTATATATTGGTTTGTTCATTAACAGTGTTCGAACTACCGAAAACTTGGAAATGTTACACAGGAACCACAGAAAAAAACACTAAATGTTGTATAGGAAATCTGGTCTTAATTCTCAACCATGTATTGGTTCTCAAAGGGTCTCATGTTCAACACGAGATTTGGAGTATACCTGTAAAAGGCCATTTATTTTTTTTACCCAAGGGGCATAACTCTGGCTTAGAAAACAATTTCTCCTTTGTAAAACACAAACAATAAACTGAAAAAATCCAACCAGCAAGAACTACCAGTTATATTGCCCGATTCGACAGAGGCCACATATATGTAACACACTCATATCTGCTTAAAGATAAAAATCCTCCATTCTGTGTTGACTATCGTGCTCTATTTACAGTGGAACATATATCGGTGAAATCCATTGATTTCAATAAAATCCATTTGAGACATTACCAGATGGATGAGCTGAAGAATCTGTTTTCTTTTAACTAATGAGTCACTACTTGTCACAGCCCCAAAATATTCCATCTGTTTTCTATAAACTGTTCCTCTACAAAGAATGCTAACAGTCAAAGCGTCCTACCAAACAAAATAATTACAAAAATAATTTTTCCTCATTGAAAATTTCTTCTTTTTTAAAGTTTTTGTCAGCATTACTAACCCACTGAAATTAATATGCCGTAAAATAAATCATGCAAGACAATGGCTAAATCCTGGGAAAATGATCTCCTGTCTGTAGTAGAATGGGACCAAAAATGGATGGTCGCATTTAATGTTACCAAGGCAAAGCTCCTTTCCTTTAATAACTATAAGAAACTTTTCCAACCACTGATTGCCATGACGGATAACACCCTTTCTGAGAGTCCAACATTTAAAAACCTTGGCCTGACATTCTCAGGCAACATGAAGTGGAATAGATAGAACATGCTGCAAAGTCTACCACAAAGAAGGTAGGCTCCCTTTACCGGGCTAGAAATCTTCCCACACCTGCCTGTGTTCTATATCTCTATAAGGCAACTATTTGCCCATGCATGGAGTATTTTTGTCACATTTGGGTTGGTGCATCAACCACTAGCCTCTCTCTCTTGGACAGGGTTAAAAAAAGAATACACTGTTTGCCAAGCTCCAGCACCTGTCACATCGCCACAGAGTTGCATCCCTGTGCTCGTTTTACAAGCACTTCCATAGAATATGCCCTGCTTAACTTACTAGCACTCGTACCCTCTCAACGTAAATACCCTCAACTCACTCAACTAGCTGCAGAATCTCACCCCTTTACTGTAGAAGCCCCGAGATGTCAGAAGATTCTCTACTAGGACAACTTGCCTTTGGAATTCCCTCCCTGCTCTCTGTTTTCCCGATCGTACCAACATGCAGAAATTTAAATGTAATGTGAACAAAAATCTTGCTACCCAACTCCTCATTCAGATTGCTCCCCTATAAATCTGGCTTTTATCACAGTAGCCACTTACATTTTAGTGGCATACGTTTTGTATCTACATTACTGGTTTGAATGTTGAAAAGATGAAGTATTTTGTTTTATTTTAGTTGATTCCTTGAGCATGGCTTTAAGATCTATGAAAGAGTACTCGTGAATCGGATCCTCCCCCTGATTGAAATAAACTGACAATAGTGCGGCTTTCGAGCACTGAAGTCGACAACTAATGATCTTTTTCTACTGTCGCAACTCTGCAAATAGTTTCTTCCACATAAAAAGCAGCTTTTTCACTTCTTCATTGATCTAGAAAAGACCTTTGACAAGAAATGCTATCCTCTAGGCCCTACAGGCGCAAACTTGTTCCCGAGCAATTAGTAAATGCAGTTTCCAAGCTATACTGCAATTTGACCACAGCCGTGACCTTTGCTGGTGTGCTCTCTGAACCCCTAGAAATAATGGTAGGATGCATCAGGAATCAGTACTTACCTACTCTTATTAATAATCATTTTTGACAAGCTGACATAAACCTGCAGAAATGGTGCTCTGTGGGAGATTCTGTATGTGGATGATATTGTTATCAGTGCACGCAGTGCAACAGAAGTGAGTGCAGCATTTAGCAGGTGGAAATCAGCACTTGAAAGAGGTTGCTTCAGGGTTAATATGACAAAAGATGGAGCATATGATATCTGATGCTAAAGGGATGATATCTGTTCCATGCAGCATCTGTAAGCTTGAAACTGGCCTGAACTCCATCAAATGCAGAACATGCAATAAGTGGTGTCACAAAAGGTGCACCAACTTGCCGGTGCACCATGGAAAAGAAAATTGTTGCAGGTGTTGAAAGAGCCAATAAATTCACCTACCTATGTAACGCAATTGATTCCAGTGGGCAAACTGACACAACTGTATATCTGCCACATGGAGAGTCTTCAGGCACATGTCAGCAATTTTACAAAATGCAGGGATCCCATTGTATGTGAGAGTTGCAGAATACAACACACACGTCTTATCCGTACTCTTGTATGACTGCGGAACATTGTCAACGACGAAACGTCAGAATGACATAATCCTGGCTGCAGTGCATCGCATGGAGAAAATTGCTGATCTCACTCTACTGGCCTCCATGAGAAAGTATGTCGTACAACAATGTTTCAACTAGTATGGCCACGTCACCCGCCATCAGTCATCCAAAACACTCCAAAGTGTCCCACATTAACGTCAATGTCCCAAAGCCACATAGTAGGACACTTAAGACATGGAGGGGATCAGTTGATGACGACCTGATCCTGGCGGACGGCACAAGCGAAATGGCAACAGACAAGAAAAGTTGGAAGTCATTCACGAAACGTCTAACCTCAAACATGAGACAAAAAGAAGAAAAATGAAAATAATAAGAATAAAATAGATAATAACGTTTTTACCAAAGAGGGGCACAAGGGTGGGGGCTATTTGATTGGCCTAATGGATACCATCGCAGACTATAGAATTCTATATTCAGAGTTCAAATTCCATCAGATCTATTGTGCTCAATTACACAGTAATACCCTTGAAAAAGGTATAAAGCCATGATTTCCCTCTTGCTAAAAAATAGCAACTTGTGTTCAATTAACCATATACAATTGGTATTGTGTTTCAGCATTAAATAGCCAAACATTGGTTGCTATGCTGTAAAATAGAAAAACCAGATGTGACATGATACCATTGTTTCTTCCTACCTATTATTTAAATGTTTTTTTGTTTTCGTAATGTTTTAGGATTGATAATTTGTATTATACAGGCTACTATTCTCATCTTTAATGGTGCATTCATGTTTTGACTAATGTAATCTCAAACTTTCTTTAGGTGCATCATGTCAAACTCTGAAACCTCGACAGACTCTATCTGATTCAGGCTGACAGAATGAGAACATTCTACTCCCATGGATTAAAAATAAATTGTTCGATTCGAAATTCCATCTAGATTCCCAAATTCGACCCGAATGATTCCCAAGTTTAATAAGGTGCACCTGAAGAAAGTCTGAGATTATATTAGCCGAAACGTTGTGGATATAACAACCAAGATGATAATAGCAGTTCAAATAATCCCAAAAAATATAAAAAATAAAAAATTTTACATATTTTTTTTAAAAAGTCATATTAGTTATCCATTGTTCAAGGCATCTTCATAGTAAAAAAAATTACTTTGAAAAAAGAAAGGTAGTTTTGTTTGAATATTTGAATATTGGTTATAAGATGTTTATTGTTGGGTTTTTATTTTTCTTGTAATTTTTTTTTTGTTGCTGCATTTAAAAAAGGGGGGGGGGATGTTTTCCACTATCAAAGTAAGTGTTATGTTTTGGAGGGGAAATAAAATCCATGAACCAAGGCCTGCACCCCAAAATCTCCACACTAGGAGACTAATCTTTATAAATAAACCGATGTGTTTTTGTTTTTTAATAACTAAAATTAAATTATACAATTTTTATGAAATTTTTAGCATAAAATTTTTATTTTATTTTATTTGTATTCAAACAAAGCAAATTGCCACTGAAACGTAAAGGGCTACTGTGAATTAGGGGCCCAGATTTATAAGGGTATGCTAAGAGTTGTGCAGCAAGGTGTCTGTTCACATTACATTTAAATTTCTGCATGTCTGTACAGTCAGGGAGCAGGCAGAGAATTCCAAAGGCGAGCAGTTCAAGGAAAGAAACTATTAGAGTAAAAAGCTTTATGGCATCTGAGGACCTTTACAGTGAAGGGGTGGAATTTTGCTGATTGTCGGGTTTGTCGAGGGTATTTACGTTGAGAGGGCACAAGTAGACAGTGTGTGATCCATTAGATTAGAAGCTCTTTTTTTCGACCTTGTCTAAAAGGGAGAGACTAGCGGTTGGCGCACCAGCCCAGATGTAACAACAATACTCCATGCATGAGCGAATGGTGGTTTTGTATTTTAATCAAGAATATAAGTTTTCAAATTTAAGATCATAGCGATTTAATTTTTTTATTATTAATTAATTAATTTTTTAAAATCACGGCTTAAATAACAATATAGTTAAATCAGAGCGAAAATAAGCAAAAATATTGTTAGATAAATTTGTTAAATTTATTCTCATATTTTCTTAAAATGCAACAGTATGGAGAATCAATTCATGAGTGTCCTTTAAATTTAGACTTTTCAAAGAAAAAAATGTTTTTCTCATCAATTTGATCCTCCATATTATTGCCCTTTAAGAAAATATGAAAATAAATTTGTTAACTATCTAACCATATTTTTGCTTATGATTTAACTATAATAATGTTCTATTCCTAATATTGAGCATAATTTTATCATATTAAGAACTTTTTCATGATACCACTGAAATTATATTTATAAAATATTATTTTATAATAGTCTTAAATTATATAACACATATACACACATGTATATATCAATAAAGAGAGAAAAATAACCATAGTTATGACCAGTGCCGCATTATAAACATCTTGCTCCCTCAATCTATAAGTGGCTCTAATAAGGGACTACTCTTTGTAAACGAACCATTTTTTTACCATTCAAGTCAGGATTATCCAATTTCATTGAAATTTAGAGCATTCAGACAATAGATTTTATGAGGAATACAAGTTTTCAAATTTTACATCCTAGCGATTTTCAAAAGAATGAAAGTTTAATGGAATTTAAGTTTGGACCAGATGCTACTTGGCCTTTTGGCTAAGATCACAGTGTAGTATCTGTTCCGATGGATACTACACCCTATAGACCGGTATTGTCTTGGCCTTTGGGGCTTGATGACGCCAGTCTGTGGGTTTGTTCTGTGCAGTTCTAGGAGGTTCACCCTCCCAAGCTTTGCCTCCCCTCTTTGGGTTGGAGTAAGTTCATCACTTACTGCCTGAGGCGCCCCTACTGGAGAATGCCGACGGGGCTGCCCAAGCAGTTTTTGTAGGCCAGAGTGCTCACCTTCTCGGGCACTGGCTTTTCAAATCCCACTTTCCCGACCTTGTGTCACATCTTACCGCTGTGGGAGGAAGATAAATAGCTATACACATATGCAGTAACATATTTTTTTTTTTATGTTATTACTGTTAAAAGGAACTCTGAAATTTTTTTTTGACAACATTGTAAAGAGACAAAAACTAAGGCGGCATCCAGAGCACTGCCTTAACCTTTCCTTTAGATGGTCCCCAGTATAGGTTTGAGTTTTCCTTGAAATGCTCGGAGATAGGTAGTGTCAGCTCAACCTATCATTTATTTTAAAAAATACTTCTCTCTATTAAAATTAAATCACAAATCTTTTCATATGAATGCAAAATACTATTTTTTTTATTTATTTTCAGGTATCAACCCGATAAGAATTTTACTGATGAGAAGTCATCCTTTGAAAATCTGACGTCATACATTAGAATTCTTGTTAAAAGTGGATCTTCTCAAAAGAAAGCAGTACTGGCAACTCTACGAAGTTTAGAAGGAGCAACAATTGGTTGTATCTGGCAAGACATTTTGGCTAAAATATGAGAAGAAAAAGATATTTCATAGTTTTATGAATACAAAAATTGAACTTTGAACTTTCTGAAAGGAGTAATTTCCTTATGTATGGTTGATTGTTTAAAGAAAAATGGGATTTGGCATTACTCCCAAACAACTTATCTTTACTGAAAATAATGTTTTAGTAAAAAATTAAAAAATAACATTAAGTAAGTCAATTATCGCAAGTTGAGTGGTTTATGGGAAACAGTGACTAAAAACTGTTCATATTCAAAAGATCCAATATGGAGTCGTGAAATTTTAGAGGAGATTGCAAGGGAGAAGTATGAAATCATAATTCTAACCTCTTTATTTAAACAAACCAAAGAAAATTTAAATAAGGTTGGCTTTGAAGGCATCTTACTGGAAGGACGTTTTTGCATTTCTGTTGAGGTTAATTTTAAAGAATTTGATTGATTAACTCTACAAAAGATCAATAAAAATGACATACACACACACATATATAACAATAATAAATATTTAAAAGGGACTTAGCACTTTATCACAGTTTTATAGTAAATTAGATCGTGCATTTCTATTCAACATGTCTGTATACATTTGAGTGCGAGCTTAAACTCTATATTATTACAAATAATTATATATAAGACTATAGGGTAATTTTTTCTAACACATATCAGACAATAATTATTTCGATCTCAAATGGCCTCTTTAAAGTCTGGAAATTAATTAATTTAAAGAGGTTGAAATAATTATTGTCTGATATGTGTTTTCCAAAAAGTTACCATGTAGTCCTAAATACTTGCTCTGTATGCTAAATACATTGAGCTCTCTAGTCGGAAATATGATGTCTGATATATATTTATAACTATATAATTTGATATTAGACTGAACTTTTCCATTCTGAGTGAACATGAAGCAACAACATTTCAACTCAATACTATATATAAGTCTCTTGACTGCGAATCAGTGGCGATTTGTGATTGGAGTTTGTGCCCGCCGACCGTCGGGAATTAGCTTCCTGCACTGAAGATTGCGTAAGCATGAAACATCAATGTCTGTAGGTAATAAATTATTAATACTTATTTATAAAATATTATTTTATTTATATATATATATATATATATATATATATATATATATATAAAATACAGAAATTTAATGTAACATCAGTACCATCGGTTTCAAAGCGGGAGGTTAATCCCGATTATTGTCAGCTGATAAACATTTTAGAAATGGTGGAACTTATTCGGTCACGCCTAAGACCACATAGGACGTTATTTGTGTGAAATGGGGGGGGGGGGGTTACATATGTGTGTGTGTAAGGGGTTAAATTTAGATTTTAATATTTAAATTTTTAATATATATAAAATGGTTATTAATTAAAATGAGGTAGAAAAAAAGGGAGTTTTTGTAATATAAATAAAAAAAATATGTGTAAGAAATTCTGTAGGGCAGAGGTCGGGGGTAGGGGCCAGGAAGTATAGGGGAAAAAAGGGGGTAGAGAAAGAAGAGAGTAGGGATGCAGGTGTCGGGTAAGACGCAGGAGAGAGGGGGAAGAAGGAAGGATCTAGGTACGGCGTTGTGAGCATTGATAGCCGTTGACTCTAAAACTCGGTACGGGCAGTCTAACTTTCCGACCCCATTTCGTAATATAAAGTTTCAGAGTGGCAAAAGAGTCGGAAAGTTAGACTGCCCATACCGAGTTTTAGAGTCAACATAGCGTACCCTGTACACCTAATAACTCTATTAACCCATAACACTTAATGTAAATCGAGAACTAATATTATTCTCCTCCACTCCACTAATCCTTAACCGCTTTTACTTCAACATTATAATCCTTATTCCTCCTTTTTTTCAACTATTGGCCAACCTTAGCATACACTCATCCATTGCTTTTTTATCTCCCTTGTATTCGTTCTACCAACAATATTTTTCTCATAGATTCCATTACTCTCACCTTTAAACTACGCTCCCTGGTTACTCCTATAATGGTCCATTTGCCCCCATAAAATCTATTTAGAATTTCAACACACTAGTGCATCACCTAGGTTACAATATTCAACCCTATCTTACCCCATAATCCTTTTACTAGAACTCAATTGTTGCAAGCAGACAAACGCCATTCCCAATCCTAACTTCAGTTATACGTTAAAGTTTCTTATTTAGTCATGCATTTAATAGTTAACTAACTGAGAATTCTTTAAAGTCCTTATACATTAAACTCTGAAATACTAGTTTTTGTCCAAATTATCACATATTAAACATGTAAATTCCAGATTTCCATTCATCTGAACCCTAATTTCCCAATTGGAACCCTTTTAAATTTTCTGAATTATATATAAGTTTGTATAAAAATCCCTTTTAATTATGCCCCCCCCCCTTCCAGAATTATTTTACTTGCTGACCTGAATTCACTTCTGTTTTAGCTTATGATAACCCCACCCTAACTCGCACCTGGTTTATTGCTTACTGGCAATGAACAGTAACCAAACAACCCCCCCTTCTCCTCTGCCAGCATTAGTCATAGTTGATTTAACTAACCCTATCACCCACCTTCCTTATCTTTTAACTTCATCCCTTCCCCACTCATTCACTTGGCTTTGCTTCCGACTAGAGCTGCCACTTTTTTCTTAGACTCGATTGAAGCCACTACTTTAATCCCTGACTGCTTGCGTTTAATATACGCAGCTCATTCTCAACCCTGAAAATCCACTTTCATTCTCGGTCCACGGAAGTATTTTAAAATGCCCTAATTCTCAAAATTACATCCGAATAAGTGCGTTCCATTTACGATTGAACTAAACATTTTTTTATTGGATTTACTTCATTTTTGAACATTTTCAACGCTGCCTTCACAAAACCATTTTTTCCATCTTTAAATCTCCTTTCACCGGACATTTTATCTACGGACATTCACCAACTGGACAGACTCCATATTTTTACACGCACACTCTTACTCTCCATTACTTTATATTTTTTCAAATTTTGAATTTTGGCTTTTCCACTGCCAACTTATCCATCTATGTAATTCCTCTGATGATAAGATTTTAATCTTTGAAAAGCCTTGGCTTAAGGAAAGAAAAATAAACATGTTTTTACCGAGTACACTTTGCATTGAACAATCGAAGTTGAAATAGATTTGTCATTCGTACATATTTATCTCTCTTCTTTCATTTATCTTTATAATTGCTCTATTTCGTATATTGAGCTTAAACTATTTCACTATAGGCTATATCCTCTAAAAATATACTTTTAGTTTCATATTATATATATATATATATATATATATATATATATGGGGTAATATTTTATCATATATTATAATAGTATGATAAAAAATATAGTAAATGGCTACACATATAGAATCATGTTTCATCTATTGTCAAGGCATGATTATATTTGTATAGCAATTGATCATATTTTATTATACATATTTTTAAAAGTACACAAAGAGAATAGAGAAATAACGTTTTAAAAACCAGTTAAATGGTATTTATTTAAACGTTATTTTGTTAAGCGCTCAATGTTATAAATTTAAAAAATATGTAGCAGAACTGATACCAGTCTTAAAGTTACAACTCATCAGACATGTCTCAACATTACACCGGGTTTTGCATATCTAAAAGACAATCGTCAGATGTTGCTTTGGCTGTGGTTTAGTTTTTATTTGAATTATTTTGAACTAATTATGTCAATATAATCTGACAATTGTCTCTCGGGGGTATGAAAATTGGTGTAATGTTGCGACATGGGTGAATTGGAACTTTTAGAATTATATATATATATATATATATATATATATATATTGGTACAGAAAAATTAGTACAACATTAGTACCGTCCGTTTCAAGCTCAGAAGGGCTTAACCTTCCAGCTCTCTTCAGCTTATGTTGTCGCATGTTTTAGAAATGTGAATCCACATATCACTCTCGTTTGGATACGTTGTTTGCTTTAGAGTGTCATGTATATTTGTTTAAAATTTATGTTGGGAAGGGGGGACTATAAAGTTTAATAAAGTTCGAAAAAAAGGGGGGTGTAACAGTTAAGATTTATATATATATATATATATATATATATATATATATTAGTATGTCTTTGTCATAAAAAATGATGGCTTACTTTTTTCATTGCTTAACTACAACTTTTATAATTAAAATCACTTGGAAAAACAGCTGTCGTCTTGTTTACAAACAATACTAATACTTCAAGTTTGCTGCTGCTGATGCTTGGTATGATATCGCTTGGCAAACAAACAGGTACACACAGTAACGTAAACACACCTTTTGCCACTACAAATTACTCATAGTCGTGACATAATATGAGGACTGCTGTCACAGGATCCTGATCAGCGAGGTGATATTAATTATTTTCCCTCTCTTATGAATTGGACAGTGGAAAGTGAAATCCAGAGGTTTGCAGCAATTTAATACTGATTAAGTCCACCTTCAGATTAACCTATAAAATGGCATCTTTGAAACTCTGACAATTCTACTGCTTCTTTGGCTGGTGTGATACTTAAAAGATAATACTTACTTGGCACAGACTGTCCGTACCAGTCGGGGATATGTCCTCAACTATCAGGTGGGCCGTTGTGGTTTCTTCTGGCCCGGCTCTGTCGGGCTGAGTTATGATCCTGTTCAGTCTCAGGAGGTCCACCCTCCCAGGCTTTACTTTCTCTTTGAGAAAGGGTGAGTTAATTGCTAATCACCTGAGGCGCCCTTACCAGGGAATGCCGGTGGGGCTCTTAAGGCATTTTTTTGTAGGCCGAAGCATGCTAGTGCGCTCTGGTTTATCAAAACCACACCTGACCTTGGGTCTAACCTCCGAGAGAAGAGGTAAATAAAATACGTAAAAGGTGATATATGAAAGATATATTAATACCTGAAACACAACAAATGTCAATGAGTATGAAATATCAATGTTTTAAATTTTTACTTCTGCTTTGTCCGCCTCTGAGTGCTGGCCGTCGACGAAGGAAACAGAAAGAAAACTATCGGTCATGGGGAGAGAGGTGTATGAATTTAAACATGCATGAATTATTTTTTGTAGGGTGTCTATTTACTTCTGTCACGTCTGTGTAACGCATTTAAATAGAGAATTTACTTACACAAAAACATTTGGTAAAACATTGTGAGACCAAACTCTCGTTTCCTCTACAGAGTTTGATTCCCAATAACTTTTATAATTAAATTCACTTGAGACAGAAAAGAAACAGTTATTGTGTCGTCTAGTTTACATTAAAAGCAATACAAATACTTCAGTCAACTGCTGCTTGCATTAGCTTGAATATGTATCGCTCGTTAGTGTAAAATGCAAAGGACTATTTATTTATACAGATAGATATTGAAACAAAAACACAATGCGTATCATTATATTCGATATATGTAAATGAATAAATGCAAAAGTTGGGCTCATTTCTCGCACTAACAGTAAAGTCAAAGTGTTCTATTTCAAGTTAATTCAATTTTACACAATAGACACAAACATCTTTTTTATATACTGCTTATGTATATACGATATCAGTCGCAAGGTTAGCTAATTTGCATATTGGTTTTGGAAAAGGACATTTTATTAATTAACTATTATTTTTTTTTTTTTTTTTAATTCAATGATTGTTTTGATTTTAATATAACAAATAGTTCTTTTTCTCTACATTGTTTTATTTCCTGTACAAATATTCAGCATTTGTGTTCAAATGTTCTTTTCTTTAGAGTGATCGACTTGATTTTCAACAAGTTACAATCTATTTTTGAATTGCAAGTGATTGATTACGGTCACATTTAAAAGATAAATACATTTATATCGAAAATACCAAAATATTAATGTTTATCTATATATATATGAATAAATGAGAAAGATATTGTTTCCTATTTACAAGAAAGTTATGAAATGTTTTTTATTTTAAATTAATGTTTCAAATGGCGGACATTGCGAAGCGATAGCGAGTCGGCAAAACCAGCTAGTCATTAATATACTAATACGCATGGTGTCTCTTATTTCAATATCCATATGTGTAAATAGCTATTCTTTTGCATGTAACACTAAGGGAGGTAATTCAGTATATATTTAAGTGAATGTTAGCATAAGCAGCAGCTGACTGAAGTGTTAGCATTTGTTTATTTAAGTAACGACAGTAACCACTTGGCCCCCAAAACGTTGCTTTCAGTTTTACAAATAATGTTTTGAGTTCATGATATTTTATTATTGTTAAAAGTTTAAATTATTTAACTGCAAATTTTATATATTAAATATTATATAATAAATATGTTAAAAAATTGTCTTATTGATCTTCTTCATCCAGTTTTGGTATTTAGTGTGCTGTGAGTGTCCCAGACTCTGGGATGGGCAACACCGGGCAACATCTCATGCCTTCTCTTCATACAGTCCAATCCAATGGGGTTGATATCGGTCAGGTTGCATGCAGTCATATATCTTCCTATACCGTCGAGTCGGTTCTTCCCAGGTCTACCATGCTCCCTTGTGCCTGGGGTATCCAAACGTGGTATGGAGTTGATGCAAGAGGTAGCATGCTGTACATGGCCGAACCACCTGAGATGTAAGGCATCTATAATCTCACTAATACCAAGTTTTTGATGAAGCATGGTTTTCATTCGGAAAGGATCTATGTTTTTGTTACTGTTTTTTGGCTTTGAATTTTCTCAATATTCTGCATGAGGTTATTTGACTACAAAGTGCAGAAAACCAACTCTGGTTTATCTTCTTTTTTTTTTTTACAAATATAAAAAAAATGTCATCAGATTTTGCTTAACACTCACTAAAGTTGTAATTAATGGTTATTTACACAAATCAAGTACTGATAACCACTTGTTTTCACCCCACCCCCCACCCCGCCTTTGACAAAAATTGCAATTTTTCACAATTATAATAAAATTCTTTCCATTATGCTTTTCACACAATCCACCAAAATTTGTATTTACAAGAATAATATTCTCGTGATTTTTACTTTATTTTTAAAAGGGATGAAAAATGCCCACGAAATGGGCAAAACTTTTTTGTTACAAATATCTAAATTACTTCATTGCTTTTTGTTTAGAATCTACAAAATGTGATTTTTTTTTTGTTTACTCGATTCAATCACTGTTGATCACAGCAAACCTAGAGTTTGTTCCGCATGTGTTGCTGAAAATTTTCCCAAATTGAGCAAATATAAAAGAGTCTATTCATTAATTTGTCATCCGAAATAAGCAATCTACTCTAAGCTATATTTTGTGTATTGTCTACCATTTTCTTTCTCGCTCACAATCTTCTTCCTCTTCTTAACTATCACAAATCTTCATCTCTAAAAGCTAATGAAAAAAAAAAAAGATTGTTGTCATTTGTCGCTTTCCTTGAGTTTTATATTTTCTCTTTCTTCCCATAATGTGTCACTTCCTTAAACCACTTCCATCTATTTTTTTTGAAATTCTTTATAAAAGGAGTCTATTTTCAGGTAAGGTAAGTTTGAGCCGACTTTCTTTTCATTCATTTAAACCACATCATTTTTACACAAAACCACCAAAAGTTAAGATCAATAATTATTTACAGGAAACATATACTTGTGAAGCAAGGCAAGCTCTGGTTTGATTCAAAACACACTGCTAAAAATTCCACTTTTTTTGCAAATATTTCGAAATCCATTCATTAATTATTGCCTAAAATCAATCAAGAGTTGTGATCTATGTTCGTTTATATTTGATTGTTCCGAAAATGTATTTCGACTCGCTTTTAAAAAGTTCATTTAAGTAACTATCTTCACAGGGTCTTGTACAAAAGTTTCATTGTTGAGACGAATTATGACAGTTTGAATTTATACAGTAAAAGGTTTGTTTTTTTTCTACATATGAGTCACTGCTTATCAAGGCCCAAAGGCGACTCAAGGATAAGTGTTAATGAGTTTGTTAGTTGGACGGTGAGACAACACCATGATGATTGGTACCGAGGGTTGAAACTGAGCAGGATTTGATTATTTAAGAGTACTGCTAAACAAGAGTTTGTTAACATTAGAATTGAAAACGTCCATGCTGTAGTCAACTGGTAAGCAGCCCTGTTGTATTGTGTTCAACAGACGTGTAGTTTTTGGAAAGAAACTTTGCTCATGGAAGTTCTGTTTAGTTTTAGGTACACAGAGAGAAAGGAAACTTATTTACACTAGTTGCAGCAAGACGAGTTTTTGTTGTGATTGTTTTACATGGGGAACCAGAGATTGGAGTGGTGCTGTTTTTTTTTTTTTTTGTTTGTTTTTTTAAATATAATTACAAGTTACTGCTTATTAAGGCCCATAGGCAACTCAAAGATAAAGGTTAACGAGGACAGTGAAACAACAATGTGAAGATTGGTAACAACAATTGAGACTGGTCAGAATTTAATTATTTAACAGGACGGCTCAACAAGAATTTGTTAACATTGGACTTGGAAACGACCATGTTATAGTCAGCTGGGAAGCAACCTTGTGGTATGTGTTCCACAGACGGACAGCTCTTAGAAAGCTGAGCGGATACGCATTTCTTCTTTTTTCATTTGTTATAGTGATCTACCCTATTTTGTCACTTTATGGACTGTATTCATAGAGTCTGTCAACCCATTACTTCTGTCTATTTCTTATGAATTACCTTCTGTTCGTGTTATTTCTTCCGGTTCTTTAAGGCCACAACAGTTATCAGGGGCTTATATGCTTTAAAATTGTATTATAAAAGAAATAATTGGGAATTTATTAAAGATTGCTTATATGCTTTAAAATTGTATTATAAAAGAAATAATTGGGAATTTATTAAAGATTGCTTATATGCTTTAAAATTGTATTATAAAAGAAATAATTGGGAATTTATTAAAGATTGCACATCAATTATTAGGAATGTAAAATGTATTAAAATAAAATTTGCAGAATTATCAACTTTTTAAAAGGGAGTTTAAAAATCGGCCAGTATTTTCTGAACAACCTTATCCTCCAGTCTATAATAAAAGACCGATGTGTATTTATTTGTATATTTATATGTATATAAATAAATATATCACTTCCACCCCGTTTGGCAAAAGTTAGTGAGTTAAACACATGCCTTTTTCTAACTCCAGGATGAAACCATTTCATATGGTGAGGGGAAGCAAGAAAGCAAATAGCAAGTAAAACAACAACCTCAGACTTACCCTGCCGTCTGAAATGAATTCGGAAAGAAATCTTCCACTTTGTAATAAAAAGTCAATGGCGAGTGTTTTTTTTCTTTAGGTCATCAGAAATGATAATTTATATATGAAAAATTAAATTAATGACGTATGAATATTTTAGTAATATATCTAGATAAATAGTGAGTGCAAACACTGCCGAAGCATTTTTTTTTTAATCATAATTTTTGACAGAGTGTACACAAGTAGACATAAATATTGAAGAAAAATAATGTGAAGAAAGGCAAAGAAAGAAAAGTAAACAGCTGAAGACGAATTAAAGTATTAGGTTGATTCATAAATAATTTCCGATTTTAGAAGCGTTTTTTGGTCATTTTAAAACACCTCAAATTTTGGTTTACTCGTCTAAATTTGAATAAAAGGTTGCGCTATTTTTCAGAGCTGTTTTATCAATTGTATTGCAGTAAAATTATAAATTTATAACCCTTAATATGGAAGGACTGAGGCTGTATATTTGACATGTGATGTGGGAGCTTAAACAAGAAAATGGTGGAGCAGAGACAGTGAGGAAAATATGCAGTATATATGGTCAAGATGTCATAACAAATCAACAAGAAATTTGTTTACAAAGTTTCAATCAGATTTCAGCTTAGAAGATAAGGCTAGGCCTGGGCGCCCATCGATGAAGATGTTTTAAACATGTTAGTAGAGAATGATCGGTGTCCAAACACTCGTAAATTGGCAGAATTCAATACTTCACAGCCAATCATATGCCACCACTTAGAAAAGATCGGTAAGGTTAGCAGACTAGGCGTGTAGGTTCTTCCTTCCTTAAGTGAGAAAAATAAGGCAGATCGTCTTTCCATCGCAACAAGTCATCTTTCAAGGCAGTGAAATTACCCCCTTTTTTATTGTCATAACAGCTGATGAAAAATGGGGTTCCTATGACAATATCTAATGCAAAAGACAGTGGATTGATTAAGATAAATTTCACAACCCACCCCAAAACTTAAGATCGATGAAAGAAAGATTTAATTGTACGTTTGGTGGGATACTCATGGCATTATCCAACAAGTTTTTAGGCCACACCTAAGCACTAAATGCAAACTTGTATGTTGAGCAATTGTAGCTTATGAACGAAAATCTGCGAAAAAAAACACCCAGCACTTGTCAATAGGAAAGGGGTTGTCTTCTGACAGCACAGGATCACATGCGGCAAAAGTGATGCAGGAAAAGATTTTTCAACTTTGCTAGTCTGTTCTACCCCATCCACCATATTCACCTGACCTCGCCTCGACTGATTTTCACTTCTTTAGGTCTTTACAGAATGTACTTCAAGGCAGAAAATTCACTGAAGACAAACATGTGAGAGAGCACATCCAAAGCTACTTTGACTTAAAACCGTCTTCATTTTATTCGGATGGCATTAAAATATTAATTGGTAAATGGAAAAAGGTCATTGAAAATAATGGCGAATATACAATTGATTTAAATTTATTAATTTGGTTATTATAAATTTAATTGAAGATCATAAAGCAGAAATTATTTATGAATCAACCTAATATAACCAAGAAAGAGTGAAAAATAAGAGAACGACAATGTTTTATGATAAAATTGCATACTTTAATGAATAATAGTTTTTATCTTGTTTTTTTTCTTTTCAAAGATCCCTTTAAATAAAAACCAGGGATGATATTACAAATGTACAGTCCAATGAATATGAACAACAAACACACATGAGTTAACAGTTTTTTTTCTATTGAAAGAAAGAAAAAAATGATTGAAAAGGAAGCATTTTTTGGCTTTTCTACCATTCCGTAATATTGAGGAATTTGATAATTATCAGTCTAAGAGTTTTATTTCAGCCCAGCTTTCTTGAGAAAAAAAAACAAAATTTAAATAAAACTACCGTATTTGATGACACATAATAAAAAAAATCCTGTACATTGCAAAAATATACGGTTGAGGAAAAAGTTTGTTGACCATGTTAAAATAGTGATTCATTATTCAAGAATTTTTTCAAAAACAACAAATAATCTTCAAAATGAAGACCATTGTCCATGACCGTTTACCAATTTTGGTCAAAGTACCAAGTTTTCGGCTTTAAATTTAAAAAATTCTTGACAGGCTTCTTCAACTTCATCAAATCGATAATCCTCTATAGTCAGATGGAGGAATATCTGGACTATGGGTTGGATGCAGCAGGCCTTCCAATTCTTCAATATTGTTGCTGGTTTTTCTGGCAGTATATATATATATATATTTTAAATTGCATTTTTGATTGGTTGCGATAACGTTCTCAGGCTCTTTAATATATATTATATATATATATATATATTTTTAAAGAAAATATAAATACTGACATTTCCCCTTTTTCTCTGCTAACCATGTTTTTTTAAATAATGCAACAAAAGTGATTAATTTTCTTGGCTTATAACTGTAGTGGACTTTGTATTTGTGCTGATGAGACTGATGAATCAATAAATCTTTGTCTCAGAAACGATCGCATGCAGAAACTTGTCGATGTTAAATTTCTGGAACTGATATACTCAAATGATTGTATCATAATTTTTGTTTATTTCTAAATTTTCATTATATATATATATATATATATATATATATATATATGTAAACGAGTAAGGCTACCAACATTTGTAAAATGTTTTTTTCAACATTTATTTGTTATTTTATCATTTTATATAACGCGTTTCAAGCGGTGGTCCGCTTTCATCAGATATGTAAATCCATTTGAAGAAATGTCTTTCGATTTTGATTCGAAAGACATTTCTTCAAATGGATTTACGTATCTGATGAAAGCGGACCACCGTTTGAAACGCGTTATATAAAATTATAAAATGATAAAATAAGAAAATAATAAAATGTTGAAAAAACATTTTACAAATGTTGGTAGCCTTACTCCTTTACATATATACTTTTCTCTCGTTGGAACTGCACTAATACTGCACTACCCTCTTTTCTATATATATATATATATATATATATATATAAATAAATGTTATCTTAACACAGTATAGGAACTTTTTCATCACCCTAATATTTGCCGAGTCTTATATGGGAAGTTGAAGTATATTTGTCTAAAATATTCCTTTTTTTGACATAAAGAGCAGAGGAAAGGAGTCTTATGTCATCAAATTAGATAACGTTCGTTTATTTGTAGGTCTTTGAATTTGAATGTAAGGACAAAATTCTAACACTGATAAGAATGAGCCCAAAAGGGTTTTGTTGATGGAGGAGAGGGAGGCATGGCTGTAAAACCATACATTATTTGAATAGTATCATTTACACGTTGCTACTCTTCATGGCAAGAGGGAGAAGACTGACAATGAATATAGGGGAGCATTGAGGGTTATTTTTGTTTTGAATAAGCCTTTATTGAATGATAGAAGCAATTGTGGACCACAAATCAAAGACTTTTCACCTGCACATACCGGGTCATTTCATCACAATCTATTTGTGAACAGGAAAGATGAGGATATATATATATATATATATATATATGTATGAGAGAGAGAGAGAGAGAGAGAGAGAGAGAGAGAGAGAGAGAGAGAGAGAGAGAGAGAGATGCAGATGCAGCAAAATCTGACACTTGACAAAAAGTAAACAAAATACCAGAAGATGCTGAGGGGTGTAATGACAACCTAGGCATGGCTGCTCAACAATGTTCCTCACCACTGGTTGCCGGACTTGTGGCCACCCTCCTCGACTATTTTTTCTGGGGCATGATTGAGGCCAATACCAACAAGCACGGCCACAACACGCTTGACACTCTGAAGGCTGCCATTGTGGAGGTGTTCGCTGCTATAAGCAAGGACATGGTCCCCAAAGCGTGTGACTCATTTCATGCCTGCCTTGAGATGGTCGTCTCCGCTGGCGACGGTTACATTGAAAAATTATGTATGTAACTTTAATTGTTGCTAAATAAACTGTCGGGTCTCTGCATATACAACTTTTGTTTTTATTGACTATTTTGTTTTCTTTTTGTCAAATGTCGGTGTTTGCTGTAACACCCTATATATACGAGGGAGAGAAAGGAAAGCAATTAGGCAAGTTTTTCACACTGTAAAAAATGAGGGGGCATATTTTATGGACATGAATGAATAAAATACATTTCTGCATTTAAAAAAATTAAGATACAAAAAGTTACATTATGAAAATATTAGAAAGGGAATGTTATTAACCTGTACTAGGAGGGGAAAAAAAAAAAAGATTTACTGATTAATTTTTAAAAATCTTAAATAGATGTATCATAAATAAGTATACAATTTAAGAAAAAAGATTTACCCCCCCCCAAAAAAAAAACCCAACCAATAAAATTGAGATTTTTATTTTTGCTAAGTCACTTTATGTCCTCTTAATAAGATAGATATTTATAACTACTAAAAAATAAATAAATACATTCTTATCAATAATAAATTAAAATAAAATCTATTTTTGAGAATTGAATTATCAATGGATATTTGTTAGTTGCTAAAGGGTGAAACGGGACTTTGAACCTTGAATTATAAGATTTGCAATTAAAAGGATTTCTGTTGTTTAAATAAGTGCATTACTACAATTTGTGTGGTTAAAAAAAATAAAAAAAGATCAATATTGATGATTCTTATCCGGCTTAAGATCAAAGTGTAGTATCTTTTCTGTCTAGGGAGAGGACATCCTATCAGGCAGTACCTCTTTCTTTTGGAGGCGTCAAAGGGGTTTATTGCACGTTGCATCAGGCACCCTGACCAAGTTATTTTTGCAGCCAGACATAAGGGCCCTTTTTAAGGATCTGGATATCCACTATAAACTGATCGTGTGTTTAACCTTGCTAATATGCAAGGTAGGTAAACAAATTTCTACAAGTGGAGATCAATATAAAAGAAAATCGTTTTTATTTTACCAAGGAACACTGGAATAAAATGGCATCTACTCTTTCTTTGATCTTGGCCTTTTGGCTAAGATCAAAGTGTAGTATCTGTTCCGATGGATACTGCACCCCATAGACTGGTATTGTCTTGGCCTTCGGGGCTTGATTTACGCCGGTCTATGGGTCTGTCCTGTGCAGTTCTAGGAGGTCCACCCTCCCAGGCTTCGCCTCCCCTCTTTGGGGAGGAGTAAGTTTATTGCTTACTGCCTGAGGCGCCCCTACCGGGGAATGCCGACAGGGCTGCTCAGGCAATTTTTAAATCCCACTTTCCCGACCCGACCTTGGGTCACATCTTACTTGTGGGAGTAAGATAAAAACTGGCCTTGTGCCTAACTCCTGGAGAGGAGTAAATCAATACTCTTTCTTTGATCTAAAGTTTAGTAAAACACGTTTTGGTGGTTCACAAAGCTCTATCGCTTTTACTTTCCACAGGTACAAATGAATAATTTATTGTTTTAGATATTAGTCTAAAAGAAGACGATATAACAGTTAAGCAATAAAAAATAAAAGGAAAAAGCTGAAAGTGACAAATGAAACACTTTCATGTGACGCTTCAGTTTATCTTTATAATATACTAAACCACCTGTGATGACGTCACAAAAAGTGAATGATGTAAACAAAGGGTGGATGATAAAAGAAGTAGTGGGAGGAGACAAATGACGTAAATAATTCAAAGAGAAAGAAGGAGAACTGATAAAAAATGAAGGATATTTTACCAAGAAATATATATATATATATATTTATATATATAATAATAATCCAGGTAAAGCATCCACAGGGTAGTAATCCAAAGAATTTCAACCGGGTTTATAAAAAAGTGCTCAATATCAAATAGAGCTTTTATATATGATTATTTTTATTTACACAGACATGTACAAAATCTGTGACACTGGTATGCTGACGTTATCGATCAACGGCTATTAAAAACTGAGATCTCATCGGGCAGAGTTAGAATCCGATCTTAACCCGAGATCATATTTGGAATTATTTGGTTCTTTCCAAATATGATCTAAGGTTAAGATCGGATTCTAACTCTTCCTGATCAGATCTCAGTTTATAATAACTGTTGATCTATAACATCGACATGCCAGTGTCGCAGATTTTGTACATGTCTGTAAATAAAGATAATCATATATATATTGAAAAATGGACGAAATCACAAAATGAGTTATTTTTTAAAAGTTGCATTAAGCTATGATTCATCCTCCATGTGTCCTCCATTTTCAAGTAAATACAATTATCAACCAATGTCAAAGTTAAATTATATATTTAATAATATATGTAACAAATACTGACCAAATAGGTCACGTGTGCTCTAGTGTATACATATATATATATATATATAATTCTAATGTGAGTTATGCAAGCTTTTTAAATAATAGAAATTAAATCAATCTATTTGGGTTTGACTTTCAAAATCCGGCCAAACAACTTTCTTCTAACATTAAATTATGCTTGATAACTTGTTGGCAATTTTCGTATTCACATTTACGAATTTAAAGATCTTTTAAAAGTTAACTTTGTAAAATTATCACACATGAAGTCTTCAATAAATATAGAATTTCATAAATACCAAAAGAAAATGGCATGCACATTTAATATATAAATTAAGCTTTCTCACGGAAGAGAGGTTGCTAGTCTTCCTCTACTTTATCGTTATTTTCATGGGAGGTGCTCGACTGAGCTCCAATCTCAGCCTGTAAAAACATTCACATCAAAAACTAGTCTAGCTACAACCACTGTGTACCTGGAGCTAAACGAAACTTCTACAAGTAGAGTTTCTTCCCAAGAACTGCTCGTCTGTGGAACACAATACCACAAGGCTGCTTCCCAGCTGACTACAGCATGGTCATTTTCAAGTGCAATGTTAACAAATTAGTAATCAAATTCTAACCAGATTCAACCATCGTCTGCAATTCTCAAGGTTGTGGTCTCACCATCTACCCGACACAAACCATTGACCCTTGTCCTTGAGTGGCATTCCGGCCTTGATGAGCAGTGATTAGTTAGAACAAAAAAAAAAAAAAATCATCTTATGACTGAAAATCAGAGATAATAAGGAATCCCAACATCCAAGTTATCTTCCCTTATAAATTTACATAGATTGTGAACAGATATTAAGATTTCAACAATTTAAAAAATTTTTTTTAATGGAAATCGCTCCAGACAAGGCATGAAGCCACTTGATGTAAGGAGCTAACAAGAACAAATATGATTATCGCAATGACAGGGGATGCCTATTGGCCTTAGTCTTGAAAAACCAAGATTATAGGTAGGAGGATCAACAGTCAACAGTAAGCGAGTTCCACAAGCCTGCAGTTCTTGGAAAGAAGCTACTGGAATAGGAAGCTGTATTACAATGAGGTATCAAAACAGCAAATTGATGGAGACCACTGGACCTACGAGTCAAACGACAGCAACATTTATGAGTAAGGCACCATCTGATTAGATGGGTTCAAAATCCTGCCAGTGCCTTTCTCTCCCATTTTTATGGCATTTAGTAGAGAACGAAATACATAGGTTTAAGGCTCCCAGAATTCATACACGCAACAGAAAATACAATAAATAATGATTAACTTGGTCTTAGGTTTTCCCTTTTTGCAGACTAATAATAGATTTTTCTTTATTCTCTTGAGGAGAGTGCTCAATATCAGAGGTAGGACATATAAGACTAATCAGTGTAGGTATTAATTAAATTTTCATGGTAACAAGAATGGTTATGGCCATATCATGCTGAAACATCGGTTCTCATCGGATCACCAAAGTTAAGCAACGTTTAGCCTGGTCAGTAATTAATGGGTGACCACTTTGGAATACAAGTTTGCCGTAACTAAGGAATGTGAAAGAGGCTGTAAAAAGTCACTTGAATTTGCCTTTGGGAGAACCCATGTCTCACTTTCTTTCCTTGGAGAACCAATCACCCCGTTTTGGACGTAAAAAAAAGTCATTGATTACGGCAAGCCTAGTAACATGGATGGGAACATGCAGTTTTATGTCCATCGTGATCAGGTGCTGCACCTGCTGGAATGAACCAGATTTACATCGGTTGTTGATATGAAAATGTGGATCAGTCAAAATGGGGGTGCAACACATAATCTGATAACCACCTTGTGTGTGAAACTGTCAGTTACCATGGACATTTAATTTCATGCCCACAATAATTGAACATATACAATGTTCTCTTGCTATATCGCACTTCACTACAGTTTTCGAATTGTACATCGTGGATTTTGAAAAATATGAAATATTTCAAATTATTCTTTAGTAAAATATAGAAAAACTAACAAAATATTAAAAAAACATACAACAAAAAGAAACAAAAACACACTTATTTCTGATTTGAGCCCAATAAAGTCGCAATTAAAAAAATTTTTTTTTAACATAGTTCAACCCAGACAAGGCAGGCCACCACTGTAGACGTAAGGGGCTACTGAAAAGAAAGAAAAGGGAGAAGGTTGGGGGGGGGGGGGGTCAACCTAAATTGGGATATGCGCGAGATGTCTGTTTACATTAGTTTTAAATTTCTGTATGTCAGTACCGTCGGGGAAACGGGGCAGGGAGGGAGTTAAATTCTGATGAAATTAAACTTTTTTAAAATAATTAGATCAATGTGTGTGGCATACTCCTATGGATACGGCCCCTAATTTACAGTAGGCCCTTACGTTTCAATGGCAATGTGCCTTGTTTGAGGTGAATTAAAGTAAAACAAATATTTTTAAATAAGAGTATGGATGCTGTATAATGGTTTAGAAAAAGTTGAATTAGATACATATGCGGTTTCTATTTAGCAGATTTTCCCCTATCATGTGTGTGTGTGTAATCTAAACATAAAATACAGCACATGTATGTGCACCAATAATTTTCTAAGTTGAGCAGCTAGAGTTGAAATTTTATGTTGACAGATACACCATTCGATAAGGTACACAAAGTGATGTAGATGGGGATGGTGGCAGCAGTGACCAAGGTGTAGTCTAAGAACAGCACGCAGTGTACTCTGTCCAACTTCATAGAGGCAGGAGGTCAAGGCTTGAAACTTGCGGCAAGAATTCAATATTTTTATAAAATGTTCAAATGAAAAGAATCTTGTTTTACCATTGATAATTTCATGTAGAAACTTCAAGAATTGGTTGATCAAATAATATTTCCATCTTACCAGAAGGAAATATAAGAAAGGATAATGCTTCTGAAAGAGCTCGAAAATAATTTTTATGTTTAAACCTAATATGTATTAAAAAGTACAATTATATATTGAAGCCAAATAAGTGAAATGAATAACGTTGACTGCCTTAATGTTTTCAAACATCTTTAAAGATGATCTACACACAACTAGAACTCTGATATTATTTTGCTTGCTTGTTACCATGCACACTTTTTTGTACGTGGAAGGGTGAAATATAAGTGCTGAGAGGAATGGAATGATGAAAATAATTAAAAGAGAAAGAAAGGAAAGAGGTGAGAGACAGATACGATCAATTATGACATCACAATGTATTCTGCCTGTGAAAACCTTCGACTTAATAATGGAATGATGCAAATAAGAGATGGGGGAGGGGAATCTATTATGACATTACAATGTATTCTAATGTGAAATCCTTTGTCTTTGTAATCTTGTAAAAACATGATTATCAACAAATATTAAAGTGAGGAAATTATATATTTAATAATATATATAATAAATACTAACCCAACGGGTCACAGATGGTCTAGTATATTCTAAAAACCTAGAAAAGTGGCAAGAATTCAATATTTTTGAAGAATTTCATTTATCTGGTAGTTGATGTAGCATGAGAATAAACATTGAACCTGCATATCTGTTAGAAAATGCCATCACACAGGGTATCTCTGCTAGTATATATATATATATATATATATATATATCTATATCTATATATATATACACACACACACACAAACATATGCCTACCAGATAGTAGTATTTAAAAGTTTATGCTCAGTTAAAAAAAGAAAAAGAAAATCTGATAATAAACTCAAGACATTGAACAACAAATGTTGAATCGCATGAGAGTAATAGATGATTGCAAAGTGACAATCAGAATAAATGAATCGCATTTAAAAACATTACAGATGGAATTTGTTTCGGAAAAAATCTCAAGTGTAGATGGTTTTAGAGAGAATGAAAAATACAAGAAAATGAATATCTTCATAAAAATTAAGCTATCTTCATTTATAGCAAAGACAATTTTAAAGATGGAAAAAGAACTGAGTATATGTTGGTCATGCGATAAAAACACCAGAGTGCTGGAAGGAAATTCTGTACTGTCCCTATTTCTAATGACTTATCAATTTTTAAACTAAACAAGGTTGTTACGTTTTTTACATTTAAATCACATTTAAAATTAAAGTTATTGATATTTAAAAACAATTTAAATTAGGTTTAATATCAAAATAATTGCTAGTTTTAAATTTTAAATAAAATTTAATTTTTCAAATTTCATAGTTGTTAATAATTTTATTATTATCATTATTATTATTATTATTTTAAAACTAATTACCCCCCCCCCCCAAATCAGTTTTCTTTTAGTTTATTTTTATATAGAGTTCCTTAAAATAAACACAGAAACATGGCTCCTATTTACTTGCCTCCTCACAAGGGCAGAGTTAGACATGTTGGTTATTAATGTGGGAGAAATCCAGCTCCTCAAAAAGGCCATTCTGAATTAAGGCAAAAATTAAAAAAATTGCCTCAATCTAGAAGAATTTCTCCTTCACTGACCGAGGACAGAAAAGGTGAAGTGTATTACCAGAACAATTACTACACTTTGTTCCTAGCCAAAAGGCCAAGGAACATGATCATAAGAAAAATAGGAACAATATTTCGTGCAGCAATTTTTATCATGCGATATGCACATATACACACTTATTTTGTTATCCTTGCTCCATTTAACGCAAGGAGCACCAAATTCAATAGTATATGAAAAGAAAAGGGGTGGTTTATGCTAATAATAGGAGCAGATAAACAGTTCAAAGATTTGTCTTTTTATTTATGTATACATGTGCATAGGTATGTTGATTGAGTGAACTTTAGGCATCTTTTATTTAAATCAATAATCCTTTTTCAATTTTTAATGAAAACTAAAATATCCACAAGTACCTACATTAGATAAGAATATAAAAAAGAAATTCTTATATATTTCATCAGATAGATCCCCCAAAAATGTCCTAAATTCATTTTTGGCATTTCTGATTTCATCTTGTTTATTAAAATGATCTATACTCGTGTTACTTTTAACTTGATTAGACAATTTGTTTAAATATATTAATCTATTAGAACAAAAATCTAATTGTGGGAGATTTAGTTTTTGAAATTTTTCTAATACCTTTCCAGCAAGAATAAATATTAAAAACGTGTGCTCCATATTTAGAAATCCCATTAATTATTTTGAAGGTCTCAATTAAATGTCCCCCCCCCCTCACTCTCTTGAGTAAAAATAGTTCAACTTGAGGATTATAACCTATTTTTATAATTGGGCTCTTTTATTAGTTAACAGTTGATAAATCACATAAAAAAAACATTGAACATGATTTTTTTTTCTATTAAAAGGTCAAATTATTTGAATGGGGAATGAAACATGGTTTTTATCGTGAACAAATTCTGAATTTCCATTTGATGAATATGTATTGCATGTGTAATTTGTCTGCAGTGAAAGCTTAAAAATTTTTGAAATTATTGTGAAAATAAAAAAATAAAAAACATACTTGTAGATTCATTAAAGCATAAAATGTTTATATTTGTTAGTGAATTTTAAAAAAACAATTCCAACAAATAGTGTCTAAGCTAACAAAACTTAGAAAAGGTGGGTAAAAACAATGTTAACAGTGAATTCAAAAAGAGAAGAGATGTGGGACTGATCATCTCTGGTAAAAAAAAAAGAAAAAAAAAAGAGGTAGAACACATTCTCTACATACATACCATTTTCTTCGTCTTGGTTATTGCCATTTTTGCAGTGTTTCAGACGTTGTACTCTGCAGCCATCTTCAGGTGACTTGTTAGAATCGGTAACCTTCCGGGAATTTAAAACAGCCCATTATTTAATCCACCAAAATAGACCTCTCTCTCTACCATTCTATGCTTTTCAGATATTTTGTATCCTTTAAATCTTTAAGTTCCTTCATCAGGGATTGAACTCACAACCTCTAGATAAAATTCAGTTGAGAACATATCTTAATCAATGCCTATATCCACTTGGTCATGTGTCCAATAGAGGCTGTAAGTTCAATCCCTAGTGAAGGAATTTAAGAAAAGATTAACAGATATGAGATATTTGAAAGGCATAGGACACATTAAGAGCATTCGGTTCCCATGGGTTAAATGAAGGGTTCTTTTTGAAATCCCCAGTCTCTAATCTTCTAGTTGAAGACTACGGCAGAAGGGATTTGAAAAAGGTGCGAGAGTATAACAATCAAAACGTTACAAAAATAGCAACAACCAAGATGAGTAAAACGGTCTGAAATATGTAAATAACAAAAGCTTATCTCCGAAATATGTTTAAATAACACATTTGCCATTATAACAAATCGGCCACCATTAGAAGTTTGGTAGAGGAAAGCAATTGTTTCTTTTGAGTACCTAAAATTCAAGTTTTGTTGTAAATGAGTCAATAATTCACTGACAACATTAGATAAACCTTACAAATATATATTAGATTAACTTATATTTCCTTACTTTGTTCAGCTAAGATGAGAAAGGATAAAAAATTGAAGAAAAAAAAAATGGAAATGAGGGGAAAGAGCAACGATTAGAAGAAAGGTGATGAAACTCTCAAACATTTTATTGTTAACAAATCGCACATCTCTAACAAACATTGTCTGTGATTTCTTGAATCTAACAAAACATTAAACAAGGTCATACATTATACTGTACAACCGGAATTATTCAGTTAGCACACATAAGTTTCCAGAGAAAAAAAAAATACAAAAGCTGGCCTAGTTTATTTTTATTTCATTTATTAAAAAAAAAAATTTTTTTTTCATTAAAATACTTAAACTGGAGGTAAAAAATGTCCCAAAACATTTGATCAACTTTAAATAATTCGATAAAAACTAATAGTTAATGTATATACATTTTTTAATGTATACTGGAGACTTATACACATTCATTAAAACTCAATCATTTTTATTAAAAAAAAAAAGAAAAAAAAAAAAATACATACATACGGTGAAATTTATAAAGTGACAAACATATTTTGATTTATGGAACTTGAATACCCAATCAGTTTCATATTAATTTTTTTTTTTTTAAAGAAATAAATGGTATTAAAATTAATCAAAATCAAGAAAATTTTACAGCTTTTTAAAGTTTTTGTTTAGTTTCTATGTTTTGAAAAAACAAAACAAAAAAATCGGATCAAGTGTATTTTAAGCACACCCATTATGTTGGCAGGAACAGATTTAGCATGACTCTACAAGATATTCCTCAAACACTGTCTTACTAAACATTAAAAAACATTTCTAAATCAATGTATGAATATGTTACGTATATATTTTTTGTTTCAGTATTTACTTTAACAGTACGCAATACATGAGTAGAGCTTAGGAATAGTAGTATAAAAATATACTTAAGCATTTCGCCTGATTATTTCCCCACACGTTTCTGTGTAGCTTATGTGTATATATAAGAAATTTTTTTTTTTGTTTGATTAATGCCAGACATTAGAAAAAGTCAATCATGTACACTTCTGAGGGTGAGCAATACCATGAAATTGCAGTAAACTGTTGAGATAAGTACATTTTATTATCATTTATTATTGATATAGCTATATTGGATAGGATATAGAATTCTCTGCTGTTTTAATTCGGTTCTGTTTGATTTTGAAAAGTTCTTTTCTTTTTTTATTATATACATATATAAATAAATGAAAAACTACAAAATATTTAAAAAAAAAAAAAAGAAATCCAAAACACATCAGTAGACTAATATTTCCTTTCTTTATTAACAGAAACTGTCAAAGTGAATAGAGATGGTATTCTTGATAGCTCATATTCTTCTCCTGTACAAGAGACATAAAAAATACCATTTCTATTCACTTTGACAAAGTTTCTTTTAATAAAGCATAAAAATATTAGTTTACTGATGTGTTTTGGTTTAATACTGTCTTTTATATTTTGTGGTTTGTCCATTTTTCCATACATTCTATTGAATTATATGAATAATATATATATATATATATATACATATATTTTAGTATAAATTTTTATTTATATAAACATTTTGGTTACATATGTGCATACATGTTTTAGCTAAAACCTTATTCACAAGATAGTATCATCAGGTCACTGACAGAAGACATATAGAGATCTTCTGTCAGTGGCTTGATGATGCTAGACCTTGAATAATTTATACTAAAATATAGCACTATTATATAAACACTGTAGTTTCATAGGATTAACCCCTATGAACAAAAAACACAAACACTATATATTTTTCTTTCTTACAAAATATTAATGTTTTTGAACTTCAAAAATTGAAAGCACAAAAATTAATCGCTTATTAATGTCATATGCAAATTAATTTGCAAACAAGTTATCTTTTTTCAAAGATTTAATATACATTGTACAAATACTTTTACTCAAAAATGTCTGCTTTCTTTAGGATAACTAATGGTTGGAATGTATGAAAAAGAAAGACAAATGTGAAAATTACCCCCCCCCCACACACACACAAAAAAATGCATTTTTTATTTTCAGCTGATAAAGTATTTATTTTTTGTTACACAAACTAATACAACCAAATTAGTCCTTTTAGTAAAAAAAGTACTAATCAGGTAGTATTATTGTTTTTTCTTAATGGAAAAGATTACTTGCAATTTTGAGATATTTTTTTTAGGAATAATTGTGTAAAAGTAGTTGTTTTGGTCGAATTGTATATTTATATTTTTTTGTAAGAAACATGTATAAATTATTTTGGATTTGTTTAATTTAAGAAAATGTTATTCTGGGACCAAGTCTTTGGAAAATATTTGGTAATGTATCACCTTTGAGTGATGTCACAGTGCCATGCTAAAAGTGTTCCTTTTCAATTGCAACCATTACAGGGGTGCTGAACATTCACTTGATAAAACTTGAATGGATACAGAAGAGCAAGACATTTTTTAGGCATTCGTTCCTTTTTCATTCAACTTAGTTTTCATTAAACAAAACTTCAAATGTAGCCAAGAAAAATATTGGTAAAATTGTGAATGCAATGAGATCAAAATGTGTTGAATTTTTTTGTTTTTATATTTAAGCTTGGTGAAAAAAATGAATGACAATTTAACAAAAAACGGGTTCAAGTTGTGCTGCATTTTGCCATCATTTGTGTTTTAAAAAGTCTTCTTTTTTTTAAGTTTACAATGACTTAAAAAGAAAAAAGTGTGTAATTTGACAGAATGAAGTAGTTTTTAATAATTAAAAGACTTGTAAAAACTCCAAATATATAAAAACAACATTTTGCATACTAAAACATTTTTGATAACAAAGAATGTACCGTACTTGTCTAAAATTTGGAGAAGAATTCAGAATGATTTAAAAACCAGGATGCTCGTTTACAATTACAACGCCATGAAAAAAATGCGTTATTATTTTTTTAAATTGTTCAATTTGAGGGACATGTGTACTCCAATAGTCATAAACACTTAAAATATCGATACATTTTGATAACAAAGAAATAGTTTTTGTTTTAAATTTTATCTTCAGCACATGATATTACAAACTTTCAGTCAGTCTGTATCTGTAATAGACTGCAGAGGTACAAAAACAGTCTCTATTTCAACATTTGGGTGCTTTGCGAATCTATTCTTCACAAATTCTAAAATACAAATAATTGGGGGCACATCCCAAAGATCTAAGACTTAACGTTCAGGTACGTGGTTGGTGATGAGAATTCTCAGTTTAATATCACTAGCATTACCAGCCTATAACATCTTTTCGTTGGACAACAGCAAAATTTCACATCTAATGTGCTTAAGTCATTTCTTTTATTTGTTGGTCAATTTTTAAAACAATTATATGGATGGAAAGAGAATAAAACAAACATTCCAATGATGTTTAACATGTCTTTATGTTAAATATTTTTATAATCAAAGTTAGAAATAAAAAAAATGCTCAAAACTGACGGACTACAAAGGGAAACTGTTTTTTTGGGTTTTTTTTATATTTCATACCTTACATTCTGATTAAAATGCACAAGGTTAAATTTGATTGGATATTCTTGAGATTTCACACGCTATTTAAACTAAGATGACTAATTCTAATGCCATGTGACGTGGGTTTTTATGACCACTACAACCGAAAATATGAGCATTCAAAGTTAACTAAAAATATTTCAAAATTGATAAGTCAACGTACATCACTAAGTTTTATATAGATAATAGTTTTTAAATTCTTTTTATGTAAATATTTGCGAATTATTAATGGTACACAAATTTCTTTAAAACCTTATGTTTGGTTGAATTCAACAAGTCACTGGGTGAATAGCGAATGAACGATAACTTAATTCCACTGAGCTGCATAAAAAAAGAAAACGCTTTACTATTTTTTTGTGTGTGTTTAAATTTCACTAGATTACTCTTTTACTCTGAGTTTGATAATTTAACAAATAATTTTTGTTAAAGTTTATTGTGAAAAAATATTGGACCAACTGTTTTTTGTTTTACACAATCCTTCTAGACTGAGGTAATTTAATGTTTTGTCCCAATCCAGAGTGCCCCTTTTTGGGGAGCGAGATTAACCCACATTAAAAACAACCTTGTGTCTATGTCTAACTCTGTCCTTGTAGGAAGGCAAGTGAATAGGGATTGTTTTTTGGGCATTGTTTTACGTTTACTACACGTGTCATCACGTCTGATTATGTCTATGACGTGTTTGTTATACTATTTATAATTACTTGTTAAAATTTAATAATTATTTTAAAAAACTAATGAATTAAAGACACAATTTCACTTTTTTAATGAAACTAGGAATATATATATAAAAACAAGACGTTTCTACACCTTTTTATTTAATATCAGAAAACATTTTTTAAAGAGACTGTCTTTTGTTAACATACGATATGTTTTATTTAAAAATTACTAAAACAATTATTTGTACTTTTAATTCATATTTATTAGTTCGTTTTTCTATGTAATGTTTTTAAAATTGTTATTTTGTTTACAAAGTTAGTTATTAGAAAAATAGACTGCAAATTAAACGTCTAATAAAATTGAAATTTTTTATTATACTTTTAATTTGCAGTCCCTATTTACTTGCCTCCCTACAAGGGCAGAGTTCGACACATGGTCGGTTTTTAATGTGGAAAAATCAAGCTCTGCAAAAAGGGAGCATTCTGGATTGAGACAAAAATTAAAATTGCTTTGGTCGAGAAGGATTTCTTTTATTAACCGACAACATGGCACAAGTGAATAATTCGGAAAAATGTCACAAAACAAAAACATAGAAAAGAGACAAGCATAATAAATAATATCTGTCCTGTGTTGAACATGAATTAGTTCAGCTGTCAGTGGTTCAATTATTGAACAGAGCCCACAGCTAAAAATATGTGTTATTATATATTACTAGTTGTTGACTGTATAAGTATGATCCTGTATGGAAAATAATCACCAACTTTCTGATCAGATAGCGTTTGAATAACGTGCAACCGTTTTAGTTAAATATAAGATGAAACCATGTTCTTATTTTTCGGGGGGGGGGGGGGGGGGCTGGACTTAAGGTTTAGGTGGCAGTACTCAGGTTACAAATTTTATCCTCTTATTTATTTATTCAAAATCTTTATGACACATTTTCATCAGTTTATTTCTTGGATTTTAATATGTACTCTAATTTTTTTTTTTTTTTAAATAAATATTGGATATGAAGGTCCTTGTGGCATTCAATGGCTCCACCTAACATTAAGTTTGGTCTTGTATCACATCCCGCCTTGGTGAGGAGGCAGGTAAATACCTACTCTCAATGAAGCTGTATTGAAATAGCTCACAATCTGTATGATACAACGTGACAGTTTTAAAAACTTTCAAATTTACACATTTAATTTATAATTCATGGTATAAAGTAAAGAGATAAATAAAATATGATTGCATAATCAGAAAGAGCACATAATTTTACATAAGAGTAATTTTACATAAGAGTACCAAGTTTTAGAAGAATAGCTTAAAAAAAAATATTAATAAATGGTGTAGAAATTATTGAATTTCTTGAATTAATGTGGTCCATATTTTGGCCCACTTTTTTTAAAAAGATTCTTAAAGAAAAATGTTCAGTAAATAATATGAATTTCTGCATTTGAAATTCTTATAACTTTTGAATCACTGATGCTATTTGCATAATTCAAACGGTTTTGAGCTTCTTTCACACATCTCTATTCAATCAAATTGATAAAATAACAATTAGTTGAAAAGAAAAAAAAATCAACTTGTAATGCTAATATAACTTATTTTAACCTGTCTATTGGATATTCTCATTTGCAATATTATATAATTTCCAAAATTAGAGAAGACATGAAACCTAGGTTCTCGAAGGACTCAAATGTTCAAACAGTGACTGTTGTATTGAGTTGCTGTCATCTATTAGAATGGAAAAGAAAACATGGCTAAAACGTATAATGCTATAGCATGTCGTAAGTAAGATATAAAAATAAAAATGATTTTTATTTATCATGAAAATGTACATATATTCTAAACATTTGTGACTATTGGAGTAGCCATAAAAAGTTAATCAGAGATTTTTCATGGTGGGGCTTATTGTAAAGAATTTCCAAAAGCAAAAACAATGCTTCATTCTTTGTTTTTCTGAATTTGGAGTCAGAACAAGAGAAAAGCATGGGGGAGGGAAACATTTTTGCATAAGGAAAGAGTAAAAATTATGACAAAAATTGGCTTTCTTGTAAAGATCATAACTGTAGAGACATAATAATAATAATAATAATAATAATAATAATAATAATAATAATAATAATAATAAAGGGATATGTGTGAATGTAAACAAGTGATGAAAAAAAAAATAAACTGAGGAAAAAGAGAAGGCAGAACAAAAGGTCAAGCAAGAGGAAAGTGGGAGGCGGGAAAGCATTTTTTGTTGCTCCTTTATGATCACTCTGCGCCAAGAAAAAAAAAATAGGGCCTTATTTTTTAAACTTGATCCTCCTTTCAGAGTGAATATCCCAACAATCAAACACTTGGGGTATCTTGGTGCATTTTGAAAAGAAGCAAGTAGTTATTTGTGATTTTTTTTTCTTTATTGTATTTTAAACTTTACTTATTACATGATAACATCACGGGTGTCACTATGGTGGTTATGCCTAATAAACTATGGCAGCACAAAAGGCTCACTATTTTGATTGCTTCATGAATAATGAATAAATTTTCGATGCTCCATGCACCTAAATGTTAAACATGATAAACGTTTTGTGCTGTCGTAGTTTAGTAGACAAACAATATGGTGACACACATAATGTTATCGTATAATAATGAATATTTTGGTCATTCGGAAGAGTAACCCAGCCCTGATTTATACGTTTAGCTTTTGTAAGTATGGATGTTCAGTAAAGATCTAAAATCTAGATCAATGATTTTTTTTTTTTTTTAAGTAATTACATAAAGTTAACATAATGGAATAAAAAAATAACTAAGAAAGTCTTGGAATTCAAAAAGAATTCCAAGACTTTTTTAGTTATTTTTTTTTTTATTTATATTAAAAATTTGGCACTCTTGTATAAGCAGTAACCGATCTGAGGGAGATAACTATTTTTCTTAGCCGCCGCTATTCCGAATTCGCTTATACTTTGGCAAGGGAGATAACTTTGTTTATTGCAGCATGAAAGAAAATAACTTTATATAAAGTGTATACAATTTGTGGCATGTAAATAAAAGTGCTTAAAAGTTATTTTGAACAGGTGAGGGTTAGGGTTTTTAACGCATTTCAAAACCGTAACATGTTTTTTATTAATAAACAAAGTTATCTCCCTTGCCAAAGTATAAGCGAATTCGGAATAGCGGCGGCTAAGAAAAATAGAGTTATCTCCCTCAGATCGGTTACTGCTTATACAAGAGCGCCAAAAATTTATATCAAAAAATTAAATAAAATTAACGTTATGGCAATTTTTTTATTATGGACATATTTCTTGAAGAAAATTTGTATGTGTCCAAAAATATGAATTTTTTTATTAATACTAAAAAATAAATCAATAAAATTAATGTCATGGGATTTTTAAATAATTTGTTTTTGTCCAAAATTTATGTATTTTTTTGTGTTTACAAATAATTTATTTATTTCAAGTTCATAATACAAACGGATATAGTATAAGATATTGCCGAAAAAATTACGTTCATTTGATGACGCCAAGAAAATGTGGAAAATCATTCGAAAGCACAATGAATTAATATGTGGAACATCAATCAAAAGTACAATCGAAAAATGTGGAAAATCAATCGAAATCACAATGAAAAAAAAAACGTGGAAAATCAATCGAAATCACAATTGAAAAATGTGAAAACTCAATCAAAAACACAAACAATTTAGCGCCACGCATGCAGAGCGTCATTATAACAAGATTATTTTATTAACTTATTTTTTTAGTATTAATAAATAAAAACATTTCTTCAAGAAAATTAAAAAATTAATTTTATTTAATTTTTTAAATATAAATAAAAGATTTTTTAAAGATTTTTACCAAGTAAGTACGGATGTTTGGAAGGACAATAGTCCTTCCAAACATCCGTACTTACAAAAGCTAAATGTATAAATCAGGGCCGGGTTACTCTTCCTAATGACCAATATTTTAAATGAAAAATACAAAAAAAAACTACATGTTCGTTATTAAAATGCACCAAAATTCAAAGAATTTATGATTCCTTAGAATCATCACTCAAAAAACTTGGATTGTTTAGAAAATAAGACTATTTTTATGGCAGGGCGATTGTAGAGAAGCATCCATTTTTCTTATTTAATCTTAGTGAATCTTTATTCTTTATATTTTTTTAAATAAGTTAAATGTATTGAGATGATAATGTCAGTCGAATGTTCCATGCGCTTTGACTGCTGGGCATCCAAAATGTTGCACTATGTGGTCAATGGTTAAAACGAGGCATGAGGGTGCTCGGATATGGAGAAATGAAGAAGTGAATAGTTGTCCAGCTTTGATGTTTTCTTTTTTACTAGAGAAAGACAGAAAGAGAGGGAGACAGAAAGAAAGAGAGAGAAAGAGAGAGCGATAAAGAGAGAGAAAGAGAGAGCGATAAAGAGCGATAAAGAGAGAGAGAGAGAGAGAGAGAGAGAGAGAGAGAGAGAGAAAGAGAGAGAGAGAAAGAGAGAGAAAGAGAGAGAAAGAGAGAGAAAGAGAGAGAGAGAAAGAGAGAGAAAGAGAAAGAGAGAGAAAGAGAGAGAGAGAGAGAGAGCGAGAGAGAGAGCGAAAGAGAGAGCGAGAGAGAGAGCGAGAGAGAGAGAGAAAGAGAGAAAGAGAGAGAGAAAGAGAGCGAGAGAGAGAAAGAGAGCGAGAGAGAGAAAGAGAGCGAGAGAGAGAAAGAGAGCGAGAGAGAGAAAGAGAGAGAGAGAGAGAGAGAAAAAGAGAGAGAGAGAGAGTGAGAAAGAGAGAGAGAGAGTGAGAAAGAGAGAGTGAGAAAGAGAGAGAGTGAGAAAGAGAGAGAGTGAGAAAGAGAGAGAGTGAGAAAGAGAGAGAGTGAGAAAGAGAGAGAGTGAGAAAGAGAGAGAGTGAGAAAGAGAGAGAGTGAGAAAGAGAGAAAGTGAGAAAGAGAGAGAGTGAGAAAGAGAGAGAGTGAGAAAGAGAGAGAGTGAGAAAGAGAGAGAGTGAGAAAGAGAGAGAGTGAGAAAGAGAGAGAGTGAGAAAGAGAGAGAGTGAGAAAGAGAGAGAGAAAGAGAGAAAAAGAGAGAGAGGGTGCACACAATAAAAGAAGAATAGGCAGTGGTTATGAATTAAGCAGACCAGTCTGCACTCTCTCCTTGTCAGTTTCTCTATTTCTTGAGATAGAGAAAAAGAATTTGACCAAGCAGTTACATATTGTTGTGCTAAGTTTTATGGCTATCAATAAACATTTGATGCAACCAGCAGTCAGGAGGAGGAAGTATATGTTGCTGACTGGCCGGCTTGTGTCAGAGCAGCAGATAGAACAGACAAAAAATAAATAAAAATAAAATTATATTGTCCAATGGAACCCGTTGACAATCATGATGAAAGACTTTTCAACGATGGTAGTAGCTCCCCACCCACAAGGAAAAAAATATATTGAAAAAAAAACAACATTAATGAAAAAATAAGAATAAACATTCAATCAGGCCGAAATATTGGAATTTTTGGAATAAATTCTACCATCAGCACCTGGAAAAAGAAAAAAATATATATAATATTAAATTCACATTAATTTCAAGAAGATAAGTAGGTATATAAGTAAGCAAAACTGGTAAAACTTAGAATATTTGTTAAGTCTATAAACCAGTTAAGTCTATAAATTAATTTAAAAATTGGTAAAGTCTATAAATTAATTTAAAAATTGGTAAAGTCTATAAATTAATTTAAAAATTGGTAAAGTCTATGAATTAATTTAAAAATCGGTAAAGTCTATAAATTAATTAAAAAATCGGTAAAGTCTATAAATTAATTAAAAAATCGGTAAAGTCTATAAATTAATTTAAAAATTGGTAAAGTTAAAAAAATTTATATCAAACTCTAAAACATCCTATTCTTTCAAAACTCACAATTAAAAAAAAAATGTAAAAGCAACATCCTTTAACTTGAAATAGAAGTTTTTGCATTAAAATCACGTTTATACTGAATCATACATATGCTTGGGTCACAAAGTAAATAATTGGTCCCCCGATTTTGTAAATCGGGGGACTTATGTTTTGAGGCATGTCCGTCCGTCCGGATTTTTCTCCGCAACCATCCATTGAATTTCTCTGAAATTTTGCATGAAGTTGTAACTTTGGTCAGGTTAGAAAGTGACATTCTCCGATTTTTGAAAAAAAATCTGGTTAGCCCCCCCAGGAGGTCAAAAGGCCTCGAAATGGCAAAAAAATGACATTTTTTGCCCCATAATTTTTCATCCATCCAGTCAATTTCTCTGAAACTTGGTCAAAATGTGGAGGCAATTGTTCCTAATAGAAAATAAGTATCGCTGACCGTGAAAAAGTCAGGTTCGCGCCTCCAGGGGGGTCAAAAGCCCCCAAAATGGCAAAAAATGACCCTTTTCTCCCATAATGTTTGATCCATCCATTCAATTTTTCTGAAACTTGTCCAAAATGTAGAGGCAATTGTTCTGGATATAAAATGAGCATCCTTGACCTCAGAAAAATTCTAGTTCGCGCCCCCAGGGGGGTCAAAAGGGGGGGGGGGGTTAAAAAATGCCCCAAATTTATTGCATTTTACACTCGCCACATCGAGTCACATACAGAGGGGGGGGGGGCCACGCACGCGCGGCTTGTTTTTCTTTTGTTCAACCATTAAAAAAAGATTAAAATGACTTGTTCAAAGAAACGAAAATGTATTTTGATGGATTTGATTTTGTAAATAAATGATTTTTTTAAAAAAGGATTAAAATTTTTTTATTTTACACAATTGCATTTTTTACTTCAATAAATAATCAATTTATAGTAAATAAAAAATGATTCAATCTGTAATTATCAGTTACGTTGACACGATAAATATACAGACACACAAGTGGTTGCACAATATTATTAATAGTAATGAAGAAATCAACAGTGGAATTTCCACGAGGAACCGCTAATATTTATAAATTTCTATTGGTTTATAGAAATACGATGTAAATGCATTTCAAAATATTAACCAAAGTGAATAAACACTTATTATTATTATGAGAAAAAAAAAGAACGGCAAGTGACTTACATATTCCATCATACTACTTGAATCACAGCGCTGTTTACTTAACCGCCAATGTAAACCAAGCTGAAATTAAAAAAACAAAACATTTTATAAACTGAAAAGTTTCCCCATAGCTGATTGGTCAATGCACTGAAAACATAAGGAGAATATTCAAGTTGGAAGATGATGGAATTAAAGAGAACTGTTTATCAAGTTTTTACATTTGAAAAAGTATAGAACAAATTACTTTTAGTAAAGTAAAGAATAAGAAACATTTTACTTAAAATATTACAGCAAAGAATAAAATTTGAAATTGAAATAATTATTTATAAAATATTATAAACTGAAAATTAAACAAATTATAATTAATTCAATCAAAAATATATTTTGTAAATAATTTCTTTTTAAAATAATTAAGCCAAAGTTTTTATTTTTAAAAAAATGAAAAAATGTTAACATCCCATATATAAGAAAACTGCTCTTTATATTTTCTAAATTCATGCCATTATTATATACAAGCAAAAAAAAAAAAAAAAAACTACCTGCCATTTGTCAGTTTTTAATCTTGCTCTAAGTATTCTTTTCACATTACATCTATTAATAATGGAGTTTATGTATCTGTCTGTCTGTCGCCGAAACTCCATCAGAGTAGGATGGTTATTTACTAAGTCCGCCAGCTTCGTTATATACTGCTTGAAAAACCGCCGGTAACACTATGCGCGTTTTGCAATTTACATAATCAATTGCTTATCAACTTCTAATAAATTACTATTTGAAAATATACACGCATGGTTTTGTTCTTCAGATGTTAACAGGTATTTATGCTATTTTACACGTTAATACTCTTACTTATAAATTATAATTTAGACAGACAGATACATAAACTCCATTATTAATCGATTTCTTTTATTTACATACACGTAATGCGTTACATAGTTAACTACGCTGACTGTTTAATAAGTCGTTTCCTCCCTCCCTCCGGTAATTTAATATGGCGCAACTGAATAAACAGCCAGTGTTAACGCTGGCATTCACCGTGCTTTTTTTTTTTAACCGTACTAAGTTAGTTTATTTTCTTAATGTTATAAACCATTATGTTTTAAAACACAAATTCACTGAATCAAATTGTTTAATTAAAATAATAATTGATTAAAAAATTACTATTAAAACACACACGCACATTATACAGGACCCGCGCCGCAATACAAGCGCGTAATTTGTAAACAAACGCTGGTATTACCGTGTTACTTCAACTAACGCTGTTAAGCTTTAATTCACAATTATTCCATGTTTTATTTATTAAAATAAAAGATGTGATTTTTTTCTTTTCTGTCAACAACAAAAATAATATAACTGATTTTAGAAACATTGTTTAATTAAAAAAGGTCATTAAAAACACACACACGCACGCGCGCGCACACACATAAAAGAGTACGGATTTTTACATTGTTTTATTTTATAAACACTTTTCTTCCGATTCGAAAAATACTGTTCGCTGTATTTAGATTTTTTTTTTTTAATTGTTGATTTTAACAATTTTATTGAATCAAATTGTTTAATTTAAATAAAAATTGATTTAAAAATTACTACAAAAAAAAAAAACCCACACACACACATTCTTACAAATTTAATTAGGTAAACTTTCTTTCCGAGACCATTTACATAAGTAACCATGTTCACTATATTTGATTTTTTGGTGTTTACACACTTTAGGACCCACGCTAACTTTGACTCCATCGTTAGTGTTAGGGTCAGAGTCAAAGTGGGTGTTAGGGTTAGCGTTTGGCTCATCGTCAAATTCAGCACAGATCCTACAGTAAAAAAATACAGATTTTTTTATTGTTTTATTTTATGTACACCTTTCTTCCGATTCAAAAAATACTGTTTGCTGTATTCAGTTTTTTTAATTGTTGATTTTAACCATTTTGCTGAATCAAATTCTTTAATTAAAATAAATATTTATTTAAAAATTATTAAAAATATTTCTACTTATGGAGAAGGGTAACACAAAAATCGGTGTGTGGTCGAAATTTCTTTTTCCTTTACTTACATCTACAAATATACTTGATCATAAATAAAGAATATCAACGTCTAACCACCCAAGAAATATGACTGAAGCTACATCAGTTTACACGTCAGCGTTAATTTCTGACGTGGCAGCCTAGCAAAAATATGTGATCGGAGGGAGCATATATTTGCTAGTATCTTTAATATACATTTATTGTAACTCTAAAAACTATTAGTTTTGAAAATAACATTTGAAGAAAGTTTTTGGTAATTTATCCTTTTTTATTAAATCACTAAGAAATTACTGTTAATATCGACGAAACTTTCATATATATAGAAAAATAAGACAATAAAATTACAACTGAATAACACCAAACATTAATTATGAACTGTTTAAAAAATAATTATGTAAATTAGGCATACAAATAGCTGTGTTAGAGTTTTTGCTTTCTACTATATATACAGTATTTCAAAAGATTATGTTGTATTATTGATTTAAATAACAGCGAGTCGTTTTGATTGTAATATTGGTGGGATAAATTTTAGAAAATCTTCCACATTTATTCATTCAGATTTATAATAATCATACAATTATATGCTGATTAGCCATCCATACCAACGGTTTATGGAACAATAAGTAAATCAAATGTACGAATGGCTAATCCACACAATTTTATTATTATTATAAATAAATATATTATGCACTTGCTAATGTAGTTGAGAACTGTCATTATTTCTTCATATACATTATAGTTATATTTTTTTTGTTTTTAGAAATGTATTCTAGTAAAATCTATTAATGATTGGTATAAAGAGCCTGTGTAATAATGGTTAATAGTTGGATAATAACCATTATAGAAACATTAATTCACCACAGAAACTTAAATTCAATTTAATCACCAGGTAAATCAAGGGATGGCGTATATAAATTTTTTATGTTAAAATGTCCGGTTTTATTAATAAATCAGTTACGAAGAGACTCAGAGATAATATGCGTGGAGAAGCGGGAAAGCAAATAGTAAGTCAGACCGCCCCCCCCTGCCTGAAATGAATTTAGAAAGAAATCCTACACTCTAAATCAAAAGTCAACGGTTGGTGTTTTTTTAGGTTATCAGAAATGATAATTTATATATGAAAAATTAAATCAGTGGCATAATTCTATGATTTTATATGAATATTAGTGTGAACAATAGCGAAGCAATTTTCTTCTGTCTTTTGATATAGGGTTTATACTAGTCTCCTAATAGTTCATGGCTGTTGGAATAACAATTGGACAATTTAAAAAATATGGGAGTGTTTTGTAAAGAATCATTAACAGATGGGCCAGAAATGTCGTTCGTTGGTAGATTTCTTTGAAAATTAATCCATTTTATTTGTTTATCTTTATTTAAAAAAGAACATCTTTTACAAAGTTTATAAATGATTTGTGTAAAGAGCTTTTTCTTTACAGTTACACGAGAGGCGAGTTGCATATTTGCCATTTACGTTGGTTTTGAGGTGCCATTGCTCGAGGTCATTCAAAGTCTTCTTCGGTCTGCTTTTTTCTCAGTTACCCTCAACCGAGATGAATCTAAATCGATTTATACAACCAGAGCTTTATTATTCAACATGTCCATACCACCAGAGTTTGGGCACCTTCAGCATAAATGGTAGGGAGTCAGAATAGTCATCAAGACGCACACAACAGACCTGTCAGTCCTCTGTATCCTTAGAAAGACTGAATTAGTGAGAGCCCAGCATTCACTCATATGTAACATTAAACTTGTGTGTAATTAATAGTGGTTGGCAGGGACCAGCACATTTCTTTCTAAAAAGAAAGCAGACAGAACTAAGAACTGTGAACATCCCTCCATAATTTTTTGTTATTGATTTTTTTTTAATGTTTAAAGATCAAGTTTAGCACTATGTTAGTGTAAAGCCTAGTGTGCACATTGCTTAACCAATTGCGACCAAACTTGGTAAAAATATGTCATGGTCTAACTTAGAACTGAATTAATTTGGGTGATATCTCTGGTAAAAGTTAAGGTGACAGAAAAGGTGACACTTTTTGTGATAACTTCGGTTCTGTTCATCAGAGAGACAATTTTTTCAAATTTGATCTCTCTGATGCCCTTTCATAACCGTAACCACTATGCAAATTTTCAGCCTGATCAAATAAATAGTTTTTGAGTTTTCAACGTTTCTATGGCATAACTTCGGGAATACTTCATACAATGTGCAGAAGTAAGGCCCAGATACGACTTTAGCAAATCCTTACGTTGTCAGGTGGAGGTATGCAGTCTCATGACAGACTTATGTTTTTGTTTTCCTTGGATTACTATTAATTCTCAACTGAGAATAAAAATAGTGAGAAAAAAAAAGAAAAAAAATGGAAAAAAAGAAAATGAAAAAAAAAGAAAGAAAAAGTGAAAAAGAAAGAGTGAAAAAGAAAGAAAGAGTGAAAAAGAAAGAAAGAGTGAAAAAGTGAAAAAGAAAGAAAGAGTGAAAAAGAAAGAAAGAGTGAAAAAGAAAGAAAGAGTGAAAAAGAAAGTAACTTAATTAGAAAGGGAAAATCATTTGAATCAATTAGTCTTGCTAGTGAATGTATTTCTGCACAAACTTTTATTTGAGAATAGAGAATAGATTTGTTGTGTTTCGTGTAAACCAGTTATGCTTGACTGCTTATTTGGAACAGATCATGCATGCACAAGAGTGTTACAAACCTGAAAGATATTGGATTAGTTTAAACAGTTAAACTTTATTTCTCCTTCAGATCGGAAGAAACTGTTGAATATTCATGAAAGATGAGAGGGTAATTTTGAGCAGCAGAAATACAAATAGATTGGAGGATGGAGGGGGGGGGGGGGCTCCTTGTAAGAAAGGATAAAAAAAAAACATACAAATTTAGTCTCTAAACAATCACAGCTGAACCCTCTTCAAATAACCTCAGGATTTAAAGATTGAAAGTACAAGCAACAATTTAAGGAAAATTGTAATTTTGACGTGGGAGTCATTTCACATAAAGAGATTTTTTTTTATTTACTAACACGTCACCGCTTATCAAGGCCCAAAATCCACTTGAGGATAAGGGTTAATGAGTTTGTCAGATGGACGGTGAGACAACACCGTGAGGATTGGAATTTGATTATTTAAGAGGACGGCTCAGCAAGAATTTGTTAACATTGGACTAGAAAACGACCATGTTGTAGTCAGCTGCGAAACAGACGGGCAGTTCTTTTACATTTTGCCAATTTATATGCTAAAAAAATCTTGACGATAACCATTAACAATTACGATTTCATATTTCTTTAAAACACAAAAAAATACATACATGGAGAATTCAATAATCGTTGTTGATTTGTATAAGATTAACATCACCATAATTCTCTATTTTAGTATGGTGCACTACTGTCATAGCGGTGATATAGTGTGTAACCGTTCCATTAAAATTGTCTTGTCTATCTTCTTAGCACCAATCACTGTGATGCTAGCAGAAAAACGAGATTCAATGGAATGGTCTTCTTTTTACAGAGGCTACAGTTATACCTAGGATAGTTTCAGTTAAATAATGATTATTTATTTTATACAAAATAAAGTACTTTCATGTTTCTTACCATTACAAATTGACTAGATTTGAAGCCAAGGACAAAAAGATTTTTTTAGGCCTATTGTCAAAGCAAATTCTTTCCACATGGAAGAATATATATTTTTTTTTTTTATATACTTACATTTGACTTCATTAAAATCTGCATGGAATTTAGAATATTTGGCATTATTGCTAAGATTTCAAATTCAATATTACTTACCTTACGATATAAATGACTATTTTCCCATTCTATCACTTTCTCTATGGAATGCCTTGTCTGTAGAGAAAAACAAAAGAAAAAGGGTTTTCAATTCGATAAATAATTAAAAAGTGAAAAGATACAAAAAAGCAATGCCATAGTGAAGAGCAGAAACAATGTTTTCAAGGTGCAGCCTTGGCTTATTTTATACAGGATGGCCCACTTAAAATTAGCCTGATCTCTCAGCCACAATATTTGGTAGGTCATATGCTGAATATGTTGCTTTCCGATTCAAGGTTTTAGTTGTTATTTGTCTAATCCAATGTGCATGCAAATAATCACAAACACAATCAAAGACCTACTTGAACTTTCTCATTTTTACTTACATTCTTCCAGTCAACCCAAATTTGGGCTACTTTTAAGTGAGCCACTGGTACAAAAATAAATTAATAGACATTTTAATAGAAAGATTATATCTTTTAATTAATCTAAAGAACTTACGAAGGAGTTTTTAAAATTTTTATTTCTTAAAATAATAAATTGAAGTTAATATAAAAAACATTGCATATAAACTTTAAAACAGTGCAGCTTTTGAAGGAAGCCGAATCTTTATATTTACTAGCATATAATAATCTCCCCTCGTTGCATATTTTTGCTGGTATATACGACGAATGAAGATATACTATATCGCCCCCCCCCCCCAAAGTACAAGATAATGCATGGGAGGATGGTATCATGATGAATGAATATATACTACCCCCTCCCTCTAGTAGAAGGTAATGCCTTGGAGGATGGTGTTATGATAACAACAGATACTACACTACCCCCCCCCCCCCAAAAAAAAATCTGGGAAGGTATGACCCCATAATCGATACTACACCACCCACCTAAAAAAAGAGATAATGCCTGGGAGGTTGGTATAATGATAACAGAACAGATACTAAACTACCCTTTCTTAATTGAGCATTGAACGATAGTAATGGCATAGCTTCGGCTTCAGATATACAAGTAATAGTATAGTTTCGGCTTCAGACAGACAGATACAAAATCTCTATTAGTAATAGATGTACATACTAGCAGGACCCATTAAAATGCAACTATTAATAAAAGAAAATAGATTTTTATTTTATCTATTTAGAGAGAAAGGCCAATGTAACAGAGCAATTGCCCTGAAGCGACGTTTTAACACACACGAGTAGATCAAATGGGGGCAGTTTGAATTACCTACTAGACACCACCCTCGAGTGTCTTCGGTCTCTCTGTACAAGGGTTTGTCAGAACAACCTGACATGAGGATAATTCCCCCTACAAGTAAACCCGGATCAAATATTCAAAATAACATAGTATTGGTAGCACATAAGATCTTTTCAGTATGGCTATACACTGGAATATACGAGAAATAGTGCACCTTCTCCTAGTGATGTTACCTGAAGTAATATCACTTAGCTGGATACTCCACTAGACTAAGTGAATTCTTGTCCTGGAATCCGGTAAGACCAAGAGACCACAAGAAAGATATACTATAACATACTTAACTGGTCAATTGGGGAGAGGAAAATTAATGTTCTTCATTTCTTTACTAACTCAACGTTTGACAAGTAAAGGAGAACTTTAATGGAATATTCAAATATTTATGTATCTCATATAGAGATCAAGTGTTAGCCTGAGAAAGGACACCTTGATTTCTGAGAACTTCGACTGAAGTAAAATGAAACAAAAAGTGAGTTGAAGTAAGCCGAAGGTGAAAATAGGACACAGAATTATAGACAAAGTAACAGAAAAAAAATTCGAACTCAAAAATTAACCGACTCGTAAACAAAGAAGAGTTTCCCAAAATTGGGTCGTTTTTTTTTTTTTGTGTTGCTCCTCCCCCACCACCCCTCGTGGTCCGATGCTCGATCATCTGCATGCGTTCAGTTTGGTTGTTCTGTCAACCGTTCTATGCCCAGATTGTGTTTAAAAGATCTGAAGTCAGTCTTTGCAAGTCGTTTTAATGAAGTTAGAATGCAATGTACAATCATGATATCCCCCCCCCCCATTCTGTGAAGTCAAAGGCAACTCTTAGTTAAGGAATTGGAGCTCCATTAATTAAGTGAAATAAAATCTAGTTATCTTCTTCAAGACAATGTTCAAGACAGCCGTCCTGAGAAAGATATTAAGAGAACCCGTTGATTCTGATGGTATTTCCCCTCTGGAACGAGAACGATAATTTTCAAAATATTCTAATAATAGGAATACCATATCTTAAAAATCAGAAATTATCAGAGCAGAAACACCTTTCATGACAATAAATATCAACTAACAGCTGATATCAGATTTAAAAGTGTTTAAACAGTTTTAAAAAATTATAAATTTGAAGCAATGATCTGGTGGGCAAAGTGAGAAAGGAAAAAGATGGGGGGGGGGGAATAAAAAACTTATAAATTTCAGGCAATGATATCATATTGCAAAGTGAGAAAGGGGGGAAAAAAGAGAGGAAAATAGAAAAAAAGAGCAGAATATTTAATAAGGAAATTGATCACATCTTATGAAGCATCCATGTGTAGGAATATTTTATATTAGAATTTGAAAACCAAAAACAATGATGCAATATTAAAATGAATAAAATTTTTTTATTTTTTGAGGCTAAGACTTGATAAATATATCATTCTCAAAGCAAGACCGTTTCCATTTTTTTCCTATTTTATTTTGTTAATATTAACCCGGGGGGGGGGGGGGGTGATCCACCATAGAGACTGAAAAAATGTATGTCAAGGTGCTAAAGACGACAGTTTAAAGTAAAGTCAAATACAGGCAACGTGCTGCGCTGATTGGCGCATGTTTGAATAAGGAAATTTATCACATCTTATGACGCATATTTTTTTGTCTCTACGGTAGAGATAGATAGAAACGTTACAACACCTTTTTATGTGGGGAGATGTGATGGACTAGGCAGATATTTGGCCCAAAGAAAGGAAATCCGTCTGGTACCAGTAAGTCCCTTAGGTTACTCTGAAAAAATGTGACCCAGAGCTGCAGAGTACCACCACCCAGAGGTCAATCTTTTCCATAAAAAGAAATCCATTTCTATCCATTTATCTCTCTTCACCTTTTCACCCCCCCCTCTCTTACTCTCTCGTCACGTGACCCCCTCCCGAAGTCTTTACGTCTACCCCAGAGTACACGTTCATCAGTAAATGTTCAGAGAATTGTGATTATCAATGCTATCAGTAATTGTTTATTATTTATAGCTGAAAATATAGATAAAAATTAACTAAATCATTATACTTTCAATGGCAAGAAAGTTGTTTTCGTCTACCATTGTCCACAATTCATATGAAATAAAGCATGGATGTTTGCTGCTTTACTGAATTAACGTAAAACAATAACTTACATTGGAGAATTTCTAATAAAAAACTTTTCATAATATTTTTTAAAAGTACTCCATTCAGGTATCCTGCTTATATTATTTTTTATATTTCGTGAGAAATTATATAAAAATAAAAAGTGTGTGTGCGCATGACATATATACACATTTGTTCCTATACAAAAGCAACATTTTTTTCGTTTTTTGTTTTAGGATTTTATTCTTTTAAGTTTAAAAATGTTTCCAGAAGCTACAGCATTTTAAAACATGTATCATGAAACAGACGTATTTGTTTTTTGTTTTTTTACCTCTGCCACAGAAGTTATGTTTTCAATCGAATTTGTAACTGTTTGTTTGTTTGTTTGTTTGTGTACAGCCTTGACTTATCTTTACCAAATTTAGTCAAAATAATTTTTGGATATCAAAGTTCACAGTCATGGAAAAGGGGAAAGTCAGACTGGCAATAACTTTGGTTCTGTTCATCGTGGAAACTCGCCATTTGGCCCATATTGTAGCCAATGAAGTCCCATATCGTATATAACCGTGACCATGAAAAGTTTGGTCATGGTCAAAATTTTGACAGAATTTCAACTTCTGATTTTTCCAAATTTGATGTATGTATCTGGAAAATTTCAGCCTGCTTAGATAAAGTTTTAGAGTTATCAACGTTTCCATGGCATAACTGTGGGAATATTCCATATAATATGAAGAATTACGGCTCAGATAAAACTTTGGCTCATCCTTACATTGTCAGGCTGAGGTATACAGTCTCAGGATCGACTTATGTTCTTGTTTGTATTTTGGAGTTGAAGTGTCATTTACATTATTTTTCTTTAGACATAATTAATTTATATGCAATGCTGAGATTGACAAAGCCAAAATCAAATAGAAACGGGATTATCGATTTATTGTCTATTTTGATAATGTTGTCTTGGCAACCACTATATAAATAGAAAACATAGTAACAGTGCTAAGCTTGCAATGAAATGGCATTAACCATTATGCAGACATATGTATATATACATACATACACACTCACACAGCAAAATCCGACACTTGACAAAAAAATAAACGAAATAGTCAATAAAAATAAAAGTTGTATATGCAGAGAACCAACAGTTACATACATTATTTTTCAATGTGACTGCCGGCAGCAGAGACCACTATTTCAAGGCAGGTGTGAAATGAGTCACACACTTTGGCGACTATGTCCTTGTCTATAATGGCGAACGTCTCCATGATGGCAGTCTTTAGAGAGTCAACCGTGTTGTGGGCATGCTTGTTGGTCTTGATCTCGATCACACCCGAGAAGAAATAGTCAAGAGGGTTGCAGTCAGCTGAGAAGGGCGGCCAGTGGTGAGAAACATTATTGAGCGGTCATGCCTGGGTTGTTTTGGCCTTGTGTGCAGGAACGGAGTCCTACTAGAAAACGATCTCGTCCATCTAGGGCTTCACCACGCTCCTCAGCACCTCCTGGTATTTCATTTACTTTTTGTCAAGTGTTAGATACTAGTAGAACACCTGTTCCAGAACAGGTACAAGCAATAAATATAGCATTAGTTTAAATTTTTTTTAACGTTTTTTTCTTTCTTTTTTTGAGGGGGGAGGGAGAGGAAGTATGGTACGGTTACCCTAACTGCTAAAGTTTACAAAAACAAATAATGTGCCCACATTACTCACCCTGTTGCCTAGAATACAGATTCCATAATTCATAATAATATGTTTAATAGTTTTGGATTTTATCAAGCGCATACATACTTAACGAGAACTGTGCGTAATAATTAAAAAACAATCAGAAAAAATGGATAGTTAATTAATGAGAGCTCGTTTTTTAAAGGGATATGCAAATTAGTTCAAATTTTTGACATCGCTTGCATATTCACAACTGAGTATGTGAGGAAACTTTTTTCTTTTGTAAATAGAAAAGTGGCCTTTTAATCTCACTATCAGTGCAACAAATGGCTTAAAGTTATATGTATAGATAGCAAATATATGTAAACAGAGATGCGAATATTAGTAAAATGAAAACACTTATCGGATAAGAGTACCCTTCAAAAAACAAACATTTAATTAATGAGAGTTTCTTTTGCAAAGTAATATGTAAATTAGTTACCCTTCGGACGTCAATTGCATAGACATGACCGAGTATATTAAAAAGCTGATTTTCTTTTATTGTGAACAGAAAGTTGGCCTTTTAATCACACTGTCAGTGTGATAAATGGCTCAAGTTTTTGTATTTATTTATTTATATAATAAAAGAGAATGCATGTGTCTGTCCATTTATAGAGAGAAACACTAGAGAATTCCTAAAATATAAAAGTTTATACACGTGAAGAATTTTTATAGGTGGGATTAGTCCTGATACCGTAACGTCCCATTTTAAGGAAATTACGAGCCCTTTTCCAAAATTTTTCATAAGAAATAGAAATTTAATTATGAGTGTTATTTAAAAAGATGACTTAACAACTATCCATATTGCTCATTTGTTAGAGATGCAGATTGACAACCTCGAGTGTGCTGTTTCCATCCTGCCCTGGATTGCTTTTTTTAAAATGAAAACAAAGAATATCCTTTTTCCTTTTAAATATAATAAAATATGAAGAACATATTAGATTTTGGTATATTTAGTATGTAACACTTTCATCTGTACCTCGCGTTCTCTCTTTATATGTATCTACATCTAGATCTAAATGAATAAATGCAAAAGTTGGGTTCATTTCTGGCACTGATGGTAAAGTCAAAGCGTCCTATTTCAAGTTAATTCAACTTTACACAAAAGACACGCCATCTTTTTTTTTTTTTGCATATGTGATATCAGTCTTAAGGTTTACTAAATTGCATATTGGTTTTGAAAAAGGACAATTTATTAATTATTATTTATTGTGTGACGTGTTGAGCGGATTAAACACTTAATAATAAAAAAAAGAATATTAATCGGGTTTGAAACAGTAGGGATGAAGGGGCAAACAAAACAAAGAGCTTTGAAAAATATAAACAGAAACGCATGCATGCGCGTTACATGACTTGCAACAGGGTGAGAGAAAAAGTAGGCAAGACGAATGACAGGGTGTTAGGCTGTCTGCTTCTTTCTTAACATTACCAAACAAAGAGAAAGAGGGAGAAGGGTTGGCGAGGATGTGTGGTCTCGGCTGATTGTATCGGCTGCTGTATTTCTTTCCATCTTCACTCTCACTTTCAGGACTTAACTGGAGAAAGAGAGGGAGAAGGCGAGTATGTGATGTTATGAGGAAGAGAAGGGAAAAAAAAAAAAAAGAAATGAAATTGAAAGAAGGCAGCCGATGATGATAGATGTGAAAAAAAGATGCCAGAGAAAAAAAAGACCTTAATGATAAAAAAAGGAGAGTTAAGAAAATAAAACATGATTGAGAAAAAAAAAAAGGTATGTCCTAAGCAGGAGAAGAGAAATATGTATACAGATAAGTGAACTTTAAAACTTGACAATATGTTTTAGGTTTTACAGCCGATGTTCAATCTCCCTGGGAAGGAACATTTTGCATTTTTATTTGCATTGAATTATAGTATTAAATTTGCTTGCTCATTTTAATTACTTATTTGTGTATTTTTTTTGTTGCCAATTATCTCATCTTGTGCGTTCCACTGTTAAACATCATCACAGAATTCAGGGAACTTCCCCTCAAGCCAAATCCCAACAAAATATAAATATTAGTGTGTAACATCTGGGTATTAATATGGCACGTCACATAATTGAGGTGCTTATCCAGTATGTAACAGTTGTGTTTTTAATTTAATAATTGTTTTGATTTTAATATAACAAATAGTTCTGCTTTGCAAATATTTAGCATTTGTGTTCAAATGTTCCTTAAATGCAAGTGATTTACATGTAAAATTTTCCTATAAATATGAGAAATAATCCTGTGTCTACAGTGCCTTCTTAAGGGAACTAAATGCCTTTTCTCACATGTTGCACATTGAAATTCATCTATTTATAAGCATTATTTTAAGAGTATTAACATATACAGGGTGATTGGAAAGTAACTCCCGATTATTAAGTGCTCATAATTTATTACAGAAATAAATATAAGAAAGTGTATAGCATGTGATTTTATTCAAAATTCAATATGGGTGCCAGCAATCGCCACCAGCTTCTAAAGCTGCCTGGAAACCGCATCAATTGATTTTACAAGGAAGTTGTTTGTTGTTGTTGTTGTTGTTTTTTTTTTTTTTTTTTTTTTTTTTTTACTAATGAGTCAACTTTTATCAAGGCCCACTCGAAGATTAGGGTCAACAAGATGGATAGATTGACAGATGAATACTATGAGAGTATTGAAAACAGCATCCCCCCCCCCCATTGTCAAAAACATCGCTCATGGAATGTGAAGACTCAAAGAAAAAACAAGACATAATTCATAATTCAATTCATTTCATGTAGAAATTATATTTCAGTAATAACTTACAAGTATAAAGCGTTACTTTCTAATCACCCTGTATATGAATAGTTTAGTGGTTAAGATATCAGGCTGACAACATCAAGGTTACTGTTAAAGTAAACTACTTAATATACTGTTGCGTATGATGCTATCTCATATATATCTATCTATCTATCTATATATAAAGTAAAGTGAGATTTTCCTCTATTTGATCAACGAGTAAAGCTTCATAAACAAAAGCTACATACCAAAAACCGTTTTATCAATAATTTTTTACCTAAGTTGGTTCACATCAGGAAAAAATTAAATTTCGTTTTCATTAGATTTTACTTTAATAAGGGCTAGTCATAGGAGATAATTCCCTCAGTCACAACTACTCTTACCGCAACCCTTTACAACTGAAAAAAAATATGGAAGAATTCGCACACATTACATTAATCACTACACTTAATAAATACACAAAACAACAAAATTACGTTTTTCAAAATTTTACTAATACCCAAAGAAAATTTTAAAAAATTTTTAAATTTAAAAAATCCTAAAATATTTTCCCCAAGGACATTCTTAAAATATACATAAAAAAACGTCCCCACGATTACTTTGTTTACAAAACAAACTTCCAAAATACTCTGTACTATTAGTGGTTCGGTTGTGGCCAGTTATTTATATATATTATACAGATTGAGATTACCAAATTATATGGCAAGTTTCTTTTAATTCATTTTTTATTTTAAGTAACCCAAATTACAATATTTCATATTAAATATCCGTCCAATTTCTTCAGTGCATCTATACTTAGGCTGCTACCTGATGACAGTGATCAGTAACCATAATTTCAATTGTGCGCGTTCCATCGAATCAGTGCAGCATACAGTAGCAATTAAAGCAAATCGTCATCATGGAAACTGCTGCGTGAATGTGTATGCAGACAATATTTTCATTCTGATTTTTCACACTGCTGCATTACTTCATAACACGACATAACAACCGAGCGAATTAAACGCCTGAAAAGAAACATTCTATTTATTATTATTGTTGTAACAACAATATTATTTTTCTTATTCGTTTTATTGGTAATTTTTTTTTTTTTTTTATTATTCTTGTGTTCTACAATTTTTCCGGGCATATATATGTGTGTGTGTGTATTTTTTATTCATATTTAGAATTTTTTTATATACATTCAAATATAAATTTTAATAGCTCAATAAGGCTAGAGCTATGTTATATTCAATATTTTTTATATAACTTTATACCATTTCAATGTTTTAAAGGACAAATTCACGTCATTTCATAAAACTTGTTTTTTTATTCAGCATACAATTGTTTCGGCTAACACTAATATATTTGTAAAATGCTCCTGTGCATTTATTTCTTGGTGTAGGTATCTTCAGTGCTAATTGTACAAAACAAAAACATAAAAAAATATGAAAAACTAGACGATCAGTCTAAATTATAATCAGTACTCATTATCAACATATATATATATATATACCGATAGACTATCTCATATATTGAGCTTAAATCATTTTACTATAGGTTCAATTCTCTAAAAGTATACTTTTAGTCTCATATTTTTATATATATATATATTTCTTTTCCTCATGAATTATGGTTCCATATATCTATGTGGTAACATATGTATCCTATCCTTTTATCTATTTGTATTTCTAATCATTCATCATCAGCTATAATATATATATATATATATATATATATATGAGAATAAAGTGTACTTAATACTTTACTGCAGTTTCATGGCATTACCAATCATCAGAAGTGTACCTGACTTGTCTCTAATGTCTGGCATTAATTGGTAGTGACTGGTAAGATACATTTCTGATGATTGGTAATGCCATGAAACTAAAGTGTTGAGATAACTACATTTTATCATTTATTATTGTTATAGCTTTATCCGATAAGATATTGTGCCCTTTGTTTGGCCAAGATCTGCAGTTTTAATTCATTTTAACTATAGTTAGACTGGCTTCCATTAGATCACCAAAGTTAAACTGGGTTAGTACTAGATGGTTGATCATTTACGAATGCCAGGTGCTTAATGTGGGAGGACAACACCACCTTCACGAGGCCCTCTCTCCAAAACTAACATTGTTAAAGCGTGCAAACTGAAAACTGCAAATAGTGGTTATCCTATATATAAGGTGCATCTAGAGATTATATGCAAGTATTATTTTGGAATTTATTTAATATTATACCGTTTAATACATGGCATCTTATGATGTAATATGCTTTTAGTGTGACTTTTGTTGTGACTAAAAAATAACCCTTAATTTTTCATTTCAAACAGAAATTTATAAACTTTTGTAATTATTGCATTTTTCAGTATTTCTAGATATTAATGTGCAAGTGCTAAAATGAAGCTTAATGGCTCGCCAAAAAGAACTAACAAGTGATGGAAAGAACTAACAAGTGATGGAAAGAATCACACAATAAAGGAAATTAGTAAAGGAAAGTCTTTGCTTTAAATTTCAAAGGATCTAGAAAGGGATCATGGAATAATCAAAGAAAGTATGTCAGAATAGAATTTAACCGAGAAAAAAGAAGTCTCAAGTTGAATTCGGGACTCTAACAAATAGAAATCTGTCACATATCTGAAGAGAAATGATTAGAAACTTGCATGCCAGTAATTCATTCATATTTCAGGTAACTGGAACTCCTATGGTTTCAAGAGAAACAAGGAAATTTGCTGATGCAAAGAATTGAATCAAGAAACCCATATTAACTAAGATGGAAAATAGAGTTCAGTGGACTAAGACATATGAAAACTAATTTCAGGAAAGTCATGTTCACAAACGAATCCAGGTTCACCCTTAATGGGCCTGATAGATGAGCGCGTGGTTGGGTCTGTAAGCAACATGATTCGAGAAAATGTGTTCAACAGCAACAAGGCGGGGGTGGGATCATGATATGGGCTGGTATTGTTGACAGTGAGCTTGTGGCTCCTTTTAAAGTTGAGGACGAGGTGAACTCTAAAAGTTACTGTGATTTCCTAGAGTAAAATCTCTGAGTGGTTGGGTAATCAGCTTTTTGCCAAACGTAAATTGTTGATTTTTATGCAAGACAATGCACCAAGTCACGCTTCAAAGTTCACCAAAACATGGTTACAAAAAAAGGGATTTGTACATGGACTGGCCACCCAATAGCTATAACTTAAAATAAAATCGAGAACCTGTGGAGTACCTTTAAGAGAAATATTTATTCCAGTGGTAAACAGTTTAACAGCAAGCATGAATTCGGACAGGGAGTAAAAATTGCTGCAAGTACCTTCTCAGTTGCTACGATAGCAAATCTAACATCAGCTGTTGATAACAGACTGTTAAAAGTTATTGAAAAGAAAGGAGCATCAGTGCAGTAAATGATGAAACACTTTCCGTTGTATTCTGTTCATTTGCCTTTTGTTTAATCTCACTTTTGTTATATTCCTATTGTATAACACTGAAGTTTGTTATTTATATTGTTTTATAAATATATATTCCTTCAAAATCAACAAAGATTTAGTGTACAAATCCCTAACTTGCAAATAAAATATTGACAGTAAAATTTGTTTATTTCATTAATCACATAACATTTTTCAGATTACAACAATAGCAATACTCTATCACTTTGCATGTAAGTTAAATATTGCATATAGAATAGATATAAACAGTTATATAAAAATTAATTTCAAAATACTTGATGTTTTATGATTTGCATATAATCTCTAGACACGCTTTAATGTTTATCTATCTCAATGATTACAGCTGTAGAAAGACCGAATGCAATTGTAGGATGTTTACTACTACTACTACTATAGCAGAACAATTTCATTATATGTGTGTGTGTATGTGAGATAAATTGTGAGGATGAAAATCCAACGGAATATATAGGTAAAATAAAAAGGAAAAAGAGGATCAAACAAAGACATCGACATAGAACATAATAGAATCAACAAAAAAATATCTGTCTCCTGATGAAGCCATAATAAATTTTTATATGAAATATCGGTGCTGATATCGATCCTGAACCAGTTTTCGTGAGCTTCAAGTCGGAAGCGTTCGGCTGTCCTACGCAAACGCCCGAGAGTTGACGAGCCGATTTGTACCAGACGACAATTTTGATACGGTGCTGCGTCCTATGATAATAATGTTTTGCTTGTTTTGTTTGTTTTGTTGTTAGGGTTAGGGTTAAAAATATTTATTTGATAACAGTAATTTCGCTCTGTTTTGCTTGTTTTATTTATTTTGTTGTTTAAAAAAATTCTTGCAACTATAACTAAAAATTATAGGACGCAGCAACGTATCAAAATAAAAAAAAAAATTTATTTGATAACAGTAACTTCGCTATGTTTTGCTTGTTTTTTTCTTGTTTCTTTTAGAAAATTTCTTGAAAATATAACTTACAATCACAGGACGCAGCACCGTATCAAAATTGTCATCTGGTACAATTCGGCTCGTCAACACTCGCGCGTTCGTGTAGGACAGTCGAACCTCACAAAAACTGGTTCAGGATAGATATCAGTACCGAAATATCAATCTCGTCACGCACATTTTTGTGTTGATTCTACTGTATTCCGTATAAATGTTTTTGTTTAAGAAATTATATTATGAAAGAAAAATAAAATGGTTAAAAATCTTAATTATGACCTAGAAAATAGAATTTAGGAGGGGGAGGGGTCTTTATGATTCGATCCTGAAATCAAACTGGTTGAAATTTATTAGGATTTAATAAAAGAAAGAAAATGGAATCCCTCTCCCCATTAGTTTGCTTTGAGTTGTCAGACAGTAATCTGACAAGATGAAATAAGTTTCCCCAAATATTTTCATCATCAGACGCAACATTATTTGGTTAGTTTAAGATAGCAACTTGCTACTGGGAAAAAGCAGATGTGTTTATGGTTATCAAATCATGAATAAAGAAATTACGTTTTTCGGGTATTATTTTAAGACTAGCGGGACCCGTGGAAATTCTACAGTTGTATCCTTCAGCTGTTTTATATTGCTGTTGTGCATTCTATGGACATCCGGCGCAAACGCAGACCCCACGATATTATTGATCCACCTTTGTTCAAACTGAAGCATACTTATCTTAGTATTCTGGTTAATGTAGTTTCAGAATATATTTCGTTTGGGGGGGGGGGGGGAGTCTATCTTAACCCTTGTAGAGGTTTGTGACATATTTCCATTCTATGGACATCTGGCGTGAATACAGACCTCACAATATTATTCTACCATCTTTGGATAGAACATATACTACACCTTGATCGAAGGCCAAGAAAGTGTATTTTAGTACGAGATTTACGTTCGACACAACAGCGGCATGAGATGAAATTTTACAAATTCTTCTTTTTTTTTTTAATTTTTATATTGCATCTTCGGCGATCGAACAATCCTATCTTTAAAATAAAAAAAGGTGGAGGGTGATAATGTATGTACGAACATGAAATTGCCTTAGCGCATTATTATATACACGACCATCTAGGAGAGAAAACAAATTGATTTTTTGAAACAGCATTTGTTTTAGGGATCTTATTCTTATGACCTGCCTGTTGCTAAGGAGAAAAAAAACAAACATTTTTGTGACGATGAGAATCGAGACAGACAGACAGACAGACAGACACACACACGTTTACATTTTTGATCAGTGTAAAGAGATTAAAGGCCATGCGATCTTCATACACAGTGAGCAGGATCATTGAAATATTTTATATTTAATTAAGCTTTAGTTGAATCTTTCAACATAGTTGAGTTTCAATATTTAAGCCAGGCCATTTCTTTTTTTACAGCGAGATGTTCATTTACATTACATTTAAATTTCTGCATGTTGGTACAGTCAGGGAAACAAAAAGCAGGGAGGGAATTTCAAAGGCTAGAAGTTTGAAGAAAGAAGCTATTAGAGTAGAAAGCCTTCTAGCATCTGGGGACCTCTACAGTAAAGGAGGAGGGTTGCTGACTGTTGGGTCGGTCAGGAGTATTTACGTCAAAGGGGCACCAGTGCAGCACATTCCATAGAAGTATTTGTAAAACAAGTACAGGGATGCAACATTATGGTGATGAGACAGTGGCTGGAGCTTGGTAGATAGTGTGGGAGCTACTAGATTAGATGCTCCTTTTTTGGAATCTGTCTAAGAGGAAGAGGCTAGTGGTTGGTGCACCATCCCAGATGTGCCAACAATACCCCATGCATGGACGAATGATGGCTTTGTGGAGATGTAGGATACTGGTAGGTAAAATAAGTTTTCTAGCATAGTAGAGGGAGCCCACCTTCCTTTTAGCAGCCTTGGCAATGTCTTCTATGTATTTGTTCTAAGGATCAATATATGTTCTCGACATAGCACTGGACAAAAGAAGCAATACCGAAGATCAAAGTTTACTACGGCTTTCTGATTGAGTAACAACAATCAGAAAGACTGACATCTTTTATTTTTGAGTCCTACTGCAAGCAAGTAACGTCACCTTTTGAGTACCAATAATCTAATTTGTGGGGCACCATATACCAGCACACGCACATTTTATTTTAAATAGTATTATTTGGATTACCCGGATGACTATTCCCATCTTAGATATATTCACAACGTTTTAGCTGATTAAGCTTTGATCTTCTGATGCATCAGAATTTCGAACAGAACCCTTTATTTAACTCATTCCGTCAGTCATGACCAGTTAGAAGTGTTAATTTATGTTATTTTTAGTTATTATCGTCTGTAGTAAGGATTGAACCTTCAACCTCCAGAAGTTTAAAAAGATGCACCTGAATAAGTTCGGAAATTACACTGGCTGAAACGTTTTGAATTTAACAACCAAGCCATCCTAATTATTACCAGTAAGGTCTGTGATAGCTGCATAAGAAGCGTGATATTGTATGGCAGTGAGTGTTTGACCCCCACACAGGTCTCACTTGCCAGACTCCAGAGAAATTACAGGACAATGATTAGGTGGATATGCAATGTAAAGCCAGACCAGATCCAGAACATTAGATCAGACACTACTTGAGAAATTGGCCATCCCAAAACTTGATGTCCTAATAAAGGCAAACTGCCTTCGCTGGTTCAGGCATGTTGAAAGAAGCAACGGATATATCAGCACTTGCAGAGACCTAAGACTCGACAGTAAAAAGAAAGCCGGGCGCCCTAAGAAGACATGGAAAGAAATCAAGCAAGACCGTAAAGAGTGGCAAATGGAGACAGTCAATCCCCACAATCGTGATCACTGGAGACTTAGCATAAGGACAGCCAGACAGCGTCAAACCTTTTGTCGAAGGAAACAAACGATAAACCTGGATAGTGAGTGAAGTTGAGAATAGTAGTCCGAATAATCCAAATAAAGATTATCAATCATCTCAAAAAGTCTGAAACATAATATTTTTAATAGGTTTTAATTAGAGGATAAAGTGGAAGCATTCTTCAGCTAAAGAATGGTAAAATGAAAATCTACTGTAAAGATTCAAGTTTGCCAAACTCGTAGTTCAAACAAAATCTTTGACAAACTTTGAAAATTAGGGTGTTAAATAAATATACTAGATCAAAATAATGCAATTTTCTAGAGCGTCAAAGGTTTTTGAATTTTAAATAGATTTAGTATAAAATGGAACTCTTTCTGTGACAGATATTAAGTTCTTCAGAGAATAAATCTTTTAATTGCTTACCCGTTTACTTAAACAAACGACCGGCCAAAGGGAACAGCCGAGGGTACAGCAGCAACACACACACCCACAAAACAGCCACTTGACATTAACAGGTAAAGCTTTTCGAAGAACACCGTTGATACGAAACATAGTGGCTTTAAATTCTTCAGGCGCCACCTAAAACAAGAGAAAGAGAAAAGAAAGAAATAGAAAATAATAAAATTAGATATCATTAATGTTGCATATTGCACGAAAAATTGAAATACATTTTGTTTTCATTTTTTGGTGGCAAACATTGTCATTCAATTTTTTTTTGGCAACATTTTTGGAATAAATAGTTATTTACCATATTGTTTCATTAATGTCCAGTGTCGCAGAGTCGGAAAGTATAAGGTCCAACTCCGATGATTTAAAAAATTTAGACTCAGACTCCTTATTTTAAAGTCTTCTAATATTCAGACTGTATATTGATTCTTCAGCGATTAAAAAATTCGACTAAGCATTTTTATGAATCCATCCAAAATTTCTAACTCCTCCGATTATGTTGATATAAATAGCGGTGGGACGTAATGGGTGAAAATTCCAGATTTGTGCGAGTAGTATTTTTTTGTGTTCATTTATACATAAATAACACTAAACAATCAAACATTTTGAAAATTTTGCAAAATTCAGAAGGTGCAAGCCAAAAATAGCCGTTAGGGCTCCACGGGACTCAAAATCCATCATTTTTCGGTGAAAAAGTGGTTTCATATGACATTGCAGGTCCGAAAACATACTCAAAAGCTATGAATGGATATAGATGGTTAAATCTGATATAGTACTTTAATTTAGGACCATTTTCAGGCTGTGAAAGGGTTTTCATGAATGTAAAATAGCCAAAAACTAGTGGCCTGCACCTTCTGAATTTTGCAAAATTTTCAAAATGTTTGATTGGTTAGTGTTATTTATGTATAAATGAACACAAAAAAATACTACTCGCATGAATCTGAAATTTTCACCCATTACGTCCCACCCCTAATATAAAATAGCCTTAAAAATCTGTTTGAAAACCTGCCCTAGCTTAGGAACGCATTCAATGAAAAATTAGTTTTAAATTGGCAATCTTTTGGGATCGGCGCACATGATTTACTACTACTGTGAAGTCTACACGTACATAAACAATTATCAACATACACAATCTGACACAACATTATCTAACCATCACTAATTCTATTGATTAATCCCAATATATTCTTCGATTATCCGTCTTTAATTGCATTACTCAAACTGTCATTCTGTTTGTATCCGTAAATATGTGAAAAGACAGAATGTGTTCAATCCGATGATGTGAAAATATCACGGCAAATTGCAAAAGTGCCAGTAACTACTTTCGACACCTTCACTTCTTTACACAATGTTATTTGAACATTTTAATAAAGGCAGATAACTGGTTGACCAATAGAAATTTATTTTATAAGTCTTTTTTTCTTACTGGAATAAAGAGGGGCAGGTTCAAGTGTTACATTCATTGTTTCTAATCAAAAAAATATTACTTGCTTACTACTCGGATCCGATTTCATTCTCAATTTTAACTTGGCACCTAATGGATTGGCATGCCTGAGCCCGGCTCCACGGATGAGCTCCTGGTGACCTATAAAATAGCTTATATAGGCTGTGCAATTCAATCACATCTGCCAGTCAAATTCCAGATGTGCATTTTCGCTGACTCGGCCCAACATGTCTTGGGTGAGAAGCAAATGTTTTGGTGATTTCTGAAAGTGATTCACTGCTCTCCTCTGGTTCCTGCAAGAGAATCAGAGCGTATCAAATCCAAGCAGCGTCTGCACTGCTTTCCGGTTGCTTCTTGGCTGCTCCTGTTTCTGCATCTATAGAAAATCTGCGGCAAGCAAGAGTATTTCTCTCTCCCAACTGTGATATATATTCAGGCTTGGGGATTGTTTGCAAAGTCCAAATTCCCTTGTTAATCCATCCGATCTACATTCTCAATCATTATCAATTTGCTATCTTTAAAAAACAAAGCAACAAACGATGCCAAGAGAAAACGCAGAGCTTACGACAATGCATTCAAGCTTAGAGTCATTCAGTTAGAAAAACCTCGCTTTTTACTATATATATATATATATATAGAATATAGGTCAATTTATGAACAACTCTACACAAAATCCTTCCAACTAAAAAACCTCCTTGATTTATGGCCGAAATTGACTTGTAGTTGAAATAATATGATACATTATTTTTCTTCAGATTGTCCTCATCAATATTGTTCATTTATGGTAAGGTTTTCCCTGTATTTAAATACAATCGTTGTTGATTATTTGCAGCAGTGTAGCATGAATTGCTAACATCCGAAGCAAGGTAAATATTGCCCTCCTCCCTCTAACCAGTAGATAGTTTACATTTGAACCACCCCAGTATTGAATTCCTTATCCCCATAGCATATGTATTAGATTTTAGGAAAATACTGATGTAATAAAAAAAATGAATGCATTTAATAGAGAATTTACTGTAGGCACAAGAGAGATGAGGGTGTGAAAACTGGTAAATATAGTGAAATTCCTTTCAATATGTTGTATATTTTTCAGATTATTTTGATAAAATTTGGATGTAAACAAAATTTAAACTTTATAATTTTTCTTGTGTCATTAATAGTTTTCTTTTTCTAGGCTACTTAAAGTTAGGCGATTATTTTCAGTAGTGGGCGTTTTATTTATTTTTTTTATTTGAAAAAAATAAATAAAAAAATAAAAATGTATCTCAAATTTGGTGCCTCGCAATGTTCAAGTTAATAATGCTCAATATAACCTATAGGTTTTGAGGATTTAATAATCCTCAAAACCTATAGGTTGTATCGAGCATTATTATTAACTTGAATATTTAGTAATTTTTTTTTTTTTTTAAATCGGGAAGAGTATATTTTATATGAAAGAAAAACTAGAAAATATTTTTGTAATTAAAATTTAAAAAAAAATTAAAATGTGCACAATTTTAAAATGGATTATTCAGTCGGTTACTTTTAGTCAAGGTATGGTTCAGTTTTATTATAAAATATTGTTTTTGTTTTACTTTTTTCCAATTTTTTTAAACTTTAAAATTTACTTTTAAGCATTTTTTTGTTGCACATATTAAGAATTTAGCAATAACTATGAAAAAAATAACAAAAACGTCAAGTGAAATTGAGAACCCTATTCACATTTTATTAAAATTTACATGCATTAGCATAATTTTATTCGATATATATGATTTACCCCTTTTTCCTAGCTGAATACATGGTCGTTTTTAAGTTCAATGTTAAATTCTTATCGAGCTGTTCACTTAAATAATCAAATTCTGACCATTTAACACATTGTTTCCAATCCTTTCAAGGTGTTGTTCATCGCTAATGGACAATCTCATTGACCCTTATCCTTGAGTGGCCTTTGAGCCTTGATAAGTAACATTAGGAAAAAAAAGTTTTTAAATACTCAGATGAGCTACAGAATAATTGGAAATTTCTGTATTATTTACAGAATGTATTCCCTTAGCCAATCAAGCAGAAAATGTTATTTCACAAAATTTGTCATTGTTATTAAGAAATCATTTTTCCTGTTTCTTTTAAGTTTTTTTTTTTTTTATTCAAGAATTGAACTTGTTTTTTTTATATTTCAGGAGTCAGAGTCTGAGGAAAGTATTTGGCTACCATCTCTACAGCCCTGGTTGAAGTTATCAGATTACATTTGCCTTTTTAATTGTTTATAAATAATTTTAAAAGTCAAAAGGATACTCTTAGACATTTTGTAAAATCCGTAAAATAAGCAGATAAACAATGTATATCATACAATTACAGGTGTATACTCTAGAGAGTTTCAGCACATGCTTGAGAACAGAAATTCTATCCAAAGGGTGAGTGTTCCACTGTCATTGCATGTGTGGTTTAGCAGGTTAGACTGAAGGCCTCTTCATGGTTGTAGTTTTTTTTTGTTTTTTTTTGCAAGGTGTTGCTGTACTCCTACATACAGCACCGGTATTCCCAAATTGTCACCCATTCAATATTGACCAGGCTCAACGTCACTTAACTTTGGTGATTTAACAAGAACCTGTGTGTCAACATGTTTATGCCGTCGCATTAGCAACAAGTATAACATAAATAGATAAAGCTCTATCACATCTCAGCAGCAATCGAAAGGGATTGCATATTATTAATTCAACAACAACAACCTGATCGATGGAGTAGAACAATGCAGAAAGAGACAAAAGTGATTATGCTGTCTTACCTTAGCTGAAAGCGATGAAGGGAATTCTGTATCAAATCTGTTGCTAAGGCCGAAGCTGAAATATAAAGTTTAAAAAGTCTTATCAAAAAATTAGTAATTAAATTATGAGATCACTTCACATGTGTATTTATCACATCAACATAACTTTGATAATTACACATTGAATTATTTTTTTTATTATTATTAATTGAATATTTATTGAAATAAAAATAGGTTAAAACAAAAAATCTTTTAAATCCTATTTGAAAAAATAATTTAATATACCAGAATTCATTTCTTTGTTAACAAGTCAGCCATTTTAATCTTTTGTTAATAGTTGGAAAAAAAGATTGAATTATTTTGTGATCCTTTGAAATTTGAAAGGAATTTAGAAGCTTGGCATTTAAACCGTTGAATAGAAAGTCATTTCTAGCCTTAAAATTTTGAACAAATCTTCATGTATTAAAAAAATTGAAAGTTTGGAATACTTTTTACACCCAATAATTTTCTAGATAGAGATTAAAAATATTCCTCAACAAAATTAGTTAACAATTTGAATCAATTTAACAAATTTTCTGTATGATAGTTTAAATGCTTGCAAATTTAAAAAAAAAAAATTTCAAAGGGTCACAAAGTAATTCTTTCTTTGTTTTCAACTATTAACAAAAGATTAAAATAGCCGACTTGTTTATGAAGAAACTAAAATGCATTATAATGGATTAAATTTTGTAATTAAATTATTTTTTTAAAATAAGATCTTTAAAATCTCATTTTACGTTATTGCATTTTTGATTTCATTAAATTTTCGTTGAAAACGAATAAAATTGACGAATATAACGAAAAATATGAAGGAAAAATTAATATAAAATTATATGATAACTTCACATGTCTGCGGATGGGTGTGTTTTTTTTCTTCTGACTACAAGAATTCAATTCTTGTAAGTCCCAAGACAAAACAAAAAGCACATATAAACGCATGAACGCAGACACACGTGAAGTTGTCATAATGTTATTAATATTGAGATAATGAATAAAAGAATAGAATAAAGTAATCAGGAAGAAAAATGATCGATTTTAATGATTAGCCAACATCAGCAAAAATAAATGTTGATGAGAACAATAGTCGGAAGAAAAACAAAATAAATCATTTGATGTTCTTTATATCCGTCTTGCCACATGAATTTTATAGTTTTGTCTGATATTCAAACTAAACAAGTTATAAAAAGGTGTTATTTCAAAATGTAAAATATTTAGTCATACAAAAAGATTGGTTGAGACTTGGTTGTTCAGGTAATAACTTTATCATCTATTATTATACTAAATGTGAGTTAATCAACGTTTGTTTCCTAAAGGTTTTTTTTCTTGTATACTTTAATAACATAAAATACATGCTTAAATATACCAGCATTCTGGAATTGAGTTGTGTTTGAAAAAAAATTGTTTTAATTGTTCTAATTAGCGATAACAAGTCATCCATCGCTCGCTCTCTATCTATGGATTTCTCTTGCGCTTTTCACTATGTTGATTCAACCACCCTCTAATATTTCTTAATGTCTCTGTAAGCATTTAGAGAAAGAGTGACTTTTGGTATCTGTCTGAAGCCGAACTATACGACAGGGTGGGCCAAAATAAGGGTCCTATCTTTAAATTTGAATAACTTGAATTTGAATAACTTCCACAAAATAAAAGTTAAACTCACCAAACTTTATGTGTGTGTAGAGTGACCCTTCCGAGATTTTTTGAAATAAACAAAACAAATTTTAGCCGAAAAACACTTCTTAAAACTTACAAAAACTAAAGTATTGTTTTTTACACTGTTTTGAGTTTTTTAAGCAAAAATAATGTTTTCTAAATGAGGGTACGTTCCTTAGGGCTAATACGGCTCATGCTTGCTTCGGAAGGGGTCCTTTACTTATTCTAAAAAAAAAAAAAAAAAAAAAAAAAATCAATAAATAAAAAAGTTATGAATTTTTAAAAATAGGACCCTTATTTTTGCCCACCCTGTATTACTTCTATTAATGTACTATTTCCAATGCTCAATTTAGGGAGGAGGGGAAGTAGTGTAATATCTGTTCTGATCTCATGAGACCATCCTTCCAGGCATTACCTCCTTCATAGTCTAGTATATGCTCGTTCGTCATGATACCATTATCGCAGACTACTATTACTACTACTAATAATAATAATATAGAAGTAAAAAGACTTTTTAAAGTAAGTCACAGTTCATGGATTTTCAAATGAAATCCAAGTAGAATAGTGTTAGTGGTTGTGACCCAATGGGTGACGGGTAAGTTTAGTAGCTTCTAAAACCATCGTCAGATTTCGATGCATAATTTTTGTATGTGAACGTTATTCTATCCCATTAGTTTGAATGCAAAGAACATCCATTCTCAGAAAATAACTAAGATCTAAGAAATTCATGTAAACAACAAATAAATAAATGGGTTATCACAGATTTGCTTGTTTTCTTCCGGATTATTCTTATCAGTTTCATGGAAAATAAAAATGACAAAACTTGAGAGGTGAATGAATGGTAAAAATAGAAGTGTTCGTATATAACGAGCAGAGAATGAATGGCAACTGCCCACTCATCAGCCAAGCTGCCCAAGAGGAGGAAACTCTCAGCTGAAGATTTCTTGGTCTCTCGCCAATCATACTGGAGGCCATATAACCGACCAGGAAGAAGATATTCACAAATTGGAACAGATTTCTATTGTCTGCATTCAGATAATGGAGGATTTCCAGAAATTCTTATTCTGATCCGATTCTGACCAAAGAGCCGAAAGGGCAGCACAAATACACCCAACTTGAATACAAAGTGGATAATTGGTTTGCAAACCAGTTGGCGGCTAAAATAGAATTATGCAACATGGAATATCTACAATGTGAAGGAAATTTTTGACCAACTCAAGTTTTTTTTGTATTTCACACTAGCAGTATTGCTCGTGTGAAGCTATATTGCTATTCAGGTGTGTTTAGGAAAAAATAATTCAAAATTTAGTCATGGTTACAATTTTTGCTTTGAAAGTAAAAAAAATAAAATTTGTAATATGAGGTCAAGTAAAAAAAAACTGTTGGTAAATAAATGAATAAAACAAAGCCGAAAGGGCAGCACAAATAAACCCAACTTGAATACAATACAGACAGCTGTAAAATAGCAAATGGATTTAACAATCAAAATGAATTCGTCTTTAACCCTTGTTGAAACTTATTTGAATGTTCTGTTAACATATCGATTTCTATAACACAAACAAACATTGACTTGTGTATGTGTGTGTGTGTGTGTTCAATATGAACACCTAAAAGAAAAGAGAGACTTTTCTCCTGAGGTGATCTTAGTTTTTAATAACTATAGATCGAAACATTGTCATGTCACTGTCGCGTCTGTACATGTCTGTATAAATAAAAATAATATCTCTCTTTCTCTCTCATATATATATTTTTTTAATTTATTTTTCTTATCTTTCCGTTTTTGCTGGAGATGGAGCATCCTACCGGATGCCAGACGTTCACCGGCTATTTCAGACATTCCAGCCTAGAGATCTTTTTAAGATTCTAACCGTCCCTTTAAGTGCAATTATTTGTTTTTCTCTTGCACTCGGTTCACCGGGTATACTTGCCAGATAGCTTTTGAAATTCTTTTTCATTAGTCCTGTTGCTCCTATAATTACTGGTATGATGGAGATTTTCCTAAGATTCCAGTTTCTTTTCATGTCGTACATAAGACCTTGGTATTTCGTAATCTTTTTCCCTTTCAGCTCTGTTTAATCCTGCATCATTAGGGACACTGACTTCAACTAGGGTTGCTACTTTCTCCCTTTTGTCCCATATGACGATGTCAGGTTTAACAGCTCCGTTTTCTAGATATGTAGCTGTAGGGATTGCATAGTCATATATATATATATATATATATCTGTGTGTAACATAAAAAGCATGCATATGGAAAAAATTAGTAAAATCTGATTTTAAAGAAGATTAGTTGCTTTTGGTCGTTTGTTTTACAGCATATCAATTCTTTTTGAGTTATTTAATGATAAAAACATTTCATTGAACACTAACTGCTATTTACCCATAACAGGGGAAGGGTCAGGGTTTATATCTTAGTCAATGATATAACAACGTAACTGAAAACAGTAGACAGCTTGGCTTCTTTACGTGTCTTCCACTGCAGCAAAATTAGACACAGGGTTAGTTTATAGCAGGGACCCTCACAAGAAAAAAAATTGCTGCGATCGATCATGTTTAGATGGCATCTCAGGTGGTCAGCAATAACCCCCTTCTCCCCAAGGGAATTCTTGGAAGGATAACCTCCAGAGAGCTACCTGAACATATACTAACTTTGATCTGGCCCGAATGTCCCTGTGCCAGCCCTTAACTCGGTTTTATACTGAGAAGCATAAATATAAAATGCTGAACTCTATACTATTTTTGGCTAAAAACTACAATATACAAACAAACCTCGTTATTTTACTTATTTATTAATATCAACATTTAACATCTTTTGTACATTTGTTTGGTTTTTGCATTACCAGACCCCTCCTTCTCGAACCTAAAAAAAAAAAAAAATAAAAAAAAAAAAATTCTAACGGAATCTCTTTTCAGTTTTAAATTTATATTCTACCAGCAGACACACTCGACGTTGCTCAAGAATCAATGAGGACTCCTGTGTAGTTCATTTTTAAATTTTTATTTTTACTAATGAATCACCACTTATCAAGGCCAATAGCCACTTGGGGATAAGGGTTAATGAGATGGAATTATTGTCAGTTGAAAGATGAAGAACACTATGGGAGTATTGAAAATGATAAATGGAATGAACTAAGTTTCTTTTTCTTTTAATTTTCAAATTTATACATATTTATGGATATACGGTACAAAACCAAATACCACAATTTTATGCCTGTTTTACAAATACTTCAATGGATTGTGCTCTGATGAACTTGCTGCTCTGGTACCCTCACGACGTAAATTCACTAGACCAACCCGACAAATTCCATCCATTCACTGTGGAGGTCTCCAGATTCTGAAGAGCTTTCTACTTCAAAAGCTTCTTTCCTCATGCTGCTGTACTCTGGAACCCCCTCCCTGCTCTCTGACGTTACTGACATGCAGAGGTTTAAAACTAATGTAAACAGACATCTTGCTGCACAGCTCCCAGATTCCATTAGACCATGAGACAACTTTCTGATTAGATATTGTCAATGTATCATTTTCAAAGCAATAAAGTCCTCCTGTTTTTCGACTTGATAATTTCTAAGTTTATTTGCTGATCAGTTAAGTTGTGGTTTAAGTGTGGATAGGATAGGCTAAAACAGGAAGTTCAGACTATAAAAGCACCAATGACAGGTCAGAAGTAGTTAAACCTCTCTTTAAAAATTGGCAAGAATTTTAAAGGCTTCAAGCAACACAGCTACTCTGCCAAACAGGCCTACACACCCTGCATTGTTGACTTAAACTGATTTGCACACATTTATTTCATATATAATTATATTATATAAATAAAGTTTCTTTTCTCACCTATCCTAACTATATTAACATCAAAACAGCTTATACTTATTTAATTCTATGATACAACATAAGATTTTGAAATACTGTATATATAGTCATCTGCAAACACCCACAAACAGCCTTAGGTATTCCTAATTTGCATATTTATTTCTTAAACAGTTTCTAATAAATGAATATTTTGTAATATACAATTATAATTTGCATTGTCATATATTTTTATATATACATAATAGTTTTGTCGATAGTAAAACGTCTGATGTCGCCGAGATGCGGAGGGCAGATACTTCACTTTGATCTTAGCAAAAAGGCCACGGAAATTTTTTTTTTTTTTTTTTTAAATGCTAGACCTTTTTAATAGCAATACACATCGACCAGAAAACTGTTTGGATAATCGCAGATTTGAGGGTAGTTCTATTAAAATAGTCATATCTTAAAAACTAAAGCACTTTAAGTGCTCAAAATACCATCATTTTGTTAGGAAATGAATATCCTTTCAGGTGCATTCATGAATAATAATATACATTATATATTTTTAAGAGTTTTGAGCAAATAAAGGCAAAAAAATGTTAACGCTATTTTCAACAATTTACGTCACTTTTTTCTTTGACCCCCCTTCGTTTAAAAGTCTCGTACCATTGCTGTGTGTGGAATTTCGTCCTGAGATTTGGAAACTAGTCAGGGAAAGTATTGGTTTTAATGTTTGTCGGTGTACGAAGTAATTCGGCTCATTCATTTTTTTGAAATTTTAAAAATAAGACTTCAACTCGCCGTCGGTTGAACATTTTTGCAAAATACATTTCCGTCGCACAATTAGTAAGTAAATCAATCATTTTACTTTTTTATGCATTAAAATTATAATTGTATATATGTGTTCTCTTTTGGTAGTCAGGATATTTCATGACCCTATCCGGAAAAAGCGTTTTCTATTTATAGTTTGAAAAACATTGTAGTAGCTGCAGAAATAGCAGCTATAAACACGAGGCGATTTCTGTTTATTTTCATTCTAGAACGAATTTTAAAAATTTGAAAATATGAATATAAAAAATGTGTACATTTTTCGTACCCAACTAGTAAATAAATGAATCTTTTATCTTTTTTTATGCATTAAAATTATAATTGTATGTTGTTTTGTCTTTCCGTAATAGTAATTTTAAATTACCTTATCCGAAAAAATAGTGTCCATTTTTTGAGCGAAAGTCAACAATGACTGCTAGTATTTCTGATATAACATCAGCAGCAGCTAACTAGTCTTGTAAAGCTTTGTAAAAATAAGACAAAAATATTTTTGTGCTTAAAAAAGTTAATCCTATTTGGTTCTTTTATAAAAAAATACTTAAAAAAATACTGGTTTTCACTCAACTTTCGAACTTCTAGTAGTAATGACTTTCTAGTCGCCAATTTAAAATAAATTAAGATTCTACTTTTTTAGGCGATTACGTGTTAACACCCTTAAAGTCTTGGAAAAAAAATTTAAAAAATAAATAATAATTTAGAATTTAGAGTGGGGGATCAGTTTCGCATATAAATTTAATGTAAAATGATCTCCGATTTCCCGGCCATTCTTGCCTTTTAGTGATATTTATAAACTAAATAATTACTCTACCATTAACTCTAGGTACGACTAACAAGCCCACCTCCTAAAAATGCCTTCTTGAACGTATCGTACCATTAACCTTAAATATGAGTGGCAAGCCACCCCCTAAAAAACTCCCTTAACTCTAACACTAAGTCCGAATGGCAACCTCCATCCAAAACAAAACCCCTTCCTTAACCTTATCACAAACGCTAAGTCCGAGTAGGAAGCCCTAATCCTACAAAAAAGCCCATTAAAACCAAACATAATTGTCTAAAAAAAAAAAAAAAAAAAGAAGCAGACCCCCATAAAAAAAAAAGCAGGATTTATTTGCAATAGAAAAAAATTGATTAATGCCCTAAAACGCGAGAATCGCCCGGAAATGGTGAATTATTCTACATTAAATATATGTGAAACTAATCCCCCACTCGAAATTCTAAATGAATTGGGTTTTTTTCTTTCTAAGTTTTCAGGGTGTTCACATTTAACTGCCCCTAGCCCTACCACTAACCTGAAGTTCAAGTGGTAAGCGCCCCCCCCCCCCCCCTCCTCCCACAAAGACCCTCATAATCGTCTAAAAAAAAAGAAAAGAAAAAAAAAACAAGAAAAACGCACAGGATTTATCTCCCATAGAAAAAATAATTAACTGTCCTAAAACGCTAGAATGGCCTTGAAATGGGGGATTATTTTATGTGAAACTGATCCCCACTCTAAATTCTAAAACAATTGTTTTTGTTTCTTTCTGCCAAGTTTTTCAGGGTGTTAACATGTAATTGCCTAAATAAAAAAAGTAGAATCTCATATTTTGGGGAGGTAAGGGGGTGAGTTAGCGGAAGGTGTTAATCTACAATAATGCCAAAGAAATCTTGCAATATATTCATTTTTAAACAGTCCTAGTATTAGATTTTAGTTTCTTGTACATAAAATGTATTACAATTCAACTTTGAGTTTTCTAACTTCTTTCTTTTAATGGATACATGGTATTTTTAAGGTATTGCAGCATATTTATGTGCACTTAGTGCAGATTACTTGGAAACTATTAATTTCTGGAGATTTTCAGTGGCACATTCTGATTCCTTGTACGAAAATACATTTATATGGTAAATTTCATTGCTTAATCTTGTATTTTAACAAAGATATAACATTTTTACTGAAAAATTAGTGTAAAAAATGTGACAAAACGCATATGGTCTTAAAGAGGGGAAAATATCCAATCGTGTGAGGCACAAAAATAGTCATAACTTCCTTATTTTTAGTCAGATTTAAAAAATTTAAAAAGATTATTTCTTAGATCATCAAGCTCTTTCTATATATGCCATTATTGAGATATTTTAAGCAATTTAAATTTTTTCATGTGTATTGCTATTTTTAAATGAATAGAAAAAAAACCTGATTTAATCTATTATTGTATTATGTTTTATGAGGGTGGGTAGTGTAGTATTGGTTCTGTTATCATGAGACTACCCTCCCAAGAATTATCCCTCCTTTTTATTGGGGAGGGGGGGGGTAGTATCTGTTCTGTTGCCATGATACCATACTCACAGGCATTACCTTCGTTTATGAGGGGGGATCTTGCCAGGTATTACCTCCCTTTTTTGGAGGGGATAGTGTAAAATCTGTTCTGCTCTCATGATGCCATACTACCAGGCATTATCTCCTTCTTGGGTTGGGGGAGTAGTGTAGTATATTTTCGTTCATCATGATATTACCCCCCCCCCCCCCAGGCTTTACCATTTTTTTGTGTGAATCTTCCCAGGCTTTACCTATTAATTTCCGGGAAGGGGGGGAGGGAGTAGGGTAGTGTAGTAGGTTTTTTATTCTTCCTGATATATTCCTTCCAGGCATTGCCTCCTCTTTTGTGGGGGTGGCAGTATGTTTGTTCCTCATGATATCATCCTCCCAGGATTACCTTCCTTTTCTTTTTTGGGGGAAGGAGGGATAGTGTTCGTTCATCATGATACCATCTTCTCAGTCATTACCTCCTCCTTTGGTGGTTAGTGTAGTATATGTTCATTCACCATGATATTCTCAGGTTAGCAAAAATATGCGACTGGAGGGAGCATATTTTTGCTAATAATTAATTCAAACTCACTTAACAAGATTCTCTTGGAGCTATCGATACAAATCTTTGCAAATAAATGAAGGTTAATATCTTATTCAATAAGGTAGAGCTATTATATAATTATGGATTGAAAATGCATTTAAATCAAGTTTCAGAACAGAAGATTTGTGTAAGCCATTTTTATGCACATTTTGAAACATTTGTTCTAAGGTTGACACAAGGCAGAAAATCAATCAGTTCTATATGCTTCTCGTCAGAAAGTTATAAAGAGAAATTAACGCACGCCCATGTATAGGTAACATGTAGCCAAACAGAAAACAAGTAGATGAAAGAGTCAGTTGTGATAAGCAATTCCAGGAGACAAAAAATGCCCAACGTTAAAAAAAAATTAAAAGTAGATCTTTCCAAAGTTTCAGTCAAAAGGACTTTCAGTAATTTCTTAGTAAAGGAGAGAATTCAAATTTAAGAAATATATTTTTTTTTTAAATTAAATATTTTTATAGTCCAAGGAAAATAATTCATGTTTTACCAGGATTCTAATTTTTATTCGGAATCTAGTTAGTTATTTTAGAATAAATAATATCTAATGAACTTTTCAAGCTATTTAAATTTAAATAATTTTTGGTTTTATTTAGTATATTTTAGCAGTTATTTAATTTGGATCTGAATTATATTGAGGATAATCTTAAAAGGGAGATTATATCTGCTAAGGGAGCCAGTTTTTTTTTTTCCTAAATCATAAATTTAATTCTAGTAAGTTCATAGATTATCTCTATATTAATAAAGTAAACTCGGTTTTTCTCATGCAACTTCAGTCACTATAAGAAAATATCTGAACACTTCTTATGCAAATCTTTTCCACTGACCACTTCCTAATGCGAGTTAGATGAAAATATTCAACCATTTCTTCGACATACAAATATTACATTAATTTCGAGATATCTGCTTCGCCCAAATAAGTTCCAAAAAGAGGGTAGCAAACAATTTTACTCTCTTAAAATTATCTCCTCCCACGTTACTCACATACAAGGGAAATTACTTTACAAACACTGGGTAATCCAGAATACATAATGAATGCTTAAAAATAGCCATGATTATTAGCTCTAAAAACCACCAACTGTTCAATAAGACTACAGATTTCTGTGTCAGTAAACTTTTCACTTTACTTCCTATTTGTTTCTCTGAATTGATACTCTGATATTTACTTATTTTAAAAAATAACATGATTTCATTTTTTAAAACATCGCCGGCACACTTTCTACCTTAGCGCGTAATACAGGAATATTGGATTAACGGAATATCTGATTGTACGTCAGATATTCTGAACTGTTAGTAGTAGTGAGCTAAATTATTTTATAACTTTTCTTATTAATCCCTTTGTTGCTAATTGACTCAAACGAGAAGGATTTCACCTTCTCGGCCGGCGAACAGAACAGATTGTTTACATTATCATTAAACATGAAAATAACATTGTCTTCGTAAATTAAATTTTTAATTCAAAATCTTTGACTTAGTTATTCAAATATTTTATTTTAAAAATTAATTACTATATTTTGCACTGGTAAGTGTTTGCACCACACAAAACCGACTTTTGCTGATGCAAAAATACAGAAAAAGACGAATGAAAAATAATGAGCTGTCGAATGTAGAGTATTTTTTAATGAAGAAAGTCAATGAAATATATTCATTTCATGAGAAACTTAAACATTAGATTTTTAAAATTTATTTTCTTTCGCGATTTTTTTCCTCAATAAACTAAAGATTTTAAAGAACAAGTGTTTCAGCATCTTTCGGCTTTTTATGTAGACAGAAAACATGAGGTGATGAAAAAAAAAAAAAAAAAATCGGTTCTGTCGGGTTCAAAAGCTGCATCAGTACCAACCAAATATTTTCACATTACAATTTACATGCATGTACCTATATACACACACACACAAAAATTATACACCCTCCATGCTATAATAAAGGCCAATGTGTATTTATTTGTTTACTAGCGGGGCTACCCGGCGTTGCTCGGGGTCATAAAAACATATATTTGAAGAAAGATCGTGTGTGTAACATCTTTATATTCAAACTTCTATGTCCGCCCCCTCTCTCTATAGCCGTCTCTTTATCTGCTACCTTTCTCTTTCCTGGTCGCCCCATTTCGCCGCTACTTTCTAATTTTGCCTTTTGCAAAAGCTGTTTCTTCCGCACCATTTCTCCTATTGCCCAGGGTAATAGTATGACATATTTCTATAAAAAGTAACACCTCTATCTGCGCCTTCTATATAGGTACTTATCTCCACCCCGGTGTTCATACTATATACGTATCTATCATCACCCCGGTGCGCATACTATATACGTACCTATCGCCGCCCCAGTGCACATACTATATACGTACCTATCGCCGCCCCGGTGCAGATACTATTTAAGTACCTATCGCCGCCCCGTTGCGAATGCGAAATAGTACCTATCGTTGCCCCGGTGTGAATGCTAAATACATACCTATTGCGCCCTGGTGTGCATGCTACATAAGTACCTATCGCTGCCCTAGTGCGAATACTAAAGACATACCAATTGCGCTCCGGTGTGCATGCTACATAAGTACCTATCACTGCCCTAGTGCGAATAATTAATATGTACATATAGCCGCCATGGTGCTAATGCTAAATACGTACCTATAGCCGCCCCAGTGCGAATGCTAAATACGTACCTATCACCACTACGGTGCGAAATACATACCTTTCGCCGCCCCGGTACGCATGCAATATATGTACTGATCGCCGCCGCAGAGCGCATGCTATGTACGTACTTATTGCTGCCCGTGTGTACATGCTATATACGTAGCTATCGCCACCCCTGAATTCTGAATACGTACCTATCGCCGCCCTGGTGTGGAAGCTAAATACGTACATATCGCCGCCCCGGTGCGAATGCTAAATACATACCTATCGCCGCCCCGGTGTAAATTCAAAATACGTACCTATTGCCGCCCCGGTGTGAATTCTAAATACGTACCTATCGCCGCCCCGGTGCGGAAGCTAAATACGTACATATCGCTGCCCCGGTGCGAATGCTAAATACATACCTATCGCTGCCCCGGTGTGAATGCTAAATACATACCTATCGCCGCCCCGGTGTGAATGCTAAATACGTACCTATCGCCGCTCCGGTGTGAATTTTAAATATGTACCTTTCGCCGCCCGGTGTGAATTTTAAATATGTACCTTTCGCCGCCCCTGTGCGCGTGCTATATACGTACCTATCGCCGCCCCGGTGCACGTGCTATATATGAACCGATCGCTTCCTCAGTGCGCATGTTAAATACATATCTATCACTGCCCCGGTGTGCATACTATATACGTACTTATTACCGCCCATGTGCACATGCTATATAAGTACCTATCACCACTGCTGAATGCTAAATAAGTACTTATTGCCACCCCGGTGTGGAAGCTAAATACAGACATATCGCCGCCCCTAAATTTGGGCAGACCCTAAAAAATTTGGCCCGCCCCTAAAATTTTCCCCGTCCCCTAAATCTCTCCAGCCTCTAATTTTTCACTCTCCCCCAACCATGAGAAATATTTTGACTTCAAAACAAAAAAACAAAAAAATTTGGCCTGACCCCTAAAAAGTTCCGCCTGACCCCTAAAATTTTCCCGACCCTAAATGTCTCCAGCCCCCTAATTTTTCACTCTCCCCCAACCATGAGAAATATTTTGACTTCAAAACAAAAATAAACAAAAAATTTTGGCCTGACCCCTAAAAAGTTCCGCCTGACCCCTAAAATTTTCCCCGACCCCTAAATCTCTCCAGCCCTTTAATTGTTCACTCTCCCCCAACCCTGAGAAATATTTTGACTTCAAAAAAAAAAAAAAAAAAAATTTGGCCTGACCCCTAAAAAGTTCGTCCTGACCCCTAAAATTTTCCCCGACCCCTCAATTTCTCCAGCCCCCTAATTTTTCACTCTCCCCCAACCCTGAGAAATATTTTGAGTTCAAAACCAAAAAAAACAAAAAAATTTGGCCTGACCCCTAAAAAGTTCCGCCTGACCCCTAAAATTTTCCCCGACCCCTCAATCTCTTCAGCCCTTTAATTGTTCACTCTCCCCCAACCCTGAGAAATATTTTGAGTTCAAAACCAAAAAAAAGAAAAAGATTTGGCCTGAACCCTAAAAAGTTCGTCCTGACCCCTAAAATTTTCGCCGACCCCTAAATCTCTCCAGCCCCCTAATTTTTCACTCTCCCCCAACCATGAGATATATTTTGACTTCAAAACAAAAAAAACAAAAAAAAAGAAAAAAATTTGGCCTGACCCCTAAAAAGTTCGTCCTGACCCCTAAAATTTTCCCCGACCCCTAAATCTCTCCAGCCCCCTAATTTTTCACTCTCCCCCAACCATGAGATATATTTTGACTTCAAAACAAAAAAAAACAAAAAAATTTGGCCTGACACCTAAAAAGTTCGTCCTGACCCCTAAAATTTTCCCCGACCCCTAAATCTCTCCAGCCCCCTAATTTTTCACTCTCCCCCAACCCTGAGAAATATTTTGACTTCAAAACAAAAAAAAACAAAAAAAAAAAAAAAAATTTGGCCCGACCCCTAAAAAGTTCGTCTTGACCCCTAAAATTTTCCCCGACCCCTAAATCTCTCCAGCCCCCTAATTTTTCACTCTCTTACAACCATTAGATATATTTTTACTTCAAAACAAAAAAACAAAAAAATTTGGCCTGACCCCTAAAAAGTTCGTCCTGACCCCTAAAATTTTCCCCGACCCCTAAATCTCTCCAGCCCCCTAATTTTTCACTCTCCCCCAACCATGAGATATATTTTGACTTCAAAACAAAAAAAAAGAAAAAAATTTGGCCTGACCACTAAAAAGTTCGTCCTGACCCCTAAAATTTCCCCCGACCCCTAAATCTCTCCAGACCCCTAATTTTTCACTCTCCCCCAACCCTGAGAAATATTTTGACTTCAAAACAAAAAAAAACAAAAAAAAACAAAAAAATTTGGCCTGACCCCTAAAAAGTTCGTCCTGACCCCTAAAATTTTCCCCGACCCCTAAATCTCTCCAGCACCCTAATTTTTCACTCTCCCCCAACCATGAGATATATTTTGACTTCAAAACAAAAAAAAACAAAAAAATTTGGCCTGACCCCTAAAAAGTTCGTCCTGACCCCTAAAATTTTACCCGACCCCTAAATCTCTCCAGCCCCCTAATTTTTCACTCTCCCCCAACCCTGAGAAATATTTTGACTTCAAAACAAAAAAAACAAAAATTTGGCCTGACCCCTAAAAAGTTCGTCCTGACCCCTAAAATTTTCCCCGACCCCTAAATCTCTCCAGCCCCCTAATTTTTCACTCTCCTTCAACCATGAAAAATATTTTGACTTCAAAACAAAAAAAAACAAAAACAAAAGAAAAAAATTTGGCCTGACCCCATAAAAGTTCGTCCTGACCCCTAAAATTTTCCCCGACCCCTAAATCTCTCCAGCCCCCTAATTTTTCACTCTCCCCCAACCCTGAGAAATATTTTGACTTCAAAACAAAAAAAAACAAAAAAATTTGGCCTGACCCCTAAAAAGTTCGTCCTGACCCCTAAAATTTTCCCCGACCCCTAAATCTCTCCAGCCCCCTAATTTTTCACTCTCCCCCAACCATGAGATATATTTTGACTTCAAAACAAAAAAAAACAAAAAAATTTGGCCTGACCCCTAAAAAGTTCGTTCTGACCCCTAAAATTTTCCCCGACCCCTAAATCTCTCCAGCCCCCAAATTTTTAACTCTCCCCCAACCCTGAGAAATATTTTGACTTCAAAACAAAAAAAAACAAAAAAATTTGGCCTGAACCCTAAAAAGTTCGTCCTGACCCCTAAAATTTTCCCCGAACCCTAAATCTCTCCAGACCCCTAATTTTTCAATCTCCCCCAACCATGAGATATATTTTTACTTCATAACAAAAAAAAACAAAAAAATTTGGCCTGACCCCTAAAAAGTTCGTCCTGACCCCTAAAATTTTCCCCGACCCCTAAATCTCTCCAGCCCCCTAATTTTTCACTCTCCTCCAACCATGAGAAATATTTTGACTTCAAAACAAAAAAAAACAAAAAAATTTGGCCTGACCCCTAAAAAGTTCGTCCTGACCTCTAAAATTTTCCCCGACCCCTAAATCTCTCCAGCCCCCTAATTTTTCACTCTCCCCCAACCCTGAGAAATATTTTGACTTCAAAACAAAAAAAAAGAAAGAAAAAGAAAAAAATTTGGCCTGACCCCTAAAAAGTTCGTCCTGACCCCTAAAATTTTCCCCGACCCCTAAATCTCTCCAGTCCCCTAATTTTTCACTCTCCCCCAACCATGAGATATATTTTGACTTCAAAACAAAAAAAAAACAAAAAAATTTGGCCTGACCCCTAAAAAGTTCGTCCTGACCCCTAAAATTATCCCCGACTTCTAAATCTCTCCAGCCCCCTAATTTTTCACTCTCCCCCAACCCTGAGAAATATTTTGACTTCAAAACAAAAAAAAACAAAAAAATTTGGCCTGACCCCTAAAAAGTTCGTCCTGACCCCTAAAATTTTCCCCGACCCCTAAATCTCTCGAGCCCCCTAATTTTTCACTCTCCCCCAACCATGAGATATATTTTGACTTCAAAACAAAAAAAAAAGAAAAAGATTTGGCCTGACCCCTAAAAAGTTCGTCCTGACCCCTAAAATTTTCCCCGACCCCTGAATCTCTCCAGCCACCTAATTTTTCACTCTCCCCCAACCATGAGAAATATTTTGACTTCAAAAAAAAAAAAAAAAAAAATTTGGCCTGACCCCTAAAAAGTTCGTCCTGACCCCTAAAATTTTCCCCGACCCCTCAATTTCTCCAGCCCCCTAATTTTTCACTCTCCCCAAACCCTGAGAAATATTTTGAGTTCAAAACCAAAAAAAACAAAAAAATTTGGCCTGACCCCTAAAAAGTTCCGCCTGACCCCTAAAATTTTCCCCGACCCCTCAATCTCTCCAGCCCTTTAATTGTTCACTCTCCCCCAACCCTGAGAAATATTTTGAGTTCAAAACCAAAAAAAAGAAAAAGATTTGGCCTGAACCCTAAAAAGTTCGTCCTGACCCCTAAAATTTTCGCCGACCCCTAAATCTCTCCAGCCCCCTAATTTTTCACTCTCCCCCAACCATGAGATATATTTTGACTTCAAAACAAAAAAAACAAAAAAAAACAAAAAAATTTGGCCTGACACCTAAAAAGTTCGTCCTGACCCCTAAAATTTTCCCCGACCCCTAAATCTCTCCAGCCCCCTAATTTTTCACTCTCCCCCAACCCTGAGAAATATTTTGACTTCAAAACAAAAAAAAAAAAAAAAATTTGGCCCGACCCCTAAAAAGTTCGTCTTGACCCCTAAAATTTTCCCCGACCCCTAAATCTCTCCAGCCCCCTAATTTTTCACTCTCTTACAACCATTAGATATATTTTGACTTCAAAACAAAAAAACAAAAAAATTTGGCCTGACCCCTAAAAAGTTCGTCCTGACCCCTAAAATTTTCCCCGACCCCTAAATCTCTCCAGCCCCCTAATTTTTCACTCTCCCCCAACCATGAGATATATTTTGACTTCAAAACAAAAAAAAAGAAAAAAATTTGGCCTGACCACTAAAAAGTTCGTCCTGACCCCTAAAATTTCCCCCGACCCCTAAATCTCTCCAGACCCCTAATTTTTCACTCTCCCCCAACCCTGAGAAATATTTTGACTTCAAAACAAAAAAAAACAAAAAAATTTGGCCTGACCCCTAAAAAGTTCGTCCTGACCCCTAAAATTTTCCCCGACCCCTAAATCTCTCCAGCACCCTAATTTTTCACTCTCCCCCAACCATGAGATATATTTTGACTTCAAAACAAAAAAAAACAAAAAAATTTGGCCTGACCCCTAAAAAGTTCGTCCTGACCCCTAAAATTTTACCCGACCCCTAAATCTCTCCAGCCCCCTAATTTTTCACTCTCCCCCAACCCTGAGAAATATTTTGACTTCAAAACAAAAAAAACAAAAATTTGGCCTGACCCCTAAAAAGTTCGTCCTGACCCCTAAAATTTTCCCCGACCCCTAAATCTCTCCAGCCCCCTAATTTTTCACTCTCCCCCAACCATGAGATATATTTTGACTTCAAAACAAAAAAAAACAAAAAAATTTGGCCTGACCCCTAAAAAGTTCGTCCTGACCCCTAAAATTTTCCCCGACCCCTAAATCTCTCCAGCCCCCTAATTTTTCACTCTCCCCCAACCATGAGATATATTTTGACTTCAAAACAAAAAAAAACAAAAAAATTTGGCCTGACCCCTAAAAAGTTCGTCCTGACCCCTAAAATTTTCCCCGACCCCTAAATCTCTCCAGCCCCCAAATTTTTAACTCTCCCCCAACCCTGAGAAATATTTTTGACTTCAAAACAAAAAAAAACAAAAAAATTTGGCCTGAACCCTAAAAAGTTCGTCCTGACCCCTAAAATTTTCCCCGAACCCTAAATCTCTCCAGACCCCTAATTTTTCAATCTCCCCCAACCATGAGATATATTTTTACTTCATAACAAAAAAAAACAAAAAAATTTGGCCTGACCCCTAAAAAGTTCGTCCTGACCCCTAAAATTTTCCCCGACCCCTAAATCTCTCCAGCCCCCTAATTTTTCACTCTCCTCCAACCATGAGAAATATTTTGACTTCAAAACAAAAAAAAACAAAAAAATTTGGCCTGACCCCTAAAAAGTTCGTCCTGACCTCTAAAATTTTCCCCGACCCCTAAATCTCTCCAGCCCCCTAATTTTTCACTCTCCCCCAACCCTGAGAAATATTTTGACTTCAAAACAAAAAAAAAGAAAGAAAAAGAAAAAAATTTGGCCTGACCCCTAAAAAGTTCGTCCTGACCCCTAAAATTTTCCCCGACCCCTAAATCTCTCCAGTCCCCTAATTTTTCACTCTCCCCCAACCATGAGATATATTTTGACTTCAAAACAAAAAAAAACAAAAAAATTTGGCCTGACCCCTAAAAAGTTCGTCCTGACCCCTAAAATTATCCCCGACTTCTAAATCTCTCCAGCCCCCTAATTTTTCACTCTCCCCCAACCCTGAGAAATATTTTGACTTCAAAACAAAAAAAAACAAAAAAAAACAAAAAAATTTGGCCTGACCCCTAAAAAGTTCGTCCTGACCCCTAAAATTTTCCCCGACCCCTAAATCTCTCGAGCCCCCTAATTTTTCACTCTCCCCCAACCATGAGATATATTTTGACTTCAAAACAAAAAAAAACAAAATAATTTGGCCTGACCCCTAAAAAGTTCGTCCTGACCCCTAAAATTTTCCCCGACCCTTAAATCTCTCCAGCCCCCTAATTTTTCACTCTCCTCCAACCATGAAAAATATTTTGACTTCAAAACAAAAAAAAACAAAAAAATTTGGCCTGACCCCTAAAAAGTTCGTCCTGACCCCTAAAATTTTCCCCGACCCCTAAATCTCTCCAGCCCCCTAATTTTTCACTCTCCCCCAACCCTGAGAAATATTTTGACTTCAAAACAAAAAAAAAACAAAAAAACAAAAAAAATTTGGCCCGACCCCTAAAAAGTTCGTCTTGACCCCTAAAATTTTCCCCGACCCCTAAATCTCTCCAGCCCCCTAATTTTTCACTCTCTTACAACCATTAGATATATTTTGACTTCAAAACAAAAAAACAAAAAAATTTGGCCTGACCCCTAAAAAGTTCGTCCTGACCCCTAAAATTTTCCCCGACCCCTAAATCTCTCCAGCCCCCTAATTTTTCACTCTCCCCCAACCATGAGATATATTTTGACTTCAAAACAAAAAAAAAAGAAAAAATTTGTCCGGACCCCTAAAAAATTTGGCCTGACCCCTAAAATTTTTCCCGACCCCCTAATCTCTCCAGCCCCCCCCCCCCCCCCATTTTTTGTTTCATTGTCTCACAACCCTGAGAATTATTTTAAGTTCAAAAAAAGAAAAAAGAAAATTTGACCGGACCCCTAAAAAATTTGGCATGACCCCTAAAAATAATCTCTTTATTATAGATACAAATAAATGCACATTGGCCTTTATTATATATGCAAATAAATGCACATTGGTCTTTATTATAGATACAAATAAATGCAAATTGGTCTTTATTATAGATGCAAATAAATGCACATTGGTCTTTATTATAGATACAAATAAATGCACATTGGTCTTTATTATAGATACAAATAAATGCACATTGGCCTTTATTATAGATGCAAATAAATGCAAATAAATGCACATTGGTCTTTATTATAGATACAAATAAATGCACATTGGTCTTTATTATAGATGCAAATAAATGCACATTGGCCTTTATTATAGATACAAATAAATGCACATTGGTCTTTATTATAGATTTGCTTAATACCCCCCCCCCCCCCCTCAAAGAAAAAGTTTGGCCTGAGGCGCTCACACCGGCGAATGCCGTCACCCCCCCCCCCAATTTGGCATGAAAGGAGGAGGTAATGCCTATCATGATAACGGAAGAGAGTGAGAGGAATATTAGCGTCTATTAAAAGGTTGTAGTGTGAGTGAATTTATTCCCGCCACTTTGCATTATTTTTCAAATTACTCTGACGTCATGATGACCTGATATAACCGGACACAATTTAGGGCAAGACCGGGTACATCCGGCAAGGGATTATGGGACAGGTGCGGATGTGATTGAGCAACCCTTGTTTCACTACACACTCTTAACGTAGGATTCCTATGTTGTTATTGATGCAACCGGACAGAAGTTATTGGATGATCTGATACAACCGGACACAATTTAGGGCAAGACCGGGTACATCCGGCAAGGGATTATGGGATGTTTACAATGACTCTGCATTTTTATCGGATTAGTACATAAATACATTAGATTATTTCGAATTTACTACATATTAACGTTGAAATTTCGTGAAAAATACGAAAAAACTGCTACCTTTTGTCGGAAAGTGGTCCGGTTGACTGTCAGCGAGTGAATCGATTTTCGCGATTTTTAGATATTTTACATCCGGGATTTGTGCAGTCCTGTAGATGTCAACTTTTTGACATGTCGTCGCGTAGTTTTTGAGGAGATACTGGACATACAAACAAACAAACATACAAACAGACAACTGCCCTTTATATAAGAGACTAGCGGGGCTACCCGGCGTTGCTCGGGGTCATAAAAACATTTATTTGAAGAAAGATCGTGTGTGTAACATCTTTATATTCAAACTTCTATGTCCGCCCCCTCTCTCTATAGTCGTCTCTTTATCTGCTACCTTTCTCTTTCCTGGTCGCCCCATTTCGCCGCTACTTTCTAATTTTGCCTTTTGCAAAAGCTGTTTCTTCCCCACCATTTCTCCTATTGCCCAGGGTAATAGTATGACATTTTTCTATAAAAAGTAACACCTCTATCTGCGCCTTCTATATAGGTACTTATCTCCACCCCGCTGTTCATACTATATACGTATCTATCATCACCCTGGTGCGCATACTATATACGTACCTATCGCCGCCCCAGTGCACATACTATATACGTACCTATCGCCGCCCCGGTGCAGATACTATTTAAGTACCTATCGCCGCCCCGTTGCGAATGCTAAATAGTACCTATCGTTGCCCTGGTGTGAATGCTAAATACATACCTATTGCGCCCCGGTGTGCATGCTACATAAGTACCTATTGCTGCCCTAGTGCGAATACTAAAGACATACCAATTGCGCTCCGGTGTGCATGCTACATAAGTACCTATCACTGCCCTAGTGCGAATAATTAATATGTACATATTGCCGCTTTGGTGTGAATGCTAAATACGTACCTATCGCCGGCCCAGTGCGAATGCTAAATACGTACCTATAGCCGCCCTGGTGCGAATGCTAAATACGTACCTATAGCCGCCCCAGTGCGAATGCTAAATACGTACATATCACCACTACGGTGCGAATGCGAAATACATACCTTTCGCCGCCCCGGTACGCATGCAATATATGTACTGATCGCCGCCGCAGAGCGCATGCTATGTACGTACTTATTGCTGCCCAGGTGTCCATGCTATATACGTAGCTATCACTACCCCTGAATTCTGAATACGTACCTATCACCGCCCTGGTGTGGAAGCTAAATACGTACATATCGCCGCCCCGGTGCGAATGCTAAATACGTACATATCGCCGCCCCGGTGCGAATGCTAAATACATACCTATCGCCGCCCCGGTGTGAATTCAAAATACGTACCTATTGCCGCCCCGTGTGAATTCTAATACGTACCTATCGCCGCCCGGTGCGGAAGCTAAATACGTACATATCACTGCCCCGGTGCGAATGCTAAATACATACCTATCGCTGCCCCGGTGTGAATGCTAAATACATACCTATCGCTGCCCAGGTGTGAATGCTAAATACATACCTATCGCCGCCCCGGTGTGAATGCTAAATACGTACCTATCGCCGCCCCGTGTGAATTTTACATATGTACCTTTCGCCACCCGGTGTGAATTTTAAATATGTACCTTTCGCCGCCCGGTGTGAATTTTAAATATGTACTTTCGCCACCCTGTGCGCGTGCTATATACGTACCTATCGCCGCCCCGGTGCGCAAGCTATATATGAACCGATTGCTTCCTCAGTGTGCATGCTAAATACATACCTATCACTGCCCCGGTGTGCATACTATATACGTACTTATTACCTCCCATGTGCACATGCTATATAAGTACCTATCACCACTGCTTAATGCTAAATAAGTACCTATCGCCGCCCCGGTGTGGAAGCTAAATACAGACATATGGCCCCCCTTAAATTTGGGCAGACCCTAAAAAATTTGGCCTGACCCCTAAAATTTTCCCCGACCCCTAAATCTCTCAAGCCCCCTAATTTTTCACTCTCCCCCAACCATGAGATATATTTTTGACTTCAAAAAAAAAAAAAAAAAAAAATTTGGCCTGACCCCTAAAAAGTTCGTCCTGATCCCTAAAATTTTCCCCGACCCCTAAATCTCTCCAGCCACCTAATTTTTCACTCTCCTCCAACCATGAGAAATATTTTGACTTCAAAACAAAAAAAAACAAAAAAATTTGGCCTGACCCCTAAAAAGTTCGTCCTGACCCCTAAAATTTTTCCCCGACCCCTAAATCTCTCCAGCCCCCTAATTTTTCACTCTCCCCTACCATGAGATATATTTTGACTTCAAAACAAAAAAAAACAAAAAAATTTGGCCTGTCCCCTAAAAAGTTCCGCCTGACCCTTAAAATTTTCCCGGACCCCTAAATCTCTCCAGCCCTCTAATTTTCACTCTCCCCCAACCATGAGATATATTTTGACTTCAAAACAAAAAAAAACAAAAAAAAAACAAAAAAAATTTTAGCCTGACCCCTAAAAAGTTCGTCCTGACCCCTAAAATTTTCCCCGACACCTAAATCTCTCCAGCCCCTAATTTTTCACTCTCCCCCAACCATGAGATATATTTTGACTTCATAACAAAAAAAACAAAAAAATTTGGCCTGACCCCTAAAAAGTTCCGTTTGACCCTAAAATTTTCCCCGACCCCTAAATCTCTCCAGCCCCCTAATTTTTCACTCTCCCCCAATCCTGAATAATATTTTGACTTCAAAACAAAAAAAACAAAAAATTGGCCTGACCCCTAAAAAGTTCGTCCTGACCCCTTAAATTTTCCCCGACACCTAAATCTCTCCAGCCCCCTAATTTTTCACTCTCCCCAACCATGAGATATATTTTGACTTCATAACAAAAAAAACAAAAAAATTTAGCCTGACCCCTAAAAAGTTCGTCCTGACCCTAAAATTTTCCCCGACCCCTAAATCTCTCCAGCCCCCTAATTTTTCACTCTCCCCAACCTGAGAAATATTTTGACTTCTAACAAAAAAAAACAAAAAAAAAACAAAAAAATTTGGCCTGACCCCTAAAAAGTTCGTCCTGACCCCTAAAATTTTCCCCGACCCCAAATCTCTCCAGCCCCCTAATTTTTCACTCTCCCCCAACCATGAGATATATTTTGACTTCAAAACAAAAAAAAACAAAAAAAATTTTGGCCTGACCCCTAAAAAGTTCGTCCTGACCCCTAAAATTTTCCCCGACACCTAAATCTCTCCAGCCCCCTAATTTTTCACTCTCCCCCAACCATGAGATATATTTTGACTTCATAACAAAAAAAACAAAAAAAATTTGGCCTGACCCCTAAAAAGTTTGTCCTGACCCCTAAAATTTTCCCGGACCCCTAAATCTCTCCAGCCCCCTAATTTAGCACTCTCCCCCTAACCCTGAGAAATATTTTGACTTCAAAACAAAAAAAACAAAAAAAAAGAAAAAATTTGGCCTGAACCCCTAAAAAGTTCGTCCTGACCCCTAAAATTTCCCCGACCCCTAAATCTCTCCAGCCCCCTTATTTTTCACTCTCCTCCAACCATGAGAAATATTTTGACTTCAAACAAAAAAAAACAAAAAAATTTGGCCTGACCCCTAAAAAGTTCGTCCTGACCCCTAAAATTTTCCCCGACCCCTAAATCTCTCCAGCCCCCTAATTTTTTACTCTCCTCCAACCATGAGAAATATTTTGACTTCAAAACAAAAAAAAACAAAAAAATTTGGCCTGACCCCTAAAAAGTTTGTCCTGACCCCTAAAATTTTCCCGGACCCCTAAATCTCTCCAGCCCCCTAATTTAGCCCTCTCCCCCTAACCCTGAGAAATATTTTGACTTCAAAACAAAAAAAAACAAAAAAAAGAAAAAAATTTGGGCTGACCCCTAAAAAGTTCGTCCTGACCCCTAAAATTTTCCCCGACCCCTAAATCTCTCCAGCCCCCTAATTTTTCACTCTCCTCCAACCATGAGAAATATTTTGACTTCAAAACAAAAAAAAACAAAAAAAAGAAAAAAATCTGGCCTGACCCCTAAAAAGTTCGTCTAGACACCTAAAATTTTCCCCGACCCCTAAATCTCTCCAGCCCCCTAATTTTTCACTCTCCCCCAACCATGAGATATATTTTGACTTCAAAACAAAAAAAAATTAAAAAAATTTGGCTGACCCCTAAAAAGTTCGTCCTGACCCCTAAAATTTTCCCCGACCCCTTAATCTTTCCAGCCCCCTAATTTTTCACTCTCCTCCAACCATGTAAAATATTTTGACTTCATAACAAAAAAAAACAAAAAAATTTGGCCTGACCCCTAAAAAGTTCCGTTTGACCCCTAAAATTTTCCCCGACCCCTAAATCTCTCCAGCCCCCTAATTTTTCAATCTCCCCCAATCCTGAGAAATATTTTGACTTCAAAACAAAAAAAAACAAAAAAAAACAAAAAAATTTGGCCTGACCCCTAAAAAGTTCGTCCTGACCCCTTAAATTTTCCCCGACACCTAAATCTCTCCAGCCCCCTAATTTTTCACTCTCCCCCAACCATGAGATATATTTTGACTTCATAACAAAAAAAAACAAAAAAATTTGGCCTGACCCCTAAAAAGTTCGTCCTGACCCCTAAAATTTTCCCCGACCCCTAAATCTCTTCAGCCCCCTAATTTTTCACTCTCCCCAACCCTGAGAAATATTTTGACTTCTAACAAAAAAAACCAAAAAAAAACAAAAAAATTTGGCCTGACCCCTAAAAAGTTCGTCCTGACCCCTAAAATTTTCCCCGACCCCTAAATCTCTCCAGCCCCCTAATTTTTAACTCTCCCCCAACCATGAGATATATTTTGACTTCAAAACAAAAAAAAACAAAAAAATTTGGCCTGACCCCTAAAAAGTTCGTCCTGACCCCTAAAATTTTCCCCGACCCCTAAATCTCTCCAGCCCCCTAATTTTTTACTCTCCTCCAACCATGAGAAATATTTTGACTTCAAAACAAAAAAAAACAAAAAAATTTGGCCTGACCCCTAAAAAGTTTGTCCTGACCCCTAAAATTTTCCCGGACCCCTAAATCTCTCCAGCCCCCTAATTTAGCACTCTCCCCCAACCCTAAGAAATATTTTGAGTTCAAAACAAAAAAATGTTATTTAACATGTATACAAATATTAGTGAAAACAATGGCGGAGCATAATTATTTCTCTTTTTACTTTACTTATTGAGACGTTATTTAACATGTATAAAAATATAAGTGAAAACAATGGTGGAGCATAATTATTTTTCTTCTTTCTTTACTTATTGAGACGTTATTTAATATGTATACAAATATTAGTGAAAACAGTGGCGGAGCATAATTATTTCTCTTTTTACTTTACTTATTCAGACATTATTTAACATGTATTCAAATATTAGTGGAAACAATGGCGGAGCATAATTATATTTCTTCTTACTTTACATATTGAGACGTTATTTAATATGTATACGCATTTTAGTTAAAACAGTGGTGGAGCATAATTATTTTTCTTCTTACTTTACTTATTTAGACGTTATATCATATGTATACAAATATTAGTGAAAACAATGGTGGAGCATAATTATTTTTCTACTTACTTTACTTATTGAGACGTTATTTAATATGTATACAAATATTAGTGAAAACAGTGGTGGAGCATAATTATTTTTCTTCTTACTTTACTTATTGGGACGTTATTTAATATGTATACAAATATTAGTGAAAACAATGGTGGAGCATAATTATTTATTACTTTAATTTTACTGATACTACACTAACTTCACACCTCTCAAAAAGAAGGAGGTTATACCTGGGAGGATGGTATCATGTCAACAGAAGAAATGCAGCTAGGATTAAGCAACCCTGGCTTCACTACAAACTCGTGTTAAAAAAGTGCCGTTATTGATTAAGCAACCCTGGCTTCACTGTGGATTCATGTTCAAAAAAGTGCCGTTAGGAATTAAGCAACCCTTGCTTCACTATGGACTCATGTTCAAAAAAATGCCGTTAGGGATTAAGCAACAGTTGCTTCAATAAAAACTTATTTTTCGTTGGGATAAGGCAACCCGTGCTTCACTATAAACTCATGTTCAAAAAAGTGCCGTTAGGGATTTCCTCTGACGTCATTTCCTGCTAAAATCGTGACTTTGCATTATGCCGACAATCCCCCATCTCCAAATTTGGCCTGAGGCGCACCACCGGCGAATGCCGACACTCCACCAAATTCGGCCTGAGTCGCTCACACCGGCGAATGCCGACACTCCCCCAAATTCGACCTGAGGCGCTCATACTGGCGAATGTCGACACTCCTCCCTGAATTTCGCCTGAGGCGCCCCATCGCCGAATGCCGACACTCACCCTCCCCAGATTTGGCCTGAGCCGCCCCACCGCCGAATGCCGATAACCCCCCCCTCTTCCCCAAATTTCTCCTGAGGCGCTCACACCGGCGAATGCCGACACCCCCCACACCCACCCCAAGTTTTCAATATGTATACAATATGTATAGAAATATTAGTGAAAACAATGGGGGAGCATACAAATATTAGTGAAAACAGTGGGGGAGCATAATTATTTATTACTTTAATTTTACTGATACTACACTAACTTCACACCTCTCAAAAAGGAGGAGGTAATACCTAGGAGGATGTTATCATGTCAACAGAAAAAATGTGGTTAGGATTAAGCAACCCTTGCTTCACTATGAACTCATGTTAAAAAAAGTGCCGTTATTGATTAAACAACACTTGCGTCACTATAAACGCATGTATCAAAAAGTGCCGTTAGTAGTTAAGCAATCCTTGCATCACTATGGACTCATGTTCAAAAAAGTGCCGTTAGTAAGTAAGCAACCCATGCTTGACTATGGACTCGTGTTCAAAAAAAGTGCTGTTTGTGATTAAGCAACACTTGCTTCACTATAAACTCATGTTCAAAAAAGAGCCGTTAGGGATTTCCTCTGACGTCATTTCCTGTTAAAATCATGACGGTGCATTATTTCTCAAATTCTTTGTTTTTTTCTCAAATTAGTACTAAACAACGTTGAAAATCGAGGAAAAAGGCACCCCCCCATTGGAGAAAAGTGCTCAGTCGACCCTCGAAGAGTCCATTTTTTTTTCCGGTTCTGAGATATTATACGTCCCGGGGCTGGCCGGTTATAATGACGTCAACCGTGTGACTGTTTGTTGGGTCCTCTCGGAGGAGTATCTGGACATACAAACAAACAAACAAACAAACAAACAGACAAACATACAGACAACTGGCCTTTATATAGGAGATATAAATACATAAATCTGTCTAGTCACACAAAAGTTAGTGAGTAAAAAAAACAAACATGCTTTTATCTAGCCCACAAATGAAACTATTTAAAGCGGTGAGGAGGAAGCGAAAAAGCAAATAGCAAAAGAATTTCCGAAAAGAATTTGTGAAGAAATCCTCCACTCTAAATAAAAAGTCAATAGTGAGTATTTCTTTCTTCTTTGGGTCATCAAAAATGATAATTTATATATGAAAAATAAAATTACTGACATAATTCTATGATTTTATATGAATATTAGTGTGAACACTGGTGAGTCATTTTTAATGAAGGGTGTAAACTAGTACATATATTGGGGAATACCAGGTGCTGTATGTGGTAGGATGGTGAAACCTTCTGCAAAAAAGATACTAAAAGCATCTTCAGGGCTGTGTAAGTACTTCAGTAGAACCTGTTAATCCTCACGTGTTGACATTCTGGGCAGAAGTTCTGTTCCTAATCATGTGATGAAGCTCTCTGGAGAGAGTAAGTATGCAATCCATTATATGCATATGTCTGCTCATACTAGCACAGAAGTATGTACATACACAGAAACAAGATATGAGCGCAGTGGGGGGGGGAGGAAGACCAAAGGAATTGGAGGAGAGGTGGAGGAAATTGGATCAGAGCTCTATTTAAATTGATATGCATGAAGAGGCCATAAAGTTATGAAATTGCAAGACACGCCTAAATTAAAAACCTAACTGACATATGGGCGTGTGTGTATAAGTGCAGAACATGAATATAAAATGCACAGATGTTAATTATATTATCGACAAGTTTAGATTAATAGAAGACGTCACAACAGATAAAACTGCATTATTGAAGTTAGAAGGCATGTGCATATATAGACACAGACACATGCAAATACATACATAAATACATATACACACAGACACATGCAAATACATACATAAATACATATACACACAGACACATGCAAATACATACATAAATACATATACACACAGACACATGCAAATACATACATAAATACATATACACAGACACATGCAAATACATACATAAATACATATACACATGAGACAAATCCAGAATGATCTCCCCATAACAGGTTTTGTACATTTCCAATCATGTAGTACTAAATACTAAGCTTGTTATTGATAGAGCAGGTGTATTTATAAGTTACCTGGTTCTATTTATCTTCCTCCCACAAGGTAAGATGTGACACAAGGTCGGGAAAGTGGGAAAAAACCAGCGCTCGAGAATTTGAGCACTCTGGCCGTTTAAAAATTGCCTGGGCAGCCCCGTCGGCATTCCCTGGTAGGGGCGCCTCAGGCGATTAGCAATAAACTAACCCCCTCTCAAAGGGTGAGAAGGCAAAGCCTGGGAGGGTGGACCTCCTAGAACCGCACAGGACGGACAACCGATAGACCGGCGTAAATCCAGACCCAAAGGCCCGGACAATACCGGTTTATTAGGCGGGGTAAAAACCCCTGGTTGAACTTTATAAGTTACCTGGTGTTCTACTCAATTACCTGCTACTTTTTAGTTGATATATTTATTCAATTTTTTTTTTTTTTATATTTATATTCTCATTTCATTACAAATTGCATATTTTGTTTACTGCTATACTTTATTATATCTTGGGATGTTTTCTTCTCTTCCTTTAACGTTACTTTTCCCTTGTTCAGGAATCAGACATTTTCTGATATTTCGCAAGCTCATTCTCCAGTTCTCACGGTTCAGCAGGTCAACTGTCTCCAAATTCCACTCTGTGCGGTCTTGTCCAATCACTTGCTTCCAAGTTTTCCTTGGTCGGCCAATCTTCCTGCGATTTAGGACATCCATGATTCTGCAATGGTTTATCCAGGAGGATGAACATTCCGCATTACCACACAAGCGTAGTTGATTCATCCTTAGGATAACCTCCATGCTAGGCAAGTGTAGTGCTTTCAGGAAATCCTCTGACCTGATGTGTTGGGTTTGCTCAGATTTCACATTGCAGATCCATCTGATCATGGATCTGTCATTGCACTGCAGACAGCAAGAGAGAGGGTTGAGGGATCAGCAAATAGCAAGTCAGACAACCCCCACTGTCTGAAATTAATTTAGAAAGAAATTCTTCCTTCTAAATAAAAAGTCAACGGTAGCTGTATTTTTTTTCTTTAGGTTATAATTTATATATGAAAAATTAAATTTTATATGAATATTAGTGCGAACACTGGTGGAGTATAATTTTTTAACGCCAGTTTTGACAGGTGTACACTAGTATATATATATATATATATATATCAGGTATCATAAGTCAGTTGAAAAATCAATAAAGTGTTCGCTTGTAGGTTTTAGAAGAGCTAATAAAGTATTTCATTTAAAAAGTAAACATTACAATGTCTGTTGGGTGTACCGGGGTTTCATCAAGCTGGTCGTGCCGGGTTTTATCTCAGAGTATTCGCCTACTGAACAGTACTGAAGAGTTGTTCTGCCACCATAAGCCTGTTTTTACCCTAGACTCGGCATGGCCTGATCGCTGAAAACCTGGTACACCTAACAGACACTAATGTATAGTTTTGAAATAAAATACTTTCTCTCATATCTTTTTCTATTCATTTAATGTCTTTTTCTCTTGTTAAGGAGTCAGACATTTTTGATATTACGCAAACTCACTCTCCAGTTCTCATAGTTCAGCAGTCTCCAAATTCCATTCTGTGTAGTCTTGTCTAATCACTTGTTTCCAAGTTTTCTTTGGCCAGCCAACCTTCCTGCGATTTAAGACATCAATACTTTTGCAACAGTTTATCCAGGAGGATGCACGTTCCACATCACCATAATCGATTCATCTTTAGGATAACCTCCATGCTGGGCAAGTGTAGTGCTTTCAGCAAATACTCTGACCTGCTGTGTTGGGTTTGGTCATATATATATATATATATATATATATATATATATATATATAAAATAATCAAGTTTTTTTCCATTTATCTGAACTATATTTATATCAAAACACACAAGCTTATTTAATTTAATAAATGGAAATATTCTATATATATATATATATATATATATATCGTGATCGGAAAATACCTAAAAACAGTTAAGCCTATGCTTCGTTTGCATACTCTTTTATAAAAAGTTTCTAATAAATTAATATTCTGTAAGAGTCATTTGTAATTTTATTCTATTTTCTTATATATACACACAATAGTTTCATTGATATGAATATTATTATTAGTAGCAATATTACTTAAAGCGATTTAATGAAAAAAACGATAACATTCCAAATGAAAACTTCCAGTTAGATGATCTTAAAATTCAAATGACAACTTTCAGCTGTTTACACACGAATACATACATTTACACACACCAACAACAACATTTTCGTTAATAAATAAACTCTGCATTGTACGCAATGACTAACAAAGTTCTTCTTTTAATAATTATATAGAGTTGTTTATTTTTAAAACTTAATTTTTTTTATTCAATAAACTAGAATTATGGGCCCAAATTCTAGTATATATTAAATATTAAATTGTTTTTAATGCTCATACGTAATTAAAGCAAAATAAAGTGTTTTGGACTATTAAAATAATATCCAATGCTATTGATAATGTTTAACCATTCATTTATTTATATCATCATTTATGGTTGAATTGATGTTTTGAAATATGACGTAAATCACATATATGACGTCACGCCAAAGCTATCATTATTTTGTTAAGGTAATGTTTTAACATCTATTTATAAGTCCAAATAGCTCTTGGTAGAAGCTCAGATTGAAGATCTCAAGGTTTCGACTTCTGATCATGGCATCCATTTTATTTGTTTGGAATTTATTATTTACTATTAATGTAATATTTTGCATTTCTCAAAGTAGTTAAGATCTGATATTTTGCAATGAGACAAATTTCCACAATGTATTTATTACATTTAAAAAAATTGTGACTGACGTATAGAATCTCTATTTATATAAGATATTTGTTTTATTGGATGATGATGATAAACATTACATTTGGAATGAAAAAGAGAACCCCCTTTTCTAAATTACAAAAAAAAAAAAAACCGGGG